>CM066316.1:34431422-35631422 GCA_033807775.1 Saussurea involucrata
TCAATAAATTCTGCGATGGCACTCTTAACATGATAAAGATTCGACTGACTGAGAAGACCAGACTTGATGATCAGAAGAAGGTGCCTCTGAAAGAAAAGGAGAAAGTGTTAATCATGTTGGTCCCGAATGGCTATACAAGTTTGTAGAAGGGGGGGGGGATGAATACAAACACTAAGATTTTACTTTTCTAAATTGTTTATTGATAAATCATTAACAACTTACAGCTTGTAGCGGAAACAAGATTAAGGATAAACCTAAATCTAAACAAGTTGGAACACTAAGTTTCTTGCACTAAGAAAGAGAAGGAAATTACTAATAATAACCTATCTCAAGATAAGAAGGATGAACTTGTCCAGAGTTAGCAAGTTACTTCAAAATGAAGTGAGTTCTTCTTCTTATATATTGCATGCATTTAATGCATGGCAGTTTACACTTTACACGTGGCAGCAGCTCATTGGTTGTACGTCATTGACCTTTGTTCACAACCTTAGTAGCCGCATGTTTGAACAATGTAGTATCAGAGTGGTTGTACGATTTCAGACAATAGGAGGTTCTTTTTCTGACATATCGTACGGAGTCGTGCAAGGGTGGTTAAGACAAAAGTACTTTGTACGGAGGACTTCATGATCAGCTTTTCGTTGATTCAGCGATCTATCATTCTACATTAGCGAATGATAGAATTCAGCGATAGCTAAAGTCTTGTACTTGATACTTCACGTTGAGTGGACAAAACCGAGTCTTCACTGAACCACATTAGTTCATTAGGAGACTTGTCGCTGGTTCTTGAGCTTGATCTTTGACTTCAGCGTAGAACCTATGTTGACGTGAAACTTGTCTTCAGGGATCATAAGTAAACAACTAACTTATCAGCGATCACCATAAGTACTGAACAGACTCAGAGCATTATGGTGAACAGTGTTCGCTGAATGTTTAATCTAAAGAACAAGAGTTCCTATCAGCGGTACTGTAAGATCTTAGTACTTATCAGCGATAGTGAAACTCTGATACATATTGTTTACTTATCAAACCACTGAGGGTTTGGATCAACAATCTCCCCCTATTTGATTATGACATAGCAACAAAGAAAATTGCTATTTAATGAAAACATAAGGATAAAAAGAACTCATAAAATATTTGTCCCTTTTACTGTTTTCTGGGATCTTTTCTGTACTGATGGAGTAAAGTACGTTCGCTGAAATTTTTCTTTAAACTTCGTAAAGATTACAGATGGAAGTGGAAAAATTACAAGTACAAAAGAATAACTGATACAATAGAAGAATGAGGCGATTCTATCAGCTTATAGAGGTTCTTCCTTAATGAGTTGTTCATCAAGGGTTATTGATGTGGGAATCATCCAGTCAGGGACATTTACTCCTTGATTTCTTTTGTTCAGCGCTTCTTCAAAAATCAAGGGTTTGAGATGCCGTGCCTGAATGTCATTCTTGAAGTCACACCAGTAGATGAGATCTTTCAACTATTCGATGGGAGTGATGGGAAGTTCAGAGATTTGTTGAAAACGCTTTCGTCCATCCCAGTCATTGAAGAATATCCCGTAGGGTTGGCTTATGACTTTCCTAGGGATGAAAGTCTCATTAGGAGGAAGAGATGTGTCAAGTGCAGAAAGGTTAGGTTCAGGACCAAGGACTTCTTCCATAGAAAAACCAATACCTGTTTCGTTTCGAATACGAGGACCATCTTCTGAGGATTTAGACTTTTTCATTGTAGAGGCCCTTCGTTTCTGACTTTCGAGAGGAGGAGGAGGAGGAATATCCACACAAGAATAGACTAAGTCGATCTGCTTGTTTATCAGCTTTTCAAAATGATCCTTGTACTTAGACTAAGACTTCTGGATGGCTAATCTGATCTCCAACCATTCAGAGAGTCCGTACTGCGTGATAGCTTCAGCATAGAATTTTTCGTACATTCCGTCTTCTCTGAATATCTCGATTTTAGCGATAGAAACTTTGATGGTTGATCTTCCAGATACGAGTACCTTGATTATTCTGGAAGGTCGAAGTCTGAAGTGTACCTTTTCTTTGCTCCAGGCTAGGGTAGATTGAGACACAGTTCTCTTTTCTTCAACGATCTTCTTGGCTTCTTCCCATAGCTTACGTTGAACTTCGATTGGAGCTCTTTTCAGCTTGGGGTCTTTTATTGATCGTTGAGTAAGCTGGATGGCGTATTCTCTATCTTTTTCTTCAGCTTCCCTTCTTTCAGCGATTAGACGTTCAGCTCTGAGGTGATCCTTGTATTCCTTTTTTGAAAGTTTGAACTTTGTAGGAATAGAAGGAAGTTGATCACGCTTCAAAATGATTCGCTGATCCTCGAACTTCTTTATCATCTCATCTCTTCTTTTCTTATCCTCTTCACTAAGCTTTTGAGGAGCCAAGGAAGGTCTGTTTTTGTGGGAGAGTATCTGTTCTTCAGGTTCATCAGTCTCAGAGTTCAAATCTAAGACCGGGATTATTTCTTCAGCTTTATGAGCTGGGATTATTGTTGGTGAAGTCGCAGGTGTAGGAACTTCAGCGATATCCTCAAACAGGGGAGAGGACTAGCTGAAACACAGCGATCGTTCGAGTAAGAACTTGGGTAGAATAGAGATAGAGAAAGAATGGGATAAAGTGTATGGAGGTTATAGCGAGTGTAGAACTAATAATGTGTATAGAGTGGAGGGATGTAGTGTAAGGAAGATTAGTGTACCTGACAAACCGGCTTTTTAAGCAATATCGTCAGATTTTCATCGTCTTCAGCGACACTTTTTCCTTTGCCCTTGTCAGCTTCAGACGCTGATGGCTTTGTCTTTGTCCGCTCCCCTGTAGCTTCATTTATTAGTATTCCTCTAAGAGTTGTGGTCCTCTGAGCAGGCTTGATGATAAAAGAGTCATCATCATCATCATCTTTATCATCATCATTCTTTGGAGAAGAGGATGGTTCGTCATCAGATAAGTCGATGGCTTCTTCATCTTCAGCTTTAGACTCAGATTCTTCAGCTTCTTCTTCGAGTTGCTCCCCCTCAGATGCAGAGGTAAGCTTATCGGTTTCCTCAGGGTTTTCTTCTCCCTGAGGTCCAGCGGCTGCTTCTTCAATTGTCTTCTCACCCTCTTCAGTAAAGGTGAGGTCTTCAGTCTTCTCTCCCCTGATAGATTCATCATGGGAAAGGACTTCTGCGCTCTTCTCCCCCCCCCCTTTTCATGATGAGTGGGAGAGGATTGCGATGACTCAGCAGTTGGTGTCGGTTCCCTGACTTCTTGGCCAGGGATCCCCACACAGATTTCAATCGTTGACAATCTGTTTTCTAGACCAGAAATACCAGGATTGATCTTCACGAGTTCAGCACGATCCGCCGGAGTAAAAGATGAAGGTGCAGGGGCAGGGGCGGTCGTGTTGGTCAGGATCTGTTGCATCATTTGCTTCATCGAATCCACGTCAGTCTTTACATAACTCACATCGGACTTTACAGCAGACACATCTCCTTCGATTCTGCCAACCGATGTCTTCAGCGTTGTGACCTCGCTGGACATGTTGTTAACTGAAGTTTTAATGGAGAGGTATTCTGTGTAGATATCAGCGAGAACTTTGGCAAAGTTGCTGAGCGTTTTATCAACCTTCTCCAAGTCAGCTTTGGAGGCATTCTTTTCGACCACGGTTGTCAACTTTGTGAGATTCTCTCCAGCGTTTGTTACAGCTGAAGAGTTGTCGGAAAGAGTAGTTGTGAGACCTGTCAGCGTCGTCTCTATTGTCTTCAGAGAGGCGTTGATGTCTCCCAAATTAGGACCTGTAACATATAAGAACTTGTGAACAGAGGAAAGCTCAAAAGTTTGGGGTTCAGTTACAGTGTATAGGGGTTGGTGTATACCTGCAGGAGGATTGGTGAATGCATCAAAATCTCGGTGTCCTGAGAAAAGTTCCAAGTCGTCAGCTAAAGTGCGTGGACGCATGGTCATCGCTGCAGGTCCTACGCCCATCATTCCTTGAGTGTCAGCTTTAGCTTCTGGAGGAATGATAGGTGCTTCAGTGATAACTGGAGTAGAGTCCAATTGAGTGGAGGGAGAAGCGAAGGTTAAGAATGGAGGTTGGGTGCGGAGTTCAGCATTGGATTCGCTGAGAATCGCTTCGTCAGTCTTTTGAGAGACTGAAGGAGGTTGGGTAGATTCCAAGTTTGTAACCTCAGCGTTTAGAGACGCTGAAGCTGGGATAGAATGGGTGGCTTGTTCAGCTGTGTCAGAGCGTACCACTGAACATTCCTTCAGCTCTTTAAGATGAGCTGAGGAGTCTTCAGCAAGAGATTGATGGTTGCTCCTTGGTTTTCTTAGTTCTTTTGGAACTAAGTTGGGTGGAGGAGTGTTTCCTTTTAAGAGAAGGAATGGAGGTTGCAGCCTGGGTATCAGCGGTGGGTTTGTCCGCTGAAGGAGATGCAGAAGTAGAAGAAGTAGATTTGAGAAGAGTTAAAAGTGTAGAAAGACGTACTTCATTCGCCACTGGCTTGAAGTCGAGAACCTTAGGGCCAACCTGAGAGAGTTTCAGGTCACCCTCTTTTGGGTAGCTGTCCTTCAGGCCTGTTTGGAATACGGCGCTGATGAATTGAGGATAAGGAACCCATGGAGATCTGTCAGCGTCGGAGTCTACTCTGAGTACCAGATCATCGTAGATTATCGATGCCCAGTCTATATGTAGACCTTTCAGCAAGGCATATCCCATTGCTTGCTGAGGCTGAACGGCTTGATCAGAGGAGTCGGTCTTTGCAGTCATGCAGCTGATTAAGTGAGCGAAAATGAAGTTCATCTCGCTGGGCATTTTAGACTTTTTGATGAGGGTCAGCTTCTTCTCCGGCTTCTTGTTCCTTCCAGTTTCCCATACATAGCCCATTGCATCGAAGAATGCAATGATAGCTTCCTTATCTGAGTGTTTCTTGTGGTCAGGGAGAGGAACAAAGGGTTTTTCTTTGGTGGCCAAGGGAAGGTTCAGGGCTTTGCGGATAATGGCAGGTGTAATCTTCATGGTGCCATAGTCAGTATCGCAGAGGATGTAGTCAATTGTTTTTTAGGAGTCTTTGGTTGATGGTAGCTGAGAGTGTCTGGCAGAGTACCAGAATTGGGATAGCAGTAGCTGATGAGCAGGAGGTGTTATGGTCAGGGCTGTGGATAGACAACAATTCTTCAGGAAGTTCACAGAATCATCTAGATGTGTGACTTGCTTTCGAGGAGGAAACTCGAGAAGCGCATAAAGGTTATTTGGCTTGGTCCAATCCAGTTTGTCAAGAGAGAACTTGACTTGAGGAGCCTTGATGATATCCAATTCCTCAGTAGTATTATCAGCCGCAATGTTCTCAGCGATGGTGTTCTTGGAAGTGGAAATGTCAGTAGATGCCATTTTCTGTATACCAGTTCAACCAAAGATTAACAAATAAGAATAATCTTAATGTGGAAAGATTTTCCAATAAGATGGTTCGAATTTTGTCCATTTCATTCAGACAAAAATGTCTTAATGAAGATTAGGGTTTTTCTTGTTTTTGAAAAACGAAATGCAAACCCAATGAAAATCATGTTTTCCAGTTTCTTTTGAGAATAAGGATTCTGGAAAAACGAATGAAGAACAAGTTTAAGATTTTGTGTTTAAACTTGAAGAACAATCATGAAAGAAATGATTTCATTTTAAAAAGTTCTTTTGTTTGATCTTGTGAAAACAAAGAGAAGATCATTAACAAGTTTGAAGAAACAGGTAAAATAAAGAATTATTAACCAGGTTTGTTTAAGAAGATGAAGTTCCTAAGTTCTTGAAAAACTTGAGAGCACAAATGCAACAGGAAATTTTCTTTTTCTTGCTTGGAGGAGAAGTTCGCGTAAAAGAAAAATATAAACCCAGAATGAGTTTATATAGTGAGATTAGAGAGAGAGAAAATCTTGAGCGGAAAAAGATTTTCATCATGACACGGACACGTGTTTGCATTTGATTGGAAGGTAAACGAAACGTGCAAACGTGTGTCAGAAAGAAGAACGTGCCAGGGCTTATCCGTTGCAATGACGTCACAAATGTCCTTTCATATTCTTGGATGTCTCTGAGGTTTTGAAAACTCAGGGACACTTTTGAAAATATGAAGCACTGAATAGAAATATCAGTGTTCGTTTTAGAAATTTCAAAGTATCGCTGATTAAGGAAGAGATATTCAGCGATGCGATTTATTTTGAAATCTTGCATTTACATGCGATTGTTAGAGAGAGAAAAACATACCTTGATATCAGCGAATCAAGTTTATTCAGAGAGAAGATGATAGAATGGGTTATACAAGTCGATTTTATCCTATCGCTGATCAAATGTGAACCGCTGAAGATTTTACTCTTCAAAGTTCAGCATTCCAAGCTCGCTGATGAGAAAGTTGAATCTTGTGTCATCAAGATGTTTGGTGAACATATCAGCTAACTGATAATCAGTTGGGATAAAGTGAAGTTCTATATCACCATTCATCGCATGATCTCTGATAAAGTGATACCTGATTTCAATATGTTTTGTCTTTGAGTGTGTTAGGTCCATGATCTTCATACAATCCAAGTATTGTGTAACAAGATGATGAAGGACATTATTGAAAAGGAAATCTAACCTAGAGAGAACACAAAGTGATTAGAGATCTACATCTTGTATTAATGAATTCACTTCTTACAAACTACAAGTAAAGACCTATTTATAGTCTTCATCACTTGCTACAACAATTAAGCATAAGCCCTTTAACACAGCTATTGCTTTACAAAACTTTCTATTATAAAGGACAACTTCAGTGTCCTAACAGAGTGTAGTACTGGATTATTTGCTATAGCGATGGCACTTGTGCTGTCGCAATATATTGGAATATTTGAGAGCTGAAGGTCATAGTCCAGTAGTTGATTTCTCATCCACAAGACCTGAGAACAACAGCTTCCAGCGGCTACATACTCAGCTTCAGCTATGGAGGTGGACACTGAGTTTTGCTTTTTGCTTGTCCAACTCACCAGCTTTCCACCCAGGAGCTGACATCCTCCTGTGGTGCTTTTCCTATCCAATTTGCAACCTGCAAAATCACTATCTGAATAGGCGATTAGATCGAATCCTGAGTCTTTGGGATACCAAAGACCTAGATTTGCAGTACCCTTAAGGTATCGAAAAATTCGCTTTACAACGGTCATATGAGATATCTTGGGTTCTGCTTGTTATCGTGCACACAAACATGTTGCGTACATAATATCGGGTCGGCTAGCTGTAAGATATAAGAGAGAGCCGATCATTCCACGGTACAGCGTGACATTAACAGGAATACCCTTAGTTTCCTTGTCTAGTTTCAGCGGTGGTGCCATAGAGGTTTTCATAGCTGAACTTTGAGTTAAGTCGAATTTCTTCAGCATATCTTTAACATACTTTCCCTGATTAATGAAAGTTCCTTTTTCATTTTGCTTTATCTGAAGACCAAGGAAATATGTTAGTTCACCCATCATGCTCATTTTATACTCATCTTTCATTCTATCAGCGAAACGAGTACAAAGATCAGGGTTAGTAGAGCCAAATATAATATCATCAACATATATCTGAACAAGAATGATATTACCTTTTACTTTCCTGAAAAATAGAGTTTTGTCGATTTTACCTCGCTCAAATTGTTCAATATGGAGATAAGTAGATAGAGTGTCATACCATGCATGTGGAGCTTGCTTTAAGCCATAAAGTGCCTTATCCAGTTTATAAACATAACCTGGACGCTTAGGATCTGAGAATCCTGGAGGTTGTTCCACATAGGCTTCTTCATTCAGCTTTCCATTTAGAAACGCTGACTTAACATCCATCTTATATACTTTGAAGTCTTTGTGTACAGCGTACGCTAAGAATAGACGAATAGATTCTAGTCTTGCTATAGGAGCAAATGTTTCGTCGTAATCTATGCCTTCCTCTTGTCTGTATCCCTGAGCAACAAGACGAGCCTTGTTGCGGGTTACAGTTCCATGTTCGTCCAACTTGTTTCGATAGACCCATTTAGTGCCTATCACTGTTTTGTCAGTTGGTCTTCGAACAAGTTTCCAAACTTTGTTTCTTTCAAATTCAGTCAGCTCTTCTTGCATGGCGCTGACCCAGTTTGGATCTTTGAGGGCATCATCTACTTTCTTTGGTTCAGTCAGAGAAATAAAGTTAACAAATAAACAAATATTACCTGCACTTCGTCGAGTCTGAATACCAGCGTTTGGATCACCAAGAATTTGATCAATTGGGTGATTTACAGTCCATCGCTGAGCCGGAGCGTGAGATGTTGACTCAACCTGAACTGGAGTAGCTGAAGATGAGGCTTCAGCGACGTCTGGAGTATCAGCTAAGAGAGGAATGGGTGCAGTTGTCATTATATTCACTGATTGCTGAGAAGTAGATGGAATGTCTGAAACGTTGGGTTCAGAAGCAGGTATTGTGTTTAAAGGAACAACTGAGACCCATGATGTTTCAGCTTCACTATTCTGCATATTTGGGATGATAGTCGGACTATCATCTTCAACTGTATGAGTATGAGTAGTGGGAATATCTTATGAATCACCAAGATGAGAAAACATCCATTGATTCCGTTCTTCAGTATCAGCGGACGGTTTAGAGTTCGCTGAACGGGATTCGTCAAACGTGACGTGAATTGTTTCTTCAACAGTTTGTCTTCTTCGATTGAAGACTCTGAAGGCTTTGGAGATTGAAGAATATCCAAGAAAGATTCCATCATTAGCCTTAGGATCAAACTTTCCAAGAACATCTCTGTTGTTCAGTATGAAACACTGACATCCAAAGATGTGAAGAAAGCTGATTGAAAGCTTTCTCCCATGAAAAAGCTCATAGGCTGTTTTATTGAATCTTTTGACTATCAGCGACCTGTTTTGCGTAAAACAAGCAGTGTTGACAGCTTCTGCCCAAAACTGAGTAGGCAGGTGAGAATCGCTGAGCATTGAACGTGCAGCTTCAATAATTGTTCTATTACTTCTTTCAGCGACTCCATTTTGTTGCGGTGTTCTCACTGATGAAAAGTTGTGAGAAATACCCTTACTCTAAAAGAAGGAATCAAGAGAACTGTTTTTGAATTCAGTCCCATGATCACTCCTTATTGAGCGAACGGTCAAATTGTTCAGGGTTTCCATCTTCCGAACAAAGGTGATGAGTTCTTCAGGGGTGTCACTCTTTGAAAGGAGAAACATAACCCATGTATAACGAGAGAATTCATCAACTATGACCAGTGTATATTTCTTTCCAGCGATGGATTGTTTGTTAACAGGGCCAAACAAATCCATATGGAGAAGTTGCAGAGGAGATGACACTGAGGAGACTTGCTTTGACTTAAAGCTTGCTTTGGTCTGCTTCCCTTTCTCACACGCTGAACATAAAGACTCTTTGGCGTATGAGTGTTGAGGTAGACCAGTGACTAATTCTTTTGAAGAAAGAGTGTTCAGTGTCTTGAAATTCAGATGAGAGAGCCTCTTATGCCATAGCCAGTTGACATCAGATGAGGCTTTTGAGAAGAAATAGGAGTTTTCAGTGGTTGTTGAGTCCATTTTTATTACATAAACATTTTCCAAACGATAACCGCTGAGAGCTATCTTCTCCTTTTTGTCAGTGACAAAGCAGGATTCCTTGGTAAAGATTACCTTGTTATCCTTATCGCAAAGCTGACTGATGCTGAAAAGATTATGCTTCAGCCCTTCAACATATGCGACTCTTCTGAAGGTGGTTGTACCATTAGAGAGTACACCAAACCCTCGGGTAAGTCCTTTTCCATTTCCTCCAAAAGTCACAGAGGGACCCTTCTCTTCCTATTATTCAGCGAGCAGGCTTTTCTTTCCAATCATGTGTCTAGAGCATCTGCTATCGAGATACCAGATACCCTTCTTAACCTGCATCACAAAGGAAGATTAGTTTTTCTTGGGTACCCACTTAACCATGTGTACACGTTTGTCAGTGGAAGTAGTTGGAATGGAAGGTTCAGCAATCTTCGCAGCATTTGAAGATTCAGCTTTGTCAGTCTTCACTTTGGTTAATTCTTAACCTCAGTGGTCTTCTTTGCCGTGGGGGCAATCTTCACCTTAGCTATCTTTTCAGCTTTGGTGGTTGTGGGGCACTTACTAGCAATATGATCAGTGAGTCCACAGTGATAACATTTCCTATAACTAAAAGTAGTTCTAGGAACATTTGAATGCTGAGCTTTAGATTTTGAATTAGATGTACCAGCACCAAGTAAGCTAATGTCTTTTGAAATGGGAGGAACATTCAGTTCTTCGGATTTCTTACCAGAGACATCCACTCTAATTCTAGGAGTAGATCGCTGAATAGATCCACGCTGAGTAGATCCAGAGATCTGATTCCTTGATCCAGAGGAATGAATCACTAAAGCTTTAGAAGCATTCAGCCTAGGTACTAAGGTACCCTTCTGAGGATTTTGGTAAATAGCAATTCCTTTACCTTTATCTTTAAAGACAGAGGTAGGTTTTGGATTAACCATTTTCTCTTTACCTTTTGAAGAGGTAGAAGTTTCCTCAGGGATAGGCGGTCTGGACGAGGAACACTGAGAGGATGAAGTATCAGCGACTGAGGATACGAAAGTTCCAAATAAGAGCATGGAACGATCAGTGGTTGGTTCTAGATTATCAGCTTTGTAACCAAGACCACGTTTATCACTCAGGGAAATCTGAGACTTAATTATCCCAGTGATCTTTGTTGAAGAATTACACTATCCTTCAACAGTAGCTTTTTTATCTCTAAAAGCAGAGATAGCTTCTTCTCGCACGATTTTGACTAGCTGATTTAAATGTACTTGATCTTTAAAATCTTCTTCAATTTTAGAAAGTTTTTCTATTTGAAGGTGACAGTTTTTGAGCTGCTCAGCGAGATCAAGGTTTTGATTTTCAACTACAGTTTTGCCATTCATGGCTTCATATAAACTTCTAGTCAAGAGATCGATTTTGCGAAAACTATCAGCTTCATCAATATTTGCAATATTTGTAAAGAAGGAAGGTGATACCTGAATAGCAGAGGTTGAAGTAGAGGGAATGTCTGAGCTTTCTTCCTCATCTTCAATCTTGGCCATAAGACATAGATTGGCTTCATCGTCTTTAGAGTCAGATGATGATTCTTCTTCATCAGAGGCAGCCCAATCATAAGCCATCAGGCCTTTGCCTTTCTTCTTACAGCTTTTCAGCTTCGCATACTTTTCTTTCAGCTTAGCGTATTTGTCATCTTTATTCCTGGGAATAAAGGATTTCTTGGGAAACGCTGAGTTTCTCGAAACTTTCTTAGACCTGCACTCGTTAGCGAAATGTCCAATCTTTTCGCAGTTAAAACAAGTAGCAGTAGCCTTATCAACAATAACTGATGATCTTGGCTTATCAGTAATAGAAAGGGGTTTGTTCTTTCTGAAGATTTTCTTTTTGGCGAATCTCCTGAACTTTTTAGTTAGGAGAGCCAAAGATTCATCATCATCTGAAGAGTCAGATTCTGATGACCTTTCAGAATTACTTTCTAACTCAGTGATAGTGACCACGGGTCACTGAGTAGAAGGTTCTTCTTAGATTAAAGCAACAGGGGTGCTTTTGGAATCTTTTACAAGATTCTTCTTAAGATGGCTCGATTGCTCATGATTCATCATCGTGCCAAATAAGGTAGCAAGGGTCATTGATCTTAGATCCTTTGACAGCTTGAGACACATTGAATAATTGTCCCAGCTTTCAGGTAAACATTCTAGAAACTTTGTCAGCACTTCAGAGTTAGAATATTCCTTACCAACAGTTTTTAGATCTATTATTAAGAAATTAAAATGTTGGTGAACTTCAGAGAGAGTTTCATTCTTACCACAAATGAAACTTTCGTATTGTCTTACCAGGTTGATCTTTCGAGAGTCCTGGACTTCAGACGTACCTTCATACTGAACACATATTGTGTCCCACAGGGCTTTTGCGGATTTCAGGTTCATGACGGAATGGTAGACTTCGTCAGGTAGAGCCATGGATAGTATGGATCTGGCTTTTGTGTCGATAGCCACTTTCTTCTTATCTTCGTCAGTCCACATATGAACTTCCTTGGGTATCAGCCTTTCTGGAATAGCAGGTCTATTCTCAGCGGCTGGTACTGCAGCATCGATTCTTACCGGAATATATGGGCCGTTTTCAAGATAGTAAGGCATAGTAGGGTCTACACCTTCTAAGAAGAGAATCATCCTATTTTTCCATAGATTGAAATTATCTCTAGAGAATCTAGGGGGTTTAGCAAGAGAACCATTGTCGATATAATTTGTGTTTGTGTTGGCAGCCATTTTCAGAAATAGCAAGGAAGAGAAATCTTAGTATAGATTAGATATTTGTTTATGAGATTAAACAAATTCGCTCTGATACCACTTGTTGGTCCCGAAGGGCTATACAAGTTTGAAGAAGGGGGGGGGGATGAATACAAACACTAAGATTTTACTTTTCTAAATTGTTTATTGATAAATCATTAACAATTTACAGCTTGTTGCGGAAACAAGATTAAGGATAAACTTAAATCTAAACAAGTTGGAACACTAAGTTTCTTGCACTAAGAAAGAGAAGGAAATTACTAATAATAACCTATCTCAAGATAAGAAGGATGAACTTGTCCAGAGTTAGCAAGTTACTTCAAAATGAAGTGAGTTCTTCTTCTTATATACTGCATGCATTTAATGCATGGCAGTTTACACTTTACACGTGGCATCAGCTCATTGGTTGTACGTCATTGACCTTTGTTGACAACCTTAGTAGCCGCATGTTTGAACAGTGTAGTATCAGAGTGGTTGTACGCTTTCAGACAATAAGGAGGTTCTTTTTCTGACATATCGTACGGAGTCGTGCAAGGGTGGATAAGACAAAAGTACTTTGTACGGAGGACTTCATGATCAGCTTTTCGTTGATTCAACGATATATCATTCTACATCAGCGAATGATAGAATTCAGCGATAGCTAAAGTCTTGTACTTGATATTTCACGTTGAGTGGACAAATCTGAGTCTTCGCTGATCCGCATCAGTTCATTAGGAGACTTGTCGCTGGTTCTTGAGCTTGATCTTTGACTTCAGCGTAGAACCTATGTTGACGTGAAACTTGTCTTCAGGGATCATAAGTAAACAACTAACTTATCAGCGATCACCATAAGTACTGAACAGACTCAGAGCATTATGGTTAATAGTGTTCGCTGAATGTTTAATCTAAAGAACAAGAGTTCCTATCAGCGGTACTGTAAGATCTTAGTACTTATCAGCGATAGTGAAACTCTGATACATATTGTTTACTTACAATTTTCACTAAGTATACAAGAGAGGGTCATTATCAAATCACTGAGGGTTTGGATCAACAAAGCACTGAAAGCCATACAAGACAGACTGGATTACAGGAATTCTCTGAGAAGGTTTGAGATTATATTTGGGATCAGGAAGAAGTACATTTCACCAGTGCAGCTCAGAAGATAAATTTTGCAAGTTCCTACTTGGATACAAATGGGGAGATTCTTAGTGCTTATTTTGTTAGTTGTATCCAAGTAGAAGGACTCAAAATGTAAATTACTAGTCTAAGTATAAATAGCTTAGATTAGTTCCTTGTTTCATAACTTTTGCACTTTAGATATCAAGGCTTTCATATTTCTTACTCTACATTGTGTAATCACCATTTGAAGATTAATGAGAGATGACTTGATTGCAACTTGATTCATTGTTGTTTTACTTGTTTCTGGGATCACAAAAATTCATGTGTCCAATTGCCCACGGACATAGCTCTGCCAACCCACACATAGGCATTCGTTGCTTCTCCACCACACTCAACTTCCAAAGACCGTTCAAAGCGGTCACCTGTGCACGATCTACACGAAGAGACTCTAGACAATCTGAGTGAACGCCCCATCACACCAAGTCTAGTCTCTGGAGCTAACTTGGAAGGTGATTAGACCAGAACCTCTGAAGCATTAGAGTCATCTTCTGATGACTCGGAGCGAGGATCAGAGGGAAGTCCTGCAGAACTCAACGTTAACACAGTTTCTGATGTAGGCGTTATAGGAACATGAACAAACTCTGCCCCATGTGTTGGGATAGAGGTCAACTCGTCTCAATATGTCACCAAGGATGAGTTCAAACCGTCGCCATCTCTGTTGAGACATCTCTTACTGCGTTGAAAAGCTTAGTAAAATCTTGTGTAGAGTCCCAAACCCAATCCTTAATAAATCTTCTTTCAAAAGTGGATGCCATCTCCATAGAGGTAAAATAGAACTCTGCCAAGATAGCTGCAATTCAATGTCAACCAACACGGAGCTCAACCCCCTCTGTTGATGAAATGTAGAAGAATCTGAATACCCTGACTGCAGAGCTCAACACTCCTGCAGAGCTTGCAAAGTCACTATCAGAAGCAATGAATGGCCATATCTTCTCATCAGAGCCCAATCTAGTTATTACGGTCACAGATCTGGAAAAGGCTCTGCAAAATATTCAACAGAACATCCAAAGTCAAGTTGTGTCGGTTCTACCTACAGACTACATGACAAGGGCTCAGTTGACATAATTGGGCAAAGAAATGATCTATGAGGTGTATAGATTCGTCCAGGCATTCACTACAGCAGCAACCAACTACACCAAGGAATTCAACACTTTTGTGGCAAAGTTGAAGTTCAAAACACATAGAGAAGTGCTCAAGGTAGAACTCCTAATAGTTGATGTCGAGGATCGCATCAAAGCAGTTACCACCTATATGCCTAAGAAGATGAAGAGGAAATCCCAGTGCTCCTGCCATGCTGAGGCTAAAAAGAAGACAAGGTTTGATGACCATGGCAACAATGGCTCTGGTCCATCTGGTCATCAAAAGGGGGAGAAGCAGACCACAGAGCCCTTAAAGGTAAATCCAATAGCCTCTGCTGCTCCTTCCTCTACCCAACCCCCAACCAAACCTCGAAGTACAAGGCAGAGAACCCCTACCCCAACCCATACTGCTTTGGAACAACCATCAACCAAATCCTCTACATCTACCCCTGCAGAAACCCAAACCCAAACCCAAACTCTATCAACGAAACAACCCTCTGCAACTAAACCCTCTAAAGCCTCTACTAAAAAATAACAACCAAAGATAAGGATAAAGTCCTTAGCAGCCAAACCTCCTAAACCCCAACCACCGCACCTCAGAAGTAGATCCCAAGGCAATAAAAAGAGAAAAATGCCAAGGATAAGCCAACCCCTACACCCTCTGTAAACCAACCCACCTCTGTACCCAAACCACCACCCACGGAACCCAAGAATCCTCTGAAGACTCCTAAGGAAGAATTCTTTGAAGATCACTTTCCCACTACCAACCCATTTGAACTACCCAAACCTCTACTAACCATGCCCTCAACCTCAAGAAAAGGCAAAGAGCCTATGACATTTGAGCAGATTGACAGAGTCGCAGAGGTAAAGAAGTTTCTAGACTCTCTGAGACTTATCCTGATTCCACGACCTAGAGAGAAGAAGTCAAACCAACGTGAGTTGATCCACAAATACCTCTATGGTGTCGATGGTAATGATGTCATAGAGCCTCCAATGGTTAAAGTTGGACCCTTAATGGATGCAGTGCTTCTAGGAAGGATCAAACAGAAATATGGATTACCCAAAGAGCAAGTCTTCTCTTTGAGCGACATCAGAACTGTACTCGGTATTTCCCTTCATGGTTTTGCAGGTAGAAAAAGAATGTATTGCAAATATCACGTCGAGAGAGAAGATGGATCAAAGAGCACTTTCTCAATTGCAGACCTTGACAACCTCTGCATATATGATCTTCCTCAGTTATATGGCTTCACCATGCAGAGGTTGGACAAGAGGAAAGAGTTTGCTCTGGCTAACAATGCTATTGTTGAAACTATGAGAAAGGTAGTTCAACTCCATAGCCACAAGAATTTTCAGATGGCAGGTGTCGAGAAGTTGTCCATCACAGAGCCTAATGAAGATATGGAGCTTCTGGAGCTAGAAGATGAAGACACTTTGATCACAGAACCTGAAGCTGATTTTTGGCTTGTCTACAAAAATGAAGCAGGAGAGAACAGGCTTTTCAGACCAATCAATTGCGTCAAGTACTCAACAGAGACTCTCCAGAAGTTCAGACGCATCCTTTATTTGAAGAGAGGATCGAAGAAATTCCAAACGAGCCAGTCGTACAGATCATAGTCGACATCGATGCAACCATAAAGTTCAGAGCACTAGCCATAAGCATCTATGACACTCTAAAGAACCATTTCCCACAACCTATCGATGAATTCCCTAGATAGGTGTTATTTTATCAAACTTTGTATCTTGAAATTCTTCTGCTTACACTTAATGAAAATCCTCTATAGAGGTATCATTTAAACCTCTTGCTTTCTAGCGTATCACTTTGTAAATTTTCTTTTTCCAATACTTATAGGGAGATTGTTAGCCCTAACTTATGTTGTAAAAGTATTGAAAAAATATCACTACGCCTACTGAAGCAAGCCTCTGCCAGAGTGACGATGCACATAAGAGAAGTGAAACCCGAAGAAGTATCAGAGCACAGAGCCTTTGAGGCAGAGCTCAGAGCCTCTGTGGAAGACCTCAGAAGCTCTGGTGCAGACACCTCTATGACATCAACACTTGAAGATTTCAAGATTAACTGAATATCAACCCCTCTCCACTACTTGTACTATCCAACTAAAGATTCCCACGTGCCCCACTAAGCGTTGCAACACCTTTCCATGTGGCATTCTCTCATTAGCCAGTGTGTTGACCTTAATCTACTATTTGCCTATAAAAATAAGATTCCCATAATCTTCCTACAAACTTTACACGCCAAAATAGAACACTCTTCACACCACCAATAACACACAATTCGTACAATAGAAAGAATTAGGTTTTCACACATAGTAGTGTGTGTTCTTCAAATATTCTTCAGTATTGTAATATGTTCTTGTTCAATCGAATGACATATTGGATTGATTACTTATTGTTGCCATGTTATTGTCTTATACTTTCTGTTTTTCTACCATGTTTGCTACAATCTGCTATTAAAACGCTTCCGCAAGTACATCTATCTTTGATTATCTTAGGAAATAGAGTCAGACTGGGATCAACACATGTCACTGTTGATTGATGGTCAGACCCCATCACCTTCAGATGATCTAAGGACAAAGGGGATGGCCCATGGTGGAGGCCTTATATGCGATGGGACAAGGTGGAGGCCTTATATGCGATGGCATGAGGCGTCCTACATGAGGATTAGGTTTTTTTATGTTTATGATTATCGTGTACGGATGTACGACTTTAGTGTAACAACATCTCAAAAATTTAACTAATACTTTTTATTTGAAGGTAAAATTAATCTTTGATCCATTTTATTTAACGAGTTACACACTTATTTGACACACAAGAAAATAATGTAAACCATTATATTCACGAATTAAGTAGAAAATGAACATGGAACACATAAATTTAAACAGTTTTATTTACAAGATTCGCGGTCCACAGTGGCACATCCGCAATATTACGGATGTGGCACGTCTCAAGAGAATCTATAAGCTTTTTCAGGCGAATCTGTAGGCTTTTGAGGGAATGTTAGCTTCAATCTTCCTAATCGTAGAAGTATTTAGAAGTAGTGAAAAATAGGCCAAGTGAAGAAAGCCTCTTACAGAGGCTCTACCGAACTTACCGAGAGATCAAGGTCAAGAAGCTACAGAAGCTACAGAGACATCCTACAGAAGCTCTATCATACGCGCAAAGAAGACCAAAGACTCGGAATCCGGTAAAGACTGATCTACAAAGGACCATACCGCAGAACCTCTGTAACACTTTACAGAGCCTCTGCGGTCCTCACTAAAGACTTGGAAGATATTTATAATATCTTGCTACTGTTCCTGGACCTGTTCATCAACTTGCATGGAAACGTACCCTGTCCAACTTCAACGTGTCAAACTCTGAATGGACTCAATAGGGCTTAGTACATAATAGACGTCTGCGGCATTAAATGCAATAAAGCACGTTCAACTATTCATGTCGTCCGATCAATAGTAGCTCATGCTTTATGGTCCCCTTATAGTAGTATATAAGGAAGACTCATGTTTAGTTCTTCCTAATCGAGAATCAAGAGACAAAAACATCACAAGAACACATAGCTTATACACTTTGAGAGTCATATCTGTTTTAAAGCTTTGCTTACTCACTGTTCTTAAATCTGTTCTTGATATATATATATATATATTCAGTAAACTTTGAGATATTATTTCTTGTTCACTGTTTATTTATATTGTGTTCTAAATCTATCAAACATATCTGTTAGTTCTTCAAATACGCGTCCGCATCAAACTTAAACTTGAACTAATAGATCTGATAATCTTGTTTAAACAAAACGGGAACCAACAATTGGTATCAGAGCGTAGCTTGATTTTCAAAATCAAGTGATCCTCGTTTGACAACATTATTGATAGATTTCATTCTGTTTTTAACCTACTCTTCATCATAATTAAAAAGGTTTCTGTTTTCCTATCACTCTTCGATTCATTCTGATAGAAACCGTTTTTCCAGGTTAGAACACGAGTAAAGTAATTCTGGATATTAGTTATTTCCCAGAAATCCTTCCAGATCTTCATACTCATAAATCTTTCATCATATTATCCTTTCTGAACCCCTGAAAAGCTCTTACAATGACAAATACCAATAACTTTTTCACTGCTGGCTCATTAACCAAACCTCCTACTCTCCTTCGGGATGAGTATCCTCAATGGAAGATAAGAATGGTTCATTTCTTTGAGGGTACTGAAAAAACTCTCAAACAATATCTTTACAATCCTCCTCCGATCCCTATGATAACTATGCCACGTGTACCAGCTACTGCTGAATCTCCTGAAATCCCTAAAGATCAAAAACCTAAGCCAAAAGGAGAATGGTCAAATGAAGATAAGGCAGAAGATGAAGTTGCACAGAAAACAAAAAGAATATTGATCATGGCTATCCCCAACGAACTTTTTCAATCCTTAGATGCATGCGAAACAGCGCACGATCTTTGGAAAGAATTAGAAAGACAGTTGGAAGGGGGTGCTAAAACACAGAAGAACCGAAGGGCACAATACATAAATGAATATCATGCCTTCAGAGCCTCTGCAACAGAATCTCTGCAAACAACATACGACCGGTTCAACTCACTCATAAACAAATGCAGAAAGTCTGGCATTCACAGAACCTCGGAAGAAAATAACGTCATGTTTCTAAAAAGCCTGAATGATGAGTGGCTTCAACTGTCTATGTCTTTACAAACAAACCAAGATCTAGACTCATGGACACTCTCTGATCTCTATGGAACACTAGTTGCACAAGAGCCTCAAATAGCACAGGCTAAAACACTAACCATTGCACCATACGCATTGGTTAGTAAATCAATAGAGGCTACAGAAAGACCGAGAAATGAGAGAGCAACAGAGGAGAAGAAGAAGGAGAAGAAGAAGATAGTGATGGTTGATAGCGAAGAAGACGAGCTGATAGAGGAAGAGATAACTCTTGCGTCATTAGCTAAATCATTGGCTCTATTGACAAGAGAGTTCAGAGGTAACTAAAGGAATTCTGGAAATGACAGATATAGCAGAGACAACCAGAGCGGTAGAAGAGATGATGGAAGAAGAGAAGAATCGAGTAACCGACAGAGGTCAGACTACAGAAATGATGACCAACAGAGGTCGAGCGACAGAAACTACAGAGGAAATGACCGACAGAGGTCAGATGACAAGGTAGGCCACACACAAGAATGCTACAAATGTGGTAAGCCTGGTCATTACGCAAACGAATGCCGAACAGAGAAAGGTGGAGATCAACAGAAGTCTGATGATCGAACTGGAAATACCTCTCAAGGTTGTTTCAACTGCGGCAAGCCAGGCCATTTCACAAAAGAATGCAGAAGTAGACAAAATCGCCCACAGAAGGACTCAGCTTTTTACAAAAAGAAGGCTGAATATTATGCGCAAAAATCCCTAATGCCGAACAAAGGGCATTCTGAAGCAAACAAGGAGGACTTCGAGTCAGACTCTACCTCTGGCATGGCAGAAGTCGACTCCGGCACTGACACTGAGGTATCCATTTCAAACTCTACCTCTTGTACTAAATCTGTAGATAATGATTCAATTTAACTTAACATTGAACTGATTGAACTAAAAGAGATAAATGAAAGCATTCAGAAAAGACTCACCTTTAATGAGAGAGAAGTAAGGCTTCTCACTCAAGAAAAAGCCAAAATTTTTGAAGAAAAGGAAAGAGTAGAAAAATATTGGAGCAAAAATGTAGATCCTTTAAAAAGGCAAATTTCTGAAATAACCTCTGCTTTAAAAATCAAAACTAAAGAGCTTTCAGTTTCTAAGAGTGAAACAACTGACATAAGAGCTCTCAAATAATACTTTCAAAGAGAAAGAGAGGTACTTTGGCAAGATCTTCTAAGAAGAGAAGTTTTACTTAAAAACTATAAAGATGCACATAAGGTGTATGAAAAGGTAAACTCTTAAATAGCAAGACGAGGTATAAGGTACAGTGATATTACCTTAGGTGTTGAAAATAAAAGACTAAAACCTCTGTCTTCTCTATTTGTTTTGGGAAAAACAAATAAACCAAATTTTCCAAACTTACTCTCTGTAAGTAAAAGGGTTAAAATCTCTGCAGAACCTCACTTGAGGAAACATACGAAGATGATCAATGTGTGGTTTGAAAACACAGATTCATCATCTTCAACCTTTGTCAATAGAGGAATCAAACCAAAGAAATATCTGAAAACACAAGATCAGATTGGTATCTTTAAGTTTGGTAAACCAGAGACTCAAACACAAGTCGCTTTTGTCTGTATGATAAATGTCGAAAAGAAATTATCTGCAAAAGCTCCTGAGTTTAAACCCATCTTTTCAGAAGAAAAACTTAAAGAATCAATTGAAAAAGAAATTTTGGAAGTTTTGAAATCAAATGTTTTAGAAAATCTCTGTACATCTTCTATAGATCAAATTCTCGCTGAAGAGATCTCATCAGAAACCTCTGCTATCTATGAAAGTTATTCTACAGAGGAAGAAAGCTCGTATGATACATGCTCAGTAAATCCAGCCTCTGTCGAAAGAGATGACTCAACCTCTGTATATGAGGACGATTCATCCTCTGACGACTCAGAGACTGATTCTAAATCAGGGATAGTTCATTGTGACACAGAGGATGTTAAATTCTCCTCTGAGGTTCTTAACAAAACAATTTCTCCAAAAGAGAAAATCACAGAGATACCTATCTGTCCAGATTTTCTCAAAATGTGTATACAAGTCAAAACCTCTACAGAGCTTGATAATCTGAAAAAGGCCTATGAAAATCCTAAAAGCTCAAAATTTTCAAAACCTTTAAAGCAAATTAAAAAGAATCCCACTTGGCAACAAAAGGGAAAAAGGCCTGAAGCTAACAAATATTTTTCCTCTGTGACAATGAAGAAAGATGTTCACCACAGAAGAGACTCACAGAAGGCAGGACCTAAACAAGACTTTTGCAAACAACATTCTAGTATTCATAGATCTTCTTGTAATAGGAAATCTAATGTTAAGAAAGAATGTAATGCCTCTGTGGTTCAGTTCAATAAATTCAATGAAAAGTTCAAACAAATCACGTCTCATATTAAATACTGTCATTGCTTTGATCTTATGATCAAATTGAATAATCACTTCTCAAGTCCAGATTGCTTACTCTCCACTTAAATTCAAACTCCAAAGTCAGAACCTAGAGAGAAACAATCTGATTTTTCTACAAAAGATAAAATGTATTTCAAGAATGCTAAGGAAAACTTGAAAAACTCTAACAATATTGGACCCATATGGATATGGGTACCTAAGTCTCTGTGATTGTCTTACAGAAGCGGTTTGTGCCAATTTGGTATCTTGACTCCGGATGCTCAAGGCACATGACTGGCGACAGAAGTTTACTATCCACGTACAAAGAAACACACGATGGTGGATCTGTAACTTTTGGAGACGACAAGAAGGGACACATCAAAGGCTATGGAGTCATACAGAAGGAAAACGTCTCTGTATACAAAGTTGCATATGTGAATGGCCTTAAACACAACCTACTCAGTGTAAGTCAACTCTGTGATACAGGATTCGATGTGTTATTCAAAAGAACTTTCTGCTCTCTGCAAAGTGAAGACACGGGAATGGAACTTCTGCGAGCCGAAAGAAGAGGTGATCTGTATCTGATGAATTTTTGTTCCAAGAACAAGGACAAAGTTTGCCTTGTAGCTTGCAAAAGTGAGGAAGCCTGGTTATGGCATAACAGGTTCTGTCACTTGAACTTTCACACCTTGGATAAACTGGTCAAACTTGATCTAGTTAAAGGTTTGCCTAATGTTAAACTTAATAAGGATCATTTGTGTTCTGCCTGTGAAATGGGAAAACTCAAAAGAGCTTCTCACAGAGGCAAAACAGATGTGTCTTGCACTAGGCCTCTGTATATGCTTCATGTCGACCTCTGCGGTCCCATTGCCATACAGAGCCTAGGTGGCAAGAAATACATACTTGTCTTAATTGATGAGTATTCGCGATTCACATGGGTTGAATTTGTCCGAAAGAAATCAGATGTTCCAATCATCTTGATTAATCTAATGAAAAGAATCCAAGTTCTTTATGAATGCAGAATACAGAAGTTAAGAAGTGACAATGGCACATAAGGAATTTCAAAGAACTTCTCTGCCGCACGCACTCCACAGCAGAACGGCGAAGTCGAAAGAAAGAATCGAACGCTCGTGGAGGCCGCAAGAGCTATGCTATCAGCATGCGGATTACCGATGAACTTTTGGGCAGAAGCGATTTCTACCGCTTGTTATACACAGAACCGTTCAACCATTGTGAAAATACACCTCAAGACTCCTTACGAAATGATCAACAAAAGGCGGCCAAACATCAAATTTTTCCATGTGTTCGGATGTAAATGCTTTGTTTTAAACGACAGAGATTCCAGAGGAAAGTTTGAGGTAAAAGCTGACGAAGGCAAATTTATTGGATACTCTGCCACTTCCAAAGCCTACAGAGCATTCCTTACAAGGTCTCGCAAAATCGTAGAAAGCATCAATGTTTCTTTTGATGATTCATTCCAGAAGACTTCTGAGCAAATCAGTTCAGAACTCGGACTTAAAAGGGAAATCTCTGGTATCTCGCAAACGAAAGAAGACTTAAATCTTCTATTTTTAGAGATGTTCCACGACGACATTGATCCCTCCGTTGGAACAAACAGAGCTTCTGAAGAACCATCTTCCATCGGTCAAAATCCTATAGGTATGACTCTAACTGGTCCAAATAATGCTTCATCTTCTTCTATAAATACTACAAATGCAAATGCAGAGGTAAATACCGCAGAAGATGAAACAACGAGGAAAGCGACCAAAGAAGTTGCTGAAAATCAAACTTCACAATCCACAGAGGAACCAATTACAGAGGATATAGAGGACCAAGTCTATACGTCCTCAGAGGAACAAACTCCACCACCTCTCATACCAATCATTCCACAAGCTGTAGGATCAACTACAAAGGCACGCACTACTACAGAGGCTATACAAGAAGAAGAAGAAGAAGAAGAAGAAGAAGAAAAAGAACAACAACAAAAAACAAGAAGCCTCTGAAGAAAGATTCGATGACATTGGTGACCACCTTCCACGCACAACTAAGTGGACAAAAAGCCATCCTCCAAGCCAAATAATCGGCGAACCTTCTGACAAAGTAAAAACCAGATCTGCCACTGCTAATTTTTGTTTCTTTACAAATTTTATCAGTATGATATAACCAAAGAAGATTTATGAAGCCCTAGATGACCCAAACTGGGTAGACGCCATGCAAGAAGAACTTCTGCAGTTTGAGCGTAACAGAGTATGGATTTTAGTACCTCTGCCACGAGGGAAACAGGCCATTGGGACTAAGTGGGTCTACAGAAATAAGAAGGATGAAGATGGAGTGGTCATCAGAAACAAAGCACGATTAGTGGCCAAGGGATATAGACAAGAAGAAGGCATAGACTACGATGAGACTTTTGCCCGTGTCGCACGACTCGAAGCAATATGAATATTCTTAGCCTTCGCAGCCCACAGAGGATTTAAATTTTATCAGATGGACGTAAAATCAGCTTTTCTCAACGGTGAAATCCAAGAAGAGGTTTACGTAAATCAGCCACCAGGGTTTGAAAGCTCAAAGTTCCCAAGGCATGTATACTACCTTGAAAAGGCTCTGTACGGACTGAAACAGGCTCCAAGAGCATGGTACGAACGACTTTCTACCTTTCTTCTAGTCAATGGCTACGACAGAGGTACAACAGATACAACCTTATTCTATAAACGTAAAAACAGTGAAATAATGCTAGTACAAATCTACGTGGACGACATAATTTTTGGGTCTACCAATACAGAAGAGTGCAAAAGTTTTGAAAAACTCATGTAGAGTGAGTTTGAAATGAGTATGATGGGAGAATTAACATTCTTTCTAGGACTCCAAATCAAACAATCATCAGAAGGAATTTTTATAAATCAGGCCAAATATGTCTCTGACATTCTTTCCAAGTATAGCCTCTCTGATACCTCTGCAATGAAAACTCCAATGGCCACTGGAACTAAGTTTTTCTTAGATCCGGATGGCATCTCTGTAGAATGCACTCTTTACAGAGGCATGATTGGATCTCTGTTATACTTAACTGCAAGCAGACCTGACATTATGCATGCCACATGTCTTTGTGCACGTTATCAAGCTAATCCTAAGAAATCACATTATGATGCTGTTAAGAGAATCTTTAGATACCTAAAGGGGACCAAAAATCTTGGTCTCTGGTATCCACAGAACTCTGGTTTTTGTCTTAAAGCCTATACAGATTCAGACTATGGAGGATGCATGCTCGATAGAAAGAGTACCTCTAGGAGTTGTCAATTCCTAGGTGGTAAACTAGTCAGTTGGACCTCCAAGAAGCAAAATTGTGTCTCAACATCTACGGCAGAAGCTGAATACGTTGTTGCTGCTAGCTGTTGTTCTCAGGTTCTGTGGATGAAGACTCAGCTAAAAGACTACGACCACATCCTACTCAAGATACCCATCTTCTGTGATTCCAAAAGTGCCATTGCCATCTCTGCCAATCCAGTGCAACATTCAAAAACCAAGCATATCGATATACGGTACCACTTCTTGAAACATCATGTTGAATACGGTACAATCGAGATGCATTTCGTGCCCACAGAATATCAACTCGCGGACTTATTCACCAAAGCTTTAGATGAGAAAAGATTCAATTTCTTGGTGGGTAAGTTAGGAATGATCAATATGACGTGAAAATCCTCTGTAAGTATAGCTTATCTTCTGTAAATATGTGTATAAAAATATTGCTTTATTTTATTACTTTGATTGATTTCTTTCTGTATGTAAATTCTCAATAGTTCTTGATATCTCAGAGCTTCTGTGGGTCTGCTCAGATCCTCTGACGACCCCTACAGAACCTCTGGAAAACATGACCTATGTTCTATGCAAAACTTATCATTCTTTGATCCAAGCATAGGTCAAGGGGGAGCAAAAGAAAAATTACTTGATCTACATAGGTGATTAGATCAAGGGGGAGCAAAAAGGGACCCTGAAATGATCTACAAAGGTAAATCTTTCAAGGGGGAGCCAAAGAAGAGTGTCGATGAATCTATATCAGCAGAAGTCAGACATCACTGCCGATAAAAGGAGAACCAAAAGGTATGTCTCTCGTACAAAAGATTTTTGAAAATAGTTTTCTAGGACACAAATTGTCAAATATGTCCTAAAAATACTGTAAATAACATGTCAAAAATCAAAAGAACAAAAAGTTTCATAAAATTCGAGTTATGAGAAATTTAAGGTCATAGAGCTTCTCCTGAGCACAACAGAGGTTCTGCAAGAAATATGCTCTGTGATCACAAATTTAGCCTCTATCGATCTTTTGGAATGTTATCTCGGAAACCGAATACACACACCATGACCTTCTCGAACAAAACTTTTTTCATAACAGTTTTCTCGGACACCAACTTTCAAATATGTCCGAAAAACACCTTTTAAAACAGATAAAAAATTGGATGATCAAAAAGTTTAATAGAATTTTAGTTATGAGATTTTTTCCCTCACAGAGCTTCTGCTGGTCCTGACAGAGCTTCTGCAAGTTCCAACAGAGCCACAAAACCTCAGAGTAAAAATTCTTCACTAAAATCCTATCGATCCTCTCCAATGCTTTTACAAATGTTTTGGTTCAAGAAGAACCTACAGAGTCATGATAACAATGAGATATGAGGCATGAACTTCAAGTTTTTCAAAATCACAGAGCTTCTGTAAACCACAGAGGTTCTGTCAATCTGCAACTTGGGCATTTCTGTAATAATAACGATTACTTTTACTGAGAGTGAAATTCATATGGCTAAGAACAACCCCACGCGCCTAGCATTAATGGGCCGCGCACGACGTTCTGTCATCCTCTGACATGGCCTACGTGTCTCTTTTTCATTGGGCGTACATGGAACGTTTTCTATGGAAAGTTGAACCCGTCGTTCTAACTCGAGTACGGATTCCAAACAATTATCCATTGCCATATATTTTTACTCTTTCGAATTCTACCATTTTACACTCATATAAAACCCAAGCTTACCTTCTCATAAAACCTTTACAAACTCTCATTCTTCTCCGGCGAAACCCTGCAAAAGCTTGCAAGAATCCTATTCTTCTTACCAAATGGCTTCATCTTCTCAAGTTATCTCCCCTGCACACTCTCCGGCGAACTCACCAGAACATTCACCTGCTCATTCGGAATATTCAGAAAACCCCCATCTCACCAAAAATACTGAACAAGAAGATTCCGGCGACACAGCTGACTTTGCTCCGACCACACATCTTCAAAACTTTATAGCAAAGGATCATTTCGAAAAGGTACTGCCAATCAAATCAAACAATTGCTACTTGGTCCCCTCACCCACTGCTTTCGGCGAAGCCCATGCCCTTCTTCTAAACATCATGGAAAATCATGTCCTCTTCCCTTTACTTTCAAGAACCCCAAACAAAATACCTGTTAGGTATTTGAACCAGTTTTGGCAAAGTTGCCGATATGATAAAGATGATTCTCTCATCAAAGGGTACATCTCCAAGCCTGACAAATCTGAGCATTTGGAAATCAAGTTTAATAGAACGATGTTCTCACTTGAGTTCAACCTACCAACAAGGGGTCTTCTTGGACTGAATAGATATGCAGAACAACCAACAGACGACGAGCTCTGTCGTTTTGTAGAAATGCTTGGGTACAACACCCAACTTAGGAAGAGAAATGACTTCCGCAGAGGCAGACTACCACCTCTGTGGAACACCTTGTTTTCAATCCTCAACAGATGCCTTACAGGGAAGATAGGCAGCATTGACCAGAGCTCGCATCAGATCTTAACCATCATGTATGGGGTCTACTACGATCTCCCACTCGATTACTCAACCATCATGATGTAGGAGATAATCAATACGATCGACAGAAAGAACAACACCAGAAGGGTAAAAGAGAACGATCCTAAGTTTCTACCACCTCTGCAATTCCAAAGGATATTGGGAGTCCTGTTCGAACCTCTGTTGATAATACAGAACTGGCCAATGGAAGGGCCGACTCCCAAACAGTTCCCATTAAACAAAAACATCCCCACCGATCATATAGATGGCTACACCCACTGCAGACCTATGTCAAAGAAGCTTCTGAAATATGCCACGAACAAAACCCTTAAGTTAGAGTATATACGCGATCATAGTACTCCAAAACCGAGCCCTGTGACACCCCCGCGTTTAGGTGTCCCCCCTAGGAATAATGGTTGTAGAACCCCTCTCTAAAGAAGCGAAGAAGCAGAAACTAGCAAAACACTTGGCAATCCAACTTAGTTTTATGGCCAAACGTGACGAGCACATGTCAAAGAAGTCTTCTTCGAAAACCTCTTCCTCAACTCCAAAATCAAAAAGGAGGAAAACTACAGAAGGCACCTCCACAAGCGCTGCAGACGATCAACCTTCACCTCCTCATGCCACAGAAATTGGCTTCACTGCTCCTCCCTCTTCTCCAAAACAGAAGAAGAGGTCGTAGAAACCCGCATAGAAGAAACTGCAGAAGAAGAAACTACAGAAGAAGAAACGGCAGAAGAAGGATATCAATCACCTTATCAATCCCCAGATCGATTCGCTCATCAAGGAAACTTAAACGATTTCCTTCAACACCCTGACTTTGCTAACACCCTAAATACAGCAGGGTGGAATGCACCACCACTTGACCACCACACCACAGAAGAACAAGACTTCTCTATCTCTGGCATAGACACCAATCTGCAAGAAGATGATCAAACCCCCAGAGATCAACCATATGAAACCCCTAACATTCTACAGAACCCCTTCATCCAACAGGGACTGGACGTCCACAGAAGGAGTCCAAATCAGGCCTCAGAAGCTGAGTGGAATAGAGATGAGGTTACAGAGGTTTTAGAAAGAATCGAAGTTGTAGAGGTCACAGAGGTAGATTCAGATGAAGAAGAAGCTGACCAAATACGAAAAGGTCTCTATCATCCACATATCATGCAATTATACGGCTCTCATCCAATCTACGACTTCTTAGTCACAGAGCCAGGAACTACAACAGGAGTTAGGGAAGAAGCACCAAGCCATAGGATAGCGACAGAGACTGAAATGATTGATAAAGAAGTAGTGCTTGGATGCCTAACAGAGGAAGAAACAAGAAAAGATGCCGTAGAAGCAGAAGGCACACATCCCTCACCCCCTCCCAGTGCAACCCACACATCTAACTCTGCAGGTCTAGCTGCAGAAGGAGTTATTGAAAAAGAGTCGCACAACTCGATCCCTACCCAAACCAAACAGCCAGAGGTCACTCTTTCGACTTCTGCGCCCACAGATACCGGGGAATCCATTCCTAGGGAGTCTCCTCAGAGAGACTCACCTATAGTTCGTGATCAATCGCCCCAGATCACACTAGAGCTCCCTACAGAGGAATTCGTTTCCTCTGCCACGCACAATTTAGGGCCAAAACTTCTTTCAGAGAGAAGTAGTGAGCACAAAGACGAAGAGACTCTAGACAAGTCTCCAAGTCAACAGAAGAACATTCCGATACCCACCTCTGGAGTGGATTTGGACACTGTTCTTCACAGAACTTCTATAGAGATCGAAACTCAGGTTTCTTCTCGAAGATCAGATGGAAATCCTTCCACCCCCAACGTAGAAACAAGGGTGAACGAAGGTTTCCCAGGAACAGGGACTCACTCTGGAGAAGGGGTTGTTCCTCCAGAGGTTACACCAGGGACACAAGTATCAAGGGATGAGTTCCAAACCCTTGTCACCTCTGTGAACCAAACCATCAAAGAGTTGCAAAGCTCTTTCACATCTTTTACAGAGACAACATCAACGGCCTTGCTAAATCTGAACACCAAAATGGACAATCTGTCCACAGAGGTGAAATCTGCCATCACAGAGATGAAGTCTTCTGCTCAAACAACTGCCACAACTACAACCACTTCTGCTGCTAAAGATTTCGGAATAGCCACAACATCTGCATTCAAGGAATCAGTCAAGCATTTCCTTGAACAAATGAACAAGCAATCCAACAAATCAAAGGGCATTACACCTACAGATCTACAGAACGCCCTCAAACACGTATAAGAAGAGGCAATGCGCAACACTACAATGATGCAGCCAAAAGACTACATGACCAGAGCACAGCAATCAGAGCTCGGGCAGAATGTCATAAACCAGGTCACAGAAGTCATCGTCTCTTTCACTACTGCAAATGCCAACTACGTCAAAGAATTCAGAAAAAAGTGTCGGCAGAATGCACTTCAACACAGAGGTAGAGCTTGCAACTCTAATCGGCCTCTGTGATGATGTATGTGCGAAGTTGATGGCCGCAGGAGCAGAACTACCAAAGAAACCCAAAGCTTCTTGCAGAGCAGAGGGTACTTCTGATAAGAGTCAGGATGACTCTGATGATGACCATCCTTTTCCATCAGATCATCCTGAGGGGGAGAATATAAGGGAGAAAGCTACGACCAGAGGACTACAAGCTCCACCAATCGCAGCAGAACCAATCAGCCAAGCCCCTCCACAACAAACCAAAGATCAACAAACTCAACAGACCACAGAGACAACACCCATCTCTGCGGAATCAACCGCTGAAGAAACCCATGTACCAGAAGCACAAAAGACCACATAGGCAACACCCACCTCTGTAGAATTACCTACAATGTTTGGAGTAGATGTTCAACATCTCTCATCCTCCACAGAAGAAGATCTTCCCTCCCAAACTACAAAACCAAAAGAAAAACCCCAATCCATCCCAAGAAGAAAGTCCATTGCCCACAAACCAAAAAGAGCAACGACCTCTGCTTCTTCTGTTCTAAGGAATATGCACAAAACAGTGACTGAACGAATGGCGCAGAGAGAAGAAGAAAGACACAGGTTCACATTAGCTTTCAAAATGGCAAGAATATTTGATATCCAACCTTCACCAACAGAAACCGAGCTCACAGAAGAAGTCACCAAAGAACATCCAACAGAGGTTACAGAGCAAATCAAGCCAACAGAACCAACGCCACAAAAGTCCTCTCAAACACAAGTGTCAAAACCTACAGAGGCAACCCCCATCATTTCAACAGAAGCACCAACAACCAAACCTACAGAAGCAACAAGTTCTGCACCTCCAAAAGCCAAAGACAAGGGCAAAGCAATACTGACAGAAGAGGCCAAGAAAAAGAAATCATTGCCTAAGCCTACAGAGAAATTAATGAAAAGCGCTTTTGATGCCTTTCAAACTCCAAAGCCTGAAGAAGAGGAGTGGGCATATGGATTGAAGTCTCTGTCAGACACTCCTCTATCAGGAAGAGCTGCAGAAGTTGTTAAAAAAGATGGAAAGCCTCATAAGACAAGTACCACAACCTGGTCCAACACAAGAAGAAATGGAAGAAGTGGTATACAAATACCTCTATAAACAATATTTTCAGACCAATCATCCAACAGATCATGTAACAGATCCAAAGATCAGAGAAGAATTTGACAACGTCTTCACCAGGACAAAGCCAAGAACCAAAGCAGACGTCTTCTCAATCCACAAGATCAAAAAGGTAATCTTCTGTAGATACTCCTTCACCAGAACCTATCCAAGGGTCAGGTACAATATTTACAGAGTCAGAAGGGTAAACAATTCAGAAACCACCTTCGCTGATGCTGACCTAAGGAATCTGAATCCCTATGATCTACCTGACCTTCTGCAATGGACGAAGGATAACTACAACACAGAACCAAACACCAGAGCATATCAAGTGTTGAGAAAAGCAATGAGGGAAAGGCTTCTGATCTACAGTCTGACAGACTTTCAGCTGGGAAAGGATCTTGGTCTCAAACATCTGAACCTACGACCACCAGAGGATCGCTGCCCACCTGACGCCGTGCCCAACTCAATCATTACAGAACCAAGGTTCGGGTTAGTATTTCAAAACCCACAAGGCGAAGTCAAACTTTTTGTGAGCATGGACTGTCAGAAGTACGCAACTAGTACTCTAAACAAGTTCAGAGCAAACCTTGTAAAATACAGAGATACCGAGCAAATGGATAGAGTCTCTGCAGATACCTTCATCAGAGAGATTGATGCTACAATACACTTAAGAGAACTCTGCATCAGTTTCTACAAAGAGATCAGAGAAGTCGGAAGAGACAACAGAAGCTACAATGATTTCAAAGACGCCAAAATCTGATTCTCAAACAACCAATCTCTGCAAACCATGTTAAAGTTTGTCTTTCATTGTACTCAAATGTAAAATGCCTCTGGAATATCTCTAAATGAAAGAACTTACGAGGTATTGTTTAACCTCTGTCTTATCTAACTTAGCCTAAAAATACTTAAATGTCAAATTTTTATTTTTCACTACTTAGGGGGAGATTGTTAGCTTCAATCTTCCAAATCGTAGAAGTATTTAGAAGTAGTGAAAAATAGGCCAAGTGAAGAAAGCCTCTTACAGAGGCTCTACCGAACTTACCGAGAGATCAAGGTCAAGAAGCTATAGAAGCTATAGAAGCTACAGAGACGTCCTACAGAAGCTCTGTCATACGCGCAAAGAAGACCAAAGACTCGGAATCCGGTAAAGACTGATCTACAAAGGACCATACCGCATAACCTCTGTAACACTTTACAGAGCCTCTGCGGTCCTCACTAAAGACTTGGAAGATATTTATAATATCTTGCTACTGTTCCTGGACCTGTTCATCAACTTGCATGGAAACGTACCATGTCCAACTTCAACGTGTCAAACTCTGAATGGACTCAATAGGGCTTAGTACATAATAGACGTCTGCGGCATTAAATGCAATAAAGCACGTTCAACTATTCATGTCGTCCGATCAATAGTAGCTCATGCTTTATGGTCCCCTTGTAGTAGTATATAAGGAAGACTCGTGTTGAGTTCTTCCTAATCGAGAATCAAGAGACAAAAACATCACAAGAACACATAGCTTATACACTTTGAGAGTCATATCTGTTTTAAAGCTTTGCTTACTCACTGTTCTTAAATCTGTTCTTGATATATATATATTCAGTAAACTTTGAGATATTATTTCCTGTTCACTGTTTATTTATATTGTGTTCTAAATCTATCAAACATATCTGTTAGTTCTTCAAATACGCTTCCACATCAAACTTAAACTTGAACTAATAGATCTGATAATCTTGTTTAAACAAAATGGGAACCAACAGGGAATCTGTAAGGACTTTTGCATGCGAATCTGGAAGGCTTTTCCAGGGAATCTGTTAGCCTTGTTCACGGAATCTGTAAGGAATTTTGCAGGCGAATCTGGAAGGCTTTTCCAGACAAAAATGATACATCCACAATATATATAAATAGGAGATATCACTACCGATTCCAAACCACATCAAATACGCTTAAAATGACATCGAGATTAAATCACCTTTGGAGATTTAGAGGTCCATCTGAACCCCTTCTGCAATGGATCGACGACTTGATTTGTTATTTGTTTTACTTCCACAAACAAATTGTCTTGCCTTTATCTTCTAACTTTTGCTTCATCCATCAAATAGTTATCCACTACTTTTCGTTATGAAGGTCCACCATCAAGGCTATTTCACACCACCACGAGGTAGGTGTTATGTCAATGGCAGTTAAATTTTTGTTGACTTAATAGATGTTGATGATATGTGCGTTCAACTTATGCATCAAATAATGGAAGATGTTAGGGTCGAATTTATGTTGAATTAAAGTTCAAGGGGCTAATTGTAATTCTTTATTTAGAGGCTAGTTAGTGAACGGGCCGTGGGCTTGTTATCCACGGGCCCGTCATATATAATGTTTTGTTTAGCTTTGTTTTAGGCTAAGTCATTCATTATTGCTTTCCTATTCGTATTGTAAACACTCTCAATTATTGAAAGCTAATAGGGATGACCAGTTGAAATCATAATCATTGTTTTATATTTATTGACTTCATTGTTCGTTGCACGGACCTGGAACTATCAATTGGTATCAGAGCAGACGAACAATCAATTCAAAGTGCTCTATTCGAATTCTGGTAAGTTTTCTATTCATTAGGTTGTGTTCTTCATTGAAAATCTACTTTTCAATTCTGTTGAAATTGATCGTTTTTGTTTATTGGATATTGTTAGTATCATTGCTATTAGTGATTCTGCAAGTTTTCGTATTCTAATTCGATTGTTTGAGTGAGTTTTAAGCAAATTAAAGGTCAAAAGTTTTGGTTGTGTTCTTGAGAAAAATCGAATTTTTAACCATCAAAACTTGTTGTTTTTGCTTCAAAATCGATTTGGGTAGTGTTATTTTTGTGTTTGGTCGAGTTCCTAATCTTTCAGGAACAATTTTGAGCAAACCCTAGTCGATTCCCAATCGATTTGATAAGTCCAGTCGCACTTTCCGGATACAAGCAGCAGTTTCCGGACAATCGCATTCGATCTTTCCGGATACGTCTCATCTTTCCAGGTAAGTTCCTTAAATTCCAACTTTCCGGATATATTTGTTCCGGAAACCCAAAGTTTCCTGTAAAATATTTTATCCGGACAACTCAACGTTTCCGGTAACCTATTTTACCCGGACAACTCGAAGTTTCCGGTTAAATTGATTCTTCCCGGACACTCTATCATCCAGAAAGTGTATCATCCGGAAACCATTCCACCCGGTAAGTATTTCATCCGGAAACTCCTTTCATCCGGTAAGTTCTGTGTTTGAGTTTTTCATTCGGAAACTAATTTCATCCGGAAACCCATTGTATCCGGTAACCTTATTTTTCCGGATTCCTTATCCGGAAACCACCCGGATTCCATAATCCGGGAGCTTTCTGAACCCTCATTTTTCAATAAGTCGCAGGAGGGGGACATTTATGTATCCTTGATACTGTTCCACTTTGAATCGAACCATCGTCTGACGATCACTCCAGTGCAACATAAGATGTCTTATTCACCTCAGTCAAAGGTAAAGACAAGTCAAGTATGTGAATCTAACCAACAAGATTTCTTGAATCAAATGCAATCACTTGCAGAACGGGCAGATTCCTTTAAGGCCACCTCTAATGAACAACAGCTTCAGATTAGATCACTATCTGAAAAGCTAGATGTTCAAAAGAGAATAACTGAGAAATATAAGTCTGAAATTGCTAATTTAAAAGACAAATGCAAAAACCTTTCAATAGCACCTAAGGACTTAAGGGCCAAATTATCTGAACTTCAGTCTCAGTTTGATCAGTGTAAGAATGAGAAGGAGAAAATGTTTATCAATGTTCTGCTCTTCAAATTCAGCACAAGGAGTTTCTTGCAAAAATACTTGATTTTGAAACATAACAACACAAAAGAGGTCAAACTGATCAGACCATCCATATGAATAAACCCAAAGAGTTCACGTACTTTAACAAGGACTGGGGAATCGGATATGATAACCCGCACTACCTGAAAAAGGGTATAGCCAAAAGACCTATATTGTATGATTTTAGTTGTCTTGGAATAGCCAAAGAGTATCTGGAATATGCAATTAAATGGACTGGTCCTCTTGAATCTGAAAAGGAAGAGGAAACTGAGGAATACAAGCGCACACGCACTTCCAAAATGCAACTTCCATTCAGTTATGGATCTTTAAATTATTCCTATCAGAAAAACAAGAAGTACCTCTCGAATGACTACTTCGATTGCTATAGGTTGCAACGCCCAAGGATTCCTCCAAGAAGGATGAGGTCCAAGCAACCGAAACCAAGACTGAGACGGATGAGTACAAGCTCTATGTTCCCCCTCTCATCTTGGAAGCAAAGATAGTCGAGTTGGAGGAGTCACTCGAGAAAGAAAGGTCGAATTTTCAAATGGAAAAGCAAGCGTTAATTGCGAAACTTGAGAATCTACAACCGGTCAAAACCGAAGTTTTATCTGATGAAGGACAGGAAATTATTCGGTGTGAAATCACGAAACTCACATCAAAGTTGGCTGCCTTGGCAACAGATGCGATGCAAAAGTATACGAAAAATGGTCAGCTCCAAGAGCAGATTGACCAACTCAAATCGGAGAAGCAGATTTCACCTGAATCTTCCTCAAACTCATCCGATACGTCTTCGTGTAAAGCCTTCATAAGCAAAACCTCTTCAACACAAGACGATAAAGATTCTTAAGACGAGAGTGTTTTAAAGAATTTGAACTCTGATTTTTTCCTAGCTTCCACACCAAATTCCCCAAAGCACACAAGCACAAAGTATCCCTCGCCTTCCTCGACCGATCCAAGTCCTGTAATTCCGGATGTCGATTTTTCTGAATATATGAACTCCGAAGGCAATTCTTAAGAAGAGTTTGAGTCGTTCCCCTCCAACAAACCTCTTCCGAGTCATACTGATTTTTTATCACTAGTAGTCAATCGACCGGTCAATTTTCTAAAGGGTGACTGTTCTACAACAAAGGCCCCAGCTGTGATTAAGACTTCTAAATCTAAACCAGTTTCTCAAACACAATCACAGCTGCGGCAAAAGACCGAGTGATTGCCTATAAAAAATCCTGATTCCACAAAAGCCACTGACCATGCTGTTCATGTTGTTTCAAATAAAAACGGTCGCGCTAAAAAGGATAACCAAAACTGGCTAGCCAAGGAATCTGTCAAGGAAGCATCATCAAAGTCATTTAATACGGTTTTTTATCCTAGAATGAACAAAAACGACTGTGCTTGGATTCATAGGAGTGATTTTGTTAAAAGAGATGTTAATTTTCCGATGAAAATTTACTCCATTCAGCAATTGATTCAATTATCGCATGATTGTTTGTGTTGTTCTAAATGTGGTTGGAATGACTTTGATGACATAAATAATAATGATTGGTTTGGGTCATATCACATATATAATCATACACCCAAAAGCAAACCCCGTAAAAACAAAAAGAAACACCATTTACAACGGGGTTCCTAATCAGCGATTAAACCACAGCGAGATAGGAAACCCACTTCAAAACGGGTTACTCCTACTGAGGTAAAACCTACACCTAAGAGGCAACCTGCGTCAAAGAAAGTTCCTACGAAGGGTGTCAAACCTAACCCTCCGGGACCCAGGCAAATATGGGTACCCAAGGTGCGCTAAACTTGTTTTACAGGACGATTGTGTGTGGTACTTAGACACTGGATGCTCCACACACATGACCGGAAGGAGGGAGCTGCTCACGATCTACAAGGAACAATATTGCGAAAACGTGAGGTTTGTCTATACTTGTATTTTCACGAGTTGCTCATCTGTTTAGGGGGAGCATGATCAGCTATCAGGTAAGTTCATTCTACTGTTGAGGGGGAGTGTCACACACAATTTTTTTACAACTGCCAGAAAAGTTTTGTAGTGTGTGTCGGCATTCTCGTGTGCACTTCAAATCACACATTGTGCACATTCTGAGGGGGAGCAACATCATTATGTTCATCACTTGAGGGAAAACGTCATACTGTTTTATTAAAAGTCTAAATGTTTTTTCCTTGTGTTGATGTCTCCCAAGTAAATAACACTCTCACTCCGAGGGGGAGCAAGTCAATCCCCATGTATGTTTTGAGGGGGAGCAGGATAATATCCGTGCTAGGGTTGAGGGGGAGCAGAAAATCATTCATTTTTTTGTCAAATTGAGGCTTTCCGGACACTTACCCGGTAAGTAACCCACCGGATACCCCAGCTATACATATATCTGAAGCCCTACCTGTGATAGCATATAGACGAGAGTTAGGGAATCCCATGGTCTAGACAGCTCCGGAGGGACCTTCCCCGGGACATAGAACATGTGAAAAGGAGGGAATTACGGTCGAAAGCGAACCAAGAAAGATTAAGCCGTAAAGATAAAGAGGCTTCTGAGCGAATCCAACCGAGTGTCACCCGGGTAGCCACATCTGCTATTCCGTCTCATCCGTTGGGACGGGGTATTGAAGAAGCCACTGTGGACCCAGCGGTGCAATTGCACAACCTCCTCAGCCACTCACCCCTCTCTCAAAAGACGGGTGTTTCAACTTCTCACGAGGATCAAGCACAACTTCTACCGGTCTCTCAATCGGAGAGTACTGGCATTGAAATAAGAGACCAGCAACCCCCGGTCTCGACTTTTTTCAATGCACAATTGAGTCTAGAGCTAATTGAAATATTCCATTCTTCGGCTAGGACACAGGATGAGACTTACCAAATCGATGCTCTTTGTGACTCGATCAGAACCTCCGTAGTGTCTCCGCACTTAAGCGAAGCGCGAGGATCGGAGGGAAATCCTACCACGGCTACCCCTATGCCAACCGGGAACGTAGGTTGCTCTGCCTCTGCGGTAGATGCTTTAACGGGCAATCTAAGTGATCCCGGAGTTACGCTACCTGACTTTGTGTCACAAGGGTCCCTGGACAGCACCCTCAAGGCTGTCCGCGAGGCAATGGAGCAGCGCCTCACCACCAAGCTCGACAAAATTAAGAGCTTAATCAAAGGTAAAGAGAAGGTCATCGAAGCTAAAACCGCCCCTACACCTCCATCGGCTCCTGTTTAGCCTATCTACTAGGTGGACACCCTAAAGACGATGCTTCTATCCCAACTGCTCCAACAATCAGAAACCGACTCCTCAACTGAAGTAGACCTGATACCCGTTCTGAAATCCCAGGTCACTGGTCCTTCGACATCGATCACCACTTGGATGGATAACTTTGACTCGACTCTTAAGGACGTTCAACAAGCGCTTACAATGCTGTCCGAGAGAGTCCGTTCACTCGAAGATACCTGCAAGAGTCAAGTCGGCAGTCTAAAGCGCAAGCACGATGACCAGGATGATCCTGATCACCGTGAGGGGGAGAAAAGATAAAGACTAACCTAGACCGCCCAGATCCTCACTGAAACGACTATTGTGATTCATCCAGAACCCTCAACTGCGGCTACTACATCCGAAGATGCACCCGAAACCGAGTTACCATTAGCCGAGATGGTAATTGATATGGATATCTCCGATGATGAAGACCCGACGGTTGAAAAGCCTGAGGGAACAGCACAGGAACTGGTTACTTTTGACACATCAGATACACCGATACTGGATTTGATTGATCCTGACTGCTAGACCAACCCGGAGACCGAAGATGCATGGTATGTAAAAGCCGCCAGTGCCGCAAATCTCCAGGTTAATTTGGTCTTCCCTACTGATGAAGACGACAACATTGACTACGACCAGTTTCTGCTCTAGAATTTGTATGGTACTCCCGATCACTCAGCTCAAGCCGTCGAAACTTCAACAAGACCCAAAACTACAACTGCAGATATTATGACATCTCCTCATCAACAACTGACAGCATCTGATCTTCCTCTTCCTTAGCAGCAACAAATCCGTTGGGAGAAGATCACAATATTTATTCCTCGCCTGGAGGAATCTCTGAAGAAGTTGTTCGTCCACAAGCTACTCCCAATCGAGCCGACCTTCTGCCTTGGTATTTACAGTTCCAATCCCGAATACCAATGCCGGTACATAAGAACAATGAAGCGGTGTCTGCCAGTTAGCCAAGTCCGAACCAAGCATCAGATCACCGAAGTGTTCAATATCCAGTCAGGCCGTATCATGAAAGTCGCTTATCCTGTATTCACCGTCCGACGCGAAGATGGGAATGAATGGAGATTTTTTGAAGCCGACTTCAAGCACCTCCGACCGTTCGACTTCTACGCTATCCTGAAAGACCTCCGTACAAGATCTATCCGACCGCTTCCTGTAACTAAAGCGCTCGAAGCTGTTCGTCGATTCCTGGTCCGTACCATCATGATGTCTTATCTCACGGACATCCAAATGGCAATCGAGAACAGGGCAAAGAAGGTAAATCTGGTAAAGCCGAATCTGAAAGCTCCTGGATTGAAGATGTATCTCGAGAACGCTCTCCTTCTGGAACCTGAATTTGGGATAGTCTACATCAACGAACAGAATGAAAAGAAATTTCTGCGCTTCAGTCAGGTAGACAGATTCTGGGAAGGAACGTTCTTCAAAGTCCAAGATGTCCTTCGAAAGATCATCTGGCACGAGTCTGAAAACCCAAAGTATTCGTATGTTCCTAATCCGAATGAAACAACTGATCGGAATGCTTTGGAAATGGTTGAAGAACTCATCGACTATCGCCGTGCTATCAGAATGTTCGAGGTACACTTCGCGCTCCATAAAAGATATGTTGCGAACTGGCGTCAACTCGAACTTCAATTCAAAGGGGGAGATTGTTAGGGTCGAATTTATGTTGAATTAAAGTTCAATGGGCTAATTGTAATTCTTTATTTAGAGCCTAGTTAGTGAACGGGCCGTGGGCTTGTTATCCACGGGCCCGTCATATATAATGTTTTGTTTAGCTTTGTTTTAGGCTAAGTCATTCATTATTGCTTTCCTATTCGTACTGTAAACACTCTCAATTATTGAAAGCTAATAGGGATGACCAGTTGAAATCATAATCACTATTTTATATTTATTGATTTCATTGTTCGTTGCACGGAAATGGAACTATCAGAAGAATTGGTTATGACGTACACGAACGCACTGGATTGAAAATGTATTTTAAAACTCCTGATAGAGACATAGAAAGTGAATTAAAAGAACTGGTGGTTGACGAAGATGTTCTGAATATACGTAATTATGTTGACAGTGATACCGTCAATTATGTGTATATCAAAAGGGATTGTGCATGGACAAGCTCTGATGTAGCTTTCAGGGGTGTGACAATTTAGTGATAATTTTTAAATTTATGTAATCTATTGCTTTCAGTTTGCACTTTCTAGTAATTGTTTTTATGTTCAAGTATGTGTTTAGACTAATGATTTCATGTTGTATTTGTTGTTTATTTTGGGAAATTAATTAAACTACCCATTTCTCCCCAACTTTTACTTTAGTATATAAAAGGACAACTGTTAGCTCCAACTTCTATGTAAAGAAGTATTGAAAAATAGGCTAAGTATAAAAACATCGACAAAGCCTCTGCCAAGACACCGAGCAAAGATCCAAGTGAAGGATCTACAGAAGACACTCTCAGAGGACAAGGCCACAGAGCCTCTGTCATCCTTGACAGAGCCTCTGTGGTATGAAGACTGAAGACTTAGAAGATTATTTGAAGATCAAAATGAAGACGATCGTGCCTCTCACGATTTCTGATGTACGAAGATCCTGAAGATCATTCGTACAAGGCGTGCCCTGCCAACTCCACGTGTCAACCTCTGATGGGTTACAGCCTTAGCAGAAACCGGCGCACAACATTAACGTTGTACCTGTAGCAGTCCCACGATCGTGTCTTTGTACCCTTAGTACTTTTTGTCTCCCCATTGTCCCCTGTAGATCAGTATAAATAGAAGGCTCGTGTTGAGCTCTTCTATTAACTTTGCACGAGACACACACCTCTTAGAGCAGAATTCATATTATACCTTCGGTGTCCTTGGTGTTCTTATTCAATCAATACAAAGTGAATCTCATGTTTATCTATACTTTATTTATTTGATTTCGTGTGTTTTTCTTCCTAAGAATATCTCTTTAGTTCGTTAAAACGCTTCCGCACCCTTATTTGCTTGAACTAATAGATATTTATATCATTGTTGAGTAATATTGGGATCAACAATTGGTATCAGAGCCGTCCTTGATTTTTTATATCAAGAGATCCTTTTTGAAAATGATTTTTGGTAGAAACTTGGATTGATTTTAACCTGTTCTTCGTTTATTTCAAACAGCCTCTGTTTTTTTGCCATTCTCGACTAGTTCGACTTTGGTAAACTTACATAACATGTTTTTTTTGGTTAAAACTCTCCATTTTAGTGCATTGTTCATGGTTTTTAATCTTATAAGCTCTTTTCGAAAAATCTGTCCCATCATCTGAAAGTTTGCTGTTCATACTCTGTTTTCTGGTATTTTTTTTTCAAACTATTAAAATGGCGAACACGAACAACTTCTTCACCGCTGGTTCTTTAACCAAGCCACCCACTCTACTCAGAGATGAGTACCCTCAATGGAAGATACGAATGATTCACTTCTTCGAGGGTACTGACATAGAACTCGTTCACTATATCCATAATCCTCCTTTCGTTCCCATGGTCACAGTACCACGTGTACCTGCCACGGATGATACTCCATAGGTTGTTGAGTACGAGAAACCAAAGACAAAGGATAAGTGGTCCAATACTGACTGGGAGAAGTATGAAATCGCTCAGAAAACCAAGCGACTTCTGATAATGGCCATACCCAATGACCTCTTCCAATCCCTAGATGCGTGTGAATCTGCATACGATCTATGGAAGGAACTGGAGAAACAATTGGAGGGAGGGACCAAGACTCAGAAGAACCGCAGAGCCCAATGCATCAACGAATACTACTTATTCAAAGCTCTGCAGACAAAATCTCTGCACTCAACATATGACAGGTTCAACTCTCTTATCAACAAGTGTAAGAAGTTTGGAATTCACAGATCTTCTGAAGAGAACAATGTCATGTTCCTAAACAGCCTAAATGAAGAATGGTTCCAGTTGTCTATGTCTCTTCAAACTAATCAAGACTTAGACACTTGGACTCTGTCAGATCTTTACGGAACACTGGCTCCCCAAGAACCTCAGATTGCACAAGCAAAGGCTCAAACCGGTGGGCCTCTGGCACTTGTTGGTAAGGCCTCAGAAGAAAAGGAGAAACCAAAGAAGGAGAAGTTTGTGGAAGAGAAGAAAGAGAAGAAGAAGAATGAGTTGGTGGTTGATAGTGAAGAAGAGGAATTGGTAGAAGAAGAAGAGGCAACTATGGCCTCAATAGCTAAGTCTTTAGCTCTATTGACAAGAGAGTTCAGCAGAGGATACCAGAAGAAGTCAGGTTATGAACGCAATGGGAGAGATGATCGTGGTGATTCAAGGAATCAGGGAAGAGAAGGATAAAATGACCAACAGAGGTCAAATGACAAGAATGACAACAGAGGTCAGGCGACAGAACTGGGAATGCACCCTAGAATCAGGGTTGTTTCAACTGTGGCAAGCCAGGCCACTATGCTGCAGACTGCAGGAGCAAACCAAATTGCCCTCAGAGGGACTCTGCTTTCTACAAAAAGAAAGCAGAATACTATGCTCAGAAGTCGCTCATGGTGGAGCAAGAGAACTGGCAGTCCGATGAATCCTCTGACGAAGGTGAAAAGAAGAACGCCCTGTTCTGTGGGATGGCAGAGGTCAGCTCCTCCAACTCTGACAGTGAGAAACAGTATGTGCCAATCTAGTATCTAGACTCCGGGTGCTCGCGGCACATGACTGGCGACAGAGGTCTACTATCCTTTTACAAAGATAAACTCGATGGAGGATCAGAAACCTTTGGCGAGAACAAGAAGGGATATATAAAAGGCTACGGAGTCATCAAGAAGGAAAACATAACCGCTTGCAAAGTTGCATATGTGGATGGCCTTAAACACAACCTACTCAGTGTTAGCCAACTTTGTGATACGGGTTTTGACGTCATGTTCAAAAGAACCTTCTGCTCTCTGCAAGGTGAAGATACAGGAGTCGAACTTCTGCGAGCCGAACGTAAGGGAGATTTGTACCTCATGAACTTTAGTGCCAAGAACAAAAGGACAAGCTCTGCCTTGTTGCCTCAAAAAACGAAGAAGCCTGGTTATGGCATAACAGGTTCTACCACTTAAACTTTCATACTTTAGATAAGCTTGTTAAACTTGATCTTGTTAAAGGTTTGCCAAATGTCAAATTCAGTAAAGATCATTTGTGCTATGCTTGCGAAATGGGTAAACTCAAAAGAGATTCCCATAAAGGCAAGACTGATGTGTCTTGCCTTATGCCTCTGTATATGCTACACGTTGACCTCTGTGGTCCAATCGCTACACAGAGCCTAGGCGGCAAGAAATATATACTTGTGTTGATTGATGAATACTCGAGATATACATGGGTAGAATTTGTTAGAAAGAAATCAGATGTTCCTAACATTCTGATAAACCTAATGAAAAAAATCCAGGTTCTGTATGAGTGCAGGATTCAAAAGTTAAGAAGCGACAATGGCGCAGAATTCAAAAACTCTGTCATTGAAGCTTACCTTACAGAAGAAGGCATATCTCAGAACTTCTCTACTGCACGCACCCCACAATAGAACGATGTGGTTGAACGAAAGAACCGCACGCTTGTGGAGGCTGCAAGAACTATGCTGACAGCATCTGGATTGCCAATTTCTTTCTGGGCAGAAGCAGTATCAATCGCCTGCTACACCCAAAATCGATCAACCATAGTGAAGAGACATATCAAAACACCTTACCATTTGATCAACAAAAGGCAACCAAACATCAAGTTCTTCCATGTTTTTGGATGCAAGTGTTTTGTCCTAAACGATAGAGAAGCTAGAGGAAAGTTTGATGTGAAAGCAGATGAAGGCAAGTTCATTGGGTACTCTGCCACCTCAAAGGCCTACAGAGTTTACCTTCTGCGATCCTGAACCATTATAGAGAGTATCAATGTCTCTTTTGACGATTCCTTTCAAAAGACTTCTGAACAAATCAGTTCAGAACTCGGTCTCAAAAAGGAATCCTCTGGCATCTCCCCTACAACAGAAGCAGAACTAAATCTGCTATTTGAAGAGATGTTCCACGATGATATTAATCCCTCTGTCGGAGCCGTCAGAGCCTCTGGAGAAACATCTTCTGCAAACCAGACTGAGTCAGGTATATCTCTAACTGGTCCATTAAATACTTCATCCTCTTCTGTGAATCGTGCAGATACAAGTGTCGAGGGGGAGCGAACAGAAGATGATACAACAAAGGATTCTACTACAGAGGCACTGGAAATACCAACTCCAGCATCTACAGAGGAAGCAATACCAGAGGAAAACGAGGATTCGGTCTCAACTTCCTCAGAGGAACAAATTCCAACTCTTATCCCAATACTCCCACAAGCTGAAGAACCAAGTTCAAGCACATAAGTACCTTCCACTACAGAGGTTGCACAAGAACCAACAAGTGCAACCACAGAGGTTCAACTAGATGATGCTAATGACCATCTTCCAAGAACGACAAAATAGACGAAGTGCCATCCTCAAAGCCTAATTATTGGCGATCCTTCTGAAAAGGTCAAGACAAGATCAGCCACTGCTAACTTTTGTTTCTTTACAAATTTTATCAGTGTGATCGAGCCAAAACATGTCTCTGAAGCCCTAGATGATCCAAAATGGGTAGATGCAATGCAAGAAGAGCTTCTATAGTTTGAGAGAAACAAGGTATGGACCCTAGTTCCTCTGTCGAGAGGGAAACAAGCAATAGGGGCTAAATGGGTCTTCAGAAACAAGAAGGATGAGGATGGGGTGGTCATTAGAAATAAAGCGAGATTGGTGGCCAAGGGATATTGCCAAGCAGAAGGCATTGATTACGATGAAACTTTTTCCCCTGTCGCACGGCTTGAAGCAATAAGAATCTTCTTAGCCTTCGCAGCCCACAGAGGTTTCAAAGTTTTTCAAATGGATGTAAAATCTGCCTTTCTGAATGGTCAAATCCAAGAAGAAGTATACGTCCAGCAACCACCAGGGTTTGAAAGTGCCAAGTACCCAAACTACGTTTATTATCTTGACAAAGCTCTGTATGGACTGAAACAGGCTCCAAGAGCATGGTACGAACGTCTTTCAACCTTTCTTCTCGATAATGATTTCGACAGAGGTACAACCGATACTACTTTGTTTTATAAAAGAAAAGGTGATGAGATTCTTCTTGTATAGATCTATGTGGACGACATCATTTTTGGTTCTACAAATGCACAACAATGCACAGATTTTGAAAAACTCATGCAGAGTGAGTTTGAAATGAGTATGATGGGAGAATTGAACTTCTTCCTAGGACTCCAAGTCAAACAATCATCAGAGGGAATTTTCATAAATCAAGCTAAATATGTCTCTGACATTCTTTCAAAATTCAGGCTCTCTGATGCCTCTGTAATGAAGACCCCCATGTCCACTGGAAATAAGTTACACTCAGACCCAGATGGTAAACCTGTAGAGTGCAAGCTCTACATAGGCATGATTGGGTCCCTTTTATACTTAACAACAAGTAGACATGATATAATGTATGCCACATGACTCTGTGCAAGATATCAAGCTAACCCAAAAGAATCCCACCTTCTTGCTGTAAAGAGGATCTTCAGATACCTAAAGGGAACCAAAAATCTTTGGCTCCGGTATCCGAAGAACTCTGGCTTTGATCTTAAGGCCTTCACAGATTCAGATTATGGAGGATGCAAGCTTGACCGAAAAAGTACCTCTGGGAGTTGTCAATTCCTGGGTGGTAAACTAGTCAGTTAGACTTCAAAGAAGAAGAATTGGTTGTCGACATCTACCGCAGAAGCTGAATATGTTGCTGCTGCTAGCTGTTGCTCCCAGGTTCTGTGGATGCGAACTAAGCTAAAGAACTACGGTTTCAACGTATACAAGATACCTATCCTCTGTGATTCAAAAAGTGCCATTGCAATCTCTGCAAATCTTGTACATCACTCCAAAACAAAGCATATCGATATCCGTTACCACTTTCTGAAGCATCATGTTGAACTAGGCACAATCGAGATGTACTTTGTGTCCACTGAATACCAGCTTGCGGACTTATTTACCAAGGCACTTGATGAGAAAAGATTCCTTTTCTTGGTAAGTAAGTTGGGTATGATAAACATGAGTTGAACCCTCTGTAAGTAAGACTTAATCCTCTTGTATATGTATATATTTAAACTCTTCAGTATGTAAATTCTTTATCACCAAAAGTTTTGTACCCAACAGAGCTTCTGTGGGATTGCTCAGAGCCTCTGACGATCTCCACAGAACCGCTGGTGAGTTTGACCTATGTTCTATGCATTACTTATCTCATTTGATCCAAGCATAGGTCAAGGGGGAGCAGAAAGAGACCTTGAATTAATCTACAAAGGTTGATAATTCAAGGGGGAGCCATAGACGAAATATGATCAACCAAATCCACAGAAGTCAAGTGTTATGCCGAGCAAAGGGGAATCAAAGGGAGAATGTCTCGCACAAAACCTTTTTCCAAAACAGTTTTCTAGGACACCAATTTCCAAATATGTCCTAAAAACAGTGTTTAAAACAATTAAAACTTTGGATGATCAAAAACTTTTATGAATTTTTAGTTAATAGAAATTTTCACTCATAGAGCCTTTGCTGAGTTCAACAGAGCCTCAAAGCCTCTGTGAATGCAAATTTTGTTCTAAAGTTCTATCGATCATTTCCAATGTATTTTTCAAACGTTTTGATAAAGGTGCAAGCTTAGAGTAGATGAAAAGTAGGTTTCAGACCACAGAGCTTCTGTCGATTCTGATACTTGGCTTTTTATGGAAATTCTGTAACATGCGGGTTATTTCTGAAAGTGACGTCATCTGAAAGTAGAAACGCCCACGCGCCAAGCATTAATGGGCCGCGCACGACGTCTAATCGTGCTCTAACACCTCTGACGTGCCATGTTTTCATTGGACGTGCAGGCCACACGTTCCTCTGAAACGTTTCACCAGCTGTAGAACTCGAGTGCAGACCCCAAATGTTCATTGAATTCACTTTTTAACCATGGGATTCTATCCGTTTCAACCCCACTATATAACCCCGTTTACCTCCTTTCCTATTCCTTTTACGAATTTACTCCTCTCTTCTTCTCCGGCAAACCTTGCAAAACCTGCAACTTCTCCATATTCTACTCCTTTCTTCAAGAATCACTAGCAATGGCTTCCACCTCTAAATCTCCGGCGAACTCCCCAGCCCAATCTGAGCACGCACAGAACCCAACCATGGCCGGAAACTTAGAAAAAGATAACTCAGGTGAATCAGTGGCCTTTACTCCGACAACCCACCTTCAAAACTTTCTGGAACATGAACATTTTGAACGTGTTCTTCCCCTTAAATCTAACAATCACTTTCTTGTTCCCTCAAGAACTGCATTTGGGGAGGAACATGCTATTTTATTAAACATCCTGGAAAACCATTACCTTTTCCCTCTTCTAACAAAGAATGTTAAAAGGATCCCTGCCAGATACCTCAACCAGTTCTGGCAGACTGCTTTTATGACCAAGACAATATGCAAATCAAGGGCTACATATCCAAACCTGGCCAATTAGAATACCTTGAAATAAAATTCAACAGAACTACGTTCTCCCTTGAGTTTGGCCTACCAACAAGGGGACTTCTAGGGATCAAGAAGTATGCAGAGGAACCTTCGGATGGAGAACTCTGTGACTTTGCAGAGATGTTGGGCTACAACACCAAATTGAAGAAGAGGAACGATTTTAGAAGGAGTAGGTTCCCCCCCCCCCCCCCCCCCCTCTGTGGAATACCCTCTTCTCTATCCTGAACAGGTGCCTGACTGGGAAAGTGGGTAGTCCAGATCAAACATCTCACCAAATCATGGCAATCATGTACGGGGTATACTATCATTTGCCTCTGGACTATGGCACTCTTATGTTGTAGGAGATAGTTAACACCATAGACCACAGAATCTCCACATAGAGGGCAAAGGGACCCACAAGCAAAGATCTTCCCCCACTACAATTTCAGAGGATCCTATGTGTACTTCTGGAACCCCTGCTCCTCATAGAAAAATGGCCAATGGAGGGACCAGTTGTTAAAACCTACCCTATGGCAAAGAACACCCCAACAGAGCATGAGGCTAGGTACAACTTCTGCAGACCTCTACCAGCATCCCTTCCCCTCTGCCACTCCCCCCAAGAAGAAGAAGGCCCCCAAGGAAAAGAAAACTACAGAGGGCACTTCTACAAGTATCGCACAATCCCAACAATCACCTCCAGCTGAAACCGTGGTTGGATCCTCTGCACCTTCCCCTCCTCCGAAAGAAAAGAAAAAGAAGAGAAAATCCAAATCTTCTGAGGAGGGTGCCCCCAAACCTAAACGCAAGAAGAACAAGAAGAAAACCAAGAAACCCCACACTCCTCTGCAAACCATCGTAGAGGAAGCTGAAATGGAAGAAGAAGCTCCTGAACAACCTCAGCCCTCCCCAACACCAATACACTATGCAGATCAGGATGACTTCTCTGCCTTCCTCCAACGCCCTGACATTGCTGATTCCTTAGATACCTCTGGATGGACCGTAGAAACCATCCCAGAGTGGACCACAAACCGAACTGCCACCGTCTCAGAGGTTGATTCTGACATGGAGGAAGATGACAGAACCCCTGAGGGCATTCAGGGGAACACTCCAAAAGGACTTCTGCACCTGGACCTACATTCCCTACTTGTCTCTCACCCCTGCTATGATGTACTACGGAAGAGTCCAGAGGAATTGATACAAGTCGAAGACAATCGGGCAGAAGTAGAGACTATGATAGAAACCTCTACCTTAGGGTGTATGACTGCAGAGGAAGATCAAAAAGATGCCTCAGGTAGTAGAGGCACACAACCCCAACCACCTCCCAGTGCATGCCACATTTCTGACACCGCCAGTCTAATGGCAGAAGGTGTCATTAAAAAAGAGCAGTACAGCTCGAGCCCAACCCCTGCAAACCGGACAGAGGAACTTCTTTCCACCTCTGTGCCATTAGAATTTGGGGAAATCATTCCAAGGGAGTCCTCTCCATAGGACTCTCCACAGAGGAATTCGTTTCCTCTGCCACACGCACACACTCAGGACCGATCGGCTCTTCAGAGCAGCCAAGAGAGCACAAAGACGAAGGGACTCTAGACAAGTCCCCAAGTCAACTTAAGGATACTCTTGTATCCACCTCTGAAGTGGATCAAGACAATGTTCTTAACTGAACCTCTATAGAGTCTGAGGCTCAAAAAGCCTCTGCTCAAGGATTAGAGGGAAATCCTTCCGTCCTCAACCTCAATACAGGGACGAAAGAAGGTGTCCAAGGAACATGGACAAACTCTGGGGAAGAACGTGTTCCCCCATAGGTTACACCTAGTTCACACGTCACAAGGGATGAGTTCCAAACCCTTGTCACCTCTGTGAACCACTCGTTGAAAGAGTTGAAAAGCTCTTTTGACTCTCTTGCAGAATCAACAACAAGGGCGATATCTGAACTGACCACCAAAGTGGACAACCTGTCCACAGAGGTGAGAACTGCATGCGCCCAAATGAAAACAACTGCAACAACCTCTGCTGCCACTACCGCCTCTGAATTCGAGAAAGCCAAAACCTCTGCATTCCAGGCCTCTGTCAAAGATCTAGTTGAACAGCTGAAAAAAGAGCAATCCCCAACCTCTACGGGCCTTACACCAGAAGATCTGAAGAAGGCCCTAGAGCAAGTCCAGGAACACACCACCAGAGAAACTCAGGCCATGAAGCCCTCCGACTACATGACCAGAGCATAGGTTACAGAGCTTGGACAAGGGATACTCGACCAGATGAAAGATTTCATCAGAGCCTTCACCACAGCCAATGCAAATTACGTAAAAGACTTTCAAGCAAGTGTGGGCAGACTCAGATTCAACTCAGAAGCAGAGGTTGCTTACCTGCTCGGCATTTGTGACGACCTCTGTGCTAAGATGATAGCAGCAGGGGCCACTCAACCGAAGAAGCCTTAAACTACTTGTCGGCTAGAGGATTCAAAGGAAAAGGGTCAGGATGACTCTGATGATGATTCTGATAGATCATCAGGTCATCCTGAGGGGGAGAAAAGAAGGGACAAAGCTGCAAACAGAGGTTTACCTACACCACCAATATCAGCAGAACCCCTAAACCAAGTACCATAATCTAAAACCGAAGGAGGAACCCAACAGAAGACCACAGAGGCAACACCCACCTCTGTGGAAACAACTCATATACCCGTAGAAGACTTACCATCTACAACCCAAAAACCAACTGAACAATTTCAAATCCTTACATCCTCTGAAGAAGACCAACCACCCAAATCACCAAAACCAACAGAAGACAAACTCCCCTCACCAACACCAAAAACACCAGTAGAACCCAAGTTACCATCTCCTACACCAGAAGCTGAGAAGACAAAACCTTCATCTCCCAAACCAACAGAAGATCCCACACCCAAAACCAAAACCAAAACCAAAACCTTAGCTCATAAACGAAAATATCTGAGCAAATCCGTTGAAGCCTCACCAACCAAACCTCAAACCAAACCCACATCACCAACCAAGTTCCATGTAAAACCATCAGAGGCAATCCCACCAAAGACCTCAAAAGCTCAACTTCCAAAACCAACAGAGGCAACCCCAACAAAGACCTCAGAGGCTCAACCGCTAAAACAAACAGAGGCAACCCAAACCCATAAGAAAGAAGCACAAAAGCCTAAGGCCAAGGAAAAAAGGAAAGTCCATCGTGACAGAGGAACCGAAAAAGAAAAAGGCTAAGCATCAACCCACAGAGAAGCTGATGAAGAGTGCCTTTAACGCCTTTGTCACTCCTAAACCTGAAGAAGAAGATTGGGCTTACGGATTCACTCCTCTGTCAACAAATCTCACCATAGATCTAAAGGCAAAACCTTCAGAAGATTGAGTGGCCAAACTAAAAACCCATGCCTCCACCTCCTGTTCAACAAAGAAAAATGGAAGAGGTGGTGCACAAATACTTATACAGCAGAGCAGTCAACGATCCTCTGCCACCATCTATCCTGCAACCTAACTTTCTTAAAGAGCTACGAGATGGCTTCTATAGAAAGAAAGCCAAACCCGTCAACCAAGTCTTCTCAAACTCCAAGATCGACAAGGTCATCTACTGCAAGTTGTCCCATACCCACGGAAAGGAGGTTTACTACAACCTCTACAGAGGCAAGAGGGTAGACAGATCCGAGACCACATTCTCAGATGCAGACCTGAGAAATCTAAATTTCTATGATCTACCTGATCTTCTGAGTTGGGCAAGGCAGAACTACAGCCACAGGCTTGAAATCCAAGGAGCTTACCGTGAAATCAGGAAGGCTATGCACGAAAGACTTCTGATGTATAGCATGACCGACTTCCAGTTGGGACTCGACCTTGGAGTAAAAGGATTAAGTCTCCCACCACCAGAAGATGACTGCCCCTCCTCTGCAAGACCAAACTCTATGATCACATTCCTAAGGATTGGGTATTTCTATCAAGATCCTGCTGGAAAATCAAGGTTATTCCTAGAGGTTGATTGCCAAAAATACGCAACAAGTACTCTGGTAGAGTTCAGAGCCAACCTCTTGGAGCACAGAGGAACAGAGTTCATGGATCAAGCACTTGCCGACAGATTAATAGAGGTCATTGACTCCGTCATCAACTTCAGAAACCTCTGTATCAAAATATACTGTGAGCTCAAAGGTGGAGGAATCGAAGGACACAAAATCGACGACTTCCCACATGCTAGAATCTGACTTCCTCAACCTTCCTCTGCTTACTTTTCATATCGTGTATTGTAATCAAATGTAAGTGCCTCTAGCATAACCTTATATGAAGAGTAAACTTTCAACAGAGGTCAAAAACCTCTTGTCGTGTACTAAGCCTAGAAAACCATGCATTTTTCAATTTTTTATTTTTCAGTACTTAGGGGGAGATTGTTAGCTCCAACTTCTATGTAAAGAAGTATTGAAAAATAGGCTAAGTATAAAAACATAGACAGAGCCTCTGCCAAGACACCGAGCAAAGATCCAAGTGAAGGATCTACAGAAGACACACTCAGAGGACAAGGCCACATAGCCTCTATCATCCTTGACAGAGCCACTGTGGTATGAAGACTGAAGACTTAGAAGATGCACCCGAAACCGAGTTACCATTAGCCGAGATGGTAATTGATATGGATATCTCCGATGATGAAGACCCGACGGATGAAAAGCCTGAGGGAACAGCACAGGAACTGGTTACTTTTGACACATCAGATACACCGATACTGGATTTGATTGATCCTGACTGCGAGACCAACCCGGAGACCGAAGATGCATGGTATGTAAAAGCCGCCAGTGCCGCAAATCTCCAGGTTAATTTGGTCTTCCCTACTGATGAAGACGACAACATTGACTATGACCAGTTTCTGCTCTAGAATTTGTATGGTACTCCCGATCACTCAGCTCAAGCCGTCGAAACTTCAACAAGACCCAAAACTACAACTGCAGATATTATGACATCTCCTCATCAACAACTGACAGCATCTGATCTTCCTCTTCCTTAGCAGCAACAAATCCGTTGGGAGAAGATCACAATATTTATTCCTCGCCTGGAGGAATCTCTGAAGAAGTTGTTCGTCCACAAGCTACTCCCAATCGAGCCGACCTTCTGCCTTGGTATTTACAGTTCCAATCCCGAATACCAATGCCGGTACATAAGAACAATGAAGCGGTGTCTGCCAGTTAGCCAAGTCCGAATCAAGCATCAGATCACCGAAGTGTTCAATATCCAGTCAGGCCGTATCATGAAAGTCGCTTATCCTGTATTCACCGTCCGACGCGAAGATGGGAATGAATGGAGATTTTTTGAAGCCGACTTCAAGCACCTCCGACCGTTCGACTTCTACGCTATCCTGAAAGACCTCCGTACAAGATCTATCCGACCGCTTCCTGTAACTAAAGCGCTCGAAGCTGTTCGTCGATTCCTGGTCCGTACCATCATGATGTCTTATCTCACGGACTTCCAAATGGCAATCGCGAACAGGGCAAAGAAGGTAAATCTGGTAAAGCCGAATCTGAAAGCTCCTGGATTGAAGATGTATCTCGAGAACGCTCTGCTTCTGGAACCTGAATTTGGGATAGTCTACATCAACGAATAGAATGAAAAGAAATTTCTGCGCTTCAGTCAGGTAGACAGATTCTGGGAAGGAACGTTCTTCAAAGTCCAAGATGTCCTTCGAAAGATCATCTGGCACGAGTCTGAAAACCCAAAGTATTCGTATGTTCCTAATCCGAATGAAACAACTGATCGGAATGCTTTGGAAATGGTTGAAGAACTCATCGACTATCGCCGTGCTATCAGAATGTTCGAGGTACACTTCGCGCTCCATAAAAGATATGTTGCGAACTGGCGTCAACTCGAACTTCAATTCAAAGGGGGAGATTGTTAGGGTCGAATTTATGTTGAATTAAAGTTCAATGGGCTAATTGTAATTCTTTATTTAGAGCCTAGTTAGTGAACGGGCCGTGGGCTTGTTATCCACGGGCCCGTCATATATAATGTTTTGTTTAGCTTTGTTTTAGGCTAAGTCATTCATTATTGCTTTCCTATTCGTACTGTAAACACTCTCAATTATTGAAAGCTAATAGGGATGACCAGTTGAAATCATAATCACTATTTTATATTTATTGATTTCATTGTTCGTTGCACGGAAATGGAACTATCAGAAGAATTGGTTATGACGTACACGAACGCACTGGATTGAAAATGTATTTTAAAACTCCTGATAGAGACATAGAAAGTGAATTAAAAGAACTGGTGGTTGACGAAGATGTTCTGAATATACGTAATTATGTTGACAGTGATACCGTCAATTATGTGTATATCAAAAGGGATTGTGCATGGACAAGCTCTGATGTAGCTTTCAGGGGTGTGACAATTTAGTGATAATTTTTAAATTTATGTAATCTATTGCTTTCAGTTTGTACTTTCTAGTAATTGTTTTTATGTTCAAGTATGTGTTTAGACTAATGATTTCATGTTGTATTTGTTGTTTATTTTGGGAAATTAATTAAACTACCCATTTCTCCCCAACTTTTACTTTAGTATATAAAAGGACAACTGTTAGCTCCAACTTCTATGTAAAGAAGTATTGAAAAATAGGCTAAGTATAAAAACATCGACAAAGCCTCTGCCAAGACACCGAGCAAAGATCCAAGTGAAGGATCTACAGAAGACACTCTCAGAGGACAAGGCCACAGAGCCTCTGTCATCCTTGACAGAGCCTCTGTGGTATGAAGACTGAAGACTTAGAAGATTATTTGAAGATCAAAATGTAGACGATCGTGCCTCTCACGATTTCTGATGTACGAAGATCCTGAAGATCATTCGTACAAGGGGTGCCCTGCCAACTCCACGTGTCAACCTCTGATGGATTACAGGCATAGCAGAAAACGGCGCACTACATTAACGTTGTACCTATAGTAGTCCCACGATCGTGTCTTTGTACCCTTAGTACTTTTTGTCTCCCCATTGTCCCATGTAGATCAGTATAAATAGAAGGCTCATGTCGAGCTCTTCTATTAACTTTGCACGACACACACACCTCTTAGAGCAGAATTCATATTATACCTTCGGTGTTCTTGGTGTTCTTATTTAATCAATACAAAGTGAATCTTTGAGTTAATCTCGTGTTTATCTATACTTTGTTTATTTGATTCCGTGTGTTTTTCTACCTAAGAATATCTCTTTAGTTCATTAAAACGCTTCCGCACCCTTATTTGCTTGAACTAATAGATATTTATATCATTGTTGAGTAATATCGGGATCAACAACAACTCATAAAAACACATGAGACTAGCAACTATTTGTTTAAAGAGTATTACTTAAGCGCGTATAAAAATAACACATGAGACTACAAACTCTAATCTGTTATTTGTTGAAAACCCCATTATAATTAAGAGCTAGTTTGTGTACTCTGCCATTCTTCTTGAAAGACGGGAGAGTTATGATATCGGTGGATCACAAAGGCAGCCAACACGGATGACCGCCTTTGTCATCCACCGATATCACCTCTCCCGTATTTTACGAAGAAAGGACAACTCAAACAAGTGCTTCACCGTCTACCTAAACAAGCTCATGTTTAGCATGAGTTTTATAACATATTATAGAAAAGTTGTTTATTACAAAGATATGCAGTCATTTAAATGTCAAGGTACGGCTATACCATGGTTGGTTTTTGCACAATCTCGTCCGACTTGTTATATGAGTCTCGAAGTGTTAACATTCACTTTCTCGTTGTACACTTAGATGACGGCATGGTCGTCAACATATTGTTGTATATTCATTACATTTCATCAACATCTAATGCTTCTAGTCCACTCAATAAGTCTGCATTTGGCTTTTTAAAACACGACTAATATTTGCATTCGTCGTATCCTAGCTCTTCCATTATCTGGTTAAATAGTTGCATGCAAAGATCATCGACATCTAGCATGTCAACATAAACTTCTAGACCGAAAGTAATGTCATCTAGGAAGTCCTGTAAAGTACCCTTGATGGTGGAGTTTTGTGGTGAACAATTCTGGATGAGAAATTTTTCATGAACATTAAAACCCAAAACAAATACACACTAACAATATAACTTGGTGGTTGTAGCTCGAAGAGATTGAGATAAACACCTGATGTTCCAGACATGAAGATTTGGGGATGTCAAGTAAGAAGATGTGTAAAACCTTTGAGTTAATAAATATTATGTTCCCTTTTCTATGGTTTACGACCCCTTCATCGTGGGGGTATTTATAGGCAAACATAGATATACATTTGCAAGTGAAACCTCTAAAAATTGTGGAAATGAACTTTTTAAAGCATTTCTGAGGTGAAACTGGTCAACACTGCGGAGGTGGATTTGGTCAAGATAATCATATAGCAATCGTCTGAAAAATCCTAAAAGATTCATCTGAAAATCCTGCAATAATCATCTAAAAAAACCTGCATGATTCTTTTGAAAATGGCTGCAAGTTTTTTCGGAAAAAGGCTGCAAGATTCTTCTGAAAAAGTCCTACAAATTTGTTTGCAAAAGCCTGCAAGATTTTCCTGAAAAAACCTGCTAGATTTATGAATGTGGCTCCGTGTGGCTTTAAATAGGATGCCTCATGAACTCAAAACTTACAACTTTCATACCTATTTTCTCTATAAGGTTGAAATATTTGTTACTTGCCATCCTTTGCTACTTTCTCTGTAAGCATGGTTGGAACTTTCCATTCTACTTATAAACCAACAACAACCGACGACGAGTGGTTGAGGGTTCCTAGATCTAGAGCCGAACTTCCAATAACGAACAAGGAGTAGGAGATATACAAAGCTGCTGCAGAAAAAAGAGAAGAAAAGGGACCCCTAAAATGCCCGAAAAGTTGCCATCATCATCAAACCCTCTGTTTTCTCAAATCATGCCCTTCCAGGATGAAGAATTCTACAGAGAAGACTGAAGCATAGATACATAAGATAGTTACTCAATGGCAGAGTAATAGGAAGGAGCAGAAAAAATTGGAGATCGAGGAAAATAAGAAGACTATAAAGTGGCTGCAAAGAGAGATTCGAGCTAAAGAGAAACGCGTGAAAGAGTAGAAAGAACATTTAGGTCAATACTATCAAATATGATAGTTCCATGGGGTTCTAGCGTCGATGAAGCCTGAGATCATCTTCATGGGTTACCTGAAGCTCTAGCCCTAGTCACGCATGATGGTGTAGGAGATGAACAGTTTGCAAGACTATGTTCGAGTTGTCCATACCCACCGCACTTTTTCTATATGGGACATTCACCACGAGATGGACGTCGGTCGTTGTTACTCGGTCTCTGACGCGCCTCTTTTTTCATAAGGGTGGATAGACGACCATAATAGGGATGTCTAGAGACGACCATGATCCATGAGGTCTAGTTGGAATGATTACCTCCCGATATGTTGACCGATAGTTTTAGGAAGTGAAGTAATTTATAACCAAATAGCTACAACCTTGTTGTCTTACAACAGCGATGCCATGACTGCTATGTAACCCATAAACTTTCCATTGCACACATTCACAACTATAATTATTCATATCGACCTTTGCATTCCTACAGTGATTCCGAACCTTATATCGACCATATTCAACTCCGTGTACAGTCTATGTTGCAGACTTGGCCGCCCTTTTCTTAATCTTAGCGTGTACCCATGGCGTGAGTGCGTGATTCATTTGATCTGCAAAATATGTGTTAATTGTGTTACAATTAAAAAATAATAACAAACATACACACACACACACACACACACACACATATATATATATATATATATATATATATATATATATATATATATATATATATATATATACATAAAATAAAAAAGTTAGAGTTTATTAACGTCCTTTAGCCCGACGCATTAAGTATCATTGTTGTTGAAAACCTCGGACGTACTCCATAACTCTGATAATCGGTAATCTACACGTAAAACGGAACAACGCATTCATCAAATTCGTACTATTTGAGGTCATAATATTGCACCATATACCCGAAAAATGAGCCCTTGACCACCTCTACTTGCCAACCTCCTCCATCATATGAGCTCTGACATGTACACTAACTCGTAGATTTTGCATCATCCGGTCAAACTCCCGTACAGAATACGCTTTGCATGCCTTCCATAATGTGGTCTTATATAATATAATCCACTTCTCCCTGCTTTTCACGTTTATCTCCAAATATTGACAACATAAATCATGATGGGTTCTTAGGAATACGACGATAATTGCAGTGTTTATAGAAGCAACCCTATCGGACATAAACACCAAGCCTTCCAATTCTCCTATACATTCTCTCAACATGGACAAAAATCAAGTCCACTCCTCCCTGGTCTTGGACCTACCTACTCCGAAATCAATGGGCACACTGTTGTTATTTGTGTCCATGGCAACCACCAAGAACATTGTACCCAAGAAAGGTCGCATCAAATGAGCAGCATTTATTAAAAGGACAGGACGCAAGTTTGTCAAAAAAGTCTGTATCTGGCAAAATGTAGGTGCTTTACGAACGTAAAGGTTATAGTTTAAATATGTAAACATATGACGTAGTTATACGTATTGCGCAACTAAGGGCAGGGAAACACATGTCAAAACGTCCTCTCAAATATGTCCTTATTCTGGTTTTGGTGCCTGGATTTTGATGCTTTGTATTATATAAAACGTAGGGACTCGGGTAACTGACTCCTCAGGGCTGCCCCTCACGATTCGTAGCGCATTACATCTCGCACGCCAACGTTGGTGGTACACAATAGGAATACCATACTGCTGGTTTATATCGTGCATAATGTCATGTGACCGGAGTACCCTTCTATCATCAACAAATTTACCTTTGAGTATATGACCCAATACCTTTTTGTTTGCTTGACGGTGATTGGGATTCAATTGGGTCTTCGTACAAGTGTGTATGTCCTCCAACTTTTGTACCTGAAACATACTGTCTTTTCCCACAAAGACCGCCGTCAAACGCCAACCAAAATTCTCTCGATCACATACAGCCTCGTATCTAGTTCTGTTAGATCTTTATGTTATATATTCAAGAAACTTAATTCTAATCCCTATAATCATGAAACACCCTAAAAAAGAGAATAAATTTAAACCTTAAATTAACAAGGTTTACAGCAACATCTTCGAAAACTTTCATTCACAAATGGGGAATTAGTGACGAAGATTCATAATTAAAAATGGAATATCATAAACAACCTACTATTCTAATCATATCCAAACGAGACCATATTATAAAGTTGTCTATGGGATCTCCCAAAATATCTTCGAGTTAACTAATCTCTCCATTACATCTTCCAAAAGCTATGATCCTCGTACCACTCTTTTCTCAACCCCTCGATTCCCTGTCCGTGCTAGACTGCTAGCACCTGGTAAGAAAGTTAGTTTTGGAATTAGGCTTGAGCCTAGTGAGAACATCCAGTTTTAAAATCAAAACATTTATAAGCTTTGAAAACCAAATCTATAAATAAAGCATATAAAAGTAACCTCTTCGCCAATTCCATAACGTACACATTACATCTTTCGATGATGGGAGTTATACCCGATTCCATGAATATGACGAACACCAAGTAAGTCATAGTATCATGTTTAAGGGCGCCACTACGAATCACTGAGGATCCTTGATTTCAGCTCATACCCAAGAAATTACAATTTATCTATGCCTATTTCTTGGTGTGGAAGTAGGGATTACAATTAAACCATGCATATCCCTTGTTTCCCAATAAAAACGGGAATTAAAATTAAACATGCCTATTTGTGAAATCCCAAATCTAGCAATATGTGAAGAACAAATGTAGAGAGAATTTAGAAGGCAAACTTGTCATCCATATATTGATCTCTAAAGTACAAATGACAAAATGCTCAAGAAGTTTAGATTTGTAATGAAGTGTTACTAGCTAAAGAACTAGACAAACCTATTTATACCCATAACATACAAGGTATAAAGGCAAAGCTAACAAATACATTACATTGACTTTACAGTAAATCTTGAATACAACAATCCTCTAACAATCTCCCCCTTTGGATTTAAGATTTAAAAAATATGACAGCAGTCTTCAGCTCTTTGTAAAGTCAATCTTCTCAAACTGACACTCTATCAAACCATCTTCAAATAGCTTTATCTCCACTAGTTCACGGCGAACTATATGCTTTGACACTCTTTAAGAAATCAGCTTTGAAGAATCTTCAGACAAACATAAAAAGTCATTGTCTTTTTCTTTGAAAAATCAACCTTCTTCAATACAATCTTCAACAGATTGTCTTCAAGTCTTGAACATGGAACAAGATGAATCAGAAACGATTAGAGTTTGGATCAGAAAGATGTGAAACCATCCACATTGTTGAACTTTTAGGTGTAAGCGCATTTTGAGAACCACTCAGAACTAAGATAACCAAATTCAGCAACATTTGGACTTCACATGATCCTTCTCCCCCTGATCTTCAGTCTTTGTTCACGAATCTTTGACTTAAAAGTTCTTTGACATGAAATATCTTTGACTTGAAATATATTTGACTTGAAAGCTCTTTGACATGAAATTGAATTAAACATTTCTCCCCCTTTTTTGATGATTGTGAGCATCATAATCATCGAAAACCATTTTCAATTTCAGTCGTGTCTTTGAGTATTGCTAACAATCTCCTCCTTAGAAAATAACCTTGCTCCCCCTCAAAGTAAGAATTCTGGAGCAATTTGTTTTCTCCCCCTGATAAAGATGAATCGAACAGATGAAGTGTTGAGAATGAAGACAATGAACAGTAACTTTTGAGAGAATTCGAATCTTTTGCCAAAAAATGAAAAGGAGAAATGAGGTTTCGTACTCTTTTTATACTTAAAAAAATTTGACACTTGGCACGAATTAGAGTACCCCACTTGGCAAACAGTAGAGAAAAAAATTATGTTGAACTCATTGAATTCGAATCCTTAAGAGTTCGAATTCATTGAATTCGAATCCTTAAGAGTTCGAATTCTTTGAATTCGAATCTTTAAGTGTTTGAATTCTTTGAATTCGAATCCTTAAGTGTTCGAATTCTTTGAATTCGAATCTTTGAGAGATCGAATTCTTCAAATAAATTCATGAAAAATTACAACTTTTTCAGAAAATTTAACAACTGTTCCACAAACCTCACATCAGATAAAACTTTGTAAGCTCTCAAATACAATTTTTTTTTTAAACTTACAGACTTATACCGAATTGCTCCCCCTAAACAATTGCGTAAATTGCTGTCTTTTCTTCAGAGGAATCTGTACAGACAGATAAAAACTTGGTACTCATAGAACATGAGTCCAAACTGTTAGACTTATCACTTTGTGTAAAAATCTAACTCCCCCTCAAAATATGAATTATGGAGTAACTTGTTTTCTTTCTCTGAAAGTATGCATATATTTCAATAACACTCAGTATTTGACATTGTAGCAACAATGCATTTTACAAGGAAAGTAAAATTCATTGAATTTTATTTTATGACTACTAACATCCGATCATTTGAAAGCTTTACAAAAGAAATTCAGCTTAATGAAATTTAACAAATTTTTCAATCAACTGAAATCAAATGCATGGGTTTGGATTCAAGAACAAGTCATCATTGTATATCAAGTTATAAACGTTCAGTGTCAACCCCTTTATCAAATCTATTTGGTGTGCTGGCATGCGAAATATGATTAGAATAAAGCTTATGCAATTCTAAAACATATAAGAATACTTTGCTCTACTCACACTATTTGTCCAAAATCAGAATTTCACAAATTTACGGGTTTATCGCGACTTTGTATTTTCCCAAGTTTCAAGAGATGTGTGCTCATTGCCATCTTTTGATTTTGTGCTCATTGGCATCTTTTGATTTTGTGCTCATTGGCATCTTTTGATCAAAAAGTTTAGTAAGAATAAGATACACCGTTAAACATGACTTTCTATCTAGTTCTATAGCAGGATTTGGGTCAGCATATCCCAGACCAGTTGGCCTTAGGTGCTAGGTGACGAGCACCCCTTAGAACTTAATTTCCCAAACCAGAAAGGCCACATCGATATATCTTAAACCCATTTGTACCAGTAGAACATGGCTTTCTATCTGGTTCTATTGCAGGATTTGGGTCAGCCGATCCCAAACCAGTTGATCTTAGGGACTAGGTGTCGAGTACCCCTTAGGACTTACTCTCCCAAACCAGAAAGGCCACAGGCACAATCTTTCAAACTAAATGATAATGCAATAATTTTATCTCAATCACTTGGTTCTAAAACATAGTGCTTCTCCCATATTTTCATTTCCATCCATCATTCTGACATATAGGCTTTTTGAGCATTATATTCTATATATATCCAGATTCACATAACTTTGAGCATTCAACATAATTTCATTCATGTTTTGCTTACCTTTCGATTTATTTCAGAGGTGAAAGTTGAAGCAAATCTAACTCAGATAATACAAAGATTCTTGAAAAATCATCTTTTAGCACGCATTTAATTCATTGAATGAGAATTGAAAATTTCATCTCATTGAATTAATTTGGTAAAGATTCAAGTTTTCAAAGCAGTAGAAACAAATATAATCCAATGTTACCTTTCATCACTTGTTCCTTGAAGTAAAAAGATATAACATTTAAGGATATTACCTGAGAAGTGTGAGTTCTAAACTGGTTTGTTTAGAAGTCTTAGTCTTTGAAGTACGGGTCCTAAACTGAATTGTTCAGAAGCCATAGTCTTTGAAAAACGGGTTTTGAACTGATATGTCCAAAAGTCAAAAATATTTGTCTCCCCCTCAATGGTACAAATATTTTTCAAAAAAAATACGCCACTTCTCTTCTGTTTTCAGTCATGTGTGTGGTATATATCTACAATTCAGTACACCACATGAAGAACCTGCAAAACAGATTAAGCAGATTTTGGTACCCAACGGCACTTGGGTCCTAGTGGGTTAGATGTAGATGTAAGTTCAGGATACACTCTTACAATCAAATATGAACAATTAAGATCGTATTCACAGCAACTGGTCATATGATTTATTAACAATCTGTGAATTACAAGATATTACAATGAATTTCTCTCTCAATAGATCTAACAAATTTATGCGTAAAGAGTTATCTAAAAGGTTAGCCAAAAAATCACTTAGCAAACAGTTGCTAACTCCTATATATACTGTTTAAGGAAAGACTAAAGCTACAGTACATAAAAGAAACAGACTAATAGAACAATTACACGTGTCCTAATTAGTAACTGAATATAACAGAGAATATCCCAAGATATAAATTCTGAACATACTTCTGAATAAGCGCTTCAGAACATTTGTCTTCATAGTCAGAAGTGCTGAGTCTCCTACTCAGAACTCTGAATCTTCTAGTCAGAATCCAACACTTAGAATCTTTTTGAGATTTCTCACTCAGAACTTCTGAGTCTTCTACTCAGAACTTCTGAGTCTTCTGAGTCTTCTTTAGTCTTCTTACTCAGAACTCAACACTTGTGTTTTTGACAAAACTCTAGACCTAACAATCTCCCCCTTTTGTCAAACACACTTGTACTTTTCATCATCAAATTCTTAGAGTAGGAACAATCTTCAAAAGGAGCTCTTCTGAATGCTTTGACAACTTTTGCTCAGAATTCTGAATAATCTGTGTTAACAACTTCTGGTCAGTCTTTAATCAGCAGCAACGATTTCCAAATTGATTTCTGTTATATATTTGCTTTTTCTTTGCTCCCCCTTGAAATGACAATTCTCATCTTTATGTCAACTTTCATAAGATTTCTTTATAAGAAACAACATATCAGTTTCCTTTTCCTCTTCTTCTTCTTAAAATAACATTTCTCTCTTTTGTTATTTCTGTACAAAAACCATATCAATCTTCAAAATCTTTAGCTTTTCTCCCCCTAAAGTTTTGGAAAGCAAAATCATCTTCAAAATCTTTAGCTTTTCTCCCCCTTGATTTTCAAAACTTTAGCGATGCTTTTTCTTCGAATGAAGTCTATGCTTTTTCTCCTCCTTAATGAATAACCTTGCTCCCCCTCAAAATAAGAATTCTGGAGCAATTTGTTTTCTTCCCCTGAAAGTATGCATATATTTCATTAAAATTATTCATTTCAAATATAGTGCTTTAATGAAAACATTTATACAAGGAGAATAAGATTCACTGAACTACACTTGATAACTACTAACATTTGATCATTTGAAAACTTTACAAAAGAAATCCAACTTAATGAAATTTATCAGATTTTTCAATCAAATGAAATCAAATGCATGTGTTTGGATTCAAATACAAGTCATCATTGCATATCGAGTTAAAAAATGTTCAGTTTCAATCCCTTTATTAAATCTATTTGGTGTGCTTAGCATGCGAAATATGATTAGCTTCAAGAATATGCAATTATAAAAACATATACGAATACTTTGCTCTACTTACACTATTTGTCCAAAAACAGGATTTTCACAAATTTACAGGTTTATTGCGACTTTGAATTTTCCCAAAGTTTCAAGAGATGTGTGCTCATTGGCATCTTTTAATTTTGTGCTCATTGACATCTTTTAATTTTGTGCACATTGGCATCTTTTAATTTTGTGCTTATTGACATCTTTTAATTTTGTGCACATTGGCATCTTTTAATCAAAAAGTTTAGTAAGAATAAGATACATCGTTAAACATGACTTTCTATCTGGTTCTATAGCAGGATTTGGGTCAGCATATCCCAGACCAGTTGGTCTTAGGTGCTAGGTGACAAGCACCCCTTGGAACTTAATTTCCCAAACCAGAAAGGCCACATCGATATATCTTAAACCCATTTGTACCAGTAGAACATGGCTTTCTATCTGGTTCTATTGCAGGATTTGGGTCAGCCGATCCCAGACCAATTGATCTTAGGGACTAGGTGTCGAGCACCCCTTAGGACTTACTCTCCATTCCATTTTTTTCTTTTTAAAAGAACAATTATAAGATTTATCAATAGCAGAATCATAAAACAGATTAGAAGAATGAATCTGATCTTTTGAACTATGATTTGATTTGTCAACAACTTTCGTTTCAAATTCCCTAAACTTTTTAACATACAAATCAAACCTTGACTGCAAATCAGATTTGGACGTCCTCTCTATCATGATTTTAGTTGATAAATCAGATAATTTCTTAATAAGCCTCCTTATCTCCAAATGAAAAACTTTCTTTTCCTTCTCAAACTCATCTTTTAAGCATTTTTCTTTAAAGCCATTTACCTTCTTCTTTTCAGTCTCTTTCCTTCCATCTTCTAACTCTTTCTCCAACTCATTTATTTTTACAGAAAACTCATTTAACATTCCTGTTTTCTTTTTCTCAAAACCATTCTTTTCTTTTTGAAAAACATTTTTCTTGCATTCAAACTCTTTTCTTTCTTTTGCAAGAATTTTCTCCAAATCAGAAATTTTCAAAGATAATTCAACAGACTTTGTTTCAAAACCTTTCCTCTCAGTTTGAAAGTCTCTTCTCTCTTTCTCAAATTTCACTCTTTCAAGTATAAGAACTTGTTCAAAATCATAGATCTGTTTCTAGAGTTGACAATTTTTCATTTCACATGATTTGATTCTATTTTCAGACTCTGTCAACATCTTTCTTCTAAAATTGCCTTTCTCTTTCAAATCAACATTCTCTTTTTCTAACAACTTTATGTTTTCTTGAACCTTTTCAAAATCCTTTAGAAAATCAGATTTCTCTTTTTGCAAAATCTTTATAACTTTTGCATATTCGTCTTGTTTTGCTTGAAGATTAGCAATCTTGCTTTCAAAATGAACAATCTCAGTTTTTGGTTCAAAAAATGTTTCTTTTGCTTTTACAGGACTTAATTTTTGTAAATTGTCTGAACTGGTTATAGAAATTGCAGGTCTCACAAAAACTTCAATAATCTCAGGCATGATGAAATGACAAATTCAAATATCAACTATGAATTATGATCAAAAATGAGAATCAACACAGATCTAGAATATGCAAGAACTAATCAAATCTGTCACATGCATTTTATCAAACAGTTAGAGTACATGAATTAATGAAATCTTCTTTTCAACAAAAAAATTGAATACTAATCAACATGCAGCAGATATAATCACCTTGATCAAGAAACCAATCTAGAATTTCGAAAACATACATGTGATCTCTGTTTAATTTTGAGAATTAATCAGCATAGAGAGAAAATCTTTGGATGACTTGATTGTAAGATATCGATTCAACAGAAAGACAAATTCAAATTTCTAGAATCAATGATAGAAACGAATTCAAGAATTGTTAGGAATTCAAGAATTGTTAGCAGCAGCGGAATCAATTGTCGAATTGATCAAGAAACTTCAAGAACGCGATCAAACACACTCTTGGACGAATTTGTTTGTTGATTGGCTCTGATACCAATTGTAAGTTCAGGATACACTCTTACAATCAAATATGAACAATTAAGATCGTATTCACAGCAACTGGTCATATGATTTATTAACAATATGTGAATTACAAGATATTACAATGAATTTCTCTCTCAATAGATCTAACAAATTTATGCCTAAAGAGTTATCTAAAAGGTTAGCCAAAAAATCACTTAGCAAACAGTTGCTAACTCCTATATATACTGTTTAAGGAAAGACTAAAGCTACAGTACATAAAAGAAACAGACTAATAGAACAATTACACGTGTCCTAATTAGTAACTGAATATAACAGAGAATATCCCAATATATAAATTCTGAACATACTTCTGAATAAGCGCTTCAGAACATTTGTCTTCATAGTCAGAAGTTCTGAGTCTCCTACTCAGAACTCTGAATCTTCTAGTCAAAATCCAACACTTAGAATCTTTTTGAGATTTCTCACTCAGAACTTCTGAGTCTTCTACTCAGAACTTCTGAGTCTTCTGAGTCTTCTTTAGTCTTCTTACTCAGAACTCAACACTTGTGTTTTTGACAAAACTCTAGACCTAACAGTAGATTTCTTAAAAGGAATACTGTAAGTACCGTACCAATAAGAAGTAAAATCTTTATGCACAAAATCATTTGATCCACAGTAAGAACAACAGATTTTCTTATGTGCCAACCTAATCAGATGATTTGTAGAATAAACAAGATTAGGTGGAACAGAAGATTTACCTTTCGAAGAATTGTTCCTCTTGGCATTTGATGTGGAGGTAGATGATTTTGGCACATCTTTCTTTGGAACTGTTGTGCCTTTAACTCTCCATTCCATCTTCACCTTCTTGAAGACTGGAACTTCTTTAGAATTGGAAGTCTTAGCTTTAGGCACATTTGTTTTGTTATCTGATTTATCAAACAGAGGATTATAGAAGAGATTTGTTGAACGAATCTGATCTTTTGAGAAACCAGTTGATCTATTAATATTTTTAGAAGGAATATTTTTAAAACTCGAACTTGAAGCAGTTTTAAAAGAGCATTCAGAATCATTTGAATTAACAAATGGAGTCTGAAAGATACTTTCAGGACTTACCTGCTTTGAGACATCAAATTTAAAATGATGTCTTCAAGTTCCTTAACTTTGTTTATCAAAACATTTTTCTCTTTAGAAATTAGATCAATTTTCTTTTGGAGATCAGATTTTATCAATTGATCCTTCATAATATCCGCTGATAAACCAGATAATCTTTTGGTAAGATTAAGAATCACATCTTCAAAATATATACGTTCCGATTCAAAATCTTTTTCCAAAAACTTTCTTTTATCAGTAATCTCTTTGAAAATTTCCATATTTTTCTTTTTAAGGGTTTTACTTTCCTTTTCAAAGAGATTTTTCTTTTCCGAGAAATCTTTTCTTTCCTTTTCCAAAAGATTTTCTAATTCAGAGATTTTCACGAAAAGATCAGAACTTTTAATCTCAAAAGATTTGCGTTCTGTTTCAAATTCATTTCTTTCTTTCTTTTGCTTCTCTTTTTCAAGATATAAAACTTTCTCAAAATCGGAGATTTGTTTCAAAAGTTTTATATATTTTAGTTCAATTATTTCCTTTTCTTTAAGAACTTTATTTGAAGAAGGTGACACTCTTTCACGTTCAGAAAGCTTCTTCTTCAATTCAACGTTTTCACTTTCCAACGTTGTTGTCTTTTCTTGAACTCTCTATTTGATTTTGTAAATATGAGTTCCCCTTTTCACTCTTGTCTTTCCCACTCTTCATATCAGCATTTTCACTTTGAAGAGTTGTTACTTTCTCTTGAAGTTTCTTGATTTGATCGTGCAGACTTGAGTTGTCTTTCTTTGTTTCAAGACCTGCAATATAAACTTCAAGATCAGTAATTCTTTTAGTAAGTAAAACAATTTGTTCTTTAAAAATAAAATTTTCATTTGAAGAAGAAATGTCTAAAATGTGTCTCTTCAAATCAGCATTTTCTTCTTCCAATGTCTTTATACTCCCTTGAAGCTCCTTCATGTTATCTTGATGAGTTGAAATCTCAATTGTCTTATTTTTTTCTTGAGTAACTCCAAGCACTACAATCTTGTCATTCAAATCTTTCAGTTCGGACTCAAGAGAAGAGACTTTGTCTTCTAATAAAGCTTTCTCAGACTTGAGCTTTGTATTTTTTCTTGCATCTTCAACAGAATGTCTTATGTATCTAGAAAGAAAACCTTCAAGACGCTTGATCTCATCTTTAGCTTCAGAAAGAGTCCATATTCTATCGTTTCCTAACTGATACCATATTCTCCCACTTAAATTTTCTATGTCAGACATCTTGAAGAATGCTAGAAGATTGATCATTCAGAAGATCAAGCAGTAAGTGTAACAGAGATTAGACTTAGAATAAACTGTTCAAGAAAGAAATCGGTACTTGGGTCCGAAACCAACACTTAGACAAATTCTGAGTGGTGCGAAACCTTCAGATTTCCGATGCTTTAGAATTCGAAACCTTCAGATTTCGGATGTAGTACGGTGCGAAACCCCTGATTTCGAATGCAACTGAGTGCGAATTCCCTGAATTCGAATGCAACTGAGTGCGAAATCCTTGAATTCGAATTTAGCTTGGTGCGAAATCAATACTTAGCCAAAATCAAAACCAATTACACACTTCAACTCAGAATTCGGATGTAGATGAGTGCGGAATCACGGAATTCGAACTTAAGAGATACGAATTCAACACTTGTACACCAATTCGAAATCACCGGAATTCGGACTTAACTATGTTCGAAACCTCAAGAATTTGAACTTAACTGGGTGCGACACCACGGATTTCGGACTTAACTGGATCCGAAACCAATACTTGAGCACTTTGAAAATCTTGAATGATGCGAAATCCGTATGAATGATCCGAATTCACCAAGAATAATCCGAATTCTGCACTTCGAACTTCAAAATCACTGAATCTGCCATATCTTCCTCAATTCTTGATCAATTAACACGAAATTTGTACTGGTTTGCTCGAAATCAAAATCCACACACTTTCTTAGTTAATCACAAGATCTAATTCGATCAATTTAATCGAATTAAAGTCCAAAACAGTGAATTAGGGTTTTCGAACAAAAATCCAAAGAAATGATCAAATCTAATGATTCTGTTTAGAAAATGATGATGATCCAAGAATTAATGTTGTTCAGATATCAATTCCGAGTTCAGTGATGCCAAGAATTGATCCAAGAAATCAGAATCTAGAAAAAATTCTATGTCTGAATGAAAAGTGATCAGATGAACAGTGATGAGTGCTTGGTCCGAATTCTTCAAATCAGTACAAAAAATCTTCAATTTGGTCTTTGATCTGCTTGAATCTCCTGTTTGGCTCTAATACAAAATGTGAAATCCCAAATCTAGCAATATGTGAAGAACAAATGTAGAGAGAATTTAGAAGGCAAACTTGTCATCCATATATTGATCTCTAAAGTACAAATGACAAAATGCTCAAGAAGTTTAGATTTGTAATGAAGTGTTACTAGCTAAAGAACTAGACAAACCTATTTATACCCATAACATACAAGGTATAAAGGCAAAGCTAACAAATACAGTACATTGACTTTACAGTAAATCTTGAATACAACAATGCTCTAACACTATTCCACATTTTCACGTCAATGGGAATTATAATTAAACATGCCTAATCCGCGTTATCACATCACAATACGAAATAGGAGTTACAATTAAACATGCCTATTCCTCATTTCACGTCAACGGGAATTGCAATTAAACATTCCTATTCCACGTTATCACATCACAATACGAAATGAGAATTACAATTAAACATGTTTATTCCTCATTTCACGTCAACGAGAATTACCATGAAGCCATGCCTATTCCACATTTTCAAATAATGTTAGTGCCTATATATTCATTACACTTAGTAGCAAACGTACATACACATGTTTAAATATCATTTTCTCATATCGTTAATGTATTTAACCAAACAATGAAATTTAATGTAACATCGAATGAGTAATCATCCTCTATAAGATTTTTCATTAAATCTTCTCAAAATGGAAAACTCCCTTTAATCTTATTTTCAAATATTTTCAAAACCAAATAATATCTTCTGTTGGGTTTTAATCACATCTTCAAACAGTAATTTCATCTGGATTCAAGTTAGAAAGTAGGCAGTCCGGATAATATCCGGTAACCAAATAATTCGGGTGACATCCGGAAAAATTATTAATCCGGTATCTAAGTAGTCCGGATATTACCGAAAAATCAATCATTCAGATGTTAGCGGAAAGTCGAGTAATCAGGATGTTACCGGAAAAGTATAGTGTCCAGATAAATCAGGGAATTTCAATACCCGGATGTTATCGGAAAACCTGTGTTCGGAGGTCACTTGTCCGGACTTGTCCGAAACTCATTACCCGGGTTCAACCGAAAACCACTTGTCCGGATTCGTCCGGAAACTTACATGGTTACCGATTTACGTATGTTTTTCAACAATCTGAATCATCCAACCATTTCCATGTACAAATCTATCTATGAAATCCTTTCAAATTCAAATAACAAATTGCAGAGATATACAAAACACACAATTTTTTATCAATGAGATGTACTCACCTGAAGAACTCAAAGTCGGTGGAAATCAAAATCAGAAATCCAAATTCAATTCCTCTTTCACCAAAACAATTCAGTAACCTAAATGAAAAGCAGATATAATTTGTGATTAAAATTCTCAAGGATTGAATTGGATAAGATGATTGAATTTTCTTACCGAACGAGAACCTAGAACTCGATCTCTATATCTCTCTGGCGTGAAACCGACCTCCCTTCCAAACTCAGATATTTCCAAATAAGACCTCCCGTGGTGTCTCTATATCTCTCTGGCGTGAAACCGACCTCCCTACCCCTTTTAACCCAAAACTTTCCCAATAAGACCAAAATCACCCCCCACTATACCTTAATTTAACTAATTACAATTCCAATCCCTCAATACCAACATTCAACCAAAATTTACATTTGAGTTTTAACTTTTAACAAAGGTTAAACCTGAACAATTCCTTCCACTCGACAATTTCATAACAGGCTTACATTATTTGTGAGATTTCTAGGTGTTACAATTCTCCCCAACTTGAAAATGATTTCGTCCTCGAAATCTGAACTATACAAACAAATGAGGATACCTATTCTTCATATCCTCCTCTGCTTCCCAGGTTACATTGGCACCCCTATGATTTTCCATTGTATTTTGACCATAATAACTTCCTTATGTCTTAATTTCTTAGTCGTTCTTTCCAAAATTGTTTCAGGTTCCTCAACACAACGACTTTTCTCATCCACTTTTATTTCAGATAGTGGTGTAACATTTTTCCTCCCCTAGGCATTTCCGAAGATACCAAACATGGAAAGTATTATGGATCCCTTCCAATTCTGGTGGAAACTCTAACTGGTAAGCTTGAAGCCTTACTCTCCTAGTTATAGTGAAAGGTCCAAGAAAACGAGGACTCGGTTTTCCACGCTTCCCAAATCTTATTATACCTTTCCAAGGAGATACTTTTAACATTACCTGCTCCCTAACTTGAAATTCTATTGGTCTCCTTTTCTGATCGGCATAACTCTTTTGTCGATCTTGAGCCGCCTTCAAGTGTTTTCGAATTTCCTTAACTTTATCAACCGTTTGTTGTACAGTTTCGGGACCAGCAAATTTCTTTTCTCCAGCTTCCAACCAACATATCGGAATCCTACATATTCACCCATATAAAGCTTCGAAAGGTTCCCTCTCGATACTTAAATGATAACTATTATTATACGCAAATTCCACTAAAGGTAAATGCGTATCCCAGTTACCTCCAAAATCAATTACACAAGATCTTAGCATGTCTTCTAAGGTCTGAATTGTCATATCACTTTGCCCATCTGTTTGTAGACGGTATGCGGTACGTAGATTTACTCTTGTACCCAATTCTTCTTGTAGTGACTGCCAAAGTCTTGAAGTAAATCGACTATCACGGTCTGATACTATAGACACAAGTATGCCATGTCTTGACACCACTTCATCAATGTATAATTTGGCTACCTTATCTATTGGTGAAGCTTCTCGCATTGGTAAGAAATGAGCGCTCTTAGTCAAACGATCTACTATTACCCAAATGGTATCATTACCTATAAATGTCTTTGGTAACTTATTCATGAAGTCCATGGTAATCTTATCCCACTTCCATTCAGGAATTTCCAAAGATTGTAAACTCCCATAAGGTCGTTGATGTTCGGCCTTTACCAATGAACACGTTACACATTTCTCTACACACCGTGCCATATTTAACTTCATAGCCGGCCACCAATAATGTAGCTTTAAATCTCTATACATCTTAGTACTTCCCAATGCATATAATATTTGGACTTGTGAGCATCTTCAAAAAGTAATTTCCGATTTCCCTCAATCTTTGGCACCCAAATACGGTCGTGAAAGAGTTTGATTCCTCGACCATCTTCAGTCAGTTGAAGATGTTGCTTAACCATAACTTCATTTTTAAGATTTTCTTCCAATAAAGCTTCTGTTTGTGCCACTTTGATCTTTTCGATTAGACTTGACATCACATCAATTCTGGCCTTAGTCACTTTCAAACATCCACTATATTCTTTTCTACTTAAGGCATCAGCTACTACATTTGCTTTACCAGGATGGTAATGCAATTTACAATTATAATCTTTAAGTAGTTCTAACCAACGTTGTTGTTTCATATTCAGCTCTTTCTGATCAAAAACATGTTTCAAACTTTTATGACCAGTAAAAAGAGTGCACTTCGTTCCATACAAGTAATGCTGCCATAGCTTCAAAGCAAACACTACTGCTGCCACTTCTAAATCATAGGTAGGCTAATTCTTTTCGTGCTCTTTGAGTTGTCTTGATGCATAAGAAATCACTTTGCCGCATTGCATCAATACACACCCTAAACCCATATTTGATGCATCACTATATACTACTAAATCTTTTGTTCCTTCGGGTAGTGCAAGGAAAAGAGCTTCACATAATGTCTTTTGTAAGGTTCTAAAAGATGATTCTTGCTTTTCAGTCCGTACAAACTTTACATTCTTCCGTGTTAGAACTGTCAGGGAGGAGGCCATCTTGGAAAAGTCCTTTATAAACCTTAGATAATAACCTGCCAAACCCAAGAAACTCCGAATCTCCGGTGAGTTCTTCGGTGTTTCCCAATTCATCATTGCTTCTATTTTCGCCGGATCCACCTTGACTCCTTCAGAAGTGATTACATGACCGAGAAATTGCACATCCTTTAACCAAAATTCACATTTTGAGAATTTGGCGTACAATTTCTCTTTTCTTAAAACATCTAGGACTTCACGAAGGTGACATTTATGATTGTCTTCATTCTTTGAATACACCAGTATGTCATATATGAACACGATGACTGATTTGTCTAAGAAAGGTCGACACAGTCTATTCATTAAATCCATGAACACAGCAGGAGCATTTGTCAACCCAAAAGACATCACGAGAAATTCATAATGTCCATACAGTGTTCTAAACGCCGTCTTAGAAACATTTTCATCCCTTACCCTTACTTGATGATAGCCCGACCTTAGACCAATCTTTGAGAAACATCCCGCACCTTGAAGTTGATCGAATAAGTCATCATTTCTTGGGAGTGGATACTTATTCTTATTGGTCACTTTATTCAATTCTCTATAGTCAATGCACATTCTCATAGTGACATCATTCTTCTTAACAAATAGTACTGGAGCTCCCCAAGGTGACGAACTCGGCCTGACAAAGCCCTTTTCAAGCAGTTCTTGGAGTTGAGACATCATCTCCTCCATTTCAGTCGTTGCTAACCGATACGGAGCACGTGCTATTGGTGCCGCTCCTGGAACAAGATCATTCTTGATTTCCACTTGTCGTTCTGGTGGTAAGCCTGGAAGATCATCGGGAAATACATCTGGAAATTCACATACCACCTTTATATCTTCCATTCGCTTCTTTTCTACTTTAGCATCCAATACATATACTAGATATGAGGAACATTCTTTTACTAAACACTTGCGCGCTTTGACTATCGAAATCAACGGAACATCCCATTTGCTCTTTTCCCCATAAATGAGTACAACATCATTTTCAGGCATAGGGATCCGAATTAATTTCTTAGCACAAAGAATTTTTGCCTGATTGCTTACCAACCAATCCATACCAACAACTATATCAATCCCATCTATTTCCATTAGAATTAAATCAATTTGGAATTCCTTTCCTTCTATCATCCCAGCACAACCCTCAAGTCTTTCCCGAACTAAGACTCGGCCACCATTAACTATTTTAACTACTAAGGCATCTTCTAAGGTAGTGACATGCATAGATAACTTTTGATAAAATGATCGCGATATAAAAGATATGTTGGCACCACAATCAAATAATACACGTGCAGGTATAGAATTAACAAGAAGTGTACCAGAAACCACATCCGCTGATTCTTTCGCTTCTTCAGCAGTCATATCAAACGCTCCACCCGTTGGCCTTGGGGTATTGGGTTTCTTTTCTTGATTTCCGCTATTCTTTAGCTTTGGACAATCTTTTCGATAATGACCAGGCTTCTTATATTCAAAACATGTTGGTCCTTGAATGGGACAATTCTCAATTGATGACCACTCTTTCCGCATTTAAAGCATTCATTTGAAACGACCCGACACAGGCCAAATTGTTTACTTCTGCATTTCTGACACCATTTCAGTTCTCGTCGAGGCTCAAAACGAGGATTCTTGACAATAGGCTTTGCTTTCCGGGAAGATTCTGATCGACCCTCCCACTTTCATTTCTCTCCCACTTGAGCTTTCTCAGCTTTCTCTCTAGCGTATACTTCTTCTATTATCTTGGCTTCCTCAACTGTCTCCCTCAGAGTCGAAGCTTTGGAATCTCGGACTGGGACATCATATCCGCCGACAAGCCTTTCAGGTAAGCTTTAATCTTTTCTTTTTCGGTTGGGGCCACATGCCCCACTAAGTTAAGCTTTTCTAAGAATATTCGAGTATATTCCCTTACGGACGAATTACCCTTCTTAAGCATTCTAAATTCTTCTTCAATACGATCCATTTCGTTCTCGTTGCAATATTCTTCCAAAACTTTCTTCTTGAATGACTCCCAGTTCATTGCTGCCAAAATCGGGGTCGCAACAATTGATGTCACAATGTTCCACCATGTCAAAGCATTTCCTCTTAGAATTTAGGATCCGAATCTAACTTTTGACTCTTCATCACATTTACAGGCTCTAAAAGCTTGTTCCATTTCTCTAATCCAATTCATGCACACAATTGGATTATCTGATCCAGAAACTCTTGTGTCTTGCAACTTAAAAACTTCATATCGGAGCAGACTTTCTCTATTCTCCTATTAACATTCGTCACTGGATTGGTAGGTGGAATTACAGTATCAGTACCCATCTCTGGTCTCTGTGATTCGGCATTTCTGTCATTCAACAGTTTCATAAACATTTCTTGTTGTTGAGTCAATGCAGCATTCATGACTCTCATCATATTCTCCATCATGCGTGACTCCAGAGTAGATTATGTCATCACTGGATTAGAAGTACCAACGTTGGTTCGATGAGTTTGACTCCCTCCTTCTCCCAGGATAGGTGGCCTTGGTGGACGTGTATTAGCTTCATCACTTTCAGGTTGATTCACCGCATATTCATTTGCCACACGGTCCTCTGAAGAAGTAGGAGGTCTACTTGGTGTATTAACCATCGTATTCTGCTAAGAATATAGAGATAACCATAAGAAATGGCTATACACAACCCAAACACAAGGAAACTTACTTTAACGTTCGTTAATCGCCATAACAATCCGAAACAAGTATACTTACGTAACAATAAATTCATAATAGCTGTAGCTAATTGAAATCATGAACATACTACACATAAGAATTCTCGTTACCATCATCACAATTCTTAATTGACGTATTTCCGTTGACTCTAAGACCATTCCATCTTAATATTTCTACCCAATCTCACAAATCATAACATACTCATCTCATCTTAAGTCTAGGTATCTTACGTTCGTACCTAGTTCACTTAAACTACAACTCTGATACCAAACTGAAACACCCTAAAAATGCAAATAAATTTAAACCTTAAATTTACAAGGTTTACAACAACATCTTCCAAAACTTTCATTCACAAATAGAGAATTAGTGACGAAGATTCATAATTACAAATGGAATATCATAAACAACCTACTAAAAGATCAGATTATAAAGTTGTATATGCGATCTCCCAAAATATCTTCAATTTAACTAATCTCTCCATTACATCTTCCAAAAGCTATGATCCTCGTACCACTCTTTGCTCAACCCCTTGATTCCCTGCCCGTGATAGCACCTGGTAAGAAATTTAGTTTTGGAATAATTAGGCTTGCTCCTTGTGAGAATATCCAGTTTTATAATCAAAACATTTATAAGCTATGAAAACCAAATCTATAAACAAAGCAAATAAAAGTAACCGCTTCGCCAATTCCATTACGTACACATAACATCTTTCGATGACGGGAATTATACCCGATTCCATGAATATAACGAGCACCAAGTAACTCATATTATCATGTTTAAGAGCGCCATTACGAATCACTGAGGATCCTAGATTTCAACTCATACCCAAGAAATTACAATTAATCCATGCCTATTTCTTGGTGTGGAAGTAGGGATTACAATGAAACCATGCCTATCACTTATCTCCAAATAGAAAACGGGAATTACAATTAAACATGCTTATTCCACATTTTCACGTCAACGGGAATTACAATTAAACATGCCTATTCCACGTTATCACATCACGATACGAAATGGTAATTACAATTAAACATGCTTATTCCATGTTATCACATCACAATACGAAATGGGAATTACAATTAAACATGCCTATTCCTCATTTCACGTCAATAGGAATTACAATTAAACATGCCTATTCCACGTTATCAAATCACAATACGAAATGGAAATTACAATTAAACATGCCTATTCCTCATTTCATGTTAACGGGAATTACAATTAAGCCATGCCTATTCCACGTTTTCAAATAATGCTAGTGCATATGGATCCATTAGCCTTAGTAGCATACGTACATACACATGTTTAAATATTATTTTCTCATATCGTTAATGTATTTAAGAAAACAATGAAATTCAACGTAACATCGAATGAGGAATCATCCTCTATAAGATTTTTCATTAAATCTTCTGAAAATGGAAAACTCCATTTAATCATCTTATTTTCCAATATTTTCAAAACCAAATAATATCCTCTGTTGGGTTTTAATCACATCTTCAAACAGTAATTTCATCCGGATTCAAGTTAGAAAGAAGGCAGTCCGGATAATATCCGGAAACCAAATAATTCGGGTGACATCCGAAAAACTTATTAATCCGGTATCTAAGGTGGCCGGATATTACCGGAAAATCAATCATCCGGATGTTAACGGAAAGTCGAGTAATCCGGATGTTACCGGAAAAGTATAGTGTCCGGATAAATCCGGGAATTTCAATATCTGAATGTTATCGGAAAACCGGTGTCCGGAGTCACTTGTTCGGACTTGTCCGGAACTCATTACCCGGATTCAATCGGAAACCACTTGTCCGGATTCGTCCGAAAACTTACCTGGTTCCCGATTTACGTATGTTTTTCAACTATCTGTATCATCCAACCTTTTCCAAGTACAAATCTATCTATTAAATCCTTTCAATATCAAAAAACAAATTGCAGAGATATACAAAACACACAATTTTTATCATAGAGATATGCTCACCTGAAGAACTGAACTCAAAATCGGTGGAAATCAAAATCGGAAATCCAAATTCAATTCCTCTTTCACCAAAACGATTCAGTAACCTAAATGAAAAGTAGATAGAATTTGTGATAACAAATTCTTTAGGATTGAATTGGAGAAGATGATTGAATTTTCTTACCGAATGAGAACCTAGAAATCGATCTCTCTTTCTCTCTGGCGTGAAACCGACCTCCCTTCCAAACTCATATATTTCCAATTGATCCCAACTTTTCAATTTATATCCCAAAACTTTTTTTTACCCCTTTTAACCCAAAACGTTCCCAATAAGACCAAAATCACCTCCCCCCCACTATACCTTAATTTAACTAATTACAATTCCAGTCCCTCAATACCAACATTCAACCAAAATTTACATTTCAGTTTTATCTTTTAACAAAGATTAAAACTGAACAATTCCTTCCACTCGACAACTTCATAACATGCTTACATTATTTGTGAAATTTTGAGGTGTTACAAATCATTTCTTCATTCGTAGTAAATAACTGACCAAAATCTCACTGCGATTATTAGGTATGGGTTGGTTGGTTGGTCGTCATCGAGGGCTCTTGAGTTGGAATGGGAGGATGCATATAAAAAAGTCATCTATCCCACCCAATAGTTTATTAGAAGGGATTATTGTTTGTACATCTTCTTCGTCTTCATCTTTATTTGTTTCTGATAAATCAATCAGATATACCCAATGGGTGGAATTCGTTAACATCAAATCCAGCAAAACGTCTTTTTGTTTTGTTTCTACATCTTCTTCTTCTTCTTCCTCTTGTGTATTCGGAACAAACTTTAGGTAATAGTAACTAAGACTATATGTATGCTATGGAATAAGGAAGGGTCGTAGGAGCACTGGAATTGTTAAATCTGGAGTTTGTCGGAACAACCTATGAAATACCAAGTGTGGCAGAAGACTCGGAGTTCTGAGAAGAAGATCCAGAATTCTGACTAAGAAGTATCAGAAGTTCTGAAGGTGTGAAAAATAGCTAAGTGTCAAATTTGAAGCTGAGAGTTCAGAATTCTGCAAAGCTTAACCAAAAGAGAGTTCAGAAGTTCTAAACATCATGTTCAGAACTTATGCTTTAGAAGATCATTCAGAAGACCTTGAAAAGCTATGATACTAGAACACATGTCAGTTTTCTACTTTTCCTTATTGTAACTGCTTGTAACTGTAGTTTTCTCTTATAAGTATATAAGCTAGTTTGTTAGAAGCTTGTAGTAACGATTTTCATAACTGTTTCAGTTGTTCTTAATTCTTGTAATTCTCTCTACATTTTGTAATCCTTTCGTCATCAATACAAAAGATCTTTGACTCCAATTACTTGTTCTTAATTTGTTCTTATTGTGATTTGTTCTTAAATTGAGAGACACTTTGGGTCCTACAGGAATTGTGACTCAGACACGGGTTAGGAAATATACATTCCTTAAGTCTGATATTGATCTTGGGTTTCATGGTTTTCAGCGTTCGAACTACCACTGACATCACATCCACCGCATATCAAAAGTCGACATACACAAAAAGTGTAGGCGGTTTATTTGACTCGGCTGTGAATTCCATGAAACCACAACATATTCATCGTCAGTTAACTCAAAATTTGAACCATCATACTTGTACCCTAACCTGGTTACTTCAACAGAACTTTCGATTACATATTTTCTCTAAACATAAGCAACCAAGCTTTGTTTGTAATATTTGCGTGCAATTGTACAACATTGGGCATCGTTTCAGCAGAACAAACATAATCCCACCCATTGTTCGTTACACCCATTGACCACCGGAACGAATATGAAAGTTAATTCTTTCGGCACCAGAACTTATTTTCAAATGAATTGAAGAAAGAAAAATATATGATGAACACAGAAAGAAAGCAATTAAGCTAATATCGTAGAGAAAGTTAAACCTTCATCCATTTTCTTTCATTGATCTTTATAGATCAGACGAATTAAACTCATCTAACCAACTATCAATCAATTGTATGAAAATATACAATTATTTTACAATTTTCCATCAACCTTCAGGCTTTGTTGAAAAAATAGTACACGTTCGCAATTAAACATGCAAAAACACGTGAAAAATGATAGTTTTTTTAAAAACATTGCGGATGTAGAAGGAAAAAAAGTGAATGTAGATATGGTCAACAAGTAAGAGTGGATTAGGGTTCGCCAGGGTGCGACAAGTGTAGGTCCGCAAAAATCTAGGTTCATAATTGCAGACCTGGGTAGAATGTGTAACTATGGTAAGTCCAGGGGCCAAGTCCATAACTGCTAACCTAGGTTTTAGCGGACAAATGTCTAAAATGTAAATTTATTTTGTCGTGTAGCTACGCCCGCAATTGCGAGCCTAGCATTTTGTGGACCTGATGCTATTTTTATAAACCCAAAGAGAATGTGGCAAAGAAGTAAACCACAAGTTAGAATTAATTTGTTCTTATTGTGATTTGTTCTTAAATTGAGAGATACTTTGGGTCCTACAAGAATTGTGACTCAGACACGGGTTGAGAAATATACATTCCTTAAGTCTGATATTGATCTTGGGTTTCATGGTTTTCAGCGTTCGAACTACCACTGACATCACATCCACCGCATATCAAAAGTCGACATACACAAAAAGTGTAGGCGGTTTATTTGACTCGGCTGTGAATTCCATGAAACCACAACATATTCATCGTCAGTTAACTCAAAATTTGAACCATCATACTTGTACCCTAACCTGGTTACTTCAACAGAACTTTCGGTTACATATTTTCTCTAAACATAAGCAACCAAACTTTGTTTGTAATATTTGCGTGCAATTGTACAACATTGGGCATCGTTTCAGCAGAACAAACATAATCCCACCCATTGTTCGTTACACCCATTGACCACCGGAACGAATATGAAACTTAATTCTTTCGGCACCAGAACTTATTTTCAAATGAAAAAAAGAATGATACATATATGACGAACACAGAAAGAAAGCAATTAAGCTAATATCGTAGAGAAAGTTAAATCTTCATCCTTTTTCTTTCATTGATCTTTATAGATCAGACGAATTAAACTCATCTAACCAACTATCAATCAATTGTATGAAAATATACACTTATTTTACAATTTTCCATCAACCTTCGGGCTTTGTTGAAAAAATAGTACACGTTCGCAATTAAACATGCAAAAACACGTGAAAATGATAGTTTTTTTAAAAACATTGCGGGGGTAGAATGAAAAAAAGCGAATCCAGATATGGTCAACAAGTAAGAGTGGATTAGGGTTCGCCAGGGTGCGACAAGTGTAGGTCCGCAAAAATCTATGTTCACAATTGCAGACCTGGGTAGAATGTGTAACTATGGACAGTCTAGGGGCCAAGTCCGTAACTGCTAACCTAGGTTTTAGTGGACAAATGTCTGAAATGTAAATTTATTTTGTCGTGTAGCTACGCACGCAATTGCGAGCCTAGCATTTTGTGGACCTGATGCTATTTTTATAAACCCAAAGAGAATGTGGCAAAGTAGTAAACCACAAGTTAGAATTAATTTGTTCTTATTGTGATTTGTTCTTATTGTGATTTGTTCTTATTGTGATTTGTTCTTAAATTGAGAGATACTTTGGGTCCTACAGGAAATGTGACTCAGACACGGGTTGAGAAATATACATTCCTTAAGTCTGATATTGATCTTGGGTTTCATGGTTTTCAGCGTTCGAACTACCACTGACATCACATCCACCGCATATCAAAAGTCGACATACACAAAAAGTGTAGGCGGTTTATTTAACTCGGTTGTGAATTCCATGAAACCACAACATATTCATCGTCAGTTAACTCAAAATTTGAACCATCATACTTGTACCCTAACCTGGTTACTTCAATAGAACTTTTGAATTACATATTTTCTCTAAACATAAGCAACCAAACTTTGTTTGTAATATTTGCGTGCAATTGTCCAACATTGGGCATCGTTTCAGCAGAACAAACATAATCCCACCCATTGCTCGTTACACCCATTGACCACCGGAACGAATATGAAACTTAATTCTTTCAGCACCAGAACTTATTTTCAAATGAAAAAAAGAAAGAAAAATATATGATGAACACAGAAAGAAAGCAATTAAGCTAATATCGTAGAGAAAGTTAAATCTTCATCCTTTTTCTTTCATTGATCTTTATAGATCAGACGAATTAAACTCATCTAACCAACTACCAATCAATTGTATGAAAATATACAATTACTTTACAATTTTCCATCAACCTTCAGGCTTTGTTGAAAAAATAGTACACGTTCGCAATTAAACATGCAAAAACACGTGAAAATGATAGTTTTTTTTAAAACATTGCGGAGGTAGAAGGAAAAAAAAGCGAATCTAGATATGGTCAACGAGTAAGAGTGGATTAGGGTTCGCCAGAGTGCGACAAGTGTAGGTCCGCAAAAATCTAAGTTCACAATTGCAGACCTGGGTAGAATGCGTAACTATGGACAGTCCAGGGGCCAAGTCCGTAACTGCTAACCTAGGTTTAGCGGACAAGCGTCTGAAATGTAAATTTATTTTGTCGTGTAGCTACGCCCGCAATTGCGAGCCCAGCATTTTGTGGACCAGATGCTATTTTTATAAACCATAGAGAATGTGGCAAAGAAGTAAACCACAAGTTAGAATTAATTTGTTCTTATTGTGATTTGTTCTTAAATTGAGAGATACTTTGGGTCCTACAGGAATTGTGACTCAGACACGGGTTGAGAAATATACATTCCTTAATTCTGATATTGATCTTGGGTTTCATGGTTTTCAGCATTCGAACTACCACGGACATCACATCCACCGCATATCAAAAATCGACATACACAAAAAGTGTAGGCGGTTTATTTGACTCGGCTGTGAATTCCATGAAACCACAACATATTCATCGTCAGTTAACTCAAAATTTGAACCATCATACTTGTACCCTAACTTGGTTACTTCAACAGAACTTTCAATTACATATTTTCTCTAAACATAAGCACCTAAGCTTTGTTTGTAATATATGCGTTCAATTGTACAACATTGGGCATCGTTTCAGTAGAACAAACATAATCCCATCCATTGTTCGTTACACCCATTGACCACCGGAACGAATATGAAACTTAATTCTTTCGGCACCAGAACTTATTTTCAAATGAAAAAAAGAATGAAAAATATATGACGAACACAGAAAGAAAGCAATTAAGCTAATATCGTAGAGAAAGTTAAATCTTCATCCTTTTTCTTTCATTGATCTTTATAGATCAGACGAATTAAACTCATCTAACCAACTATCAATCAATTGTATGAAAATATACAATTATTTTACAATTTTCCATCAACCTTCAGGCTTTGTTGAAAAAATAGTACACGTTCGCAATTAAACATGCAAAAACACGTGAAAATGATAGTATTTTTAAAAACATTGCGGGGGTAGAAGGAAAAAAAGCGAATCCAGATATGGTCAACAAGTAAGAGTGGATTAGGGTTCGCCAGGGTGCGACAAGTGTAGGTCCGCAAAAATATATGTTCACAATTGCATAAATGGGTAGAATGTGTAACTATGGACAGTCCAGGGGCCATGTCCGTAACTGCTAACCTAGGTTTTTGCGGACAAATGTCTGAAATGAAAATTTATTTTGTCGTGTAGCTACGCCCGCAATTGCGAACCTAGCATTTTGTGGACCTGATGCTATTTTTATAAACCCAAAGAGAATGTGGCAAAGTAGTAAACCACAAGTTAGAATTAATTTGTTCTTATTGTGATTTGTTCTTATTGTGATTTGTTCTTAAATTGAGAGATACTTTGGGTCCTACAGGAAATGTGACTCAGACACGGGTTGAGAAATATACATTCCTTAAGTCTGATATTGATCTTGGGTTTCATGGTTTTCAGCGTTCGAACTACCACTGACATCACATCCACCGCATATCAAAAGTCGACATACACAAAAAGTGTAGGCGGTTTATTTAACTCGGTTGTGAATTCCATGAAACCACAACATATTCATCGTCAGTTAACTCAAAATTTGAACCATCATACTTGTACCCTAACCTGGTTACTTCAATAGAACTTTTGAATTACATATTTTCTCTAAACATAAGCAACCAAACTTTGTTTGTAATATTTGCGTGCAATTGTCCAACATTGGGCATCGTTTCAGCAGAACAAACATAATCCCACCCATTATTCGTTACACCCATTGACCACCGGAACGAATATGAAACTTAATTCTTTCGGCACCAGAACTTATTTTCAAATGAAAAAAAGAAAGAAAAATATATGATGAACACAGAAAGAAAGCAATTAAGCTAATATCGTAGAGAAAGTTAAATCTTCATCCTTTTTCTTTCATTGATCTTTATAGATCAGACGAATTAAACTCATCTAACCAACTACCAATCAATTGTATGAAAATATACAATTACTTTACAATTTTCCATCAACCTTCAGGCTTTGTTGAAAAAATAGTACACGTTCGCAATTAAACATGCAAAAACACGTGAAAATGATAGTTTTTTTTAAAACATTGCGGAGGTAGAAGGAAAAAAAAAGCGAATCTAGATATGGTCAACGAGTAAGAGTGGATTAGGGTTCGCCAGAGTGCGACAAGTGTAGGTCCGCAAAAATCTAAGTTCACAATTGCAGACCTGGGTAGAATGCGTAACTATGGACAGTCCAGGGGCCAAGTCCGTAACTGCTAACCTAGGTTTAGCGGACAAGCGTCTGAAATGTAAATTTATTTTGTCGTGTAGCTACGCCCGCAATTGCGAGCCCAGCATTTTGTGGACCAGATGCTATTTTTATAAACCATAGAGAATGTGGCAAAGAAGTAAACCACAAGTTAGAATTAATTTGTTCTTATTGTGATTTGTTCTTAAATTGAGAGATACTTTGGGTCCTACAGGAATTGTGACTCAGACACGGGTTGAGAAATATACATTCCTTAATTCTGATATTGATCTTGGGTTTCATGGTTTTCAGCATTCGAACTACCACGGACATCACATCCACCGCATATCAAAAATCGACATACACAAAAAGTGTAGGCGGTTTATTTGACTCGGCTGTGAATTCCATGAAACCACAACATATTCATCGTCAGTTAACTCAAAATTTGAACCATCATACTTGTACCCTAACTTGGTTACTTCAACAGAACTTTCAATTACATATTTTCTCTAAACATAAGCACCTAAGCTTTGTTTGTAATATATGCGTTCAATTGTACAACATTGGGCATCGTTTCAGTAGAACAAACATAATCCCATCCATTGTTCGTTACACCCATTGACCACCGGAACGAATATGAAACTTAATTCTTTCGGCACCAGAACTTATTTTCAAATGAAAAAAAGAATGAAAAATATATGACGAACACAGAAAGAAAGCAATTAAGCTAATATCGTAGAGAAAGTTAAATCTTCATCCTTTTTCTTTCATTGATCTTTATAGATCAGACGAATTAAACTCATCTAACCAACTATCAATCAATTGTATGAAAATATACAATTATTTTACAATTTTCCATCAACCTTCAGGCTTTGTTGAAAAAATAGTACACGTTCGCAATTAAACATGCAAAAACACGTGAAAATGATAGTATTTTTAAAAACATTGCGGGGGTAGAAGGAAAAAAAGCGAATCCAGATATGGTCAACAAGTAAGAGTGGATTAGGGTTCGCCAGGGTGCGACAAGTGTAGGTCCGCAAAAATATATGTTCACAATTGCATAAATGGGTAGAATGTGTAACTATGGACAGTCCAGGGGCCATGTCCGTAACTGCTAACCTAGGTTTTTGCGGACAAATGTCTGAAATGAAAATTTATTTTGTCGTGTAGCTACGCCCGCAATTGCGAACCTAGCATTTTGTGGACCTGATGCTATTTTTATAAACCCAAAGAGAATGTGGCAAAGTAGTAAACCACAAGTTAGAATTAATTTGTTCTTATTGTGATTTGTTCTTATTGTGATTTGTTCTTAAATTGAGAGATACTTTGGGTCCTACAGGAAATGTGACTCAGACACGGGTTGAGAAATATACATTCCTTAAGTCTGATATTGATCTTGGGTTTCATGGTTTTCAGCGTTCGAACTACCACTGACATCACATCCACCGCATATCAAAAGTCGACATACACAAAAAGTGTAGGCGGTTTATTTAACTCGGTTGTGAATTCCATGAAACCACAACATATTCATCGTCAGTTAACTCAAAATTTGAACCATCATACTTGTACCCTAACCTGGTTACTTCAATAGAACTTTTGAATTACATATTTTCTCTAAACATAAGCAACCAAACTTTGTTTGTAATATTTGCGTGCAATTGTCCAACATTGGGCATCGTTTCAGCAGAACAAACATAATCCCACCCATTATTCGTTACACCCATTGACCACCGGAACGAATATGAAACTTAATTCTTTCGGCACCAGAACTTATTTTCAAATGAAAAAAAGAAAGAAAAATATATGATGAACACAGAAAGAAAGCAATTAAGCTAATATCGTAGAGAAAGTTAAATCTTCATCCTTTTTCTTTCATTGATCTTTATAGATCAGACGAATTAAACTCATCTAACCAACTACCAATCAATTGTATGAAAATATACAATTACTTTACAATTTTCCATCAACCTTCAGGCTTTGTTGAAAAAATAGTACACGTTCGCAATTAAACATGCAAAAACACGTGAAAATGATAGTTTTTTTTAAAACATTGCGGAGGTAGAAGGAAAAAAAAGCGAATCTAGATATGGTCAACGAGTAAGAGTGGATTAGGGTTCGCCAGAGTGCGACAAGTGTAGGTCCGCAAAAATCTAAGTTCACAATTGCAGACCTGGGTAGAATGCGTAACTATGGACAGTCCAGGGGCCAAGTCCGTAACTGCTAACCTAGGTTTAGCGGACAAATGTCTGAAATGTAAATGTATTTTGTCGTGTAGCTACGCCCGCAATTGCGAGCCCAGCATTTTGTGGACCAGATGCTATTTTTATAAACCCAGAGAGAATGTGGCAAAGAAGTAAACCACAAGTTAGAATTAATTTGTTCTTATTGTGATTTGTTCTTAAATTGAGAGATACTTTGGGTCCTACAGGAATTGTGACTCAGACACGGGTTGAGAAATATACATTCCTTAAGTCTGATATTGATCTTGGGTTTCATGGTTTTCAGCATTCGAACTACCACGGACATCACGTCCACCGCATATCAAAAATCGACATACACAAAAAGTGTAGGCGGTTTATTTGACTCGGCTGTGAATTCCATGAAACCACAACATATTCATCGTCAGTTAACTCAAAATTTGAACCATCATACTTGTACCCTAACTTGGTTACTTCAACATAACTTTCAATTACATATTTTCTCTAAACATAAGCACCTAAGCTTTGTTTGTAATATATGCGTTCAAGTGTACAACATTGGGCATCGTTTCAGTAGAACAAACATAATCCCACCCATTGTTCGTTACACCCATTGACCACCGGAACGAATATGAAACTTAATTCTTTCGGCACCAGAACTTATTTTCAAATGAAAAAAAGAATGAAAAATATATGACGAACACAGAAAGAAAGCAATTAAGCTAATATCGTAGAGAAAGTTAAATCTTCATCCTTTTTCTTTCATTGATCTTTATAGATCAGACGAATTAAACTCATCTAACCAACTATCAATCAATTGTATGAAAATATACAATTATTTTACAATTTTCCATCAACCTTCAGGCTTTGTTGAAAAAATAGTACACGTTCGCAATTAAACATGCAAAAACACGTGAAAATGATAGTATTTTTAAAAACATTGCGGGGGTAGAAGGAAAAAAAGCGAATCCAGATATGGTCAACAAGTAAGAGTGGATTAGGGTTCGCCAGGGTGCGACAAGTGTAGGTCCGCAAAAATATATGTTCACAATTGCATACATGGGTAGAATGTGTAACTATGGACAGTCCAGGGGCCAAGTCCGTAACTGCTAACCTAGGTTTTTGCGGACAAATGTCTGAAATGTAAATTTATTTTGTCGTGTAGCTACGCCCGCAATTGCGAGCCTAGCATTTTGTGGACCTGATGCTATTTTTATAAACCCAAAGAGAATGTGGCAAAGTAGTAAACCACAAGTTAGAATTAATTTGTTCTTATTGTGATTTGTTCTTATTGTGATTTGTTCTTAAATTGAGAGATACTTTGGGTCCTACAGGAAATGTGACTCAGACACGGGTTGAGAAATATACATTCCTTAAGTCTGATATTGATCTTGGGTTTCATGGTTTTCAGCGTTCGAACTACCACTGACATCACATCCACCGCATATCAAAAGTCGACATACACAAAAAGTGTAGGCGGTTTATTTAACTCGGTTGTGAATTCCATGAAACCACAACATATTCATCGTCAGTTAACTCAAAATTTGAACCATCATACTTGTACCCTAACCTGGTTACTTCAATAGAACTTTTGAATTACATATTTTCTCTAAACATAAGCAACCAAACTTTGTTTGTAATATTTGCGTGCAATTGTCCAACATTGGGCATCGTTTCAGCAGAACAAACATAATCCCACCCATTATTCGTTACACCCATTGACCACCGGAACGAATATGAAACTTAATTCTTTCGGCACCAGAACTTATTTTCAAATGAAAAAAAGAAAGAAAAATATATGATGAACACAGAAAGAAAGCAATTAAGCTAATATCGTAGAGAAAGTTAAATCTTCATCCTTTTTCTTTCATTGATCTTTATAGATCAGACGAATTAAACTCATCTAACCAACTACCAATCAATTGTATGAAAATATACAATTACTTTACAATTTTCCATCAACCTTCAGGCTTTGTTGAAAAAATAGTACACGTTCGCAATTAAACATGCAAAAACACGTGAAAATGATAGTTTTTTTTAAAACATTGCGGAGGTAGAAGGAAAAAAAAGCGAATCTAGATATGGTCAACGAGTAAGAGTGGATTAGGGTTCGCCAGAGTGCGACAAGTGTAGGTCCGCAAAAATCTAAGTTCACAATTGCAGACCTGGGTAGAATGCGTAACTATGGACAGTCCAGGGGCCAAGTCCGTAACTGCTAACCTAGGTTTAGCGGACAAATGTCTGAAATGTAAATGTATTTTGTCGTGTAGCTACGCCCGCAATTGCGAGCCCAGCATTTTGTGGACCAGATGCTATTTTTATAAACCCAGAGAGAATGTGGCAAAGAAGTAAACCACAAGTTAGAATTAATTTGTTCTTATTGTGATTTGTTCTTAAATTGAGAGATACTTTGGGTCCTACAGGAATTGTGACTCAGACACGGGTTGAGAAATATACATTCCTTAAGTCTGATATTGATCTTGGGTTTCATGGTTTTCAGCATTCGAACTACCACGGACATCACGTCCACCGCATATCAAAAATCGACATACACAAAAAGTGTAGGCGGTTTATTTGACTCGGCTGTGAATTCCATGAAACCACAACATATTCATCGTCAGTTAACTCAAAATTTGAACCATCATACTTGTACCCTAACTTGGTTACTTCAACATAACTTTCAATTACATATTTTCTCTAAACATAAGCACCTAAGCTTTGTTTGTAATATATGCGTTCAATTGTACAACATTGGGCATCGTTTCAGTAGAACAAACATAATCCCACCCATTGTTCGTTACACCCATTGACCACCGGAACGAATATGAAACTTAATTCTTTCGGCACCAGAACTTATTTTCAAATGAAAAAAAGAATGAAAAATATATGACGAACACAGAAAGAAAGCAATTAAGCTAATATCGTAGAGAAAGTTAAATCTTCATCCTTTTTCTTTCATTGATCTTTATAGATCAGACGAATTAAACTCATCTAACCAACTATCAATCAATTGTATGAAAATATACAATTATTTTACAATTTTCCATCAACCTTCAGGCTTTGTTGAAAAAATAGTACACGTTCGCAATTAAACATGCAAAAACACGTGAAAATGATAGTATTTTTAAAAACATTGCGGGGGTAGAAGGAAAAAAAGCGAATCCAGATATGGTCAACAAGTAAGAGTGGATTAGGGTTCGCCAGGGTGCGACAAGTGTAGGTCCGCAAAAATATATGTTCACAATTGCATACATGGGTAGAATGTGTAACTATGGACAGTCCAGGGGCCAAGTCCGTAACTGCTAACCTAGGTTTTTGCGGACAAATGTCTGAAATGTAAATTTATTTTGTCGTGTAGCTACGCCCGCAATTGCGAGCCTAGCATTTTGTGGACCTGATGCTATTTTTATAAACCCAAAGAGAATGTGGCAAAGTAGTAAACCACAAGTTAGAATTAATTTGTTCTTATTGTGATTTGTTCTTATTGTGATTTGTTCTTAAATTGAGAGATACTTTGGGTCCTACAGGAAATGTGACTCAGACACGGGTTGAGAAATATACATTCCTTAAGTCTGATATTGATCTTGGGTTTCATGGTTTTCAGCGTTCGAACTACCACTGACATCACATCCACCGCATATCAAAAGTCGACATACACAAAAAGTGTAGGCGGTTTATTTAACTCGGTTGTGAATTCCATGAAACCACAACATATTCATCGTCAGTTAACTCAAAATTTGAACCATCATACTTGTACCCTAACCTGGTTACTTCAATAGAACTTTTGAATTACATATTTTCTCTAAACATAAGCAACCAAACTTTGTTTGTAATATTTGCGTGCAATTGTCCAACATTGGGCATCGTTTCAGCAGAACAAACATAATCCCACCCATTATTCGTTACACCCATTGACCACCGGAACGAATATGAAACTTAATTCTTTCGGCACCAGAACTTATTTTCAAATGAAAAAAAGAAAGAAAAATATATGATGAACACAGAAAGAAAGCAATTAAGCTAATATCGTAGAGAAAGTTAAATCTTCATCCTTTTTCTTTCATTGATCTTTATAGATCAGACGAATTAAACTCATCTAACCAACTACCAATCAATTGTATGAAAATATACAATTACTTTACAATTTTCCATCAACCTTCAGGCTTTGTTGAAAAAATAGTACACGTTCGCAATTAAACATGCAAAAACACGTGAAAATGATAGTTTTTTTTAAAACATTGCGGAGGTAGAAGGAAAAAAAAGCGAATCTAGATATGGTCAACGAGTAAGAGTGGATTAGGGTTCGCCAGAGTGCGACAAGTGTAGGTCCGCAAAAATCTAAGTTCACAATTGCAGACCTGGGTAGAATGCGTAACTATGGACAGTCCAGGGGCCAAGTCCGTAACTGCTAACCTAGGTTTAGCGGACAAATGTCTGAAATGTAAATGTATTTTGTCGTGTAGCTACGCCCGCAATTGCGAGCCCAGCATTTTGTGGACCAGATGCTATTTTTATAAACCCAGAGAGAATGTGGCAAAGAAGTAAACCACAAGTTAGAATTAATTTGTTCTTATTGTGATTTGTTCTTAAATTGAGAGATACTTTGGGTCCTACAGGAATTGTGACTCAGACACGGGTTGAGAAATATACATTCCTTAAGTCTGATATTGATCTTGGGTTTCATGGTTTTCAGCATTCGAACTACCACGGACATCACGTCCACCGCATATCAAAAATCGACATACACAAAAAGTGTAGGCGGTTTATTTGACTCGGCTGTGAATTCCATGAAACCACAACATATTCATCGTCAGTTAACTCAAAATTTGAACCATCATACTTGTACCCTAACTTGGTTACTTCAACATAACTTTCAATTACATATTTTCTCTAAACATAAGCACCTAAGCTTTGTTTGTAATATATGCGTTCAATTGTACAACATTGGGCATCGTTTCAGTAGAACAAACATAATCCCACCCATTGTTCGTTACACCCATTGACCACCGGAACGAATATGAAACTTAATTCTTTCGGCACCAGAACTTATTTTCAAATGAAAAAAAGAATGAAAAATATATGACGAACACAGAAAGAAAGCAATTAAGCTAATATCGTAGAGAAAGTTAAATCTTCATCCTTTTTCTTTCATTGATCTTTATAGATCAGACGAATTAAACTCATCTAACCAACTATCAATCAATTGTATGAAAATATACAATTATTTTACAATTTTCCATCAACCTTCAGGCTTTGTTGAAAAAATAGTACACGTTCGCAATTAAACATGCAAAAACACGTGAAAATGATAGTATTTTTAAAAACATTGCGGGGGTAGAAGGAAAAAAAGCGAATCCAGATATGGTCAACAAGTAAGAGTGGATTAGGGTTCGCCAGGGTGCGACAAGTGTAGGTCCGCAAAAATATATGTTCACAATTGCATACATGGGTAGAATGTGTAACTATGGACAGTCCAGGGGCCAAGTCCGTAACTGCTAACCTAGGTTTTTGCGGACAAATGTCTGAAATGTAAATTTATTTTGTCGTGTAGCTACGCCCGCAATTGCGAGCCTAGCATTTTGTGGACCTGATGCTATTTTTATAAACCCAAAGAGAATGTGGCAAAGTAGTAAACCACAAGTTAGAATTAATTTGTTCTTATTGTGATTTGTTCTTATTGTGATTTGTTCTTAAATTGAGAGATACTTTGGGTCCTACAGGAAATGTGACTCAGACACGGGTTGAGAAATATACATTCCTTAAGTCTGATATTGATCTTGGGTTTCATGGTTTTCAGCGTTCGAACTACCACTGACATCACATCCACCGCATATCAAAAGTCGACATACACAAAAAGTGTAGGTGGTTTATTTGACTCGGTTGTGAATTCCATGAAACCACAACATATTCATCGTCAGTTAACTCAAAATTTGAACCATCATACTTGTACCCTAACCTGGTTACTTCAATAGAACTTTCGAATTACATATTTTCTCTAAACATAAGCAACCAAACTTTGTTTGTAATATTTGCGTGCAATTGTCCAACATTGGGCATCGTTTCAGCAGAACAAACATAATCCCACCCATTGTTCGTTACACCCATTGACCACCGGAACGAAAATGAAACTTAATTCTTTCGGCACCAGAACTTATTTTCAAATGAAAAAAGAAAGAAAAATATATGATGAACACAGAAAGAAAGCAATTAAGCTAATATCGTAGAGAAAGTTAAATCTTCATCCTTTTTCTTTCATTGATCTTTATAGATCAGACGAATTAAACTCATCTAACCAACTACCAATCAATTGTATGAAAATATACAATTACTTTACAATTTTCCATCAACCTTCAGGCTTTGTTGAAAAAATAGTACACGTTCGCAATTAAACATGCAAAAACACGTGAAAATGATAGTTTTTTTTAAAACATTGCGGAGGTAGAAGGAAAAAAAGCGAATCTAGATATGGTCAACGAGTAAGAGTGGATTAGGGTTCGCCAGAGTGCGACAAGTGTAGGTCCGCAAAAATCTAAGTTCACAATTGCAGACCTGGGTAGAATGTGTAACTATGGACAGTCCAGGGGCCAAGTCCGTAACTGCTAACCTTGGTTTAGCGGACAAATGTCTGAAATGTAAATTTATTTTGTCGTGTAGCTACGCCCCCAATTGCGAGCCCAGCATTTTGTGGACCAAATGCTATTTTTATAAACCCAGAGAGGATGTGACAAAGAAGTAAACCACAAGTTATAATTAATTTCCCTAAACATCTTATCATTTTCCTACTTTAAATGATTTAAGTTTTTAAGTTTTTTTTATTGTATAAATAAATACTTAACCTTTTATTTAAATAATTAGGTTTTTGAATTCTTTTGAATAAATAAACGATTTTAAATAATTAAGTTTCTAAATATTTTTTTTAATAAAAAAACCAATGAACTTATAGAAATTGGTCATGTACATCTTTTTTATCCAAAAAGAACTACCTATAACCGGTCTGGAAGACTTTAAAGATAAAAACTTAAATTGGTTTTACCATTTCAAATCCTACATCATTCAAACCCCTCACACCTACTTACATCCCTCGTCCTGCGACCCTTCGCCACCCATCGTCATCCACTCTTCATTAGTGTCCATCACTGTCGTTGGCCCCTGACCTCCCTTTTTGATATGTTATTTTTTTAATCTCTCTCATTTTTCATATTTCTATACGTACTCCATACATTCCAGGGAGAATAAAAAACCAAAAAAACAAGTGAACTGTGGAGATCAATTGCACGGAGCAACAACAATGATAGAGAGAGGACGACGATAGGGCAGCAAGGGGAGAGATGTTGTTGAGTACGAGGGGTTTGAAAGACATAAGATTCTGAAATGATAAATTGATTTACATATTCTTTTTTACTTTAAAACCTTTCTAACCGATCACATGTCATTTTTTATTTAAAATGTTGTAAGTAACCAATTTTAGAAAGTTTACTCTTTATATATTAAAAAATAAAGTAGAAACCTTAATCGTTAATAATAAAAAAAAATATTTATTTATAAAAAAGATTTAAGGACTCAGGTATTCAAAATAAACAAACTTATTGTGTTCTTTAAAAAATCTTATTACATAGGAAAGATACCTGATTTCCTTGTTTGCTTGTTTGCTTGTTTGCTTGTTTAAATGCAAACAATCCTAATTTTTTACAGTTAAGTTCATGAAATTTGTTCATGAAATTGTTTCATATAATCCTCTTATTGCTGAAATTGTTTCATATATTTGTGTTTTTTTATGTAAAAATGAATTGCTTCATGTATTTTCTCATTCTGATGAAATGTTTTACAAAAAAACACAAATATATGAAATAATTTCATCAAGTTAAGAATTATATGACAAAATTTCATGAAACAATTTCATTAATTAACCAATGAACTCGACGGTTTGCACAATTTGCAAAATTAGGGTGGTTTGCAAATGAAACTACCCTAATTTATAGGGTCCCCTTCTTTTGTTACCCATTAGTGTTAACCATTTTTACCAATCACAACCGTTCATGTGTTAGATCAATGGCTAGGTTTTTTTATTTAATTAATCCAATAAATTAAAAGACTGATGCGCTACCTAAGTTGTGCATACATGAAGAGGGGTATAATGGTAAAATGAATAAGATAGTTAAAGAAGGAAATAGGATATTAACAAGGAAAACGGCTCCAATCTTCTTCAACCCCTATTAATACGCAAAGGTTGTTTCTTCCAACGTCGAATCTTCTTCAACTATATTCACGATAAGTCCAGAAGTGAACACCAATAAACATAAAAAATGGTGGAAAATCAAGGAGAGAACCTTTTATGCATACGTGCATAAGTGCACATAATCTGTTTCCATATTCTGTATAAGTGCATAACTACACCTTGTTTCCATATTGTGCAAAAGTACATATGTGCATACTTTTCAAGAGGATGTGAGGATATAGTAAATAAACAAAAAGTGTCATTTTTTTTTGGAATTAACAGAATATTAAATGTGATTTAGGGGCTTTTTTTAGAGTAATTTATGATTGAAGATAAGAGTGGAAATAAAAGTTTCTCTTATTGTTGATCAAAAAATTACATATTTGATGCAAGTGAGAATTAAACATTAGACCCCCTACAAAGCAAGTGATTTACTTCATAAGACCAAGACCAACATGCACAAGTCTCTTTTTTTGTTACAAAGTTAGTTTTTAAAATACTTAAAGGCACTCTAAATATCAAGCAGGTGTACCTTCACACTGCATAATATATTTGTTTCTCTCGTAGAAATCAAGTGAGTGGGTGTATGGGATCTGTGACGGATCCAGAAACTTAGGTGACTAGGGACCCTAAGGTATAAAAAATCCGAAACCGAATAACTCACCAAAACCAAAACGATTTCGAGTTATTCGGTTTGCGGGTTAAACCTTTCGGTTAAGCAAATAAGGTAAATTTCGATTTGGATTATTCTGTTACGATATCTAGATAAATTGGTTTTTTTTAAACGCATCCATATATTACCACCAAACCGGGAACCAAACAAACAAAAGTCACAACAATACAAACCCACCACAGTTTGCGAGGAGCAAAGCCACAGCAGGAAACAAAACATAATCGAAAAATTACAGCGGGACGACCCCCGCACTAACAGAAAATGACGAACACAGGACCGCCCCAATAAAACTGAAACAATACCGTTGCTTCAAAGAATTATACCTTTTGGATTAGCGATCCACGATACCCAGTCGAGTTTCCTTCCCCGCGTCCTTCCATCAATCCACTTGAAACTTTTTCATTGCAATTCAAACATCATCTCCCTTAACTTCCGTTTCTCGTCCTTGAAGATCGTTTGGTTGCGATGCGTCCATACCATGTATAAAATTGCCCAAATCGCTGATGTCCATAACTCATTGCTTCTCGAACACCCACCCAATTGTGAACCTGTTTCGGTAATCTCGATAGTTGATGTCGGCTCGAAATTTGATGTCTGCCACCTGCAAAAATCATTCCAAATAACCTTGACTTATCTGCAATTGATCAAATCATGATCCACGGTCTCCACTTCATCTCTGCATCTTGGACAAAGTAATGAATCGAGATCCATCCCCATCTTATTAAGGACTTCTTCACACATAATTCTCCCCGTTCTCTCCCGCCACACGAACACGTTTACTTTTTTAGGAACCAATTTTGAACATATCGACTCCTCCACAATATCCAATCTAGCTGCTCCTTTCTCCTCCACAATTCTTTTAAGACCTTGAACCGAGTATTTGCCATCCTCATTTAACCACCACTTTGGATGGTCCACTTTACGCCTTTTTGGATTAATATTACGTAACCAGTTTTGGAATTCCTCTAGTTCGCCCAACTCCCTCCCTCTTGGCTCTCTCCTCCAATCCCACTCCCATACCCAATGCTAACCATTCCACCCTCCTCTCTAAAAAATCATCCCTTCCTTATCCCGCTCTAATTGGAACAATCTTGGAAATCTTTCACTCAACTTCCTATTTTCTGTCCACTTATCCTCCCATATCTTAATATCTCTCCCACCCCCTACTCTTTTCCAAAGGAAGCAACAAAATTGATCCCTACCTTTTTTAAATCCCTCCCAATGGCAATAAAGTTTGACCACACCGATTTATAGCCACAGTTTCCACTCTCGGAACCCTTTAGACCCCCATCTCCCCTAAATATACTTTTCACGATCTTAACCCAAAGAACATCCCTTTCTAAGGCGAACCTCCACCACCATTTTCTTAGAAGACCCCAATTACTAGATTGAAGACCCCCCACGTTAAGACCACCGCTTTTAAAACTACTAAAGACCCTTTCCCATTTGACCCATCCCAACCCTTTTTCTCACTTGAATCCGACCGCCTCCCCAAACGAAACGACACCTCACTCTCTCTAATTCTCTTACCACTCCTCTCGGGGCACGAAACAAAGAAAAATAATACAAGGATAAGCATCCCAAAACAGCTTTTACCAAAGTCAATCGACCACTGACAGAAATTAGTTTCGACTTCCAACTTGCTAATTTATTCTTCATCTTTTCTATAATTGGTTGCCACCATATCTTTTTACTGATTAGTGCTCCAACCAGAAGCCTAAGATATAAAAACGGGAGAGACCCGCTTCCACATCCCAATCCTATCACCCAAGTTCGAATCTCTTCTTCTTGCACTGTTAGGGTTTATTTATTATTATCTTAAAGTTGAGAGGCTTGAATTGTAAATACCCTAAAGGGTATAAATAGTTTTCTTAATCATTGTTTTAGGGTTAATCGTTCATTAGTATTACACGGCTTATTGTAAAACTCTCTCATTACGCAATTCAATCAGATAGCCGACTTATGATGCAATTCATCTTATTCTATTGATTGTTAATTGATATTTGCACTAATCTGGGATCCACAATTGGTATCAGAGCACAGAAACAGATTGATTCAAGGTATTTCTTCAAGATTTCTGATATTCACGTCTGGTAAGTTCTTTGATTATTGGTTTTTGAATTAGTGGCTAAATCGTTGAATTTAAATCATTCCATTCCATCTCTTAGCATATCTAACCGAGTCTGGTAATCCTTTAGAGTCGAATTCAGTGTCTTACTCAATCAATTTGATAAAAATCAAGTTTTTATTTTAGAGCCTTTGTTCTTAAAATCTGGGCAATTTTCCATCAAATAGTTGTCATTTGCAACAAAATCGACTTGGGTTTGTGTGTTTTTGTGCTCTCTTTGTTTTCACATTTCACATGAAGCAAAATCACCAACTCTAGATCACACCCAGATCCGACTTCTTCGAACAACCGCTTTGTCCGGACGTCGAACATAAGTTTTTGGGTTAGTTTCTTCGAACCTATCTGAATCATCTTTTTCCGGATACATAAAGTTACCCAGACCACATTTATCCGGTTACTCGACCGTCCGATAGCCTATCCAGAATCGCTATCCGGAACCTTTTCCAGGCGATATATCCGGTTTCTTTTGTTGTCCGGACGTTATATCCGGTTACTGATTTTCCTGGACCATTTCATTCGGAAACCTTATTTTTCCAGAAACGGCTCCGGATACTCTTTCTAACCGGATTCCTATCCTAATTGAAACTCTTGCGGATACTCTCACATATCCGTATTCCTATCCGGATTATTCCTGTCCAGTGGAATTTTTGTTTTGGGTTTACTTTTTATTTGATTTCGTTCCGGTCACACTCTTAGACTTGCGTTAGGATCTCACTCGTAGTTCCTTGCGTTAAGATAGTACCTTGAATCAACACTCAACTGTTTCATGATCACCTAGTGCATTGTAAGATGACTTCGAGACACGCCCTTTCGATTGGAACTGATTACAAGCCTCCGATTCTCTATTGAGGCGAATACCCTCAATGGCGAGACCGGTTCATGATCTTCATCGAGTCCAAGGACCTCTTCCCTTATATCTTGCAATCCTTGGAAAAAGGTCCTCAACCTACTCCTATGATAGACGTTCTAGCCCAAGCCAGTGGTGCCGCAGCAACTTGGGCACCGAAGATTTATGCTCAAATGACAGAGGAGGCGCATAAAAGGTTTGATGGTGACAACTAAACGATTTATCTATATTGCTATAGATAGTCATGAGGATATAGCCAAAGGTATGTCGGATCAGGTGGTGCGAATGATGATGGACAGCAAGATTGGAGATCAAATTAAGATTACCAGCTGCATCACTCACTATGACAGCTTCAAGCATAGAAAATGTGAGACGCTGACCGAGACCTATGAATGATTCTGCATGCTCCTGAACGAACTTCACAAGAACAACATCACTAGGAGCAATACTGAAAACAACATCAAGTTCATGAACAACCTCCAACCTGTATGGAAGACCTCCGCTTCTCACATCCGTCACAATCACATTATACAGAACATTTTGATCAATGAGCTTTACGAAATGCTCATGCAAGACGAAGACAAAGTGAAGGACATTATGGGCGAACAAAAGCCAGTCGAGAAACCAACGGCTGATCCACTGGCATTGATCTTTGACAAACGAGGAAAACAGTCCAGCCGCAACTTCAGGAGAGAGAATGTTGGTCCCGAAAGGCCTATACAAGTTTGTAGAAGGGGGGGTTGAATACAAACACACTATTTTACTTTTCTAAATTGTTTATTGATAAATCATTAACAATTTACAGCTTGTTGCGGAAACAAGATTAAGGATAAACCTAAATCTAAACAAGTTGGAACACTAAGGTTTCTTGCACTAAGAAAGATAAGGAGATTACTAATAAAATCCTATCTTGAGAGAGATTTGAACTTGTCCAGAGTTAGCAAGTTACTTCAAATGAAGTGAGTTCATCTCTTTATATACTGCATGCATTTAATGCAATTCAGTATACACTTTACACGTGTCATCAGCGGATTGGTTGCATGTCATTGACCTTGGTTGACAACCTTAGTAGCCGTAAATATGAACAGTATAGTATCAGAGTGGTTGTACGATTTCAGATTTTCGGAGGTTCTTTTCTGACATTTCGTACGGTGGCGTGCAAGGGAGGTTAAGACAAAAGTACTTTGTACGGAGGACTTCATGATCAGCTTTCGTTGATTCAGCGATTATCATTTACTATTAAGTGGTATCAGAGCAGATTTGTTTAATCTCATAAACAAGATCTAATCTAAGATATTTCTCTTCCTTGCTATTATCTGAAAATGGCCTCCCACACAAACACAAATTATATAGACAATGGTTCTCTTGCAAAACCCCCTAGATTTTCCAGAGACAACTTCAACTTATGGAAAAATAGGATGATGCTCTTCTTAGAAGGTGTAGACCCCACTATGACCTACTATCTTGAAAACGGCCCACACATCCATGTAACTATTGATCCTTTAGTTCCAGCCACTGCAACTAGAGCTGCTATTCCTGAAAGGCTGATTCCAAAGGAAATACACATGTGGACCGATGAAGATAAGAAGAAAGTGGCTATAGACACAAAAGCCAGATCCATACTATCCATGGCCCTTCCTGACGAAGTCTACCATTCCGTCATGAACCTGAAATCATCAAAAGCCATGTGGGACACAATATGTGTTCAGTATGAAGGAACGTCTGAAGTCCAGGATTCAAGAAAGATTAACCTGGTAAGACAATACGAAAGCTACATTTCTGGTAAGAATGAAACTCTCTCTGAAGTTCATCAACGTTTTAATTGCTTAATTATAGATCTAAAAACGGTTGGTAATGAATATTCTAACTTTGAAGTGCTGACAAAGTTTCTAGAATGTTTACCTGAAAGCTGGGACAATTATTCCATGTGTCTCAAGCTGTCAAAAGATCTAAGATCAATGACCCTTGCTACCTTATATGGCACATTGCTGAATCATGAGCAATCTAGCCATCTTAAGAAGAATCTTGTAAAAGATTCCAAAAGCACCCCCGTTGCTTTAATCTCAGAGGAACCTTCTACTCAGCGACCCTCAGTCACTATCACTGAGTTTGAAAGTAACTCTGAAAGATCATCAGATTCTGATTCTTCAGATGATGATGAATCCTTGGCTCTCCTAACTAAAAAGTTCAGGAGATTTGGCAAGAAGAAAATGTTTAGAAAGAACAAAACTCTTTCCATAGCTGACAAGCCTAAGTCATCAGCTTTTGTTGATAAGGCTACTGCTACTTGTTTCAACTGCGAAAAGACAGGTCATTTCGCTAACGAGTGCAGGTCAAAGAAAATCATGAGACCTTCAGCTTTTACAAAGAAATCCTTTGTTCCAAGGAATAAAGATGACAAATACTCAAAGCTGAAGGAGAAGTATGCAAAGCTGAAAAGCTTTAAGAAGAAAGGAAAAGGCCTGATGGATGACTATGATTAGGCTGCTTCTGATGAAGAAGCCTCATCATCTGATTCTGAAGATGATGAAGCAAATCAATGTCTCATGGCAAAGATTGAAGAAGAGGAAGAAAGTTCAGACATTCCCTCCACTTCAACATCTGCCATTCAGGTATCACCTTCCTTCTTTACCAATATTGCAAATATTGATGAAGCTGATAGTCTCCGTAAAATCGATCTATTGACTAGAAGTTTATACGAAGCCATGAACGGCAAAGCTGTGGTTGAAAACCAAAATCTTGATCTCGCTGAAAAGCTTAAAAACTGCCACCTTCAAATAGAAAAGCTTTCTAAAATTGAAGATGATTTTAAAGATCAAGTCTATTTAAATCAGCTAGTCAAAATCGAACGAGCAGAAGCTATCGCTGCATTAAAAGCCGAACAAGCTACTGTTGAAGGATGGTGTAATTCTTCAACAAAGATCACTGAGATAATTAAGGCTCAGATTCCTCTGAGTGATAAACGTGGTCTGGGTTATAAATATGATACTCCAAAACCAACCACTGAACGTTCAATGCTTAAATTTGGAACGTTCGTATCCTCAGTCGCTGACACTTCATCATCTCAGTACTCCTCGTCGGTTACACCAATCCCTGAGGAAACTCCTACCTCCTCAAAAGGTAAGGAGAAAATGGTTTATTCAAAACCTACCTCTGTCTCTAAAGACAAAGGTAAAGGAAATGTTATTTATCAAAATCCTCAGAAGGGTACCTTAGTACCTAAGCTGAATGCTTCCAAAGCCTTAGTTATTCATTCATCTGGTTCTAGAAATCAGACCTCTGGATCAGTTCAGCGACCTACTCCTAGACTCAGAGTAGATGTCCTTGGTAAGAAATCTGAAGAACTGAATGTTCGTCCTATTTCAAAAACCAATAGTGTACTTGGTGCTGGTACTTCTAATTCCAAATTAAAAGCTCAGCACTCAAGTGGTCCTAGAACTAATTTTAGTTATAGGAAATGTTATCACTGTGGACTTACCGATCATATTGCAAGTAAGTGTCCCACAGCCACCAAAGCTGATAAGATAGCTAAGGTGAAGATAGCACCCAAGAAGACCAAACCAGTTGCAATTCAGGTCAAGGTGACTCCTACCGCTGAGGTCAATAAATTGACCAAAGTGAAGAAAGACAAAGCTGAATCTTCAAATGCTGCGAAGACTGCTGAACCCATTCCAACTTCTTCCACTGACAAACGCGTATACATGGTGAAGTGGGTACCCAACCAAAACTAATCTTCCTTTGTATTGCAGGTTAAGAAGGGTATCTGGTATCTCGATAGCGGATGCTCTAGACACATGACTGGAAAGAAAAACCTGCTCGCTGAATACAAGGAAGAGAAGGGTCCCTCTGTGACTTTCGGTGGAAATGGAAAAGGACACACCCGAGGGTATGGTGTACTTTCAAATGGTACAACATCCTTCAGAAGAGTCGCATATGTTGAAGGGCTGAAGCATAATCTTCTAAGCATCAGTCAGCTTTGCGACATGGATAACAAAGTGATTTTCACTAAGGAATCCTGCTTTGTCTCTGACAAAAAGGAGAAGATAGCTCTCAGCGGTTATCGTTTGGAAAATGTTTACGTTATAAACATGGACTCAACAACCACTGAGAACTCCTGTTTCTTCTCAAAAGCATCTTCTGATGTTAACTGGCTGTGGCACAAAAGGCTCTCTCATCTCAACTTCAAGACACTGAATACTCTTTCATCCAAAGAGTTAGTCACTGGTCTACCTCAACATTCATACGCCAAAGAGTCTTTATGTTCAGCGTGTGAAAAAGGGAAGCAGACCAAGGCAAGCTTTAAGTCAAAGCAAGTTTCCTCAGTGTCATCTCCTCTACAACTACTCCATATGGATTTGTTTGGCCCCGTTAACAAACAATCCATCGCTGGAAAGAAATATACGCTGGTCATAGTTGATGAATTCTCTCGTTACACATGGGTAATGTTTCTCCGTTCTAAGAGTGACACCCCTGAAGAACTCATCACCTTTGTTCGGAAGATGGAAACTCTGAACAATATGACTGTTCGCTCAATAAGGAGTGATCATGGAACTGAATTCAAAAACAGTTCTCTTGATTCCTTCTTTGAGAGCAAGGGTATTTCTCACAACTTTTCGTCAGTGAGAACACCACAACAAAATGGAGTCGCTGAAAGAAGAAATAGAACAATTATTGAAGCTGCACGTTCAATGCTCAACGATTCTCACCTGCCTACTCAGTTTTGGGCAGAAGCTGTCAACACTGCTTGTTTTACGCAAAACAGGTCGCTGATAGTTAAAAGATTCAAAAAGACAGCCTATGAACTTTTTCATGGGAGAAAGCCTTCAATCAGCTTTCTTCACATCTTTGGATGTCAGTGTTTCATACTGAACAACAGAGATGCCCTTGGAAAGTTTGATCCTAAGGCTGATGATGGAATCTTTCTTGGATACTCCTCAGTTTCGAAAAGCCTTCAGAGTCTTCAACCGAAGAAGACAAACTGTAGAAGAAACTATTCACGTCACGTTTGACGAATCCCGTTCAGCGAACTCTAAACCGAACGCTGATACAGAAGAACTGAATCAATGGATGTTTTCTCATCTTGGTGATTCAGAAGATATTCCCACTCCTCATGCTCACACCGTAGAAAATGATGGTCCTTCTATCATTCCAAATATGCAAAATAGTGAAGCTGAAACATCTTGGGTCTCAGTTGTTCCTATAAACGCTATACCTGCAGTTGATCCAAATGTCTCAGAAATTCCATCTATTTCTCAGCAATCAGTGAATGAAGTGGCAAATGCAAACATTCCTCTCTTAGCTGATAATCCAGAAGTAGCTGAAGCCTCATCTTCAGTTTCTCCAGTTCAGACTGAGTCAGCGACGTATGCTCCGGCTCAGCGATGGACTGTAAATCACCCAATCGATCAAATTCTTGGTGATCCCAACGCTGGTATTCAGACTCGTAGAAGTGCAGGTAATATTTGTTTATTTGTTAACTTTATTTCTCTAACTGAACCAAAGAAAATAGATGATGCCCTCAAAGATCCAAACTGGGTCAGCGCTATGCAAGAAGAGCTGACTGAATTCGAAAGAAACAAAGTTTGGAAACTTGTTCGTAGACCAACTGACAAAACGGTGATAGGCATTAAATGGGTCTATCGAAACAAGTTGGACGAACATGGTACTGTAACTCGCAACAAAGCTCATCTTGTTGCTCAGGGATACACACAAGAGAAAGGCATAGATTATGACGAAACTTTTGCTCCAGTAGCAAGACTTGAATCTATTCGTCTTTTCTTAGCATATGCTGTACACAAAAACTTCACTGTACATCAGATGGATGTTAAGTCAGCATTTCTAAATGGAAAGCTGAATGAAGAAGTGTATGTGGAACAACCTCCAGGATTCTCAGATCCTAAGCGTCCAGGTTATGTTTATAAACTGGACAAGGCACTTTATGGCTTAAAGCAAGCTCCACGTGCATGGTATGATACTCTCTCTACTTATCTCCATATTGAAAAATTTGAGCGAGGTAAAATTGACAAAACTTTGTTTTTTTAGAAAAGTGAAAGGTCATATCATTTTAGTTCAAATATATGTTGATGACATTATATTTGGTTCTACTAACCCTGAGCTTTGTACTCGTTTCGCTGATAGAATGAAAGATGAGTATAAAATGAGCATGATGGGTGAACTAACATATTTCCTTGGTCTTCAGATTAAGCAAACTGAAAAAGGAACTTTTATAAATCAGGGAAAGTATGTTAAAGATATGCTGAAGAAATTCGATTTAACTGAAAGTCCAGCTATGAAAACCCCTATGGCACCACCGCTGATACTTGATAAGGACACAAAGGGTGTTCCTGTCAATATCACGCTGTACCGTGGGATGATCGGCTCACTATTGTATCTTACAGCTAGCCGACCTGATATTATGTTTGCAACATGTCTGTGCGCATGATATCAAGCTGAACCTAAGATATCCCATATGAAAGCTGTAAAGCGAATCTTTCGATATCTTAAGGGTACAGCGAATCTAGGTCTTTGGTATCCCAAAGACTCAGGATTCGATCTAACCACCTATTCAGACAGTGATTTTGCAGGTTGCAAAATGGATAGGAAAAGCACCACAGGAGGATGTCAGCTCCTGGGTGGAAAGCTGGTAAGTTGGACAAGTAAGAAGCAAAACTCAGTGTCCACTTCCACAGCTGAAGCTGAGTATGTAGCCGCTGGAAGCTGCTGTTCTCAAGTCTTGTGGATGAGAAATCAGCTACTATACTATGATCTTCAGCTCTCCAAAATTCCAATCTATTGCGACAGCACAAGTGCCATCGCTATAGCAAACAATCCAGTGCTACACTCAAAGACAAAACACATAGAAATCAGATATCATTTTATCAGAGATCATGTGATGAATGGTGATATAGAACTTCATTTTATCCCAACTGATTATCAGTTAGCTGATTTGTTTACCAAACCTCTTGATGAGACAAGATTCAACTTTCTCATCAGCGAGCTTGGAATGCTGAACTTTGAAGGATAAAATCTTCAGCGGTTCACATTTAATCAGCGATACGTTTATACATTCGTGTATAGCCTTCGGGATAAAATCAACTTATATAATCCATTTCATCATCTTCTCTCTGAATAAACTTGGTTAAACTGATATCCAGGTATGTTTTCTCTCTCTGACAATCGCATGAAAATGCAAGATTTCAAAATAAATTGCATCGCTGAATATCTCTTCCTTAACAGCGATATTTTGAAAATTTCCTTAAACCTTCACTGACATTTTCTATTCAGTGCTTCATGTTTTTCAAAAGAGTCCCTGAGTTTTCAAAACCTCAGAGACATTGCAACAAATTACACTCGGCACGATTTCTTTCTGACACACGTTTGCACGTTTTGTTCAAACTTCCAATCAAATGCAAACACGTGTCCGTGTCATGATGAAAACCTTTTCCCGCTCAAGGTTTTCTCTCTCTAAAAATCCCTATATAAACAACTCTTGGTTTATATTTGTCTTTTACGCGAACAATCTTTTTCCGCAAGAAAAGAATCCTCTGTTGCATTTGTGCTCTAAAAAACCTCAAGAACTGTTCATCATCTTCTTCATCAAAACTTCAAGGTTAATATGTTCTTATCTTTTATCAAATGCGTATAACTTGTTTTCGATCTTCTCTTTGTTTTAACAAGATCAAACAAAAGAACTTTTTAAAATAAAATCATTTCTTTCATGGTTGTTCTTCAAGTTTTAAATCTAAATCTTAAACTTGTTCTTCATTCGTATCCCTTTTTCTTTTAGAAACTGGAATACAAGATTTTATGGGTTTTACTTTTCTTTTAAAATCAAGAAAAAACCTAATCTTCATTAAGACATTTTTTGTCTGAATGAAATGGACAAGATTCGAAATATCTTAACGGAAATTTCTTTCCCCATTAAGATAATTCTTATTTTTTAACATCTTTGGTTGAACTGATAATACAGTGATATGGCATCTTCAAAGCTGAATGTTACCGCTGAGTCCATCTCCACTGACTCTGAGGAAATGGACATCTTCAAAGCCCCCCAGGTTAAGTTCGAGCTGGATCAACTCGATTGGACTAAGGCCAACAACCTCTCAGCTCTTCTCGAGTTTCCTCTTCGGAAGCAAGTATCACATCTGGACGATGCTGTAAGTTTTCTGAAGAACAGCCCCATCTACACAGCCCTGACCATAACACCTCCTGCCAGTCAGCGGCTCTTATCCCAGTTCTGGTACTCTGCCAGACACACTGAGCTACCCTCTGCCAAAGATCCATCCAAAACCATAGACTGCATACTCAGCGATACTGAGTATGGCACCATCAAGATTACACCCGCAATTATCCGCAAAGCCCTAAACTTCCCAAATGCCACCAAAGAAAAACCCTTCATTCCATTCCCTGACCATAAAAAGCATGCTGACAGAGAAGCAATCATTGCTTTCCTTGACGCAATGGGTTATATCTGGGATATTGGAAGGGACAAGAAGCCTGAGAAGAAACTGACGCTGATAAAGAAATCCAAGATGCCCAGCGAGATGAATTTCATCTTCGCTCACCTGTTCAGCTGCATGACAGCTAAATCCGGATCTTCTGATCAAGCCGCCCAACCTCAGCAGTCCATGGGATACGCACTGCTGAAAGGTCTAAATATTGACTAGGCCTCCATTATTTATGAAGACCTGATTCAACGTGTCGATTCTGCCGCTGACAGACCAGCATGGGTTCCTTACCCACGATTCATCAGCGCCATCTTTCAATATGGCCTGAAGGACAGCTATCCTGAAGAGGGTGATCTGAAAATTTCTCAGATTGGCCCTAAGGTTCTCGACTTCAAGCCTGTCGCCAATGAGGTACGTCTCTCTACTCTTCTCTCTCTTCTAAATTGTCCGCTTTCTGTGGCTCCTTCAGCGACAATACCAATCGCTGATACCCCGGCCACAAAATCCTCTCCTTATAAGAAAAGGAAACCCTCACACACCCAACTTGATTCCAAAAGGATCAAGAAAACCAAGGAGCAACCCCAGCAATTCCATGCTGAAGACTCCTCAGCTCATTCTGAAGAGCTGAAGGAAAGTTCCGTGGTACGCTCTGCCACACCCGTGCAAGCCATCCCTCCAATCCAGACTTCAGCGTCTCCAAACGCTGAGGTTAGAAACTTGGAAACTACCCAACCTCCCTCAGTCTCTCAAAAGACTGATGAAGTGATTGTCAGCAATTCCAACGCTGAACTCAGAACCCGAACCCCAATCTTAACCTTCGCTTCTCCCTCCACTCACTTGGACACTCCTCCAGTGAACACTGGAGATGCCATCATTCCAGAAGCCGCCGCTGATGCTTCTCAACAAATGATGAAGAAAGGACCTGCAGAGTTCACCATACCTCACCGTACTTTCGAAGAGGATATGGAACACTATTCAGGAACCTGCAACTTTGACGAATTCATCAATCCTCCTGCAGGTACAAATCCCACCTTAAACACTGTAACTAAACCTGAAACTTCTGAGCTTTCCTTTGTTCACAAGTACTTATATGTTACAGGTCCTAATTTGGGAGACATCAACGCCTCTCTGAAGTCCGTGGAAACAAAGCTGTCCAGTCTCACCACCACACTCTCCAACAACTCAACAACTGTAACAAACGCTGGGGAGAATTTGACAAAGCTGACAACGGTGGTGGAGAAGAAAGCTTCCACTGAAGACATCAAGAGTCTTGATAAGACGCTCAACGATTTTGCCAAGGTGCTCTGTGACATCTACACTGACTACACAAGCCTCAAAACATCAGTTTCGACCATGTCCAGCGAAGTAACAACGCTGAAGACATCGGTTGCAAAACTCGAGGGTGATATGTCAGAGGTCAAGACTGACTTAGGCTCTGTAAAGACCGACGTTGGTTCTATGAAGACGATGATCGAGACGCTGGTAAACAAGGCAAATAGTCCAGCTCCTGCTCCTGCCCCTGTCCCTATTTTGGAATCTTTCACAGAGGAGGATCGCACAGAGCTGAGGAAAATCACGCCTGCTATTTCTGGCCTAGAAGACAGAATAGCAAAGCTTGAAGGTTGTGTGAAAATCTCTGGCCCAGAAGACAGAGATAACACCAATGCTGAGTCTGCCCATTCCTCCCCCAGTCATCATGAGAAAGAGGGGGAGAAGAGCGCTGAACATTCCAGGGAGAAAAGCGCTGAAAATCTTGAGAAAAGCGCTGAAGATCTGAACAAAAGCGCTGAAGACCTTTCCCATGATGAATCTATCAGGGGAGAGACGAATGAAGATCTGACCACTGGACCTCAGGGAGATGAAAACCCTGAGGGAACCGAGAAGCTCGCCTCTGTATCTGAGGGGGAGCAACTCGAAGAAGATGCTGAGGAATCCGAAGCAGAAGAAGATGAAGACATCGACATCCCTGAAGACAAACCATCCTTCTCTCCAAGAAAGGATGATGATGATGATGAAGATGACGATGATTTATTTATCGTCAAACCTGCCCCAAGGATCAAAGCTCTTAAAGGAATCTCAATAAAAGAACCATCAGGGGAGAAGACAAAGACAAAGCCCTCAGCCTCTGGCGCTGAGAAAAGCAAAGACAAAGGCCTCGCTGAAGATGAAAATATAGCGATCCTATTTGAAAAGCCGGTTTGTCAGGTACACTAAAACTTTACTTATATTCCTTCCCTGAACATCTCAATACTCAATCAGTTCTCTACTCAAACCTCTCTCCACATCCACATTATTTTTCTATCTTTTCTACCCAAGTTCTTCTACCCAGTTCTTATCTGTAAGATCGCTGCGTTTCAGCTAGTCCTCTCCCATGTTTGAGGATGTTGCTGAAGGTTCTACTGTTGCGACTTCACAAATAAAGCCAGCTGCTGCTGATGAAATAATCCCAGTCTTGGATTTGATCTCTGAGACTGATGAACCAGAAGAACAACCTCTCTCGCACAATAAGAGACCTTCCTCAGTTCCTCAAAGGCTGAGTGAAGAGGATCAAAAGAGAAGAGAAGAAATAATAAAGCGATTCGAGGATCAGCGAATCATACTAAGGCCTGATTAACTGCCTTCAGTTCCTCCCAAGTTCAGAATTTCAAAAGCTGAATACCAGGACCACCTTAGAGCTGAACGCCTCTTTGCTGAAAGGAAGGAAGCTGAAGAGAAAGACAGAGAATACGCCATCAAGCTCACTCAAGAATCTGTCAAAGACCCCAAGCTGAAGCGTGTTCCCATTCAAATCCAACGAAAGCTGTGGGAAGAAGCCCAGAAGATCGTGGAAAAGAAAACTGAAGTTTCTCAGACCACCTTGATCTGGTGTAAAGAGAAAATTCACTTCAGATATCGTCCAGCGAAGATCAACAAGGTATTCATCTCTGGAAGAACCTCTATCGGAGTACCTATTGTTGACATCAAACTGTTCAGAGAAGATGGCACATCTGAAACCTTTCGCGCTGACACTGTAAAAAGGTATGGTCTCTCTTAATGGCTGGAGATGAGGTTAGCTATCCAACCATCACAATCTAAGTACAAGAATCATTTCGAAAAGCTGATAAACAGACAGATCGACTTGATATCTTCTTGTGTGGATATTCCTCCTGTTCCTGATCTAAAGCCGAAAAGAAAAAGAGGCTCTCCAAGGAAGAAACGTCAAGATTCAAACTCAGGACCTGTCATACGAAATGAAACTGGAATTGGTTTCTCTCGCGCTGAAGTGCTTGGTCCTGATCCTGATCTATCTGCCCTTGACATCTCTTTGCCACCATGTGAACTTTTCGTCCCTGGTAAAGTCATCAGTAATCCTTATGGAATATTCTTTCTTGACTACGACGGACGTAAATGCTTTCAACGGATCGCTGAGCTTCCAATCACTCCAATCGAACAACTCAGAGATCTTATCTACTGGTGTGACTTCAGAAAGGACATTCAGGCACGACACCTAAAACCCTTGATTTTTCAAGAAGCGCTGAATAAAAGAAAACGAGGTATAACGGTTCCTGACTGGATGATTCCCACTGAAAAGACGACCCTTGATGAACTTCTCATTAAGGAAGAACCTTTTGAAAACTGATATAATCTCCTTTTTCTCTATTGTATCAGTTATCCTTCTGTAATTGTATTTTATTTCGCTTGTACTTATAATCTTTCTGTTCTTCATTGTAACCTGATTCAAAGATTTAAAGAAAGATTTCAGCGAATGTACTTTACTCCATCAGTACTGAAAAGATCCCAGAAAACAGTAAAAGGGACAAATATTTTATGAGTTCTTTTTATCCTTATGTTTTCATTTAATAGAAATTTTCTTTGTTGCTATGTCATAATCAAATAGGGGGAGATTGTTGATCCAAACCCTCAGTGATTTGATAATGACCCTCTCTTAAATACTTAGTGAAAATTGTATGTAAACAATATGTATCAGAGTTTCACTATCGCTGATAAGTACTAAGATCTTACAGTACCGCTGATAGGAACTCTCGCTCTTTAAATTAAACATTCAGCGAACACTGTTCACCATAATGCTCTGAGTCTGTTCAGTCCTTATGGTGATCGCTGATAAGTTAGTTGTTTACTTATGATCCCTGAAGACAAGTTTCACGTCAACAAAGGTTCTACGCTGAAGTCGAAGATCAAGCTTAAGAACTAGCGACAAGTCTCCTAATGAACTGATGCGGATCAGCGAAGACTCAGATTTGTCCACTCAACGTGAAGTATCAAGTACAAGACTTCAGCTATCGCTGAACTTTATCATTCGCTGAATAGTAAATGATAATCGCTGAATCAACGAAAGCTGATCATGAAGTCCTCCGTACAAAGTACTTTTGTCTTAACCTCCCTTGCACGCCACCGTACGAAATGTCAGAAAAGAACCTCCGAAAATCTGAAATCGTACAACCACTCTGATACTACACTGTTCATCTTTACGGCTACTAAGGTTGTCAACCAAGGTCAATGACATGCAACCAATCCGCTGATGACACGTGTAAAGTGTATACTGAATTGCATTAAATGCATGCAGTATATAAAGAGATGAACTCACTTCATTTGAAGTAACTTGCTAACTCTGGACAAGTTCAAATCTCTCTCAAGATAGGATTTTATTAGTAATCTCCTTATCTTTCTTAGTGCAAGAAACCTTAGTGTTCCAACTTGTTTACATTTAGGTTTATCCTTAATCTTGTTTCCGCAACAAGCTGTAAATTGTTAATGATTTATCACTAAACAATTTAGAAAAGTAAAATAGTGTGTTTGTATTCAACCCCCCCCCCCCCCCCTTCTACAAACTTGTATAGGCCTTTCGGGACCAACAGAGAAAGAGAAGAGTGAGTTTGAACCTGAGGAGGGAGATGAAAGTGAGTCGGATACTGAGCTGAAGGATATCAAAAATGCTATAGCTCTCTTTTCAAAAGCTTTCTAAAAGAAGAAAATTTTCAAGAAGTCGTCGTCAAACAATCAGAGGTACTCGACCACTCAGAATAAATGCCATGACTACCAAGAGAAGTACGAGGGGAGAAAGAAAGCTGAGTAAGATAGGCAATCTGACGAGAAAGAGAAGGACGAGTCGGTGAAGTGCTACAACTGCAGCAGATTGGGCTACTTTGCCAACGAATGTAGAAAGCCAATAGTACGTAAGTCTGAGTACTACAAGAACAAGATGCTGCTATCCAAACAAAAAGAAGCTCGGAAAGCACTAAGGATGATCACTAGCTGAACTTGTCGGATGGGGAAGAAGAAGAAGATGCTGACGCCCACTTGTGTTTCATGGGTAATCACAACGAGTTTGAACACGACAACTGTAACTCATCCCCATTTGGCGAATCTTTTCAGGTATGTGCTCCTATTCATCAAGCTTTATTCAATCAGATGTAACTTAACGTGAACAAACTAGATTCCTACAAGCTAACCCTTAAGGAAAAGTCATTTCTAATTTCCGAATTAAGTGACAAGGTTAACGTACAACATCAAGTCATTGACACTCTTAGGATAGAAAATGTTGGTCACTTGTGCATAATTGAAAATTTAAAGGTCAAGTGCAATGCAATTTCTAAAGAATCTGAAGAGTTAAAGGCTAAACTATCTGAACCAACATAAAAGCTTAACAAGTATGAATACGATAGAAATTAGACTATCTATGAATGTTCTTCTATGCAAATTGAAAACAAAGAGCTTCTTGAAAAAATAAAGGATCTTGAGCTAAAGCTTTATAAACGTGGCCAAACTGACCAAATGATCCATCTGAACAAACCAAAGTATTTTAAGTATTATAATTATGAGTGGGGAATCGGGTATGACAACCCTCACTATTTGAAAAGAATCTTATCTGAGGTGCCTACCTTATATGAATTCAATATTTTAGGCCTCGATAAGACATATCGCCAATACAAAATCAGATGGACTAAGCCAATTGATGAAAAGGATAAGGAACTAGAAGAATTAAAGAGGAAAAACATTGTTAAAAAACAAATGCCTTTAGCATACGAAACTCTTAATACTTCCTACAAGCCAAAAAATCCAAGTATCTTTTAAATGACTACTTCGAAGGTTACTCAGTTGCCAAAACTAAAACATTCAATGCTAAAGTCATGGCACAAACAGCTGAACTTAAGGAAGATAAGGACGAGTTAAAACGCTACGTTCCTCCACTTGTTTTAGAAAGGAAAATAGTTCAGCTAGAGGAGTCATTTGAACAAGAACAGATCAATTTTCAAAAGGAAAGGCAAGTGTTACTATCTAAGATTGAGTGTGCCAATTCCAAACAAACGGAATCAGTATCTAGAGAGGAAAAGGAAATCCTTCAGACATAGATCAACATGCTCACCTCTCAACGTCTGCCGTGGCGACAAATATTATGAAAGAGCGACTCAGCAAAGCTGACCTCCAAGAGAAGCTTGATAAGCTGAACGAGATAAAATTGAATCTGTCTAACTCTTCCTCTTCACCCCTCAGATACTTCACTGTCTGATAAAGGAAAAGAACATCAATTGGAGTCTCTAAAAAAGAATCTCAATTCTGATTTTCAAAACGCTTCCGCCAACTATTCTTTGAGAAACAAAAGTTCATCCAGTTCCCCAAATTCGTCATCCAACAATGTCCTATCTGATGAGGAAATGGAATTTTCAGCTTTAATGAATTCCGACGTATGTTCATCTGATGAGTTTAATAAGTTTGATTTTGCAACAAAACATACAAGTCACGTTGATTTTCTTGATCCAAATCGTGATCCACCGGTCAGTTTTTACAAGGGCGAATGTTCCACATCAGCACCTCAAAACCATTATGTGAACAAAGGTTCTAAATCTAAATCTAAAAGACATTTACAAAAACGGAAAAATACCGGTCGCTCAAAAATCAGACATTCTCACTACTCCAACTATTCTGACCATGGCTTTAATGATATTTCAGATAGAAACGATCGAGGAAAGTGCGTCAAACAAAAGTGGGTAGCGAAGGAGTCTAGAGAAAACACTTCGAAGAGAGTTTCTTTTAATTCCGCTTTGAATTCTAGAAAAGACAATTATGATCATGATGCTTCTAATTCCAGTACTTTTGTTTCCATTAAGAATTTATTCAATTCAGCAATTGATTCAATTATGTCATGATTATATTTGTTGTTCTACTTGTGGTTTGAATGATTTTGTCGATCGTAAGAATGCATCTACTTGGTTTGATATTTATCATGTTTTTAACTCACGCACTACTCATAAGTCACCCATTCCAAAACAACAACCCAATTCAAAATGGGCTCGTAAGACAGGTGTTACACCTAACCCCACAGGACCCATTTTCAAATGGGTACCAAAGTCTGCTGAGTTCTTTTTGCAGACCGGTCATGTGTGGTATTTAGATCCAGGCTGCTCCAAACACATGACCGGAAGGAAGGCGCTTCTCACGCTACACCGACAAATACTTTGGAGACAAGAGATTCGGGAACAACCACTTCTCTCCGATACTATGATACGGATGCATCGTCCAAGATAATATCACCATTAAGAAGGTTTCTACGTCGAGGGTCTAGGACACAATTTGTTCAGCATAGGCCAGTTCTGTGACAAGCACCTGGTGGTCAACTTCAAGGCCAAGCAGTGCAGCATCCAGAACGAATAAGGGAAAGAGCTGCTAGCTAGCACGTGCAAAACAAATCTGTACATGTTAGACCTCTCCTCTCTGAAGACAGACAGGGGAGTTTGCTTGATGTCCAAGGCTACAATGCAACAGAATTAGATCTGGCTTCAACGACTCTCGCACCTGAACTTCAAGAACATCAACAAGTTTTTTTTTTAGGAAAAAGACATCAACAAGTTAGTGTTGGGAAGACACGTAAAGGGCATGCCTGATCTGAAGTTCGAGAAAGAACATTTATGTGTTGCATGCGAGATGGGGAAGATGAAGCGAGCATTACAAAAGCCGAAGGCCGCTGCGAGCACGTCAAGGTCACTAGAGCTCATTCACATGGATCTATGTGGCTCGATGTGTGTTTAGAGTATCAACCACAAGAAGTACGTCTTGGTCATGGTGGACGATTTTTCGAGATACACCTGGGTCAAGTTTTTGCGTTCCAAGGATGAGACCCCAGAGCTGATCATCTCACATCTGAAGTGTCTTCAAGTCACCCTGCAACAACTCGTTCAGACCATCAGGACAGATAACGACACTGAGTTCAAGACCGCACCCTAGATGACTACATTGATTTTGTAAGTACTACCCACACCTTTTCGGCCGCACGAACGCCTAAGCAAAACGGAGTTTTAGAAAGGCGTAACCGAACTCTAGTGGAAGCTGCTCGCACGATGTTGACTCAGACCAAGTTACCCCTGTTTCTATTGGCTAAGGTAGTTGCAACCGCTTGCTACATGAAAAACCGTTCCATCATCAACAAGCGGTTCAACAAGACACCGTATTAGATCATCAACAACAGGGTTCCGAATATCAAGGATTTTCACGCCTTCGGATGCACCTGCTTTGTTCTGAACGACAAGGATGATCTCGGAAAAATCAGTCCCAGGGCGGACGAAAAAGTCTTCATCGGTTATTCCTCTCAAGCAAAGGCGTTCCGAGTCTACAACAAACGCACCAAAATCGTCATCGAGAGGGTACATGTGACCTTCGAGGAAGCAGCGGACTTGGGTTCTGAACATATCAGTTCAGAACCCGCTTTAACTGGCATGTTAGCTTCTGAACGAACCTATTCAGGATCTGCACAAAATCTAGCGAATCCAAATCACGCTTCTACGTCCAAGGATAATACTTCTTATTTGGATTTACTTTTTGAAAACTTTTATGATGAATTATTTGGTCAAGTTAATCACAATGCACTTGTGAATAACAGGAATAGAGTTGCCATCACCAACGACTCAATGACTATTACGGGTCCTTCTTTGTCGGACAACTCAACTGCATCTCCATCCTCTTCCCCAACTGACCAAGATTCCCTGACCTCAAGTGATGATTCCTCCATCAAGGTTGTTATTACTCCTATTCTTGTGGAAGTTTCACCAGCAACTGCTGAAGCTACACTAGTGATCGAGGTTGCTGACTCTTCATCTGCGACACGGACGAGTCATCCCTACAATGCACCGAATGAACAACCGACAGTCACACCGGAAGTTAACCCCAAAGTTACGTCGGAAGCCGTCCTAGAGGATGCCCCACCAACTCCAACTTCAGCACATGCACCAACTGTCAGGCCATCGTCATTAGAAGCAGCTCAAGATCTATCCTCGAGCGGTTATGTGGATCCGGACAATTCACATCGCACAACTCAACCACTTCCATATACCATCAAGTGGACTCGCGCTCATCCTCTACATCAGATAATCGGTGATCCCTCTACACCAGTACAGACACGCGTTGCATCTACCACCGATTGCCTCTTCACATATTTCCTGAGCCGCATCAAACCAACCATGATCTCGGAAGCCCTAAATGATCCCGACTGGGTGGTTGCCATGCAAGAGGAACACAATCAATTTGAGAGCCTTAGGGTGTGGCGATTAGTACCTCATCTGAAGAACAAGACCGTGATCGGCACAAAATGGGTTTTCAAAAATAAGAAGGATGAAGATGGCATCGTGGTACGCAACAAGGCACGATTGATTGCCAAAGGATATCGCCCCCAGGAAGGAATTGACTACGACAAGACATACGCACCGGTTGCCCGCATCAAAGCTATACGGATGTTCCTCGCCTACGCCGTGCACAACAACTTCACCGTGTTCCAGGTGGACGTGAAGACTGCTTTTATCAACGGTAAACTCAAGGAGGAAGTCTACGTATCGCAACCGGAAGGATTCATGGATGATGCCAAGCCTCATCATGTGTACATCCTCGACAAGGCATTGTATGCCCATAAGCAAGCACCATGAGCCTGATATGACGCTCTCTCGTCTTTCTTAGTTAAAGCTGGACTTTTTAAAGGTAAGATTGATACCAGTCTTTTCATTAAAAAGGAAAAACACGATATCATTCTTGTACAAGTCTATGTCGATGACGTAATTTTTTGCTCAACAAACCCTAAGGATTGCCAAAACATTTCAGTCCTAATGTGGTAAGCATTTTCAAATGAGTATGATGGGACAGATGAACTTTTTCCTCGGTCTACAAGTTAAGCAACTGTTAACCGGGATATTCATCAACCAGTCTAAGTACATTTGGGACATTCTTCGGAAATACCAGTGGGAAAGTTATGCGCCCATGAAAACCCCCATGTCTACGGGTACGAGGTTACACACCGATCCTGGCAGGAAGGATGTGGACACCAAGACTTATAGGGGAATGATAGGCTCTTTGATGTACTTGACGGCTAGTAGGCCAGATATTATGTTCTCAATATTTTTGTGTGCAAGATTTAAATCGAATCCTAAGGAGTCTCATTTAATTGCGGTTAAATGTATATTTAGACATTTAAAAGGTACTGCTGATCTTGGCTTGTGGTACCCGCAAGAGACAGGTTTTGAATTGACAGCATACTCGGATGTTGACCAAGCTGGTAGCATGTTGGGCCGAAAAAGCACATCGGGTCATGTGAAGTTCTTGGGAGATTTACTCATCAAATGGGCCTCGAAGAAACATAACTGCGTATTTACATCTACAACAGAGGCGGAGTATGTCGTTGCCGCAAGCTGCTACTCTCAAGTGATGTGGATGCGCACCTAGCTCAAGGACTACGGACTCACCTACTCTAAGATCACGATCTACTACGACTCGAAGAGTGCCATCGCCCTCTCGAGTAATTCGGTGCAACACACAAAGACTAAGCACATCGACATTCGATATCATTTGATCAACGATCACGTCGAAAGAGGTACAATCGAACTCTACTTTGTTAATACTGAGCATCAGATAGCAGACCTGTTTATCAAAGCCTTGGACGAAAAACATTTTCATTATCTAGTATGCAAGCTAGGTATGCTGAATCCAAAAGTGTAATGTGCATAGGAGCTCGATATATTTTCTATCCACTAACGTAGGACTGTCTCTTCATCATCCGACGATTAATCTCTGGATGGTAAAGTACACACTTCTTCGTTTATGCATTCTACTTGTACTGCTTTCATAAATTGTTAAACTTTTGTATTAATAAGTTAGCTTTCGTGTGCTTTTTAGTTCTTTCATGTGTTTTTTTGTTCTTTGTTTACTTTGTTTGTTATTCGTACGTTTCATAATTTGTTCATGTGTTCAGGGGGAGCACCATCGCGTGGAATTTAGTAAGTTACTTAGTTTATAAGTTGAGGGGGAGTGACACAATTTTTTTACTTAGTCAAAAGTTTTTTGTGTATCACTGAGTTCAATATTGATTTTTTTGCACAAATCGAGGGGAAGCGACACTAATCTTATCTCATAAAGTGTGCATGTGTCAAAGAGGAGTGAGAGTTAGAACTTACATAAGGTTTATTTTTCGAGGGGGAGTGGGAAATCTTACTTGTCAAAATCTCATATTCTTTCTCAAAACACAAGTTCTTCCCGGATAAACACTTTCCAGACCTAAATCCGGACATCTATCCGGGCAGCTTTCCGGGTCACACAGGACGGTATCCGGACCATGCGGTGGGTATCCGGACACGCATCCCGAATATATAAAGTCGCTTACTCTTCACTTCTTCATTTCTATCTTGATACTCGCTAAACCTCTCCAAAACCCTCGGCTTTCACGAACACATCTTCAGGTCGCACGATCTCACTCCGCGTATCAGGTATGTGTTTCGATTTCAGACCCTTATCGTTTTCGATCAAGCATCGCACACATACATCGCACCTAGCGTTGATTTCTTGATCGATTTTGACCGACCCTAGCGCCGGTTCGACTTCAATTCCGATCGAGGTTGTTTTTCGCACTCATTTGGTTCAAATAGGGTCACATTTCCCCTTATTGTTTCATAGGAATCGAAATATGGCTTGTTTTTGTGGTTTTGAATTGTATTCAGTATCGATCTATTGACTAGAAGTTTATACGAAGCCATGAACGGCAAAGCTGTGGTTGAAAACCAAAATCTTGATCTCGCTGAAAAGCTTAAAAACTGCCACCTTCAAATAGAAAAGCTTTCTAAAATTGAAGATGATTTTAAAGATCAAGTCTATTTAAATCAGCTAGTCAAAATCGAACGAGCAGAAGCTATCGCTGCATTAAAAGCCGAACAAGCTACTGTTGAAGGATGGTGTAATTCTTCAACAAAGATCACTGAGATAATTAAGGCTCAGATTCCTCTGAGTGATAAACGTGGTCTGGGTTATAAATATGATACTCCAAAACCAACCACTGAACGTTCAATGCTTAAATTTGGAACGTTCGTATCCTCAGTCGCTGACACTTCATCATCTCAGTACTCCTCGTCGGTTACACCAATCCCTGAGGAAACTCCTACCTCCTCAAAAGGTAAGGAGAAAATGGTTTATTCAAAACCTACCTCTGTCTCTAAAGACAAAGGTAAAGGAAATGTTATTTATCAAAATCCTCAGAAGGGTACCTTAGTACCTAAGCTGAATGCTTCCAAAGCCTTAGTGATTCATTCATCTGGTTCTAGAAATCAGACCTCTGGATCAGTTCAGCGACCTACTCCTAGACTCAGAGTAGATGTCCTTGGTAAGAAATCTGAAGAACTGAATGTTCGTCCTATTTCAAAAACCAATAGTGTACTTGGTGCTGGTACTTCTAATTCCAAATTAAAAGCTCAGCACTCAAGTGGTCCTAGAACTAATTTTAGTTATAGGAAATGTTATCACTGTGGACTTACCGATCATATTGCAAGTAAGTGTCCCACAGCCACCAAAGCTGATAAGATAGCTAAGGTGAAGATAGCACCCAAGAAGACCAAACCAGTTGCAATTCAGGTCAAGGTGACTCCTACCGCTGAGGTCAATAAATTGACCAAAGTGAAGAAAGACAAAGCTGAATCTTCAAATGTTGCGAAGACTGCTGAACCCATTCCAACTTCTTCCACTGACAAACGCGTATACATGGTGAAGTGGGTACCCAAGCAAAACTAATCTTCCTTTGTATTGCAGGTTAAGAAGGGTATCTGGTATCTCGATAGCGGATGCTCTAGACACATGACTGGAAAGAAAAACCTGCTCGCTGAATACAAGGAAGAGAAGGGTCCCTCTGTGACTTTCGGTGGAAATGGAAAAGGACACACCCGAGGGTATGGTGTACTTTCAAATGGTACAACATCCTTCAGAAGAGTCGCATATGTTGAAGGGCTGAAGCATAATCTTCTAAGCATCAGTCAGCTTTGCGACATGGATAACAAAGTGATTTTCACTAAGGAATCCTGCTTTGTCTCTGACAAAAAGGAGAAGATAGCTCTCAGCGGTTATCGTTTGGAAAATGTTTACGTTATAAACATGGACTCAACAACCACTGAGAACTCCTGTTTCTTCTCAAAAGCATCTTCTGATGTTAACTGGCTGTGGCACAAAAGGCTCTCTCATCTCAACTTCAAGACACTGAATACTCTTTCATCCAAAGAGTTAGTCACTGGTCTACCTCAACATTCATACGCCAAAGAGTCTTTATGTTCAGCGTGTGAAAAAGGGAAGCAGACCAAGGCAAGCTTTAAGTCAAAGCAAGTTTCCTCAGTGTCATCTCCTCTACAACTACTCCATATGGATTTGTTTGGCCCCGTTAACAAACAATCCATCGCTGGAAAGAAATATACGCTGGTCATAGTTGATGAATTCTCTCGTTACACATGGGTAATGTTTCTCCGTTCTAAGAGTGACACCCCTGAAGATGGAAGATGGAAACTCTGAACAATATGACTGTTCGCTCAATAAGGAGTGATCATGGAACTGAATTCAAAAACAGTTCTCTTGATTCCTTCTTTGAGAGCAAGGATATTTCTCACAACTTTTCGTCAGTGAGAACACCACAACAAAATGGAGTCGCTGAAAGAAGAAATAGAACAATTATTGAAGCTGCACGTTCAATGCTCAACGATTCTCACCTGCCTACTCAGTTTTGGGCAGAAGCTGTCAACACTGCTTGTTTTACGCAAAACAGGTCGCTGATAGTTAAAAGATTCAAAAAGACAGCCTATGAACTTTTTCATGGGAGAAAGCCTTCAATCAGCTTTCTTCACATCTTTGGATGTCAGTGTTTCATACTGAACAACAGAGATGCCCTTGGAAAGTTTGATCCTAAGGCTGATGATGGAATCTTTCTTGGATACTCCTCAGTTTCGAAAAGCCTTCAGAGTCTTCAACCGAAGAAGACAAACTGTAGAAGAAACTATTCACGTCACGTTTGACGAATCCCGTTCAGCGAACTCTAAACCGAACGCTGATACAGAAGAACTGAATCAATGGATGTTTTCTCATCTTGGTGATTCAGAAGATATTCCCACTCCTCATGCTCACACCGTAGAAAATGATGGTCCTTCTATCATTCCAAATATGCAAAATAGTGAAGCTGAAACATCTTGGGTCTCAGTTGTTCCTATAAACGCTATACCTGCAGTTGATCCAAATGTCTCAGAAATTCCATCTATTTCTCAGCAATCAGTGAATGAAGTGGCAAATGCAAACATTCCTCTCTTAGCTGATAATCCAGAAGTAGCTGAAGCCTCATCTTCAGTTTCTCCAGTTCAGACTGAGTCAGCGACGTATGCTCCGGCTCAGCGATGGACTGTAAATCACCCAATCGATCAAATTCTTGGTGATCCCAACGCTGGTATTCAGACTCGTAGAAGTGCAGGTAATATTTGTTTATTTGTTAACTTTATTTCTCTAATTGAACCAAAGAAAATAGATGATGCCCTCAAAGATCCAAACTGGGTCAGCGCTATGCAAGAAGAGCTGACTGAATTCTAAAGAAACAAAGTTTGGAAACTTGTTCGTAGACCAACTGACAAAACGGTGATAGGCATTAAATGGGTCTATCGAAACAAGTTGGACGAACATGGTACTGTAACTCGCAACAAAGCTCATCTTGTTGCTCAGGGATACACACAAGAGAAAGGCATAGATTATGACGAAACTTTTGCTCCAGTAGCAAGACTTGAATCTATTCGTCTTTTCTTAGCATATGTTGTACACAAAAACTTCACTGTACATCAGATGGATGTTAAGTCAGCATTTCTAAATGGAAAGCTGAATGAAGAAGTGTATGTGGAACAACCTCCAGGATTCTCAGATCCTAAGCGTCCAGGTTATGTTTATAAACTGGACAAGGCACTTTATGGCTTAAAGCAAGCTCCACGTGCATGGTATGATACTCTCTCTACTTATCTCCATATTGAAAAATTTGAGCGAGGTAAAATTGACAAAACTTTGTTTTTTAGAAAAGTGAAAGGTCATATCATTTTAGTTCAAATATATGTTGATGACATTATATTTGGTTCTACTAACCCTGAGCTTTGTACTCGTTTCGCTGATAGAATGAAAGATGAGTATAAAATGAGCATGATGGGTGAACTAACATATTTCCTTGGTCTTCAGATTAAGCAAACTGAAAAAGGAACTTTTATAAATCAGGGAAAGTATGTTAAAGATATGCTGAAGAAATTCGATTTAACTGAAAGTCCAGCTATGAAAACCCCTATGGCACCACCGCTGATACTTGATAAGGACACAAAGGGTGTTCCTGTCAATATCACGCTGTACCGTGGGATGATCGGCTCACTATTGTATCTTACAGCTAGCCGACCTGATATTATGTTTGCAACATGTCTGTGCGCACGATATCAAGCTGAACCTAAGATATCCCATATGAAAGCTGTAAAGCGAATCTTTCGATATCTTAAGGGTACAGCGAATCTAGGTCTTTGGTATCCCAAAGACTCAGGATTCGATCTAACCACCTATTCAGACAGTGATTTTGCAGGTTGCAAAATGGATAGGAAAAGCACCACAGGAGGATGTCAGCTCCTGGGTGGAAAGCTGGTAAGTTGGACAAGTAAGAAGCAAAACTCAGTGTCCACTTCCACAGCTGAAGCTGAGTATGTAGCCGCTGGAAGCTGCTGTTCTCAAGTCTTGTGGATGAGAAATCAGCTACTATACTATGATCTTCAGCTCTCCAAAATTCCAATCTATTGCGACAGCACAAGTGCCATCGCTATAGCAAACAATCCAGTGCTACACTCAAAGACAAAACACATAGAAATCAGATATCATTTTATCAGAGATCATGTGATGAATGGTGATATAGAACTTCATTTTATCCCAACTGATTATCAGTTAGCTGATTTGTTTACCAAACCTCTTGATGAGACAAGATTCAACTTTCTCATCAGCGAGCTTGGAATGCTGAACTTTGAAGGATAAAATCTTCAGCGGCTCACATTTAATCAGCGATACGTTTATACATTCGTGTATAGCCTTCGGGATAAAATCAACTTATATAATCCATTTCATCATCTTCTCTCTGAATAAACTTGGTTAAACTGATATCCAGGTATGTTTTCTCTCTCTGACAATCGCATGAAAATGCAAGATTTCAAAATAAATTGCATCGCTGAATATCTCTTCCTTAACAGCGATATTTTGAAAATTTCCTTAAACCTTCACTGACATTTTCTATTCAGTGCTTCATGTTTTTCAAAAGAGTCCCTGAGTTTTCAAAACCTCAGAGACATTGCAACAAATTACACTCGGCACGATTTCTTTCTGACACACGTTTGCACGTTTTGTTCAAACTTCCAATCAAATGCAAACACGTGTCCGTGTCATGATGAAAACCTTTTCCCGCTCAAGGTTTTCTCTCTCTAAAAATCCCTATATAAACAACTCTTGGTTTATATATGTCTTTTACGCGAACAATCTTTCTCCGCAAGAAAAGAATCCTCTGTTGCATTTGTGCTCTAAAAAACCTCAAGAACTGTTCATCATCTTCTTCATCAAAACTTCAAGGTTAATATGTTCTTATCTTTTATCAAATGCGTATAACTTGTTTTCGATCTTCTCTTTGTTTTAACAAGATCAAACAAAAGAACTTTTTAAAATAAAATCATTTCTTTCATGGTTTTATGAACACAACCATTTCATGGTTGTTCTTCAAGTTTTAAATCTAAATCTTAAACTTGTTCTTCATTCGTATCCCTTTTTCTTTTAGAAACTGGAATACAAGATTTTATGGGTTTTACTTTTCTTTTAAAATCAAGAAAAACCCTAATCTTCATTAAGACATTTTTTGTCTGAATGAAATGGACAAGATTAGAAATATCTTAACGGAAATTTCTTTCCCCATTAAGATAATTCTTATTTGTTAACATCTTTGGTTGAACTGATAATACAGTGATATGGCATCTTCAAAGCTGAATGTTACCGCTGAGTCCATCTCCACTGACTCTGAGGAAATGGACATCTTCAAAGCCCCCCAGGTTAAGTTCGAGCTGGATCAACTCGATTGGACTAAGGCCAACAACCTCTCAGCTCTTCTCGAGTTTCCTCCTCGGAAGCAAGTATCACATCTGGACGATGCTGTAAGTTTTCTGAAGAACAGCCCCATCTACACAGCCCTGACCATAACACCTCCTGCCATTCAGCGGCTCTTATCCCAGTTCTGGTACTCTGCCAGACACACTGAGCTACCCTCTGCCAAAGATCCATCCAAAACCATAGACTGCATACTCAGCGATACTGAGTATGGCACCATCAAGATTACACCCGCCATTATCCGCAAAGCCCTAAACTTCCCAAATGCCACCAAAGAAAAACCCTTCATTCCATTCCCTGACCATAAAAAGCATGCTGACTGAGAAGCAATCATTGCTTTCCTTGACGCAATGGGTTATATCTGGGATATTGGAAGGGACAAGAAGCCTGAGAAGAAACTGACGCTGATAAAGAAATCCAAGATGCCCAGCGAGATGAATTTCATCTTCGCTCACCTGTTCAGCTGCATGACAGCTAAATCCGGATCTTCTGATCAAGCCGCCCAACCTCAGCAGTCCATGGGATACGCACTGCTGAAAGGTCTAAATATTGACTAGGCCTCCATTATTTATGAAGACCTGATTCAACGTGTCGATTCTGCCGCTGACAGACCAGCATGGGTTCCTTACCCACGATTCATCAGCGCCATCTTTCAATATGGCCTGAAGGACAGCTATCCTGAAGAGGGTGATCTGAAAATTTCTCAGATTGGCCCTAAGGTTCTCGACTTCAAGCCTGTCGCCAATGAGGTACGTCTCTCTACTCTTCTCTCTCTTCTAAATTCTCCGCTTTCTGTGGCTCCTTCAGCGACAATACCAATCGCTGATACCCCGGCCACAAAATCCTCTCCTTATAAGAAAAGGAAACCCTCACACACCCAACTTGATTCCAAAAGGATCAAGAAAACCAAGGAGCAACCCCAGCAATTCCATGCTGAAGACTCCTCAGCTCATTCTGAAGAGCTGAAGGAAAGTTCCGTGGTACGCTCTGCCACACCCGTGCAAGCCATCCCTCCAATCCAGACTTCAGCGTCTCCAAACGCTGAGGTTAGAAACTTGGAAACTACCCAACCTCCCTCAGTCTCTCAAAAGACTGATGAAGTGATTGTCAGCGATTCCAACGCTGAACTCAGAACCCGAACCCCAATCTTAACCTTCGCTTCTCCCTCCACTCACTTGGACACTCCTCCAGTGAACACTGGAGATGCCATCATTCCAGAAGCCGCCGCTGATGCTTCTCAACAAATGATGAAGAAAGGACCTGCAAAGTTCACCATACCTCACCGTACTTTCGAAGAGGATATGGAACACTATTCAGGAACCTGCAACTTTGACGAATTCATCAATCCTCCTGCAGGTACAAATCCCACCTTAAACACTGTAACTAAACCTGAAACTTCTGAGCTTTCCTTTGTTCACAAGTACTTATATGTTACAGGTCCTAATTTGGGAGACATCAACGCCTCTCTGAAGTCCGTGGAAACAAAGCTGTCCAGTCTCACCACCACACTCTCCAACAACTCAACAACTGTAACAAACGCTGGGGAGAATTTGACAAAGCTGACAACGGTGGTGGAGAAGAAAGCTTCCACTGAAGACATCAAGAGTCTTGATAAGACGCTCAGCGATTTTGCCAAGGTGCTCTGTGACATCTACACTGACTACACAAGCCTCAAAACATCAGTTTCGACCATGTCCAGCGAAGTAACAACGCTGAAGACATCGGTTGCAAAACTCGAGGGTGATATGTCAGAGGTCAAGACTGACTTAGGCTCTGTAAAGACCGACGTTGGTTCTATGAAGACGATGATCGAGACGCTGGTAAACAAGGCAAATAGTCCAGCTCCTGCTCCTGCCCCTGTCCCTATTTTGGAATCTTTCACAGAGGAGGATCGCACAGAGCTGAGGAAAATCACGCCTGCTATTTCTGGCCTAGAAGACAGAATAGCAAAGCTTGAAGGTTGTGTGAAAATCTCTGGCCCAGAAGACAGAGATAACACCAATGCTAAGTCTGCCCATTCCTCCCCCAGTCATCATGAGAAAGAGGGGGAGAAGAGCGCTGAACATTCCAGGGAGAAAAGCGCTGAAAATCTTGAGAAAAGCGCTGAAGATCTGAACAAAAGCGCTGAAGACCTTTCCCATGATGAATCTATCAGGGGAGAGACGAATGAAGATCTGACCACTGGACCTCAGGGAGATGAAAACCCTGAGGGAACCGAGAAGCTCGCCTCTGTATCTGAGGGGGAGCAACTCGAAGAAGATGCTGAGGAATCCGAAGCAGAAGAAGATGAAGACATCGACATCCCTGAAGACAAACCATCCTTCTCTCCAAGAAAGGATGATGATGATGATGAAGATGACGATGATTTATTTATCGTCAAACCTGCCCCAAGGATCAAAGCTCTTAAAGGAATCTCAATAAAAGAACCATCAGGGGAGAAGACAAAGACAAAGCCCTCAGCCTCTGGCGCTGAGAAAAGCAAAGACAAAGGCCTCGCTGAAGATGAAAATATAGCGATCCTATTTGAAAAGCCGGTTTGTCAGGTACACTAAAACTTTACTTATATTCCTTCCCTGAACATCTCAATACTCAATCAGTTCTCTACTCAAACCTCTCTCCACATCCACATTATTTTTCTATCTTTTCTACCCAAGTTCTTCTACCCAGTTCTTATCTGTAAGATCGCTGCGTTTCAGCTAGTCCTCTCCCCTGTTTGAGGATGTTGCTGAAGGTTCTACTGTTGCGACTTCACAAATAAAGCCAGCTGCTGCTGATGAAATAATCCCAGTCTTGGATTTGATCTCTGAGACTGATGAACCAGAAGAACAACCTCTCTCGCACAATAAGAGACCTTCCTCAGTTCCTCAAAGGCTGAGTGAAGAGGATCAAAAGAGAAGAGAAGAAATAATAAAGCGATTCGAGGATCAGCGAATCATACTAAGGCCTGATTAACTGCCTTCAGTTCCTCCCAAGTTCAGAATTTCAAAAGCTGAATACCAGGACCACCTTAGAGCTGAACGCCTCATTGCTGAAAGGAAGGAAGCTGAAGAGAAAGACAGAGAATACGCCATCAAGCTCACTCAAGAATCTGTCAAAGACCCCAAGCTGAAGCGTGTTCCCATTCAAATCCAACAAAAGCTGTGGGAAGAAGCCCAGAAGATCGTGGAAAAGAAAACTGAAGTTTCTCAGACCACCTTGATCTGGTGTAAAGAGAAAATTCACTTCAGATATCGTCCAGCGAAGATCAACAAGGTATTCATCTCTGGAAGAACCTCTATCGGAGTACCTATTGTTGACATCAAACTGTTCAGAGAAGATGGCACATCTGAAACCTTTCGCGCTGACACTGTAAAAAGGTATGGTCTCTCTGAATGGCTGGAGATGAGGTTAGCTATCCAACCATCACAATCTAAGTACAAGAATCATTTCGAAAAGCTGATAAACAGACAGATCGACTTGATATCTTCTTGTGTGGATATTCCTCCTGTTCCTGATCTAAAGCCGAAAAGAAAAAGAGGCTCTCCAAGGAAGAAACGTCAAGATTCAAACTCAGGACCTGTCATACGAAATGAAACTGGAATTGGTTTCTCTTGCGCTGAAGTGCTTGGTCCTGATCCTGATCTATCTGCCCTTGACATCTCTTTGCCACCATGTGAACTTTTCGTCCCTGGTAAAGTCATCAGTAATCCTTATGGAATATTCTTTCTTGACTACGACGGACGTAAATGCTTTCAACGGATCGCTGAGCTTCCAATCACTCCAATCGAACAACTCAGAGATCTTATCTACTGGTGTGACTTCAGAAAGGACATTCAGGCACGACACCTAAAACCCTTGATTTTTCAAGAAGCGCTGAATAAAAGAAAACGAGGTATAACGGTTCCTGACTGGATGATTCCCACTGAAAAGACGACCCTTGATGAACTTCTCATTAAGGAAGAACCTTTTGAAAACTGATATAATCTCCTTTTTCTCTATTGTATCAGTTATCCTTCTGTAATTGTAATTTATTTCGCTTGTACTTATAATCTTTCTGTTCTTCATTGTAACCTGATTCAAAGATTTAAAGAAAGATTTCAGCGAATGTACTTTACTCCATCAGTACTGAAAAGATCCCAGAAAACAGTAAAAGGGACAAATATTTTATGAGTTCTTTTTATCCTTATGTTTTCATTTAATAGAAATTTTCTTTGTTGCTATGTCATAATCAAATAGGGGGAGATTGTTGATCCAAACCCTCAGTGATTTGATAATGACCCTCTCTTAAATACTTAGTGAAAATTGTATGTAAACAATATGTATCAGAGTTTCACTATCGCTGATAAGTACTAAGATCTTACAGTACCGCTGATAGGAACTCTCGCTCTTTAAATTAAACATTCAGCGAACACTGTTCACCATAATGCTCTGAGTCTGTTCAGTCCTTATGGTGATCGCTGATAAGTTAGTTGTTTACTTATGATCCATGAAGACAAGTTTCACGTCAACAAAGGTTCTACGCTGAAGTCGAAGATCAAGCTTAAGAACTAGCGACAAGTCTCCTAATGAACTGATGCGGATCAGCGAAGACTCAGATTTGTCCACTCAACGTGAAGTATCAAGTACAAGACTTCAGCTATCGCTGAACTTTATCATTCGCTGAATAGTAAATGATAATCGCTGAATCAACGAAAGCTGATCATGAAGTCCTCCGTACAAAGTACTTTTGTCTTAACCTCCCTTGCACGCCACCGTACGAAATGTCAGAAAAGAACCTCCGAAAATCTGAAATCGTACAACCACTCTGATACTACACTGTTCATCTTTACGGCTACTAAGGTTGTCAACCAAGGTCAATGACATGCAACCAATCCGCTGATGACACGTGTAAAGTGTATACTGAATTGCATTAAATGCATGCAGTATATAAAGAGATGAACTCACTTCATTTGAAGTAACTTGCTAACTCTGGACAAGTTCAAATCTCTCTCAAGATAGGATTTTATTAGTAATCTCCTTATCTTTCTTAGTGCAAGAAACCTTAGTGTTCCAACTTGTTTACATTTAGGTTTATCCTTAATCTTGTTTCCGCAACAAGCTGTAAATTGTTAATGATTTATCAATAAACAATTTAGAAAAGTAAAATAGTGTGTTTGTATTCAACCCCCCCCCCCCCCCTTCTACAAACTTGTATAGGCCTTTCGGGACCAACAGAGAAAGAGAAGAGTGAGTTTGAACCTGAGGAGGGAGATGAAAGTGAGTCGGATACTGAGCTGAAGGATATCAAAAATGCTATAGCTCTCTTTTCAAAAGCTTTCTAAAAGAAGAAAATTTTCAAGAAGTCGTCGTCAAACAATCAGAGGTACTCGACCACTCAGAATAAATGCCATGACTACCAAGAGAAGTACGAGGGGAGAAAGAAAGCTGAGTAAGATAGGCAATCTGACGAGAAAGAGAAGGACGAGTCGGTGAAGTGCTACAACTGCAGCAGATTGGGCTACTTTGCCAACGAATGTAGAAAGCCAATAGTACGTAAGTCTGAGTACTACAAGAACAAGATGCTGCTATCCAAACAAAAAGAAGCTCGGAAAGCACTAAGGATGATCACTAGCTGAACTTGTCGGATGGGGAAGAAGAAGAAGATGCTGACGCCCACTTGTGTTTCATGGGTAATCACAACGAGTCTGAACACGACAACTGTAACTCATCCCCATTTGGCGAATCTTTTCAGGTATGTGCTCCTATTCATCAAGCTTTATTCAATCAGATGTAACTTAACGTGAACAAACTAGATTCCTACAAGCTAACCCTTAAGGAAAAGTCATTTCTAATTTCCGAATTAAGTGACAAGGTTAACGTACAACATCAAGTCATTGACACTCTTAGGATAGAAAATGTTGGTCACTTGTGCATAATTGAAAATTTAAAGGTCAAGTGCAATGCAATTTCTAAAGAATCTGAAGAGTTAAAGGCTAAACTATCTGAACCAACATAAAAGCTTAACAAGTATGAATACGATAGAAATTAGACTATCTATGAATGTTCTTCTATGCAAATTGAAAACAAAGAGCTTCTTGAAAAAATAAAGGATCTTGAGCTAAAGCTTTATAAACGTGGCCAAACTGACCAAATGATCCATCTGAACAAACCAAAGTATTTTAAGTATTATAATTATGAGTGGGGAATCGGGTATGACAACCCTCACTATTTGAAAAGAATCTTATCTGAGGTGCCTACCTTATATGAATTCAATATTTTAGGCCTCGATAAGACATATCGCCAATACAAAATCAGATGGACTAAGCCAATTGATGAAAATGATAAGGAACTAGAAGAATTAAAGAGGAAAAACATTGTTAAAAAACAAATGCCTTTAGCATACGAAACTCTTAATACTTCCTACAAGCCAAAAAATCCAAGTATCTTTTAAATGACTACTTCGAAGGTTACTCAGTTGCCAAAACTAAAACATTCAATGCTAAAGTCATGGCACAAACAGCTGAACTTAAGGAAGATAAGGACGAGTTAAAACGCTACGTTCCTCCACTTGTTTTAGAAAGGAAAATAGTTCAGCTAGAGGAGTCATTTGAACAAGAACAGATCAATTTTCAAAAGGAAAGGCAAGTGTTACTATCTAAGATTGAGTGTGCCAATTCCAAACAAACGGAATCAGTATCTAGAGAGGAAAAGGAAATCCTTCAGACATAGATCAACATGCTCACCTCTCAACGTCTGCCGTGGCGACAAATATTATGAAAGAGCGACTCAGCAAAGCTGACCTCCAAGAGAAGCTTGATAAGCTGAACGAGATAAAATTGAATCTGTCTAACTCTTCCTCTTCACCCCTCAGATACTTCACTGTCTGATAAAGGAAAAGAACATCAATTGGAGTCTCTAAAAAAGAATCTCAATTCTGATTTTCAAAACGCTTCCGCCAACTATTCTTTGAGAAACAAAAGTTCATCCAGTTCCCCAAATTCGTCATCCAACAATGTCCTATCTGATGAGGAAATTGAATTTTCAGCTTTAATGAATTCCGACGTATGTTCATCTGATGAGTTTAATAAGTTTGATTTTGCAACAAAACATACAAGTCACGTTGATTTTCTTGATCCAAATCGTGATCCACCGGTCAGTTTTTACAAGGGCGAATGTTCCACATCAGCACCTCAAAACCATTATGTGAACAAAGGTTCTAAATCTAAATCTAAAAGACATTTACAAAAACGGAAAAAGACCGGTCGCTCAAAAATCAGACATTCTCACTACTCCAACTATTCTGACCATGGCTTTAATGATATTTCAGATAGAAACGATCGAGGAAAGTGCGTCAAACAAAAGTGGGTAGCGAAGGAGTCTAGAGAAAACACTTCGAAGAGAGTTTCTTTTAATTCCGCTTTGAATTCTAGAAAAGACAATTATGATCATGATGCTTCTAATTCCAGTACTTTTGTTTCCATTAAGAATTTATTCAATTCAGCAATTGATTCAATTATGTCATGATTATATTTGTTGTTCTACTTGTGGTTTGAATGATTTTGTCGATCGTAAGAATGCATCTACTTGGTTTGATATTTATCATGTTTTTAACTCACGCACTACTCATAAGTCACCCATTCCAAAACAACAACCCAATTCAAAATGGGCTCGTAAGACAGGTGTTACACCTAACCCCACAGGACCCATTTTCAAATGGGTACCAAAGTCTGCTGAGTTCTTTTTGCAGACCGGTCATGTGTGGTATTTAGATCCAGGCTGCTCCAAACACATGACCGGAAGGAAGGCGCTTCTCACGCTACACCGACAAATACTTTGGAGACAAGAGATTCGGGAACAACCACTTCTCTCTGATACTATGATACGGATGCATCGTCCAAGATAATATCACCATTAAGAAGGTTTCTACGTCGAGGGTCTAGGACACAATTTGTTCAGCATAGGCCAGTTCTGTGACAAGCACCTGGTGGTCAACTTCAAGGCCAAGCAGTGCAGCATCCAGAACGAATAAGGGAAAGAGCTGCTAGCTAGCACGTGCAAAACAAATCTGTACATGTTAGACCTCTACTCTCTGAAGACAGACAGGGGAGTTTGCTTGATGTCCAAGGCTACAATGCAACAGAATTAGATCTGGCTTCAACGACTCTCGCACCTGAACTTCAAGAACATCAACAAGTTTTTTTTTTAGGAAAAAGACATCAACAAGTTAGTGTTGGGAAGACACGTAAAGGGCATGCCTGATCTGAAGTTCGAGAAAGAACATTTATGTGTTGCATGCGAGATGGGGAAGATGAAGCGAGCATTACAAAAGCCGAAGGCCGCTGCGAGCACGTCAAGGTCACTAGAGCTCATTCACATGGATCTATGTGGCTCGATGTGTGTTTAGAGTATCAACCACAAGAAGTACGTCTTGGTCATGGTGGACGATTTTTCGAGATACACCTGGGTCAAGTTTTTGCGTTCCAAGGATGAGACCCCAGAGCTGATCATCTCACATCTGAAGTGTCTTCAAGTCACCCTGCAACAACTCGTTCAGACCATCAGGACAGATAACGACACTGAGTTCAAGACCGCACCCTAGATGACTACATTGATTTTGTAAGTACTACCCACACCTTTTCGGCCGCACGAACGCCTAAGCAAAACGGAGTTTTAGAAAGGCGTAACCGAACTCTAGTGGAAGCTGCTCGCACGATGTTGACTCAGACCAAGTTACCCCTGTTTCTATTGGCTAAGGTAGTTGCAACCGCTTGCTACATGAAAAACCGTTCCATCATCAACAAGCGGTTCAACAAGACACCGTATTAGATCATCAACAACAGGGTTCCGAATATCAAGGATTTTCACGCCTTCGGATGCACCTGCTTTGTTCTGAACGACAAGGATGATCTCGGAAAAATCAGTCCCAGGGCGGACGAAAAAGTCTTCATCGGTTATTCCTCTCAAGCAAAGGCGTTCCGAGTCTACAACAAACGCACCAAAATCGTCATCGAGAGGGTACATGTGACCTTCGAGGAAGCGGCGGACTTGGGTTCTGAACATATCAGTTCAGAACCCGCTTTAACTGGCATGTTAGCTTCTGAACGAACCCATTCAGGATCTGCACAAAATCTAGCGAATCCAAATCACGCTTCTACGTCCAAGGATAATACTTCTTATTTGGATTTACTTTTTGAAAACTTTTATGATGAATTATTTGGTCAAGTTAATCACAATGCACTTGTGAATAACAGGAATAGAGTTGCCATCACCAACGACTCAATGACTATTACGGGTCCTTCTTTGTCGGACAACTCAACTGCATCTCCATCCTCTTCCCCAACTGACCAAGATTCCCTGACCTCAAGTGATGATTCCTCCATCAAGGTTGTTATTACTCCTATTCTTGTGGAAGTTTCACCAGCAACTGCTGAAGCTACACTAGTGATCGAGGTTGCTGACTCTTCATCTGCGACACGGACGAGTCATCCCTACAATGCACCGAATGAACAACCGACAGTCACACCGGAAGTTAACCCCAAAGTTACGTCGGAAGCCGTCCTGGAGGATGCCCCACCAACTCCAACTTCAGCACATGCACCAACTGTCAGGCCATCGTCATTAGAAGCAGCTCAAGATCTATCCTCGAGCGGTTATGTGGATCCGGACAATTCACATCGCACAACTCAACCACTTCCATATACCATCAAGTGGACTCGCGCTCATCCTCTACATCAGATAATCGGTGATCCCTCTACACCAGTACAGACACGCGTTGCATCTACCACCGATTGCCTCTTCACATATTTCCTGAGCCGCATCAAACCAACCATGATCTCGGAAGCCCTAAATGATCCCGACTGGGTGGTTGCCATGCAAGAGGAACAAAATCAATTTGAGAGCCTTAGGGTGTGGCGATTAGTACCTCATCTGAAGAACAAGACCGTGATCGGCACAAAATGGGTTTTCAAAAATAAGAAGGATGAAGATGGCATCGTGGTACGCAACAAGGCACGATTGATTGCCAAAGGATATCGCCCCCAGGAAGGAATTGACTACGACAAGACATACGCACCGGTTGCCCGCATCAAAGCTATACGGATGTTCCTCGCCTACGCCGTGCACAACAACTTCACCGTGTTCCAGGTGGACGTGAAGACTGCTTTTATCAACGGTAAACTCAAGGAGGAAGTCTACGTATCGCAACCGGAAGGATTCATGGATGATGCCAAGCCTCATCATGTGTACATCCTCGACAAGGCATTGTATGCCCATAAGCAAGCACCATGAGCCTGATATGACGCTCTCTCGTCTTTCTTAGTTAAAGTTGGACTTTTTAAAGGTAAGATTGATACCAGTCTTTTCATTAAAAAGGAAAAACACGATATCATTCTTGTACAAGTCTATGTCGATGACATAATTTTTTGCTCAACAAACCCTAAGGATTGCCAAAACATTTCAGTCCTAATGTGGTAAGCATTTTCAAATGAGTATGATGGGACAGATGAACTTTTTCCTCGGTCTACAAGTTAAGCAACTGTTAACCGGGATATTCATCAACCAGTCTAAGTACATTTGGGACATTCTTCGGAAATACCAGTGGGAAAGTTATGCGCCCATGAAAACCCCCATGTCTACGGGTACGAGGTTACACACCGATCCTGGCAGGAAGGATGTGGACACCAAGACTTATAGGGGAATGATAGGCTCTTTGATGTACTTGACGGCTAGTAGGCCAGATATTATGTTCTCAATATTTTTGTGTGCAAGATTTAAATCGAATCCTAAGGAGTCTCATTTAATTGCGGTTAAATGTATATTTAGACATTTAAAAGGTACTGCTGATCTTGGCTTGTGGTACCCGCAAGAGACAGGTTTTGAATTGACAGCATACTCGGATGTTGACCAAGCTGGTAGCATGTTGGGCCGAAAAAGCACATCGGGTCATGTGAAGTTCTTGGGAGATTTACTCATCAAATGGGCCTCGAAGAAACATAACTGCGTATTTACATCTACAACAGAGGCGGAGTATGTCGTTGCCGCAAGCTGCTACTCTCAAGTGATGTGGATGCGCACCTAGCTCAAGGACTACGGACTCACCTACTCTAAGATCACGATCTACTACGACTCGAAGAGTGCCATCGCCCTCTCGAGTAATTCGGTGCAACACACAAAGACTAAGCACATCGACATTCGATATCATTTGATCAACGATCACGTCGAAAGAGGTACAATCGAACTCTACTTTGTTAATACTGAGCATCAGATAGCAGACCTGTTTATCAAAGCCTTGGACGAAAAACATTTTCATTATCTAGTATGCAAGCTAGGTATGCTGAATCCAAAAGTGTAATGTGCATAGGAGCTCGATATATTTTCTATCCACTAACGTAGGACTGTCTCTTCATCATCCGACGATTAATCTCTGGATGGTAAAGTACACACTTCTTCGTTTATGCATTCTACTTGTACTGCTTTCATAAATTGTTAAACTTTTGTATTAATAAGTTAGCTTTCGTGTGCTTTTTAGTTCTTTCATGTGTTTTTTTGTTCTTTGTTTACTTTGTTTGTTATTCGTACGTTTCATAATTTGTTCATGTGTTCAGGGGGAGCACCATCGCGTGGAATTTAGTAAGTTACTTAGTTTATAAGTTGAGGGGGAGTGACACAATTTTTTTACTTAGTCAAAAGTTTTTTGTGTATCACTGAGTTCAATATTGATTTTTTTGCACAAATCGAGGGGAAGCGACACTAATCTTATCTCATAAAGTGTGCATGTGTCAAAGAGGAGTGAGAGTTAGAACTTACAAAAGGTTTATTTTTCGAGGGGGAGTGGGAAATCTTACTTGTCAAAATCTCATATTCTTTCTCAAAACACAAGTTCTTCCCGGATAAACACTTTCCAGACCTAAATCCGGACATCTATCCGGGCAGCTTTCCGGGTCACACAGGACGGTATCCGGACCATGCGGTGGGTATCCGGACACGCATCCCGAATATATAAAGTCGCTTACTCTTCACTTCTTCATTTCTATCTTGATACTCGCTAAACCTCTCCAAAACCCTCGGCTTTCACGAACACATCTTCAGGTCGCACGATCTCACTCCGCGTATCAGGTATGTGTTTCGATTTCAGACCCTTATCGTTTTCGATCAAGCATCGCACACATACATCGCACCTAGCGTTGATTTCTTGATCGATTTTGACCGACCCTAGCGCCGGTTCGACTTCAATTCCGATCGAGGTTGTTTTTCGCACTCATTTGGTTCAAATAGGGTCACATTTCCCCTTATTGTTTCATAGGAATCGAAATATGGCTTGTTTTTTGTGGTTTTGAATTGTATTCAGTATCGATGGTAAAACCCCATTTTGTCTGAATCGACGCCCGGATAGTGTGAAGCTACCCGGATACTTTCAACTTTCCAGAAACTATATCTTACCGGACGTTCATTGTTCCCGAACACTATTACTTTCTGGATAATCTATTCAATCCGGAGACCCGATATCTCCGGACATTCGATATTTCGGATACCATCTCATCCGGACACTCATTTTGTCCGGACACCACACACCATCTGGAAACTTCCTTATCCAGACATCCATCCTATCTGGACACCCTGTTTGTTCGGAATCCTTGTTCACTATTTCAAATCATACTCTGGTGTGTACTATTCCCGGCCCATTTACATAGCCTAATCATTATATCTGGATTCTATGGTCGGTTCTTGCGGCAACATGTATTCCATCTATCGAGTAGAACCATACCAAGTAAGTTGGCACATCTTACATGTTCTTCGATGGACTAACACGGTGCTATTCAGGTACACAAATGGCGGACGAACAACCATGATGCTGAGAACCCCGATCACTTTGTTGATCAAGTTGTGGATGACGCTCTCGCCCATTGAAGGAATAACTACCACTTGGATGCCCCGACATTCCGTTGCCAGCATCGGGTGATAGTTGACATACTCGAAGGCCATCATCTGCACCACGCTCTCACCGCCATTGTAGAAGTCCCAATCCTGTACCTGCAACAAGTGTGGCATGCCATCCGATTGATGACTACTAAAGAGGGTCAAAAACTCGAAGAACGACTCGACAACCGTCCTTTGGTCATCACGCTGGAAAGCTTCCATCATCTACGTCAGCTTCCCGCCGCCAACGCTAATCGATGTGCACAATATGACCAAATACTGTGCGCGGACGTTTGATCTTTGGGCTACTCTAGTACGTTGAATCTCCCGTCGGCCTTTGACAAAAAACATCTAACACCGATGTGGTACACACTCTTTACCATTATCCATCAGTGGCTATCCTCGAAGTGGAAGGGCATCGACCAATGCAGCGGCAACTTTCTCCGCCTGTTCCACAGTGTCGCCTTCAACCGCCACATCAATTATGCTGGCCTACTGTGGAACGAACTGGTCCAAAACGTTTATGACAATGAAGGCAGGAGGCGACGATCCTTTGTTCCATTCATCCATTTCCTCCAGCTTCCTATCCATCAACAAATGAACCAGAACCCTGCCATACCACGCCGATCGACACACGAGGTATGTCCACCCTTGAGCCTTCATTACCTTGTTATCCGTAATCCCTCACAAATCCCGCCTATGCGCCTATCCGATGCTCTGCTAGCCTATGCAAGTCCATCAGCACCGAGTGTGATAGAATATAGGCGAGCGTTGAATTTAGTCGCTCCTATGGTCCAGCCATAACTGGAGGGACCTCCCCAGGGAGCACGACCTAAGAGACGTGAGGGTCCAAGAACTCATGGAGGTAGAGTTCGGGTAGCTGGGGCTCCCGGACGGTGTACGCAGAGAGAAAATGCAGGAAGGGGTAATGGAGTGGGCGGTGTTGTAGACTTGCAAGCTAGCACAAGCCGACGACCCCAACCAACACCAACCCGTACCAATATACCCTCGACAAGCCGCTCTACCCGCGTCCAGACTACTGAGCTTGCGTCCTCATTACACAAGGTTCCGGTAGTCAACTATCCTTTTTTGCTTAGGGATGAAGACGCGGATGATACCAAATCAGCCACACCTCTCATATAACCATCATCATCCTCGGAAAGTACCGACTCCGATGACGACCGACACATACGCCTTTAACGCATTCCACCTCGCATCGAAATTCATCCACCATCGATCGATGACACTCCATCCACCTCTACCACACCCTCTACCACTTCTGAACTTGTGCCTAATACGAGAGATATAAAGAGAGCAGAGAGAGAAACAGTCGAAAATGTACAAAATGTTAGAGGGAGAGAATGGAGATCGAAAAGAAACCATGAGAGAACGAGTGTGACAAGGCAACAACCTCCTGTCTACCTTCCCCAACCAAGTGTCGCCCAGGTAGCCAGATCTGCTACTCTGTCTCATTCATTAGGACAGGGTATTGAAGAAGTCGTTGTCGATCGAGCGATGCACACCCCCTTAGCCACTCAAGCATGTTTCAACAGATGTTTGTTTCAACTTCTCACGGGGGACTTATCACAAAATCTATCGATCTCTCACTTGGAGAGTTCCGATATTGCAACAAGAGGACAACATCCCCTGTCCTCGACTTCTTTGGGTCCACCATGGAGTCTAGATCCCCTTGTTGATATCTTTTCTTTGGCTAGGACACAACAACATGTTTCGGATACTATTGGGATTCTTCATGACCCGGCCGGAACACTCATAGTAACTTCACCTCTAGGTGGATTACAAGGATTGGGTTGAAGTCCTACCACAATTACAATCACACCAGCTGTGAACATAGACAGTGCAGCAGTTGATTCAACTGCCATTACTACAACTGGTAATCTAAGTGATCCAGGAGTTACACTACCGGAATTTCTCCAAGCAGGTTTGGCGCAACAAATGCAAGAGCAGATGGACGTGCTGAAACGTTTGGTAAATGGAAAAGACATCATGCTCGAGCCTGAAACCCAAACACCACCTCTACCACCTCAACCTCAACCAAACCAACAAAACCTTAGTATCGATGACCTGAAATCCCTACTTCTAGACAATCTAATGTCTCAGGCCAACACTGATACCTCTACTGAAGCCGACCTTATGACTCTTCTCAGATCTCAAGTCAAACCCTCACACCCACAAACTACCCAACCCCAAGCCCACCACCAAGCCTAACTAAACACTCGACTTGACCACATTAACATAACTCTTCAAAATGTGCAACAAACTCTGGGTACACTTTTTGAAAGGGTTGATATCCTTGAAGCTACGTGTAAGGCTCAAGCCCAAGGGATCAAGCGTCAACATGATGACCAGGATGATCTTGATCACCATGAGGGGGAGAAGCGCCAGAGATTATCAGCTCCCAAGACAACACACGCAGAGTTGGTTACTGAAGCTCAAACTGACACCGAAGTTATTGTACCGAGCTCAGAACATACCATGGAGCAAGATATGGATCTAGAATATCCTGAGAAAGAAACCACCGTTCCAACTGATATCATTCCAATGGTTGAAAAGTCCGAGGAATGTGATAGGTGGACATCTGATGAAGCGGATGAATGGGCAATAATAGACACTGAATCAGAGGCAAATCCAGCGGTTGAACGGGCGTTAACCGAACGCGCTTTAATCGCCATACAATCCGAAGTCAATAACATGTGCATGTTTGATGATGAAGAATTTCTACAACAGGTAGACTATGACAGCATGTTCGATCTGAATGACGACCCGCCATCAAAATTACCATCAACACCTATCCCATTGCTAACCTACACCGAAGAGGAATCCAACCGAGCTCAATCTGAACCTCCAACAATTGAAACCTCGAATTCTCAACCAGATCCACCATTGAAATGGGAAAGGGTCATATGATATTTACCCCGTTTTTGGAAGAATCACAAAAGAAGATATATGCCCACCAGATTCGTTCGTACAAACCAACCGCCCTCTACGGTATAGAGTCTATGAAAGATAAACTGAAGCAGATTGAGTACATAAATATGCGGAAATCAAAACCCAATGCAACCAGCGTAGTGAGAACAAAGTACAAGATCAGAACCGTGAAAGAGATTCAATCCGAACGGATACTAAATGTATGGTATTCGACCTTCAAGGTACTTAGAGATGATGGTAAAGACTGGGAGTTCACTGAAATAGATTTTGAAAACCTTGAACTATCAAACCTCCAGTTTTTACTAAGAGACATGAAGACCAGTACCATACGCCCTCGAGAAGTCCTCAGAGCACTAGAAGTCGTGAACCGTTACATGAAAAGTGCAATAACGTTATCTTACGTCGAAGACTTTCATATGGGAATCTAGTGCAACCAACCGAAGATCAACCTGCTCAAGCCAGGTCAGAGTCTTCCGAACATCAAAAATGTACATGCTGACACATTGTTTGAAAGTCCACAATTTCGCATGACATATCTTAACGGCGACGGTAAAATGCGTTTCATGAGATTCAGTCAGGTCGCCAGATACTGTGATGCTACACCGATGTTACTTCGAGACAAACTGCGTGTCCAACTTGTTCGAGATGATAAAGGGACAAAGCCTTTAGAGCCGAAGTACAGAAGACTGGTGAATGAAGCGTTGGAGCTCTTAGCTGAAAGGATCCAGTACAGACGCAACCTGAGAAGCTTTGAAGTCATATTTGCTATCAGAAGACGATATGTTCCAGATTGGCATCTTCGACAACTTTAAGCCAAAAGGGGGAGATTGTTAGAGTTTATTTCTTATTGTCTTAAAATTGAGGAGCTTGAAATGTAAGTACCCTAAAGGGGTATAAATAGTTTTCTTAATCATGGTTTTAGGGTTAATCATTCATTAGTATTACACGGCTTATTGTAAAACTCTCTCATTATGCAAATCAATCAGATAGCCGACTTATGATGCAATTCATCTTAATTTATTGATTGTTAATTGATATTTGCACTAATCTGGGATCCACATGCACCCCAAACCTATAACGTTTACTTTTTGACAAAATAATCTTGAGACCCGAAAGCATATGAAAACATTTCAATATTTTCACAAGATTCTTAAGATTCAAGATGCTCCACCTATCGAAAAATATTGCATCATCGGCGTATTGCAAGTGAGAGACCTCTACATCATCATTACCAATTTGTATTCCCTCGAACACTTCTTTCTCTATTGCTTCCACCATGAGGATGTTAAGGCCTTTTGTAACACCCGCTTTTCTTTTGATCAGGTAAGCATCGAGCGAGGAAAATTATCCGATAAGGTTATTTGTTGTGGAAAATATAACACATCCTAACCTCTGCATCTTGCCTTAATCACTACCGAAGATTTGCATGTGAAAACGAGGGCTGGAAGTCGGCGGTACAAACCCGGCAAGAGTGCCCGTGCGATAGTGCCACAGGGCGCAATCGCGGGTCACTTCCACGCGGAATGTACCGCGAGTTGGGGAGGTCTTCGGCGAGAGTGTCAGCGAGATTTCCAGTGGGACAATCACCGAGCATAATCTCCCACGTGGTGCCAGGGGTAAAAAAACCCCTTCAGCCATATTTTAGCGTAATTCTTCACTTCCCACTTTCTTCCTCACGTCTTTGGAGAGCATTTATGGCACCAATCCACCTCCCAACCTCCTAAACTTAAATTCCTAACCCTAAAGTCATTGCGGACTTCCATTAAAGCATCAAGATCACTAGAAGTATATTTATTGCAAAGCTTTACAAGTGCTCATCTCATTTCACCTTCCTCAAGCTAGGGTTTTGGTATCTTTTTTAAGTTTTGATTTAAAAACCTAGTTTGTGAGTACTTTAACCCTTGATAAACATCTTTATGTGTTTTATAATTATCCTTTATCTTGTTACCTAACATTTTCTTGAAAATTTCATGTTTTTTATAATAAGCTCATTTTTCCATACTTTGGGGATTTGGGGCTTAATGGTGAGGTAAAGGGGTTATGTAGAAGCACAAACTACTTGGATCTTATATTTGCATGATGATATCTATCTTGGGAAAGTTATGTCTTAATTTAGGGTTTTGAGCTTAATGAGTTGACTTATGGCTTAATGAAAAAAGTATGTGGCTTAATGAGGATATCTTGTCTTAATATGAGGATTATCACATGTACTAATACATTTTTTACCATGACTCATGTTTATACACGTTTTTGTAGGAGGATATGCTTTGGAACTATACATATGTGGAAATACATGCTTAATGGGATGGTTGGACCATGTCTTATGGATAAGATGTATATTGATATGTACTACTTGGAGTAGTTGCTTGATGGTATTTACAACTTGGATGAATCATTAAGTAGGCACTAGGAGGATATAGTCTTGGGCGCCACCTTGGAGGTATGCGCCTAGATCCACGCCTGTTGGTTAATACCTTGGAGGTAATCCCAATGTGTTGGGCCTTGAGGCGTTACTCGTGGGAGTAGACGCTAAGGTATATCATCTCTTGCGATGTAACTTGATTTGGTGTTTTGGGTCTCCCCCATTGATTTCAAATAGTGAATGACCATATTTATAAACCATGTTATAAACTATTGCATACTATAATATTAGTACAACTCACTAGGCTTCTTGGCCTAACACTTGTTGTTTGTTTTATGTGTATCTCAAATCCTAAAGGAGCCACCTTTAAGAAGGCTTAGTTGGGAGCATGTGAGCATTGGGGGTACACTTTTGGGATGCCGTGGATAGAAGACTAAATCGGACTAGTGATGACACCCTTTTGTAATCTTATTTCTATTATTGAAAGTAGATTAGTCGGTTGTTGTTTACTTTTCGATAATATACATTTGTATTTAAAACAAGCATTTGTATATTCCCCTTTTTGGGAAGTTCGTGCTATAGCATTATATACCGCTCTTCCGTTTTATGGAAGTTTTTGTTTACCCCTATTTTTAGGGTGTTACAAGTTGGTATCAGAGCTCTAGTTTAAGTGAACTAGGTGTTGACTGTAGCATGCCTAGACTTAAGCTGGGAATAGTGTCACTAAATTACCAATGTGGGTAGACGTCCTAGGATGGGAGAGCGTTAGGACTTGTGGAATTACGTTTGTTGAAAATTATGATGACGGTAACGAGGATTCTTGTGTATAACATGTTCATAATTTCACTTAGCTAATGCTATTATGAATGTGTTGTTACGTGAGCGTACTTGAATTGCTATTATTGTAATGATTGATGAATGTATTAGTACATAAATTTTTCCTATCTCTTATCTTTATTCTCGCATGTTTGACAGGCAGAAATGGTTAATACGCGGAGTAGACTTCAAGTGTCACCGGAAGGTCATGCAGTGACCGAATCTACTGCCGACCAACCTAACAACAGGACAGCAGTTGAACTCCCTCCGAGACCACCCCTCTTGGGAGGAGGAGTGGAACGTATACCGAGGATCAATATCGGTACTTCCAACCCGGTGATTGAGGAGGTTACTCTTGAAACCCGGTTAGGGGATAGCATGATACAAGCCATGAACTTGGCCATGGCACAACAACAAGAAATGTTTTTGAAGATGCTAGAAGATCGAGACAACAGTCACCGACGGCCCAAGACGGTGGTAGAGAGCGCCATGAATGGGTCGGGAGGTGTCGTGAATGTAGTTGTTGCAGAGGATCAAGCAATCGTCCGAGACGGGAGAAAGGAGAGAGGATGTTCGTACAAGACCTTCCTTGGTTGTAAGCCACTAGAGTTGTGAGGACTACCGATCCAGTTCAGTGCATGTATTGGATCCATGAGATGGAAATGGCATTCGAGGCTAGTGAATGTGAGGACTCTCAGAGAGTCAAGTTTTCTTCTCATCTACTCAAAGGCGAGGCCCTTACTTGGTGGAATCTCACCCGTCCATCTATTACGCTTGAGGTGTTGGCCAAACTCGTGTGGCCAACATTCAAGAAGAAAATCCTTGACAAGTGTTGCAGTGAGAGGTCCTTACACAAGATTGAAGAAGAGTTATGTGGGTTAAAGAAGAGGAGTATGACAATCGTCGAGTACTCTAAGTCGTTCCTCAAAAATTTAAGTTTGGTGGAGCATCTGGCTCCTGAAGGGAAGATGAAGATAAAGGCATACCATCGGGGTTTGCCTGCTGAAATGAAGACGACCGTGATAAACGCCAAGCTGTCGACGTTGCAAGAAGCAATCGAAGAGTCGTTGCTAGTAGAAGATGATTTGGCCCGAAGGAAATTAGAACGCGGGCATGTGGGTGAAAAGAGGAAGTGGGAAGGGTCACTTGGAACCATTCGTGGTGATGATCGTCGTGATGCAAGGTGGTGTCACAATAGATTTGGTGATGATCGTCGTGAAGCAATCACCAGGACGTTTTCGGGAAATAGATTTGGGGATAATCGTCGTGATGCAAGGTGGTGTCACAAATGCAAGAGTAAGCATGTTGGCTTGTGTAACTCCAGGCAACACTCGAGTTCGCCCGAGTGTTTCAAGTGCGGAAAGAGATCATCTGAGCCGGGATTGCCCCATGAGGGGACCGGTTTGTTTTTAGTGTCGTGAACCGGGGCATGTGAAGAGGGATTGCCCAAAGCTTGTGGGGGGCAGCCGAGGGGCTTCGAGTGGGTCGGAGCCAAGAAGGGAGAATCTGCCTAAGGCATCGAGTCGAGCATTTCAGATGACTGCTAAGGAGGCAATGGAGACCGCTGATGTGGTGTCGGCTACGTTTCTCATAAACTCCTTGCCTGCACGTGTATTGTTTGATTCGAGTGCCAATCACTCTTTCGTGTCGAGTTCTTTTTGTAAGAAATTTGTTACTCCCATTAGTACCCTCTCCGATGTCATGGTGGTAGAAGTAGCCAACGGAGAGCAAGTGTTAATTCTTGAGTGCTATAGTGGGTGTACCTTGGGGATCGACGAGAATTCTTTTGAGGTAGATCTACTACCTATGGCTGTAACAACCCGAAAATAAAATATTCATATAACATATAATTCATAACACATTTATACCAAAAGTAATTCATAGTTCACATTCGGTCCCCAAAGTCTGACTAATATAAAATTTCAGTACAAACTTGATCCTATTTGAATAACATAATTAATAACAAAGTTACAAGTACAACAATATCCATAATTTCCCTTAAAGATCATCTTCACAAAAGCCACCCATCAAGCATTCAAATCACTATTTCTTAACAGATCCGTCACTTGGAAATACATATTTTAAAACAGAAAATGAGGGTTAGACCTATTGGTCTAGTGAGAAAATCCCTGATATTTGTAATCTTTTAAAATTTCATTTATATAAAACACTTTTTATATAAATACACATAAATCACATGTAAATAAACACCAACCACAATTTGTGCATCATACCAATCTCATACCACCTTATCCCTCCATCAATGGCTAAAATATTGGTTGCGAGCCAATTTATCACACCGGTCCAAAGCCCGGCCACGTATTATATTTTCATATAATACTCACGTAATTATAATATCTCAATATATTATAATCACCCACGTATGACATATTCATACACTTTATCATATATTTGTATTTCACACAATGTATTCCAGTAAAATACTTTTTAAAGTAAAAACTCGCATATTCAATCACACATATCCATCTCATATATATACGCATATATATATATATATATATATATATATATATATATATTCAGTTCGAAAATGTTTTAAAGTAAACTCACCTTGTTTGATAATTTGAAGCCACTCACACGTGTAGACGATACAATTTAGCAAAACCGACAAACAACGCCACCACCGAACACCGCCCACGCCACACTAACGAGAGGCAACCAAACCTGTAATATATATACATACTAAGTGAAAATATCTATTTTATTGGTTTCTCTCTTTTCCTCCTTTCTCTCTTTTCTTCCCTTCTCTCGACCTCCCTCTCTTTTTCTCCCTTTCACAACCCACAAACAACCCACCTATATATATACATAATATACATTATATATATTATATATATATATAATCTATAAATAAATATCTAGATATTTATATATATATATATATATATATATATACACGTAATATATATATATAATATAAATATCCATAATATCTAGATATTTATATATATATATATATAAAATACACATATATATAATACTTAGATATTTACATATATACATATATATATATATATACCTAATATACACACATATATATATACACTAAATAAAATACTTAAGCCTCTTTCTCCCTTTTCTCTTATCATGACACATACCCCATGGACACATCACTCTTCTTTTCTTTCTTCTCATCGACACACACACATAGATATTTCTAATTACTAAGAACATGACACCTCTCACTTTTAAAATGGAAAGGTGGCAGTTTGTGATAAAAATATATTCACATTTACCAAACAAACCCCACACTCCTTTTAATTGGCAATATCTACCTTCCAACTTTCAATTTAAATTTAAAGTCTACCCCCTTAACTTATAACTCCATAAAACTAACCTCAAACTCACTTTAAAACTAAAATAATAAAATTATATAATCCAACAATATACCCGGTTATTACAACATCTCCCCCTTAAAAGAATTCCGTCCCGGAATTCATTCAAGCAACAAACGAGGGTAATCAATTACCAAAGAATCCTTTTACAACAAATACATTATTCTTAATATTATCAAAACATCAAGAATTTTAATTCCACACAAAAATTCCGCCCCTTTAAAACAACGATAATCACCATCTTATTAATACTAACCACTTTATTTGAACTTAACACACTTCGTCCGCAATTTACTCAATTAATCCATCCCACAAAGTCGATCCCAATCTTAAAATAGCCATAATCGTAATTTTCTGCCGAATCACCCAATTATCAAATCCCACGAAGGTTCAAAATAACTCGAAAGTTCACTTATATCACAAAAAGAAATAACTTATACTCACATGAAACTAATCCAAATAACACAACATTTTATGCTTACTCGGAACATTTACCACACTAATACTACTTTTAACTCCACCGGCCTTTCACGACAAACGTCGTGTTCTACACTTTTACAATACTAACACGAAAACATAATCATACATTTTCAATATAAAATTTGCTTAGCAATTACAACCTATTTCTTATACTCTTCCACGGAATAAAATATACCCAACAAAAATCATTTTATATCAAGGATAAGTTTCTTAATTTTATCAAACCCGTATACTTCATCCTACCATTTCCATTTCTCATGCTAGCATAGCATAACCACGATAATCACACATCAATACTTAATTGCACTTGACACCAAATCATTCATCCAAATCATTTTACACATGCAAGACCAAGTCTAATCAAACGATTCCACTAAAAGTTACAATAAAAATAACACTAAATGTTTCAAGATACAACACACTTCTCGATCTCCAAACATAGTTAAACAAAATTAATCTATTCACTTTTATTTCTATACTCACAAGAATACTTCTAACAATTCAATTCAAAATAGTTAAAACAAATAATAAACACTATGAATTAACATACTTTACCCGACGTCCAATCGAAATAAAATAATTTTATCCAAACATAAACATATTATCGTCTCTAAATCCCGATACTTTAATCGATTTCATTTTTCAATCTTGACTTCACATCAAGAACCTTCCAAATAGAACTCCTATCATAACATAGTGTCAAATAACAATCTAATGTCATCACTTAACATAACTGCAAAACTCGATGAGAAGTTAAAGGCTTACACATCTACCTTAACTTACAACGCCAATTTCTTAATTGTACAAATACCACACCCAAAATATCATACCCTAATAATGATACCATAAAATTCCTTATGACAACTTTCAGACGCGTTCAACAAATTACGTCTTCTTCACATCAATCAATATATCATCATCAAATTAAAATAAAGTCTAATAGTGACTTAATTTCTTGAATATAAACAAAACACAATCTCAAACATTTCAATTATCTCAATAACTTCACCACCATAACTCATACCGACTTACATCCAATAATATCAACACTAATTTATTTCTTAATAAAATAACAAACTCGTTATCACATCACTTTCTTATATCTCTGACTTAGCATAAAAATACTAACACAAATTCTTAAACATTTGATTCACTTAAACCGCTCCGCAAATGAAATTCATCAACACCGGCTCACATTACCTAACTGATATAATTACCAATTCATCTCATGATAATTCCGCTACAAAACTAAGCCAAAAAGAATTCATTACAATTCCGTCAAAATTATTAAAAATTCCTTGTCACTAATCATAATACCAATCATATAAATCATTAACGACTTAACATGCAAAGTCAAGCATACAGTCTAAAACAACTCTTTAACTTAAACAACGCCATAAAGAAAGTTCATCCACATTAACCTCACCTTACATAACCGTAAAAATCATCAACTAATCTCATAATAAATCTACTACAACTACACCACAAAGTTCATCACACGACCATCAATATTTATTAAACATCGCTTTCTTCCCGCTAATCATAACACTAATAATATAAATCCATTTTACAACTTAAATCCTTCAATCCAGGAGAAGTATCAGGTAAACACCCAACTCATTTGAACCACTTTTCTATACCCAGAAAATTTTCAAGCATCAATTTCTTATAACATGATTGACATAATATAATTATTCTCTCCCAGCTTAAGTCTAGGTTATCAGCAACCTAGTACTCTCTTAAGGTTCTATCTCTTTACCAAATGAACTCATAAGACTTATTAGCAGGCTAAGAACTCCAGATAATTCTATCTAACTCGTATCCTCAAATGTTTTCCCCAAACCCAAACTTAAATTGACTCCACAGTTTTTTTTTACAGTCCTTATTCATACTCTATCCAAGAGTCAACAAAACACAAAGTTAAAAGTTAACATTAAAGTTAAATAAACAAAATCACCAAAACTGGGTTGCACAGGACAACACAGTTACACCTCTGATTTTGGCTTAATTACCATACTTAGAAGCTAAACTAGTGGATCATGTCTAAAACAAAAACATACTTACATCTCTTAAGCTTCATATCGCTTTGGTTTCACCTCGATTGGAGCAACGGCCAATTATATATGAATTTTATACAAACAGTGTGCAGATCCCGTTTTTCACAGGACCAGCTTCTGTAATTCACTGTTTGGAGCTGCTTAAAGTCATAGTTTGGTCTCGGTGAAAACTACAAAGTTGCACAGGACAGAAAGATTTTTCTAACTGCAAAATTTGAGCTTATTTAGACTTACGGTTGATTTTATACGAATTTTCCAATATCCGAACAGAAAATTAAAAACTCAACAGAGTTGAAATCTCTTGGTTTTTCAACAAATACCTTGCGGGCATTACTTCATGGAGCACAAACCCATTTCAATGGTTTCATTCCTTTTCCCCATTTTTTTTTTTGATACCCAACTTCTAGTTTATGAATTCTAATACAAGAACATAATTAATAAACGATTTTACCATGAAATACTTTAAGACTTTATCTAATCATAATCAACCAACTAAAACTCATATATCTATAACACAACTATCAAATACTTTTCTAATGCAGATAATAATAAAAATTAAAAACACAAAAGAATCGGTTTGTACTGAAGTACAAATTAGCACTTTAGCACATATAGAGTTTATATAATTATACCTGTCTTCGTCTTTATCCATATGTCGAGACCGATTTGCCACTCTGTTGATTTCAACAAGGTTAACATACACATAAGCACATACCCAATATAATAAGGTTTTCCAGTTCAAACATGTACTAGTAAGTTCACAATTACACTGGCCGGGTGTAATTTGAAATTACTTTACAGGATGTTCCTTCTACCTTTTTATATTTAACATCTCAAGGTTCTAAAATAATAGGGACATCCTACTTCACATGCAGTTTAAGTCTAGGTATAGATCCTTATACCTAAATCCCTTAAACTAGGGCTCTGATACCATCTGTAACAACCCGAAAACAAAATATTCATATAACATATAATTCATAACACATTTATACCAAAAGTAATTCATGTTGGAATAATCATGATTTGTATTTGATAGATAATAAGATGACAAGAAAACATACCCGATGATCCTGAGGATCCAGTGAAAGCATTAAACATATTTGCCATTGATTGTCGGGTTCCCAGAACGAGGTGATCGTATTATGATGGGATGATGATCGATTCTTTTGAGAGAGTCGATCTTGGGGAAGCACACGGCTGGAGGTGATTAGCCGATATCTCATTAGGGTTAAAAGAAGGATTAGGGTACTCTATTTATAATAAGAGTATCTTACACTTTTAACCCTCTGGTGTTTATTATGTGCAGTATAATTCCCCATAGTTCCAATCACCTAATGGGAAACCCTATAGTATGTCAATAATAGTAAATACGCCCATCATATATTTACCAGACATAGGGATTTCAGTTATTGTCAATTATCATATCAGGAATGATAAACGATCAGTGACGGTCACTTTTAAGGTGGTTCCAACATTCTCCCACTTGACCAAGCGATCTTTTATCTATGAGTACCAATAAGTCCGGCCGGGATGATACTCATTTTGTTTTAAACTGAAATCATAGCTAATAAGTACAGCCGTAGAGAAGAATATCAACTCAGGACCCCCACTAGTCAAACTATGACTCAAATTTAAAACTGAATAAGCAATGATCAATTGACTAAGACAAATTTCGTTATAATAATGTCCATACACCATTATGAGCTCAAAGCGTAACTAATGGACAAACAAAATCTGAATATAGAGGAAAATTTATTAAGATAATAATAATGACCAATAAGTACAATATGCTATTAAATTAAGTCTTTTGTAAGCCCCATCTTCGATACGTGTCCTACGAAGACATTAGGAGGAAGACCTTTGGTCATCGGATCCGCTAGCATATTCTTTGTACTTATGTACTCGATACAAAGGACATTTTCCTCAACCCGTTCGGCGCACGAACAGATACTTTGTATCAAGATACAGCCCAGCGCCAGTTGAACTGTTACTGTTCGAGAAAGTTACGGCAGCTGAGTTATCACAGTAAAGCTTCAATGGTCTAGAAATGGAGTTGACGATTTTGAGTCCACTGACCAGGTTCCTTAACAACATCCCATGACAACTGGCATTATAAACGACAACGTATTCAGCCATCATGGTGGACGTTGTAGTCAGCTTCTGTTTGTGACTCCACCATGAGATAGGTCCACCAGCTAACATAAATATATACCCAGAAGTAGATTTCTTATCTTCCTTGCATTTAGCAAAATCGGAATCAGAATATCCTACTACTTCTAAGTTGTCACTTCTTCTATAAGTTAATTTGTAGTCTTTGGTCCCTTGCAGATATCGTAGAACCTTTTTAGCCGCTTTCCAGTGTGCTATTCCGGGATTAGATAAGTAACGTCCCAGCATACCAGCGATATAAGCGATATCCGGACGAGTACACACCTGAGCATACATAATGCTCCCTACTACAGACGAATAAGGTATCATCCTCATTTCTTCATTTTCAATCTCAGTGCTCGGAGCTTGGAAAGAACCAAACACGTCCCCTTTAACTACTGGAGCTACAGTGGGTGTACAGTGCTGCATGTTATAGCGTTTTAAGATACGCTCAATATATGCGTTTTGAGAAAGACCCAAAACACCATTATGCCTATCTCGATGTATTTCGATACCAATGACATAAGAGGCATCACCGAGATCTTTCATGTCGAAATTTTGCGAAAGCATCCGCTTCGACTCATGCAGCATATCCAAGTTGTTACTTGCTAGTAGGATGTCATCTACGTACAAGACAAGGATTATAAAGTTACTCCCACTGATCTTGAGATAGGTGCATTGATCCACTTGATTCTTTAGAAAACCTTGCCCTTTTACGATTTTATGGAACTTGAGGTACCATTGTCGTGATGCCTGCTTCAACCCATAAATGGATTTCTTCAACTTGCAGACCATATGCTCTTTACCTTCTGGAATGAATCCTTCAGGTTGTCGCATGTATACGTCTTCTTGCAAGTCTCCATTTAAGAATGCGGTCTTGACATCCATCTGATGTAACTCTAAATCATAATGAGCTACAAGTGCCATAACAATCCTTAAAGAATCTTTACGAGAGACAGGAGAGAAGGTCTCTTGATAATCGATTCCTTCCTTTTGCAACCAGTCTGGCCTTATAGCGTTCGATGTTTCCTTTCGGGTCTAATTTGGTTTTGAAGACCCATTTACAACCGACAGTTTTGGATCCTTCAGGAAGTTCAACCAAGTCCCAAACATCATTGTGTTGCATGGAATTAAGCTCTTCAATCATGGCTTCATTCCACTGAGTGGCCTGATCACTATTAATGGCTTCTCGATAAGAGGTAGGATCAGTAAGCTTTCCAATGTCCTCAACTTCAGATAAAAAGGTTACGAAATCATCAAAATTTGTGGCCCTGCGTGCCCTAGATGATCTCCTGAGTTGATTTTCCGGTTCAGTAACAGAAGGAGTGGAATCAGTGATATTAGGTTCAGCGTTCGGAAGCGATGATGATGTTCCCTCGGTATTTTGGTTAGGAGGAGCAGGATCAGTGATATTAGGAGCAGCGGTGGGTACAAGAGGAATTATCGGAGGAATAAGTATACCGGAAGAATGGTTTCCCCCCGCTTCTTGTACTTCTTGCAAATCTGCGTCATGATTTGTCGTGCTCCCACTGATCTTTGAGTTCTCAAGAAATGTGGCATGCTGCGTGTCAATGATGCTCGTAGTGTGGGAAGGACAGTAAAACCGATAACCTTTTGAGTTATCAGGATAACCGATAAAGAAACATGTAAGGGTTTTAGGATCCAGTTTCTTTAAGTTAGGGTTATAGACTTTTGCTTCGGCAGGACAGCCCCATACTTTCATATATTTTAGACTCGGTTTCCTACCTGTCCAGATTTCATAAGGAGTTTTAGGGACATATTTTGATGGAACCCTATTGAGTATATGAACGGCTGTTTTTAATGCCTCAGTCCATAGGAAAGTAGGTAAGTTAGTGTTAGCAAGCATACTTCTCACCATGTCCATTAAGGTTCTGTTTCTCCTTTCAGCAACACCATTTTGTTGAGGAGAACCAGGCATGGTGTATTGGTTAATTATGCCTTGTTCCTTGCAAAAGTTATAGAAAGGACCATGAGCTTGACCAATATCAGTATGTCTACCATAATACTCACCTCCTCTATCTGATCTTACAACTTTTATTTTATGATCAAGTTGGTTTTCAACCAAAGTTTTAAAATCAATAAAAGTTTGTAAGGATTCAGATTTTTCTTTAATCAGATATAGGTGCATATAACGCGAATAATCGTCAATGAATGTAATAAATGATGTATGTCCTGTGATTGATGCGGGATAAGGACCACTAATATCAGTGTGAATTATTTCCAACAAGTTGGAACTTCTAGTAGCTCCTTTCTTATTCCCTTTTGCCATTTTTCCTTTGAGGCACTTAATACATGTTTCAAAATCACTAAAATCAAGAGAATGTAAGATTCCATCCTTTACGAGTCGAGTCATTCGATCTCGTGAGATGTGGCCAAGACGTTTATGCCACAACATGGAGGAATTCTCTATTTGTTTAGGTGATTTTGTTGTTTTAGTTACGTCATCAATATTAAGAGACAGCAAAGATTGTGAGAAATTATGATATAGTTCTAATCTATACAGCAATCCATCCAAGAAACCTCGACCAAGCAATTCATTATTATGAGTAATGGCAATCTTGCCGCAACCATGAATTATTACATAACCTTCAAGGTCTAGTCTAGATATGGATACAAGGTTCCGAGTAATTCTCGGTACATATAAGGTATCCACTAGTCTAATACACTTTCCGGTACTCATATGTAAATTTAAAGTTCCCATGGCTTCGACATTTAAGAGATCACCGCTTCCAACTCTAAGTTTTCTTTGGCCCTTTGGTAGCTTCTGGATTGTAAGGAATCCCTGCATTGAGTTTGTCACATGGACCATAGAACCAGAGTCACCCCACCATGTATTAATAGGGACATCAGTAGTAAAGGAATCAAATATTACATAAAGAATGTTACCTTTCTTAGCTAGCCATTCCTTGAACTTAGGGCAATCTTTCAGTCCGTGCCCTTTGGCACGACAGAATTTGCAGCTAGGTTTGTTAGACAAGGATTTAGAGCCAGAGGCAACGGCACCATGATTATTATCCTTTTGGACTTTATTTCCAGTCTGATTACTGTGGTTACCCTTCCTTTTCTTAGAATTACCAGTGGTTGTCAGGTGAACAGTTTCAGGTTGTACCAGCTTTAGGCGATCCTCCTCTTGCACACACATTGCAATCAGTTCACTTATCGACCATTTATCCTTCATAGCATTATAGTTAACTTTGAAGGTGTCGAACCGAGCAGGCAAAGAGGTCATTATGAAATGCACACGAAAATTATCAGAGACTTCCATCTCAAGACTCTTAAGCTTATGAGCCATATCAATCATCTTCATAATGTGTTCACGGACACTGCTATTTCCTTCATATTTCAGAATGAGCATCTGTAGCATTAAGCTACTTGCATGAGCCTTAGACGATCCCTTGAAGTGATCCTCAACAGATTTGAGGTAAGTTTTGACTTTATCAGAGTCAGGGATAACTCCTCGGATACTGAGGTTAATGGAGTTCTTGACCATCATTAGTGACAAGCGATTTGCCCTTTCCCACTTTTCAAAATCCGCTTTCTGAGCTGCAGTGGACGCAGCAGTAATAGCAGTGGGTTCATCATGGCGAATAGCATGATCAAGGTCAAGCATCCCCAGAGTAAGAAGTAATTGATCCTTCCATGACGCAAAGTTCGCACCAGTAAGTGGCTCAATGCCAAAGTTAGGTACTGATTAGGAAATGAGGAGGATATAAGTTATAGAAGATTATTATAGTGACGTAGTTAGCTATAAAGGCAGACAAAGTAATGTTTCTTAAAGTAATGGAATCAAAGTAATGTTAAAGTAAGCAGGCCTAACAGTAATATTCCTTAGAGTAATGAAACTATGACCATTTTAGTGATGAAGCTAGTGATGAGTATACCTATTGTAAACACCAAAACAATAAGTCAAAGTAAGGCTCTACTTAGATGTTACATCACCTTTGGGCAGAAATAACTAATATCTAAGTAAACATGAGCGTTAGGGTTATGCAACGCAATGCTTATCTTTTGACCTTTGGGCACAAAATAGAGCATCGTGTGAATTATGCATGTAGAAAGTCCTTTTGACACACAGGTATATTAAATCACCTTTGGGCAGAATTAGTATACTCAGTGTTCATTATGCAAAAGGAAAAAGAAAAAAAAATGCATTATGAGAATCATATTTGACCTTTGGGCACAAATGATGAGACCATAAATATTAGTGCAAGGTTTTCGCTATGTACAGTAGCGAAAAGTAAGGTTTTCGCTATGTACAGTAGCGAAAAGTAAGGTTTTCGCTATGTACAGAAGCGAAAAGTAAGGTTTTCGCTATGTACAGAAGCGAAAAGTAAGGTTTTCGCTATGTACAGAAGCGAAAAGTAAGGTTTTCGCTATGTACAGAAGCGAAAAGTAAGGTTTTCGCTATGTACAGTGGCGAAAAGTAAGGTTTTCGCTATGTACAGTAGCGAAAAGTAAGGTTCAACCGAAAAAAAATTCTATACATTGATCAATTCGGGATAAATAACATTGATCAATTAACATGGCATAATTAGGGTTTAATACGATGGAAAAAAAGCATTATAATCGCAGATGATAAAATTGCAATTCAATGCAGTTTTGATGTTTGCGGCGGCATACATAAACACGAAGTAAACCGATAAATTAAAGCCATCAAAACTAATACAAATCATGAATCAATTTTGAACCTGGGGCTCTGATACCACATGTTGGAATAATCATGATTTGTATTTGATAGATAATAAGATGACAAGAAAACATACCCGATGATCCTGAGGATCCAGTGAAAGCATTAAACATATTTGCCATTGATTGTCGGGTTCCCAGAATGAGGTGATCGTATTATGATGGGATGATGATCGATTCTTTTGAGAGAGTCGATCTTGGGGAAGCACACGGCTGGAGGTGATTAGCCGATATCTCATTAGGGTTAAAAGAAGGATTAGGGTACTCTATTTATAATAAGAGTATCTTACACTTTTAACCCTCTGGTGTTTATTATGTGCAGTATAATTCCCCATAGTTCCAATCACCTAATGGGAAACCCTATAGTATGTCAATAATAGTAAATACGTCCATCATATATTTACCAGACATAGGGATTTCAGTTATTGTCAATTATCATATCAGGAATGATAAACGATCAGTGACGGTCACTTTTAAGGTGGTTCCAACAATTCATAGTTCACATTCGGTCCCCAAAGTCTGACTAATATAAAATTTCAGTACAAACTTGATCCTATTTGAATAGCATAATTAATAACAAAGTTACAAGTACAACACTATCCATAATTTCCCTTAAAGATCATCTTCACAAAAGCCACCCATCAAGCATTCAAATCACTATTTCTTAACAGATCCGTCACCTGGAAATACATATTTTAAAACAGAAAATGAGGGTTAGACCTATTTGTCTAGTGAGAAAATCCCTGATATTTGTAATCTTTTAAAATTTCATTTATATAAAACACTTTTTATATAAATACACATAAATCACATGTAAATAAACACCAACCACAATTTGTGCATCATACCAATCTCATACCACCTTATCCCTCCATCAATGGCCAAAATATTGGTTGCGAGCCAATTTATCACACCGGTCCAAAGCCCGGCCCCGTATTATATTTTCATATAATACTCACGTAATTATAATATCTCAATATATTATAATCACCCACGTATGACATATTCATACACTTTATCATATATTTGTATTTCACACAATGTATTCCAGTAAAATACCTTTTAAAGTAAAAACTCGCATATTCAATCACACATATCCATCTCATATATATACGCATATATATATATATATATATATATATATATATATATATATATATATATATATATATTCAGTTCGAAAATGTTTTAAAGTAAACTCACCTTGTTTGATAATTTGAAGCCACTCACACGTGTAGACGATACAATTTAGCAAAACCGACAAACAACGTCACCACCGAACACCGCCCACGCCACACTAACGAGAGGCAACCAAACCTGTAATATATATACATACTAAGTGAAAATATCTATTTTCTTGGTTTCTCTCTTTTCCTCCTTTCTCTCTTTTCTTCCCTTCTCTCGACCTCCCTCTCTTTTTCTCCCTTTCACAACCCACAAACAACCCACCTATATATATAAATAATATACATTATATATATATAATCTATAAATAAATATCTAGATATTTATATATATATATATATACACACACACGTAATATATATATAATATAAATATCAATAATATCTAGATATTTATATATATATATATATACGTAATATATATATAATATAAATATCTATAATATCTAGATATTTATATATATATATAAAATACACATATATATAATACTTAGATATTTACATATATACATATATATATATATACCTAATATACACACATATATATATACACTAAATAAAATACTTAAGCCTCTTTCTCCCTTTTCTCTTATCATGACACATACCACATGGAAACATCACTCTTCTTTTCTTTCTTCTCATCGACACACACATAGATATTTCTAATTACTAAGAACATGACACCTCTCACTTTTAAAATGGAAAGGTGGCGGTTTGTGATAAAAATATATTCACATTTACCAAACAAACCCCACACTCCTTTTAATTGGCAATATCTACCTTCCAACTTTCAATTTAAATTTAAAGTCTACCCCCTTAACTTATAACTCCATAAAACTAACCTCAAACTCACTTTAAAACTAAAATAATAAAATTATATAATCCAACAATATACCCGGTTATTACAACATCTCCCCCTTAAAAGAATTATGTCCCGGAATTCATTCAAGCAACAAACGAGGGTAATCAATTACCAAAGAATCCTTTTACAACAAATACATTATTCTTAATATTATCAAAACATCAAGAATTTTAATTCCACACAAAAATTCCGCCCCTTTAAAACAACGATAATCACCATCTTATTAATACTAACCACTTTATTTGAACTTAACACACTTCGTCCGCAATTTACTCAATTAATCCATCCCACAAAGTCGAACCCAATCTTAAAATAGCCATAATCGTAATTTTCTGCCGAATCACCCAATTATCAAATCCCACGAAGGTTCAAAATAACTCGAAAGTTCACTTATATCACAAAAAGAAATAACTTATACTCACATGAAACTAATCCAAATAACACAACATTTTATGCTTACTCGGAACATTTACCACACTAATACTACTTTTAACTCCACCGGCCTTTCACGACAAACGTCGTGTTCTACACTTTTACAATACTAACTCGAAAACATAATCATACATTTTCAATATAAAATTTGCTTAGCAATTACAACATATTTCTTATACTCTTCCACGGAATAAAATATACCCAACAAAAATCATTTTATATCAAGGATAAGTTTCTTAATTTTATCAAACCCGTATACTTCATCCTACCATTTCCATTTCTCATGCTAGCATAGCATAACCACGATAATCACACATCAATACTTAATTGCACTTGACACCAAATCATTCATCCAAATCATTTTACACATGCAAGACCAAGTCTAATCAAACGATTCCACTAAAAGTTACAATAAAAATAACACTAAATGTTTCAAGATACAACACACTTCTCGATCTCCAAACATAGTTAAACAAAATTAATCTATTCACTTTTATTTCTATACTCACAAGAATACTTCTAACAATTCAATTCAAAATAGTTAAAACAAATAATAAACACTATGAATTAACGTACTTTACCCGACGTCCAATCGAAATAAAATAATTTTATCCAAACATAAACATATTATCGTCTCTAAATCCCGATACTTTAATCGATTTCATTTTTCAATCTTGACTTCCCATCAAGAACCTTCCAAATAGAACTCCTATCATAACATAGTGTCAAATAACAATCTAATGTCATCACTTAACATAACTGCAAAACTCGATGAGAAGTTAAAGGCTTACACATCTACCTTAACTTACAACGCCAATTTCTTAATTGTACAAATACCACACCCAAAATATCATACCCTAATAATGATACCATAAAATTCCTTATGACAACTTTCAGACGCGTTCAACAAATTACGTCTTCTTCACATCAATCAATATATCATCATCAAATTAAAATAAAGTCTAATAGTGACTTAATTTCTTGAATATAAACAAAACACAATCTCAAACATTTCAATTATCTCAATAACTTCACCACCATAACTCATACCGACTTACATCCAATAATATCAACACCAATTTATTTCTTAATAAAATAACAAACTCGTTATCACATCACTTTCTTATATCTCTGACTTAGCATAAAAATACTAACACAAATTCTTAAACATTTGATTCACTTAAACCGCTCCGCAAATGAAATTCATCAACACCGGTCTCACATTACCTAACTGATATAATTACCAATTCATCTCATGATAATTCCGCTACAAAACTAAGCCAAAAAGAATTCATTACAATTCCGTCAAAATTATTAAAAATTTCTTGTCACTAATCATAATACCAATCATATAAATCATTAACGACTTAACATGCAAAGTCAAGCATACAGTCTAAAACAACTCTTTAACTTAAACAACGCCATAAAGAAAGTTCATCCACATTAACCTCACCTTACTTAACCGTAAAAATCATCAACTAATCTCATAATAAATCTACTACAACTACACCACAAAGTTTATCACACGACCATCAATATTTATTAAACATCGCTTTCTTCCCGCTAATCATAACACTAATAATATAAATCCATTTTACAACTTAAATCCTTCAATCCAGGAGAAGTATTAGGTAAACACCCAACTCATTTGAACCACTTTTCTATACCCAGAAAATTTTCAAGCATCAATTTCTTATAACATGATTGACATAATATAATTATTCTCTCCCAGCTTAAGTCTAGGTTATCAGCAACCTAGTACTCTCTTAAGGTTCTATCTCTTTACCAAATGAACTCATAAGACTTATTAGCAGGCTAAGAACTCCAGATAATTCTATCTAACTCGTATCCTCAAATGTTTTCCCCAAACCCAAACTTAAATTGACTCCACAGGTTTTTTTTACAGTCCTTATTCATACTCTATCCAAGAGTCAACAAAACACAAAGTTAAAAGTTAACATTAAAGTTAAATAAACAAAATCACCAAAACTGGGTTGCACAGGACAACACAGTTACACCTCTGATTTTGGCTTAATTACCATACTTAGAAGCTAAACTAGTGGATCATGTCTAAAACAAAAACATACTTACATCTCTTAAGCTTCATATCGCTTTGGTTTCACCTCGATTGGAGCAACGGCCAATTATATATGAATTTTATACAAACAGTGTGCAGATCCCGTTTTTCACATGACCAACTTCTGTAATTCACTGTTTGGAGCTGCTTAAAATCATAGTTTGGTCTCGGTGAAAACTACAAAGTTGCACAGGACAGAAAGATTTTTCTAACTGCAAAATTTGAGCTTATTTAGACTTACGGTTGATTTTATACAAATTTTCCAATATCCGAACAGAAAATTAAAAACTCAACAGAGTTGAAATCTCTTGGTTTTTCAACAAATACCTTGCGGGCATTACTTCATGGAGCACAAACCCATTTCAATGGTTTCATTCCTTTTCCCCATTTTTTTTTGATACCCAACTTCTAGTTTATGAATTCTAATACAAGAACATAATTAATAAACGATTTTACCATGAAATACTTTAAGACTTTATCTAATCATAATCAACCAACTAAAACTCATATATCTATAACACAACTATCAAATACTTTTCTAATGCAGATAATAATAAAAATTAAAAACACAAAAGAATCGGTTTGTACTGAAGTACAAATTAGCACTTTAGCACATATAGAGTTTATATAATTATACCTGTCTTCGTCTTTATCCATATGTCGAGACCGATTTGCCACTCTGTTGATTTCAACAAGGTTAACATACACATAAGCACATACCCAATATAATAAGGTTTTCCAGTTCAAACATGTACTAGTAAGTTCACAATTACACTGGCCGGGTGTAATTTGAAATTACTTTACATGATGTTCCTTCTACCTTTTTATATTTAACATCCCAAGGTTCTAAAATAATAGGGACATCCTACTTCACATGCAGTTTAAGTCTAGGTATAGATCCTTATACCTAAATCCCTTAAACTAGGGCTCTGATACCATCTGTAACAACCCGAAAACAAAATATTCATATAACATATAATTCATAACACATTTATACCAAAAGTAATTCATGTTGGAATAATCATGATTTGTATTTGATAGATAATAAGATGACAAGAAAACATACCCGATGATCCTGAGGATCCAGTGAAAGCATTAAACATATTTGCCATTGATTGTCGGGTTCCCAGAACGAGGTGATCGTATTATGATGGGATGATGATCGATTCTTTTGAGAGAGTCGATCTTGGGGAAGCACACGGCTGGAGGTGATTAGCCGATATCTCATTAGGGTTAAAAGAAGGATTAGGGTACTCTATTTATAATAAGAGTATCTTACACTTTTAACCCTCTAGTGTTTATTATGTGCAGTATAATTCCCCATAGTTCCAATCACCTAATGGGAAACCCTATAGTATGTCAATAATAGTAAATACGCCCATCATATATTTACCAGACATAGGGATTTCAGTTATTGTCAATTATCATATCAGGAATGATAAACGATCAGTGACAGTCACTTTTAAGGTGGTTCCAACATTCTCCCACTTGACCAAGCGATCTTTTATCTATGAGTACCAATAAGTCCGGCCGGGATGATACTCATTTTGTTTTAAACTGAAATCATAGCTAATAAGTACAGCCGTAGAGAAGAATATCAACTCAGGACCCCCACTAGTCAAACTATGACTCAAATTTAAAACTGAATAAGCAATGATCAATTGACTAAGACAAATTTCGTTATAATAATGTCCATACACCATTATGAGCTCAAAGCGTAACTAATGGACAAACAAAATCTGAATATATAGGAACATTTATTAAGATAATAATAATGACCAATAAGTACAATATGCTATTAAATTAAGTCTTTTGTAAGCCCCATCTTCGACACGTGTCCTACGAAGACATTAGGAGGAAGACCTTTGGTCATCGGATCCGCTAGCATATTCTTTGTACTTATGTACTCGATACAAAGGACATTTTCCTCAACCCGTTCGCGCACGAACAGATACTTTGTATCAAGATACAGCCCAGCGCCAGTTGAACTGTTACTGTTCGAGAAAGTTACGGCAGCTGAGTTATCACAGTAAAGCTTCAATGGTCTAGAAATGGAGTTGACGATTTTGAGTCCACTGACCAGGTTCCTTAACAACATCCCATGACAACTGGCATTATAAACGGCAACGTATTCAGCCATCATGGTGGACGTTGTAGTCAGCTTCTGTTTGTGACTCCGCCATGAGATAGGTCCACCAGCTAACATAAATATATACCCAGAAGTAGATTTCTTATCTTCCTTGCATTTAGCAAAATCGGAATCAGAATATCCTACTACTTCTAAGTTGTCACTTCTTCTATAAGTTAATTTGTAGTCTTTGGTCCCTTGCAGATATCGTAGAACCTTTTTAGCCGCTTTCCAGTGTGCTATTCCGGGATTAGATAAGTAACGTCCCAGCATAACAGCGATATAAGCGATATCCGGACGAGTACAGACCTGAGCATACATAATGCTCCCTACTACAGACGAATAAGGTATCATCCTCATTTCTTCCTTTTCAATCTCAGTGCTCGGAGCTTGGAAAGAACCAAACACGTCCCCTTTAACTACTGGAGCTACAGTGGGTGTACAGTGCTGCATGTTATAGCGTTTTAAGATACGCTCAATATATGCGTTTTGAGAAAGACCCAAAACACCATTATGCCTATCTCGATGTATTTCGATACCAATGACATAAGAGGCATCACCGAGATCTTTCATGTCGAAATTTTGCGAAAGCATCCGCTTCGACTCATGCAGCATATCCAAGTTGTTACTTGCTAGTAGGATGTCATCTACGTACAAGACAAGGATTATAAAGTTACTCCCACTGATCTTGAGATAGGTGCATTGATCCACTTGATTCTTTAGAAAACCTTGCCCTTTTACGATTTTATGGAACTTGAGGTACCATTGTCGTGATGCCTGCTTCAACCCATAAATGGATTTCTTCAACTTGCAGACCATATGCTCTTTACCTTCTGGAATGAATCCTTCAGGTTGTCGAATGTATACGTCTTCTTGCAAGTCTCCATTTAAGAATGCGGTCTTGACATCCATCTGATGTAACTCTAAATCATAATGAGCTACAAGTGCCATAACAATCCTTAAAGAATCTTTACGAGAGACAGGAGAGAAGGTCTCTTGATAATCGATTCCTTCCTTTTGAGTAAAGCCTTTTGCAACCAGTCTGGCCTTATAGCGTTCGATGTTTCCTTTCGGGTCTAATTTGGTTTTGAAGACCCATTTACAACCGATAGTTTTGGATCCTTCAGGAAGTTCAACCAAGTCCCAAACATCATTGTGTTGCATGGAATTAAGCTCTTCAATCATGGCTTCATTCCACTGAGTGGCCTGATCACTATTAATGGCTTCTCGATAAGAGGTAGGATCAGTAAGCTTTCCAATGTCCTCAACTTCAGATAAAAAGGTTACGAAATCATCAAAATTTGTGGCCCTGCGTGCCCTAGATGATCTCCTGAGTTGATTTTCCGGTTCAGTAACAGAAGGAGTGGAATCAGTGATATTAGGTTCAGCGTTCGGAAGCGATGATGATGTTCCCTCGATATTTTGGTTAGGAGGAGCAGGATCAGTGATATTAGGAGCAGCGGTGGGTACAAGAGGAATTATCGGAGGAATAAGTATACCGAAAGAATGGTTTCCCCCCGCTTCTTGTACTTCTTGCAAATCTGCGTCATGATTTGTCGTGCTCCCACTGATCTTTGAGTTCTCAAGAAATGTGGCATGCTGCGTGTCAATGATGCTCGTAGTGTGGGAAGGACAGTAAAACCGATAACCTTTTGAGTTATCAGGATAACCGATAAAGAAACATGTAAGGGTTTTAGGATCCAGTTTCTTTAAGTTAGGGTTATAGACTTTTGCTTCGGCAGGACAGCCCCATACTTTCATATATTTTAGACTCGGTTTCCTACCTGTCCAGATTTCATAAGGAGTTTTAGGGACAGATTTTGATGGAACCCTATTGAGTATATGAACGGCTGTTTTTAATGCCTCAGTCCATAGGAAAGTAGGTAAGTTAGTGTTAGCAAGCATACTTCTCACCATGTCCATTAAGGTTCTGTTTCTCCTTTCAGCAACACCATTTTGTTGAGGAGAACCAGGCATGGTGTATTGGTTAATTATGCCTTGTTCCTTGCAAAAGTTATAGAAAGGACCAGGAGCTTGACCAATATCAGTATGTCTACCATAATACTCACCTCCTCTATCTGATCTTACAACTTTTATTTTATGATCAAGTTGGTTTTCAACCAAAGTTTTAAAATCAATAAAAGTTTGTAAGGATTCAGATTTTTCTTTAATCAGATATAGGTGCATATAACGCGAATAATCGTCAATGAATGTAATAAATGATGTATGTCCTGTGATTGATGCGGGATAAGGACCACTAATATCAGTGTGAATTATTTCCAACAAGTTGGAACTTCTAGTAGCTCCTTTCTTATTCCCTTTTGCCATTTTTCCTTTGAGGCACTTAATACATGTTTCAAAATCACTAAAATCAAGAGAATGTAAGATTCCATCCTTTACGAGTTGAGTCATTCGATCTCGTGAGATGTGGCCAAGACGTTTATGCCACAACATGGAGGAATTCTCTATTTGTTTAGGTGATTTTGTTGTTTTAGTTACGTCATCAATATTAAGAGACAGCAAAGATTGTGAGAAATTATGATCTAGTTCTAATCTATACAGCAATCCATCCAAGAAACCTCGACCAAGCAATTCATTATTATGAGTAATGGCAATCTTGCCGCAACCATGAATTATTACATAACCTTCAAGGTCTAGTCTAGATATGGATACAAGGTTCCGAGTAATTCTCGGTACATATAAGGTATCCACTAGTCTAATACACTTTCCGGTACTCATATGTAAATTTAAAGTTCCCATGGCTTCGACATTTAAGAGATCACCGCTTCCAACTCTAAGTTTTCTTTGGCCCTTTGGTAGCTTCTGGATTGTAAGGAATCCCTGCATTGAGTTTGTCACATGGACCATAGAACCAGAGTCACCCCACCATGTATTAATAGGGACATCAGTAGTAAAGGAATCAAATATTACATAAAGAATGTTACCTTTCTTAGCTAGCCATTCCTTGAACTTAGGGCAATCTTTCTGTCCGTGCCCTTTGGCACGACAGAATTTGCAGCTAGGTTTGTTAGACAAGGATTTAGAGCCAGAGGCAACGGCACCATGATTATTATCCTTTTGGACTTTATTTCCAGTCTGATTACTGTGGTTACCCTTCCTTTTCTTAGAATTACCAGTGGTTGTCAGGTGAACAGCTTCAGATTGTACCAGCTTTAGGCGATCCTCCTCTTGCACACACATTGCAATCAGTTCACTTATCGACCATTTATCCTTCATAGCATTATAGTTAACTTTGAAGGTGTCGAACCGAGCAGGCAAAGAGGTCATTATGAAATGCACACGAAAATTATCAGAGACTTCCATCTCAAGACTCTTAAGCTTATGAGCCATATCAATCATCTTCATAATGTGTTCACGGACACTGCTATTTCCTTCATATTTCAGAATGAGCATCTGTAGCATTAAGCTACTTGCATGAGCCTTAGACGATCCCTTGAAGTGATCCTCAACAGATTTGAGGTAAGTTTTGATTTTATCAGAGTCAGAGATAGCTCCTCGGATACTGAGGTTAATGGAGTTCTTGACCATCATTAGTGACAAGCGATTTGCCCTTTCCCACTTTTCAAAATCCGCTTTCTGAGCTGCAGTGGACGCAGCAGTAATAGCAGTGGGTTCATCATGGCGAATAGCATGATCAAGGTCAAGCATCCCCAGAGTAAGAAGTAATTGATCCTTCCATGACGCAAAGTTCGCACCAGTAAGTGGCTCAATGCCAAAGTTAGGTACTGATTAGGAAATGAGGAGGATATAAGTTATAGAAGATTATTATAGTGACGTAGTTAGCTATAAAAGGCAGACAAAGTAATGTTTCTTAAAGTAATGGAATCAAAGTAATGTTAAAGTAAGCAGGCCTAACAGTAATATTCCTTAGAGTAATGAAACTATGACCATTTTAGTGATGAAGCTAGTGATGAGTATACCTATTGTAAACACCAAAACAATAAGTCAAAGTAAGGCTCTACTTAGATGTTACATCACCTTTGGGCAGAAATAACTAATATCTAAGCAAACATGAGCGTTAGGGTTATGCAACGCAATGCTTATCTTTTGACCTTTGGGCACAAAATAGAGCATCGTGTGAATTATGCATGTAGAAAGTCCTTTTGACACACAGGTATATTAAATCACCTTTGGGCAGAATTAGTATACTCAGTGTTCATTATGCAAAAGGAAAAAGAAAAAAAATGCATTATGAGAATCATATTTGACCTTTGGGCACAAATGATGAGACCATAAATATTAGTGCAAGGTTTTCGCTATGTACAGTAGCGAAAAGTAAGGTTTTCGCTATGTACAGTAGCGAAAAGTAAGGTTTTCGCTATGTACAGAAGCGAAAAGTAAGGTTTTTGCTATGTACAGAAGCGAAAAGTAAGGTTTTCGCTATGTACAGAAGCGAAAAGTAAGGTTTTCGCTATGTACAGTGGCGAAAAGTAAGGTTTTCGCTATGTACAGTAGCGAAAAGTAAGGTTCAACCGAAAAAAAATTCTATACATTGATCAATTCGGGATAAATAACATTGATCAATTAACATGGCATAATTATGGTTTAATACGATGGAAAAAAAGCATTATAATCGCAGATGATAAAATTGCAATTCAATGCAGTTTTGATGTTTGCGGCGGCATACATAAACACGAAGTAAACCGATAAATTAAAGCCATCAAAACTAATACAAATCATGAATCAATTTTGAACCTGGGGCTCTGATACCACATGTTGGAATAATCATGATTTGTATTTGATAGATAATAAGATGACAAGAAAACATACCCGGTGATCCTGAGGATCCAGTGAAAGCATTAAACATATTTGCCATTGATTGTCGGGTTCCCAGAACGAGGTGATCGTATTATGATGGGATGATGATCGATTCTTTTGAGAGAGTCGATCTTGGGGAAGCACACGGCTGGACGTGATTAGCCGATATCTCATTAGGGTTAAAAGAAGGATTAGGGTACTCTATTTATAATAAGAGTATCTTACACTTTTAATCCTCTGGTGTTTATTATGTGCAGTATAATTCCCCATAGTTCCAATCACCTAATGGGAAACCCTATAGTATGTCAATAATAGTAAATACGCCCATCATATATTTACCAGACATAGGGATTTCAGTTATTGTCAATTATCATATCAGGAATGATAAACGATCAGTGACGGTCACTTTTAAGGTGGTTCCAACAATTCATAGTTCACATTCGGTCCCCAAAGTCTGACTAATATAAAATTTCAGTACAAACTTGATCCTATTTGAATAACATAATTAATAACAAAGTTACAAGTACAACAATATCCATAATTTCCCTTAAAGATCATCTTCACAAAAGCCACCCATCAAGCATTCAAATCACTATTTCTTAACAGATCCGTCACCTGGAAATACATATTTTAAAACAGAAAATGAGGGTTAGACCTATTGGTCTAGTGAGAAAATCCCTGATATTTGTAATCTTTTAAAATTTCATTTATATAAAACACTTTTTATATAAATACACATAAATCACATGTAAATAAACACCAACCACAATTTGTGCATCATACCAATCTCATACCACCTTATCCCTCCATCAATGGCCAAAATATTGGTTGCGAGCCAATTTATCACACCGGTCCAAAGTCCGGCCACGTATTATATTTTCATATAATACTCACGTAATTATAATATCTCAATATATTATAATCACCCACGTATGACATATTCATACACTTTATCATATATTTGTATTTCACACAATGTATTCCAGTAAAATACCTTTTAAAGTAAAAACTCGCATATTCAATCACACATATCCATCTCATATATATACGCATATATATATATATATATATTCAGTTCGAAAATGTTTTAAAGTAAACTCACCTTGTTTGATAATTTAAAGCCACTCACACGTGTAGACGATACAATTTAGCAAAACCGACAAACAACGCCACCACCGAACACCGCCCACGCCACACTAACGAGAGGCAACCAAACCTGTAATATATATACATACTAAGTGAAAATATCTATTTTCTTGGTTTCTCTCTTTTCCTCCTTTCTCTCTTTTCTTCCCTTCTCTCGACCTCCCTCTCTTTTTCTCCCTTTCACAACCCACAAACAACCCACCTGTATATATACATAATATACATTATATATATATATATATAATCTATAAATAAATATCTAGATATTTATATATATATATATATATATATATATATACGTAATATATATATAATATAAATATCCATAATATCTAGATATTTATATATATATATATAAAATACACATATATATAATACTTAGATATTTACATATATACATATATATATATATACCTAATATACACACATATATATATATACATTAAATAAAATACTTAAGCCTCTTTCTCCCTTTTCTCTTATCATGACACATACCCCATGGACACATCACTCTTCTTTTCTTTCTTCTCATCGACACACACACATAGATATTTCTAATTACTAAGAACATGACACCTCTCACTTTTAAAATGGAAAGGTGGCGGTTTGTGATAAAAATATATTCACATTTACCAAACAAACCCCACACTCCTTTTAATTGGCAATATCTACCTTCCAACTTTCAATTTAAATTTAAAGTCTACCCCCTTAACTTATAACTCCATAAAACTAACCTCAAACTCACTTTAAAACTAAAATAATAAAATTATATAATCCAACAATATACCTGGTTATTACAATGGCCTTCGGTGGTTTCGACATGGTGATAGGTATGGACTGGTTGAGAAAGAATAAGGCCGATATATTTTGTTCCAAGATGTTGATTCGTGTGCCTTCGGTAAACGGTGGGATAGTTACAATATACGAGGAGAAATGGAAGAGAAGTGCCTTTATCATTTCGTCGTTGAAAGCCCAGAAATTTCTAGCAAAAGGACGTTCGTCGTATTTGGCATACATCGTGGACGCAAAGCTGAAAAGAAGACAATCGAGGACGTGGAGGAGGTGCAGGAGTATCCGGACGTCTTTCCGGAAGACCTACCCGGATTACCCCCGGAGCGTCAAGTAGAGTTCTACATCGACCTTACACCGGGAGCGGCTCCGATAGCCTGTTCTCCCTACCAATTAGCTCCGACATAAATACAAGAGATGATGTCACAACTCCAAGAGCTTCTAGAGAAAGGGTTCATAAGACCATGTTCGTCACCGTGGGGAGCTCCGGCTTTGTTTGTAAAGAAGAAGGACGGGTCTATGCGAATTTGCATAGATTACCGAGAATTCAATAAGGTCACGGTGAAGAACAAGTACCCTCTTCCCTGAATTGACAACCTTTTTGACCAATTGCAAGGAGCGAGGTGTTTCTCTAAGATTGATCTACGGTCCAGATATCACCAAGTTAGAGTAAAAGAAGATGACATCGCAAAGACGGCCTTTCGAACGAGGTACGGACACTACGAGTTTTTGGTGATGCCATTCGGTTTGACCAATGCCCCGACAGTATTTATGGATTTGATGAATCGGGTGTGCCGTCCTTTCTTAGACAAATCGGTGATTGTCTTCATATATGACATCTTGATCTACTCGAGAGACGAGGTCGAGCATGGTAAACACTTGAGAGAAGTGTTGGAAATACTTCGCAAGGAGAAGTTGTTCGCAAAATTCTCCAAGTGTGAATTTTGGTTGCGGGAAGTTCAATTCTTGGGACATGTAGTGTCCACGGATGGGGTGAAGGTGGATCCAGCAAAGGTCGAGGCGATGATGACTTGGGAACCGCCAACAAGTCCGACAGAGATTAGAAGCTTTTTGGGTTTGGCCGGATATTATAGGAGGTTCATTCAAGATTTCTCGAAGATTGCTTCGCCGCTTACTTCCTTGACAAGGAAGAATGTCAAGTTCTTGTGGACCAAAAAGCAAGAGCAAGCCTTTCGAACGCTTAAGCAGAAGTTGTGTGAGGCACCAATCCTATCTCTACCCGACGGAACGGATAACTTCATGGTGTATAGCGACGCTTCGAAGATGGGTCTTGGTTGTGTGTTGATGCAACGGGGTAAGGTAATAGCGTATGCTTCGCGTCAACTCAAGGAGCATGAGATGAACTACCTAACTCATGATTTGGAGCTAGTGGCGGTCTTTGCCTTGAAGTTGTGACGACATTATCTGTATGGGACAAAGTGTACTCTCTTCATCGATCACAAAAGCCTCAAGTACATTTTCGACCAAAAGGAGCTAAACATGCGACAAAGAAGATAGGTTGAGTTGTTAAAAGACTACGACTGTGAACTACTCTATCATCCGGGAAAGGCTAACGTGGTGGAAGATGCCTTAAGCCAGAAAATTCATGGGAGCGAAAACAAGCTAACTCTCACAAGAATTGATGTAGTGACCAGCTTGATGGAGAACATCAAGTCATGCCAAGGAGAGGCACTACAAGAGGCTAACCTTAAAGAAGAAGTGACGGTAAAACAAAAGGAACACCTAACGGAGGATAGCTGTGTGCTCAAACTTTTCAAAGGACGAGTTTGGGTGCCAAAGTTGGGAGGAAACCGCGAGTTACTCCTAGACGAAGCACGTAAATCTAAGTACTCAATTCACCCCGGTAGCACGAAAATGTATAGGGACTTGAAGTTGAATTATTGGTGGCCGGTGATGAGCTCGACATCGCCAAGTACGTGGAAAAGTGTACCACTTGCCTTCTAGTGATGGCGGAACATCAAAATCCATATAGGAACTTGCAACCTTTGAAGATTCCAGAGTGGAAATGGGATAATGTCACAATGGACATCATGACCAAACTACCAAAGACATTGCAGGGCCACGAAACCATTTGGGTGATAGTGGACCGTTTAACCAAAAGCGCGCACTTCCTAGCTATGAGGGAAACGTTACCGATGGAGAAATTAGCTAGACTCTACATCAACGAAATCATGTCGAGACACGGCGTACCGGTATCCATTGTATCCGAACGGGATAGTCGCTTCACTTCTAACTTTTGGGCTAGTTTCCAAAAGGAATTGGGGACAAAGGTTAAGCTAAGCACAACTTATCACCCCCAAACGGACAGTCAAATAGAGAGGACGATACAAACTCTTGAAGATATGTTGAGATCGTGTGTCATTAACTTCGGGGGAATTTGGGACACGCACCTACCTTTGGTGGAGTTCGCATACAACAATAGTTACCTTTCTAGCCTTAAGGCCTCTCCGTTTGAAGCTTTGTATGGCCGAAGGTGTAGGACTCTGGTGTGTTGGCTTGAAGCGGGAGAAAAACAATTTGTTGGGTTTGAGATCGTACAAGAAGCCGCGGACAAGGTTAAAGAAATTCGGGAACGTTTAAAAGCGGCACAAGACCGAAAAAAGAGTTACAAGGACAAAAGCAACGACCGATCGAAATCCAAGTGGGTGACTGAGTCATGCTTAAAGTATCTCCATGGAAGGGGATCATCCGGTTTGCGAAGCATGGGAAGCTTAGCCCCCGTTTCCTTGGACCCTTCACTACTCTAGAACGAATTGGACTTCAAGCTTACAAGTTGGACTTGCCACCGGAAATGGACGGGATTCACCCTACCTTCCTTGTTTGCTGCCTACAGAGGTGCCTAGCCGAAGGGGAAAATGTTATTCCCTTGATGAAGATTCGGGTGGACAATGGGAATCGTTGTGTAGAAGAGCTAGAAACAATACTCGAATCGAAAACGAAAAAAAACTCTGACACAAGGGAGTAACCATGTTCACGGTCTAGTGGAAGCACCACCGCGGTACCAATGTGACGTGGGAATCGAAGGAAGATATGAAGCGGCGATACCCTCACTTGTTTGGTTAGAATGGGATTCCGGGGATGAAATCCTATTCAAGGTGGGGAGGATTTTAACACTCGCTTTTCTTTTGATCAGGTAAGCATCGAGCGAGGAAAATAATCCGATAAGGTTATTTATTGTGGAAACTATAATTCATTCTAACCTCTGCACCTTGCCTTAATCACTATCGAAGATTTGCATGTGAAAATGAGGGTTGGAAGTCAGCGATACAAATCTGGCGAGAGCGCTCGTGCGATAGTGCCACGGGGCACAATCGTGAGTCACTTCCGCGCGGAATGTACCGCGAGTTGGGGAGGTCTTCGGTGAGAGTGCCAGTGGCACAATTGCCGGGCATACTCGCCCGCGTGGTGCCAGGGGCCCTTTCAGCCGGATTTTAACCTAATGCTTCACTTCCCACTTTCTTTCTTACGTCTTTGGAGAGCATTTATGGCACCTATCCGCCTCCCAACCTCCTAAACTTAAATTTCTAACCCTAAAGTCGGTGGGGACTTCCATTAAAGCATCAAGATCACTAGAGGTATATTTATTGCAAAGCTTTACAAGTGCTCATCTCATTTCACCTTCCTCAAGCTAGGGTTTTGCTATCTTTTCTAGGTTTTGACTTAAAAACCTAGTTTGTGAGTACCTTAACCCTTGATAAACATCTTTATGTGCTTTATAATTATCCTTTATCTTGCTACCTAACATTTTCTTGAAAAGTTCCATGTTTTTTATAATAAGCTCATTTCTCCATACTTTGGGGATTTGGGGCCTAATGGTGAGGTAAAGGGGTTATGTAGAAGCACAAACTACTTGGATATTATATTTGCATGATGATATCTATCTTAGGAAAGTTATGTCTTAATTTAGGGTTTTGACCTTAATGAGTTGACTTATGGCTTCATGAAAAAGTATGTGGCTTAATGAGGATATTTTGTCTTAATATGAGCATTATCACATGTACTAATACATTGTTTTCCAAGAGTCATGTTTATACACATTTTTGTATAAGGATATGCTTTGGAAGTATACATATGTGGAAATACATGCTTAATGGGATGGTTGGACCATGTCTTATGGATAAGATGTATATTGATATGTACTACTTGGAGTAGTCGCTTGATGGTATATACAACTTGGATGAATCATTAAGTAGGCACTATGAGGATATAGTCTTAGGCGCCACCTTAGAGGTATGCACATTGATCCACGCCTGTGGTTTAATACCTTGGAGGTAATCCCAATGTGTCGGGCCTTGAGGCGTTACTCGTGGGAGTAGACGCTAAGGTATACCGTCTCTTGCGGTGTAATTTGATTTGGTGTTTTGGGTCTCCCCCATTGATTCCAAATTGTGAATGACCATATTTATAAACCATGTTATGAACTATTGCATGTTATAATATTAGTACAACTCACTAGGCTTCTTGGCCTAACACTTGTTGTTTGTTTTATGTGTATCTCAGATCCTAGCAGAGCCACCTTTAAGAAGGCTTAGTTGGGAGCATGTGAGCTTTGGGGGTACACTTTTGGGATGCCGTGGATAGAAGACTAAATCGGACTAGTGATGACACCCTTTTATAATCTTATTTCTACTATAGAAAGTAGATTAGTCGTTTGTTGTTTACTTTCCGATAATATACATTTGTATTTAAAACAGGCATTTGTATATTCCCCTTTTTGGGAAGCTCGTGCTATGGCATTATATACCGCTCTTCCGTTTTATGAAAGTTTTTGTTTACCCCTATTTTTAGGGTGTTACACCTTCCACCACTATTAAGAATAAGAAAGGTGCTAACGGGTCTCCTTGCCTAAGACCTTTACCCATGCGAAATTATTTTGTAGGAGAGATTTGAACATATATAAAACTAATATAACACGAATTTAAGATATATTTAACAAAATCATCAACCAACACTATCATTGTAGCATGATTGTAAAATCTAGTGGTAACAATATACGGGCAGAACAACTGTCAAGCAAGATAATGGGGGGTTTCGTTAAAATGGACTAGGCGACTGAGAGCAACCATAAAAAATGACTAGGAAAAACAAGCACATAAGAGTAAAAAAAACAAAATTTTAAATTGTTTACATATGAGTGGGGCCTTTCCCCACCTTTATCAAGGTATATCCGCTGCTCAGGATTCCTCTAGCTCATTACTAGGTCCGTCCATGTATTTGCTTATGGTTTTTCGAACCTATCTTATGGTTCTCAAGTCTTTTTGAGTCCATGTTGTCGTAATAATGAAGAGTATATGATTTTCTAAAACAATGAATTATGGTTTATTTTATTATTTTATGTATGAAGCTTCATTATCATAACAAAATTGGATTTTTGTTGATAAAACTTCATCAATATTTCAATTTTTGAAAATAAATCGCTCAATCAATTGGATTTCCAGTTGGTAGGAGAATCACAAGGATTACTTAAGTCCTTACAAACCTTAGGGCTATTTACACCCACTTGACAAAACCCTTTTGATATCTTGCGATTTGTTAAATTTGATATCTTCTATGAGTTCCTTTCTATAAAGATTGAGACGCATTTTGAGACAAGACATTTGTTTGTTGAAATCAGTTACATTCTTGCAATCGAATAAGTGGGTTTCATTCCACTATATGATAAGTTTGGGAAGTACATGATCATGAATATTCCCGAAATTCCTTTTTGCGACGTCTCACGGTACTCACGGGTTTTTAGTTAATGGTATTTCTTCATAAAGTTGTGATTGATGAGTCGACTCAAAAAGTATTTACCTGTACTTTAACAACCAATTTTTAGGGTTAATAGGGTTTGATGGTTTTTGCATGTTTGCCTATGGTTCTCTGAACCTATCTTATGGGTCTCAAGTCCTTCTGAGTCCAGGTTGTCGTAATATTAGAGAATGTATGATTTTCTAAAACAATGAATTATAGTTTATAATTAATTAATTCATGTATGAACTTTATTATCATAACAAAACTGGATTTTTGCATGTTTGTAGATTTTTAATGATTATACTTCATCAATGTTTCAATTTTTAAAAATAAACCACTCAATCGATTGGATTTACTAGTGGTAGGGGAATCCCAAGAATTACTTTAGTCCCTACAACCTTATTTACACTCATTGACAAAACCCATTTGATATCTTGCGATTTGTTAAATTTGGAGATGATAGTAAATAATTATATAGCTTTTATCGTGAAGCCAAAAATAATATGAGTTTAGTATTGAAGCCAACTTCAATATTTTAATACATTAATGATATTTTGAGAAATTTTGCTCAAATAAATACTTAAATTGATATAAAGTCAAATTCAAAATTTTAAAATCTTAATAATATTTTAGGAGCTCTTGGTAAAAGACTTATATATTTATAAAAATTATTTTTAAGATAATAAATTATAAATAAAAACTCGTAAGGTAAGTATTTGAATATAATATATGAAAGAACGAATTCAAAGACTTACTCCACATAAAATAAACATCCAAATTTACATTTGAAAATATTATACTTTAAACTTTGTCTTAATAAATCTTTTGTTTAGTAATTATTTTTTTTACAAAATTATTATCTGATTTATTTTTGTTAACAAAGTTATTATTGACATTATATTTGTATGTTATTTATTATTGTTTATTGTAATCTAAACAAAAAAATTAATAATATTAATTTTATATGTCCAATAGACGGGTGAGGTGAGGGTCATTTAGTACACTCATTGGAGAGAAGCAGGGACGTTTCAATCTTTGTGGAGGCCCTATTACACCCAAACTTTTTGATTACAAATACAAATTATACCGTGGTGATGATATGGCATGTTATATTTGTTTTCTGATAAAAATTAGTGAGACACTAATGTGGACTGTAATTTTATGTTTGTTGATTAAAGACTCTAAAAAACGTAAAATTGGGTCCTAAAAGTTTAAGGGCCCTGTTCAAAATCACACATTTAACATGTTAAAGAACGGCCATGGAGAGAAGGAATAATCTATTTTCCAATCTAGTTGTAACATCTTATCAAGGTTCTAAATAGCGCGTGGCGTGGCGTGGCGTGGCGGCGAGGCCGGCCAAGCCTTAAGACTTACGAGCCACGACGTTTATCAAGGCGTGATTTATGGCGGCAAATCTCTATATCATATATAATATTATATATAAAAACATATGTTTTGTACTATTACTCGACGATTCAATGATAATAAACAAGTTAAATTAGGTTATATTAAAACTAGGAAATAAGACATTAAAAACGTAAAGAAAAATCAAATATCGCGTCACAAAAGACCGCACATTAGGTGTTAGCTCCAAGTATCTGTAAAATGAAAGTATTGAAAATAAAACCAAGTCAGAAGACCTACAGAGATAAAGCAGAAGACTTAGAAGACCAACAAAGAAGACCAACAGAACTCAACAGAGTTCTGGTGGAACCAACGGAGCTCAACAGAGCTCTGGCAGAAGATCAACAGAAGAACTGTTCATACCCGAAGACCAACAGAGTTCTGTCATAACACGCTCTGTTGAAGTGAAGACCTCTGTTATGCCTAAGTCTCGTAGAAATCCGAAGTGTCAGATACGTGTCCACACCTTTCCACGTATGCCCTAAAGATTGGAGACACACTTTCCACGTGTCATTCCAGGGTACGATAGTACACTGTCTACACTTTATGAGGCTATATATAGCGAGGTAGTGGAACAAACAATTGTAAGCTTTTGGAAGAATAGTTTTCCACAATTGTAAAAGCACACACTGTCATATCCTCATAGCACTACCCCGTACGATATTGTCTCTTTGATTTCTAGATACACCATTGATCTTGTTCTTGGTGTTATCTTTATCAATATACGAGCAGCGTTTCTTATTTGATCTTGTTATCATATTCCTGTTCTATATTTGATATCACAGTTTACATATCGTCTCATACAATCACTCACTTTAATGGCTTTATATTTAAATGCTTCCGCTGTCTATTTAACTACCATTATCGTGATACGACGTGAATCTGGGAACCAACAATTGGTATCAGAGCTTGCTTGATTTGCTCAAATCAAGGCATCCAATCTACCAAGGTTGATTCATTGTTGTTGATAGTGTGTGTGTGTTTAAAAGCCTCATTATACTCTGTTTTACTGCTTAAAGTATTTTACATCTTCTCAGTTCATTTAATATCATACTAAGCTTTCCAGTCTAGATTAAAACATCTGTTCTACTATTTCATTGGTTACTGTTCCTCATACTTTAGCTTATTCTCATTATAGACCATTTGAAACTCTCATACTCTGTTTTCTTTTCAAAAAATGGCAAACATCAACGCCATTTATACTGCTGGTTCTCTGACCAAGCCTCCTACTCTTCTGAGGGATGAATACCCTCAATGGAAGATTAGGATGGTCAACTTCCTTGATGGAATGGATAAGGACTTAATGCGATCTGTCACGAATGAACCATTCCAACCCATGGTTTATGTCCCACGTGTACCCGCAACAGAAACCACTGATGAGATTCCTGCTCACTTCGAACCCAAAACCACTGGGATTACCGAAGAAGAAAAGAGCAAAATGGAAAATGACCTTAAAGCAGTGAGACTTATGATTATGGCCATTCCGAACGATATATTTCAAGAACTAGACTCATGTGTTACTGCCAAGGAAATCTGGGATCAACTTCTAAATCAACTTGAGGGTGGTATCAAAACCCAAAAGAACAGAAGGACCCAGTGTATAAATGAATACAATGATTTCAAGGCACTTCCTGAGGAAACCTTACAACAGACCTACAACAGATTTAATATTCTGATTAACAAATGTAAAAAGTGTGGGGTTGTTAGGTCGAAGGAAGATAATAATGTTCTGTTTTTGAAAAGTTTAAATGATGAATGGTTGAATCTGTCCATGTCTTTACAAGCTAATCAGGACTTAGATGCATGGTCTCTTACTGATGTGTATGGCACTCTGGCCGCACAAGAGAAGGATGTTGTCAAGCAAAAAGGCAAATCCACCATTGCAGGTCCTATCGGTTTGATTTCAGAATCTAAGAACTCAGCAGAAGAGAAACTCAACAGAGATGGCCCTAGCAGAGATAAGAAAAGAGATAAAAAGAAAGGGAAGAAGAGCTTGGTTGCAGAAAGTGATGATGAAAGGAGTTCATCAGATGAGGATAGTGATATAAATGCCTTTGCTAAATCTCTTGCGTTAATAACTCAACAATTTACCCAGAGATTTGGCAACAGGACATTTGACAGAAGAAAAAGGTACGAAAGAGAAGAAAAAGGTGACAGAAGTTATACTGCACCTCAACAGAATCACCAGAACAGAAACCCGACAGAACAGAGACCTCAACCTCAACAGAAGTACAACGCTCCTGGTCCACAAAAGACTGATGCTGCACAACCCATCAACCAAAACGATGGTCGTTGTTTCAGATGTGGCAAACCTGGCCATTTCTCTGCTAACTGTAGAGGAAAACTTGTAAAAGATCAAGACTACTACAAGAACAAATACAAGTACAACTACAGAGAAAGGAGTTATGTCGCCGAGATGGAGAATTGGATCTCTGACTCATCCTCTGATGATGAACCAGAGCAAGCCAATGTTGCTGTAGATGATGAAAGTATGACAGAGGTTGACTGGATGACTGGAGAACGAATAGAGAGAACAGAAGAAGAAGATATAGCTCATACATTCGCTCTTACTGTAACAGAGCCAGACGACAGAGCGCTGGAGACCATTAAACCCAGTGCCAAGGTATGTTCCTCCGAATCCAAGTCTGACTCAGAACTGGAAATGCATGTTTCGCAATTAACTGAGGAATTTCAATTACTGAAACAAAAGCTTTCTGAGGAAAAAGAGCTAAGAAAGCTAGCTCAGAAGGATCTGTCCTTCTACAAGAGAGAGAAAACTCTCTTGGAACAAGAAAAGGAAGATATCTTCAAGGAGAAATCTGAGCTAGAGATCTTACAGCAGAAAGAGAAAAGTACTTTTTCTAAAAAGGTTAAAGAGTACGAAAATCTGTTAAAACAGAAAACCGAAGAAATGAAGAAGTCTGAGAATGAAAGACTTAACTCTGTCGCTTTAAAAGACTTTTTTCAAAAAGAAAGGGAAATCTTACATCAGTCCCTACAGAGAAAAGAACTTCAAATCAAAAAGTATCAGGATGCACAGGATGTGCATGTTAAGATAAATTCTCAGATGGATACGCAAGGTCTTGGTTTCTCAGACCTTGCTCCCTGGAACGGAAAGAAGAAAACATCTCTGTTGACTACTTTCTGTGCTGGGAAAATCCAAGAGAATGTTATCTCTGGTAATGCTGTTTTCAAAAGAATTAAAACCTCGGACGTTTACAAGAGGACGAAAAGGCTTGACTTTAGGAATGTCAGCTATGACTCCTTGGATCATGACAAGGTTCTTAAACCATCTTCAAAGTTTATTCTTGATCAAGGAAGAGCTAGAATCTTAATTCCTAACTCTGTCGAAAGTCTGGATCCAAAAGAGATTTTCAACTTTAATTCTTTCAAGGAACAGAAGCCTGTCACTTCTGAGGCTGAATCCTCTGTTGAAATACCACAGAGCAAGCTCAACCCTGAAGCACCAGTCTTCTCTCCTACTTCTGAAACGATAAGAACATCTTTTGAAGAAGATCTCATGAAAGTTCTTAAAGAAAATGTTGTTTCTGATGCTTTAAAACCCAAGTTGAGAAGGTTTAAAACTGCAAAACCTGATTCTACAAAGCCTGTTTCTGTGAGTAACACCTCCAACAGAGCCACCAGAGACTCTCTAGCCTCTGACAGTGACTCTGACCCTGAGGTAGATGAGCAAATTTTCTGTACTCAACCAAATGCTTTGCACAAACCTAAACAGATACCGGCTGGATCCTTTGATTTAAAAGAAGACATATCATTTTTCAAGAAACAATCAAGATTTATACCGGTAACTGAGTTTAATAACAAAGAATTCAGAATTCTTGCTTCTAACTCAACAGAAGTAAAAGGTAAGGTTAAGGCAAGTACTTTACTTAACAACACCTTTGTTCCAACTTTTAAACCAATCAGATTTACACCAGAACAGAAGGGAAAATGGATAGTAAATGACAGACATACTTCCAATTCTGGTAGAAATCAAGAGATCAATTTTGAGAAAAGAGAATCTGTCTCAAAGAATAGTTCAAACAGAATGCATGGTCCTAGAGCTTTTCAGAATCAAACTCCATCTAATAAACAATTCTTGAATAACAACTTGCATCAATCCTCATGTTCCATCAATTGCAATTGTGTTCATCTGTTAAGAAAACTGCAAAATCATATGAATGGACCTCACTGTGTTCTGAATCAGTCACAAAAGATGATAAATCCCAAGACTGATCAGACCACACAGAAGAAAACCTCTGGCACAACATCAAAGAATGTAAAGCCTGTAGGAAAGACTGTTAACCCATCAAAGCCTAACAAGAAAGGACCCATCATGCAATGGGTACCTAAAAGAAACTAATCTGTCTTGCAGAAGCCTCATGTGCAGATCTGGTACCTAGATTCAGGATGTTCCAGGCACATGACAGGCAATAAGGAGCTGCTGACTTCATTCAAGAACAAAAAAGGAAGTGCAGTCACCTTTGGAGGAGACAATGGAGGACAAATTAGAGGTTATGGTACTCTGGTAAATGGTGGTGTTTCAGTTTCCGAAGTTGCTTATGTTGAAGGATTAAATCATAATCTTCTCAGTATAAGTCAACTCTGTGATCATGGGTTCGATGTCAATTTCAGGAAGAAGTTTTGTTCATTATTACTTTCTGAGTCTGGTCAAGAACTTTTAAGAGCCGACAGAAAAGGCAATCTTTATAAAATGAATTTTAATCCAAACCAGGGAACTACAACAGAGAAACTCTGTTTAGTCTCTTTGAACAAAGAAGATGCCTGCCTCTGGCATAAAATATTTGCTCACTTAAAATTTTCAAATCTTGACAAACTCGTGAAATTGAACTTGGTAAAAGGTCTTCCTTCGCTGAAATTTGACAAAGACCATCTATGCTCTGCTTGTGAGTTTGGAAAAATGAAAAGATCCTCACACAGAACCAAGAGTGATCACAATTGCTTAAGACCTTTGCATATGCTTCATGTGGATCTCTGTGGTCCAATCTCTGTGCAAAGTCTGTCTGGCAAGAAGTATATTCTTGTGCTTATTGATGAATATTCTAGATATACTTGGATTGAGTTCATCAGAGCAAAATCTGATGTCCCAGAAATTCTGATAAGTTTATTGAGAAGGATACAGGTTCTGTTAGGACTAAAAGTGCAAAAGTTGAGAAGTGACAACGGGACAGAATTCAAAAATACTCGAATAGATTCTTATCTATCAGAAGAAGGAATTTCCCAAAACTCTTCAGCTACCAGAACTCCACAACAGAATGGCGTAGTGGAGAGAAAGAACAGAACTCTGGTAGAGGCCGCCAGAACCATGTTGGCCGGTTCTGTCCTTCCCATCAACTTCTGGGCAGAAGCAGTCTCAACAGCTTGTTTTGTTAAAAACAGAGCTGTAATAGTGAAAAGATTTAAAAAGACGCCTTATGAACTCATCAATAACAGAAGACCAAACGTGAAATATTTTCATGTTTTTGGGTGTAAATGTTATGTCTTGAACGACCGAGAACAGCTGGGTAAATTTGACAAGAAAGCGGACGAAGGAATCTTTATTGGTTATTCCCTGACCTCTAGAGCCTACAGAGTCTACAACACCAGAACTCGCGTCATTCAAGAAAGTGTGAACGTGTCCTTTGATGAAAGTACATCAAGTACCTCTGATCGCAAATCAACAGAGGGGACACCAACAGAACAGAAGAAGCCTAGTTCTTCAAAATCAAGGGAAGAAGATATCAATCTCCTATTCGACGATTTCTTCGATGATGATGATGATTCCTCTGTCAACATCAACAGAGGAGATCAAGCTCAAAGTTCAACAGAACAAAATCTGACAGGTACAACTCTTACTGGTCCCTCCAATATTTCACCATCTACTTCTCTGTCTACAGGTATAATTCAGAGAAACGAGGAACCACAACCAGAACCTACACAAGAGCCATCATCACCTCTGCTAACAAATATCGGCAGAAACTCCCTGTTTGAAAGTTCACCTTCGCAGAGCCCTGTTGGCAATTCACAGAGCAATGAGGCCACTCTTCAGAGTTGTGTGCCACAGAACCCTGGCACCAACCCTCAGAGCTCTGTTGCTGAAGATCATCTTTTCTCATCTGAAGCACAAACCCCTCCTGTTGTCCATGCTCCCATGACAAAATGGACTAAGGATCACCCCCAACATCTTATAATTGGTGCTGCTGAAGATGGTGTCAAGACAAGATCGGCTACAATCAACGAAGCTTTCTTTGTTAACTTTTTGAGCATGATTGAGCCGAAAAGAATTTCTGAAGCACTTGAAGACCCAAACTGGATCGAAGCTATGCAAGAAGAGCTTCTTGAATTCGAGAGAAATAAAGTTTGGTCCTTGGTTCCACTCCCAAAAGGCAAATCAGCCATTGGAACCAAGTGGGTGTTTAGAAACAAGAAGGATGAAGATGGGATTATCATCAGAAACAAAGCCCGTCTGGTTGCAAAAGTATATTGTCAAGAAGAAGGAATTGACTATGACGAGACTTTTGCTCCTGTGGCTAGGCTAGAAGCAATCAGAATCTTCTTAGCTTATGCTGCTCACAAGGGTTTCAAGGTCTACCAAATGGACGTCAAATCTGCCTTCCTAAATGGCAGACTACAAGAAGAAGTCTATGTCCAGCAACCACCTGGTTTTGAAAATTCGGAGTTTCCAGACCACGTTTACAAGCTAGACAAAGCTATGTATGGGCTTAAGCAAGCTCCCAGAGCCTGGTATGAAACTCTGTCCAATTTTCTGTTGGTTAATCACTTCGAGAAAGGTACTGTCGATAAAACTCTATTCTTTAGGAGATACAAGAATGATATACTTCTGGTACAAATATATGTTGATGACATTATTTTTGGGTCAACACGGCAAGAGTACTGTGATAAGTTTGAGGATTTGATGAAAAGTGAATTCAAAATGAGCATGATGGGAGAACTTTCTTTCTTCCTTGGTTTACAAGTAAAACAAACCGACAAAGGGACTTTCATAAGTCAGTCCAAATATATCTCTGACATTTTGAAAAAGTACAATTTTAACAACTCAAATTCAATGAAAACTCCTATTGCCACTGGAGTTAAGCTTGACCCTGACCTTAATGGTGAACCAACAGATGTCAAGAACTATAGAGGTATGATAGGGTCACTTCTGTACTTAACTGCCAGTAGACCCGATATAATGTTTGCAACGTGTCTCTGTGCTAGATTTCAGGCTAATCCTAAAGTTTCGCATTTCTCTGCCGTCAAGCGCATATTTAAATATCTGAAAGGGACTCAATTTTTGGGTCTCTGGTATCCTCTGAATTCTGGTTTCGAGCTTGTAGCATATACAGATTCAGACTATGGAGGATGCAAGAACGACAGAAAGAGTACGTCTGGTAGCTGTCAATTTCTTGGAGAGAAGTTAGTAAGTTGGACATCCAAGAAACAGAACTGCGTGTCCACCTCTACAGCAGAAGCAGAATACGTTGCTGCTGCTAGTTGTTGTTCTCAAGTTCTCTGGATGAAAACTCAACTCAAGGATTACGGCTTGGAGTATGACAAAATTCCAATTTTGTGTGACTCCAAAAGCGCAATAGCAATCACAGCTAATCCAGTTCAACACTCAAAGACCAAGCATATCGATATAAGGTATCACTTCATAAAAGATAATGTTGAAAAAGGGACTATTGAAATGTATTTCGTTTCAACAGACTTCCAACTTGCTGATCTTTTTACAAAAGCCCTTGATGAAAGGAGATTTAACTTCTTAATCAGCAAATTGGGTATGCTGAACATGTCCTAACACTATTTATCACTCAACAGAACTCTGATGTTCCTACCAGAGATCTGTCAAAATAGTTGGGTAGGATAGTTCAACAGAGCCTCTGTCATTCACCAGAGCTCTGTAAAACATACTTTTTCAACAAGCTTCCAGTGAATTCGTTTGTATATATCTCTGTAAATATTTCTTTTAGCAAGTTTTTTTTAAGCTCATATTTCTAGGGGGAGCTTATAAAAGAAAATATGCATGGTTTTAGGGGGAGCAAGTCAAAAAAAAATTCTGATTAAAATTCATATGACTTGGCTCTCTTGATCTTGAAAGAAAAATCTTTTTGAAAGAGGGAAAACCTGTTCTGATGAAATTCTTTTGAGAAAGTCGAACTTAGCAGAACCCTGATATTCTCACCAGAGCCTCTGTTGTTTCTCATCAGATCTCTGTTGAAAATTGTTGGTCAATTCTGTCCTTGTTCTTTGATTCTTCACATCAGATACAGAATTTTAAAAATGTTTTTGGGTAAAGGTGAAACATGATTGGTCACTGAGCAAAGTTGAAAAGATTATTTCAACAGAGAAAGAAAATAACTGAGCTCCACCAGAGCTCTGTTAGTTTCTCTGCCCCGTCATCAGAAACACGTCAGCAGAGATGCGGGTCATTCTTTGAAAATCACCCACTTGTCACCCGCATATCTCTAACCGTGACGGTTTACTTGTCCTACGATTGTAAGAACAAAATCTTACGTGGCATCCTCTGATTGAAAGACAAACCACTAGGTGTTCCCACGATACACTGTTCAGGCCGTTCCACTTTCTGACACTCAAGTGCCTACAGTCCCTACGTTGTTTCCCCACCCACATGTTTCCCGTATAAATACCCAACTTCAACCCATTTCACTCTTACGCTTAACAACCATTTCAAACCCTTCATCTTTTCCCTCTCAGAAACCTATACCTTGTGGTTCTCAAGAAAAACCCTAACCTGCAACAATGGCTGAACCCCAAAACCAACCCCAGAACTCTGATGATTCCAGTAACAACGAACCCGTAGATAACATCGTTATTCTACCATACGAGTTGGCTGATAACAACTACCGTTTTGATCCCAATCCAGCACTCTATTTACCCCTTTACCACATCTATATTGAGTTTTTCCGAAACTCAGAAGTTTTTACAGCCCTAACACCCTTTGACGATCATCTTCCTGCAATATATGTCCAACAATGGTGGACCACATGCCAATACATTGAAGACGGCGTCAGAAGCGGAATAGTCGGAAGTGTCAACTCTGGTAATGGAGGATCAGGAACAATAAGGATTCGTGAAAGAACTCTCAGAAGAACTTTTGGGATGAAAACCAAAAGACAGCTAGGTATTGATGCCTATGAGAAACCACCTTCTGTTGCTGTTCTTCTCGACTTCGTGAAGTTTTTGGGTTTCAACAAAGAGTTAGAGAGAATAGGAGCCTTCAGAAGACAAAATCTACCACAAATGTGGAATTTCATGTTCTCAACCCTCAACAGAACCCTCACCTGCAAATCCGGCAGTCAAGACCAAGCGAGCACTGAAATCCTCGAAATCATGTATGGTCTGTTCTTCAACAGAAACTTCAACTATGCAGGGATCCTCTACAATGCACTTCTAGATGCTGTCAACACTAAAACCACTGCTCTAGCCAGAGGTGGAGAAGTTGGAAGACACAAATCCCTTAAAGCCATCAAGTTTCCTCGCTTTATCAGTTTGGTGATCAGAAGGGCATTCGACAGACTGGAACTGACACATCAGGGTCGTTCTACTCCTGTCTGGACCATGGCAAGATTCCAACCAACAACTTCAGGAGATTACCCTTTCATCAGAAGAATTCCAGGTACAATGCTTGCTCTGATCAATCCAACCCACATCTCTATCCAAAACTGTAGAACTGCTGCTCAACCTCAAGAACCTGAGGTGAGAACCCCAGCATATTTAGGTTCTGAGCCTTCTGTGGAGAGTGCGAGTGAGGAAATAGAAGAAGAAGAAAATAGACCAGAGGACAGAGTACCCGAAGTGGGGTCTTCCTCTAGAATAATGGAGGAGGAAGTAGTGAACAGAGCATCCCCTAGGGAGACTGTTCAAGAGGGAGCAGAAGAGACTGCAGAAGTGGTGACAGAGAGATCGCACCCTTCTGGCAGTGTAGAGATTCATGAGATAGAGAGCTCACCAGAGAATTCTGAAACCCTAGAAACCGAGGGAAATGTGAGTATAGAACAAGATGTCCAAGTTGACACATCTGTGCGAGATCCTAACCAAACTCCCAGTGCTACCACATTACCTAATCCTGGTGATCAAGACCAAGGGATTATTGAAACAGAGGTGCACACCTCGAACCTTAACCAGCCAGACCCATCAGAGGCAACTCTTCATGCCTCTGGTACGCACGAAGCCGGGGAAGCTAGTCTTGCTAGTGATGTTCATTCGCCCCAGAACATCGACAGGTCACCTACACATAATGATGCCTCTGTGGCTCATGTAGTCGGAACACAACATAGACCCGAGATTTTTGTAATCTCACGTAGCATCTGTCCGACTCAGGGACAGTATGAGACCTTAGTTGCACAAGGGAAACATTTGCTTGATCCAAATGCTTCTCGTCATATCAGATTTCCTTCCTCAGAACCTGAGCTGGAGGAGGAACTTCTGATCAGAACACCTGTAGGTGATTCCCCTCAAAAGGAACATCAAGGATCGGGTGGAAGTCCTGCAAGAGCCAACATCAAAACAACTCTTGACGCAGGCGCCTCTGAACTCGAGGCAGAACTGGATCCATTAGTTGGTACCAGGGTTACCCCCGTTGACACTGTCACAAAAACAGAGTTCACAAGCTTCTGTGATAGTATCAACAACTCCTTGAATGAGTATAAACTTATCAATTCTCAAAAGGAGGAACTAATCCTCAAGGAAAATACTTCTCTCAGAGACAAACTGCAGAAACTGTCAGAGAAATATGCCGAACTTCATCAGAAATACATTGACACTGAAAGGATCAGAACAGAAGTTGAACAGACAAGAGGAGAGGAAATTGGCAGACTGGCTACAGAGATAGCAGATCTAAGAACCGTCAGAGCAGAAGAGAACACAAAGGTATCGACAGAAGTAGCTGACCTGAAAAGACTTGTGATCGACAACCATACAGCTCAAATGAACAGAACTCTGCCAGTCCCAACAGTTATCCTATCAGAATCCAACATCAGAACCTTGACAGAGCTCATTGATAACTCTGTTAAGAAATCCATAAAAGAAGCCACAACGTCAGATGCTGATCCTCTCAACATCTCCAGCCCCAACCCAAACAGTTTGCCAATGACAGTCGGTCAAATGGGCGACTTCAGAAGGGACGTCGTAAAGAAATTGATGACAATCTCGTCCAAATTTGTCATGAAAGCCCAGGCAACAGAAGCACTTGTGAAGGAATCACTGGACTCCCACAAATTCAACTTTGTGAGCCAAGTCGAGGAAATCAGAGGTGCTGCAGCAGAAGTGGAAGACACCTTGAAGAAAGCAGTTCCTACTTTCACAGATGCAATCTTACAATCTGTCATACAGAAACGATCTGCTGAGAAAGCACCAGAGGGAGAGCCTTCTGGCAAAAGACGTAAGTTTGTTGACCAATTCTCACCCATTGTCTCCAGACTCTCTGATGAAGACTCCTCTGATGATGATGATGATTTCCACGATGCTGCATCAGATAGTAATTTGGGTGAGTCCTCGGGTCAACAAAAGGGGGAGAAGGAGAAAGAAAAGGAGAAAGAGAAAGAGAAAGAGACAGAGAAAGAGAAAGAGAAAGAGACAGAGAAAGAGAAAGAAAAGGAGAAAGAAACAGAGACAGAGAAAGAAGAAGAGAGAGAGGCTGAAATGCCTACTGAAAGAGGCAAAGAGAAATTAACAGAAGAGGTCGGGACAGAAGATATGGGGATAACAGAAGAAGATATACCTACGGTGGAATTCGACTACATGTTCAAAGATCGAGTCATCAAACCGACAGAAGAGTCAACACAAGAACCACCAGAGATTATCTGCCTGGATACCCCTCCTACTTCACCAAGGACTGAACCAGAGAGATCAATCCCAATCTCTGCTGATGAACAAAGCCAAACAGAAGTTGCTCAAGAATATGTTCATATCAATACTCTTATGGCTGAAACTCATGAAGACCCAAACCCAATGATACCAGAACAAAACCCAGAATCATCCACCCAACACACCGATAAACCTGCCTTGGAAACGGTATTTGCATTTCTTTATGCTGACAGAGATATCATTCCTGCAAATGCCGTACCCATAAATCCTTACCTTAACCCAATCAGAATAAACACCATTACTGAAGCAAGGCGGATGTTCATCCGAAACAAGTCCAATCTGAACAGAAACATCAACTCACACTTCAGTATCAAGAGAATCCTAGACATCAAGCATAAGAAGTTCCAGCACAACAGAATGACCTATCATGAGTACACTGTGGAATCAACAGAAGGAAAGAACGAATTCTTCAACGACAACGATCTTGTCCTTCTAAATCCGTACGATCTAACTGTGCTTCATGCCTACTGCTTGAACTTCTCTGACAGATATACTCCAGCAAGAACAGCCTTACCTGAAGTCAAACTAGCTATGCAAGAGCACATCAATCTCAGAACTCAGACAGATTTTCAGCTAGGCATAGAGTTTGAAATTGAGAAACTGGCGATTGCACCACCAAGCGAAGATCTTGAGGGCTATCGACATTTTAGGACTGGAACTGTAGTTGAAGATCCTCCAGTCTTTATCTGCCGACAGAAAGGGACAAAGAAAGCCATCAGATCTGCTGAAGCTCATAAGTACACAAGTGAGTCGCTAGCATATCTCAAAAACATAGTTCAAAGTCTCCCGAGGAACAAGTGTCCGGAAGAACAGCAAAGGTCCTTCATCAACATAATTAATCTGATGCTTGACTTCCGTGAGCTAATCAGAAGATTCGACAGAATCCTTAGGGGAGATAATTACGCTTGATTGTACTTGTTCTTTCTATTGTAAAATCTTAAAAGAATAGTGCACAGGGTAACAGAGGGTAAAGTTCTCTGTTCTTTTGTTTTCAATCTCTTGTCATTTCCAATTTTTTTATTTTCAATACTTAGGGGGAGATTGTTAGCTCCAAGTATCTGTAAAATGAAAGTATTGAAAATAAAACCAAGTCAGAAGACCTACAGAGATAAAGCAGAAGACTTAGAAGACCAACAAAGAAGACCAACAGAACTCAACAGAGTTCTGGTGGAACCAACGGAGCTCAACAGAGCTCTGGCAGAAGATCAACAGAAGAACTGTTCATACCCGAAGACCAACAGAGTTCTGTCATAACACGCTCTGTTGAAGTGAAGACCTCTGTTATGCCTAAGTCTCGTAGAAATCCGAAGTGTCAGATACGTGTCCACACCTTTCCACGTATGCCCTAAAGATTGGAGACACACTTTCCACGTGTCATTCCAGGGTACGATAGTACACTGTCTACACTTTATGAGGCTATATATAGCGAGGTAGTGGAACAAACAATTGTAAGCTTTTGGAATAATAGTTTTCCACAATTGTAAAAGCACACACTGTCATATCCTCATAGCACTACCCCGTACGATATTGTCTCTGTGATTTCTTGATACACCATTGATCTTGTTCTTGGTGTTATCTTTATCAATATACGAGCAGCGTTTCTTATTTGATCTTGTTATCATATTCCTGTTCTATATTTGATATCACAGTTTACATATCGTCTCATACAATCACTCACTTTAATGGCTTTATATTTAAATGCTTCCGCTGTCTATTTAACTACCATTATCGTGATACGACGTGAATCTGGGAACCAACATTAGGTCATGGCTTGCCATAAGCATAGTGTGGCGTGAGACACAAGCATTAAGTCACGGCGTGCCATGACGGCGGCTGCTGCGGCGAGCCTTTTAGAACGGTGCATCTTATCCATCTTATTTAAAAGGTATTGTAAATATTTTAACAGGACAATCTTGTTACAATATTATATATAATATTATAAATAAAATTCTTTCTTAAAAATTGATTAACTTTTATTATCTAAGATGTCTTGTTATAAACATTATAAAACTTTCTAAAATATGTTTTTTTTAAAATAAGAAGTAAAACAGAATGCATTTTATTTTAATGTAATTTACATGATAAATATATATGGTCGTCTTAAAAACGACAAAATTTTCATCCCAATGACATGTTTTAGTTTTCATAATTTCAAATTTTGTCAGAGACGGAAGAAAAACCAAGAGTTTCCTTCAAATGTTAAACGGAAAAAATGTGAGTTCACATGAAAATGATGACTTAACGATCAAACCTTGTATATCATTTGGGAAAAGTGATTATGCAATTTGCGACGGTTCTTTAGAAGACATTAGCTTATGGTATTTTGCAAATCATATTGAGGTTGTGCTTTAATACGAAGTATGGAACATGTCTCTTAAAACTTTAAGGCATATATATATATATATATATGTTTATATATACTAGCAGTTTACCCACACGATGCAACACGGGTGAATCACAACTCTGAAACAATAGTTTAGCCTTTGATTATGTTTGAGCGTTCATTCTCAAAAAAAAACTTGAGCTTGTGTGGTTTATTTGCATGTCAACAAATAAATAAAGATGAAGGTTAATATTATTTATTAACAAATCCGTATATACCAAAATGACAAATTTTTGAAGGTTAATATTATTTATTATTTATTATTCAAATCCGTATATTAAGTAGCCCACATATTTTTGAAGTATCAAAATGACAAAACAATCCATTGGGAAATAGCACCATATATACCATTCCATCCATTGCTTTTCAACTTGAATTTTTCAGGATATTATAAACTTTAAGGAGTTTGCAAGTCACATGACAAATGATGAACAGCAGCAGTTACTTACGTATTTACCTCCGATTGATACCATTCAGCTGCCGGATAGGTTTGCATCATATCCTTTAATATTAACCTATCATCCATTTAGATAAATCATTGAATTTAATAATCAAGACATCAAGCATAGTAATGTTAGAGAGCAGAATAGTTCATATAGATGATTCTAATTAGTCTTTGTTCTCAATTCTACAGCCTCAAAAGTATGATTGAGAGCCGTCAGTTTACGGAGAACATATTCTCCTTCCAGAAACTTCTTGCAGAAGGGAATTTTGATCTCTCTGCACCTGCAATGGAAAGTGAAGGATGCAGAAAATTAAAGAAGCTTGCACTTTGTAATGTGACAAAATGCAAGTGGGTGGAACAATATAAAATGCAAGTGGGTGTACCCGCGCGATGCAACGCGGGTGAATCACAATTCTGAAACATTAGTTTTGTCCTAAATCATTTTTTTTATCACTTTTGATTTTATTGCACAAGTTTGTGTGATTAATTTGCATGTCTTGGAATAGCATTTGGATACTAATTTCACGATTTTATCAGGGCTTTTGGATTTTTATGCATAAAATGGTAGTACCATATGCATTTTGAGTTGTCTTTAAGAGTTTTGTATATATGTATTATAAGGTAGTAATAGATAATAGATATATATATATATATATATATATATATAGAGAGAGAGAGAGAGAGAGAGAGAATAAACATGCTCTAATAAACTACCAAGAGTTTCCTTTGACACTTCCAAAGATGAAATCAGAGAATATATGGTGGAAACCCGGTGACCAGCTTCTTCAGGGTCTTTTATTTGTTTATATTCTATCGAAGCAAAAGAATCAGATGGAAAAGCAGAAAAGCAATGTAATTGAAATACTCTGAAAGGGATTGTTTTGTTACTTACCTTCACCCATTGTTTAATCAAAGCTTCCGGGATCGGAATCTTGGCAAACAAGCTTTGAGCAACAGACCAACTTCCAAGATAATGTTTAAAGATCTATGTTATCTCCTTGCTACCACATTGGTGAAGTATGTCCAACAAAAAACGCTTTTTGCACATGCCTCTGTGACAAAACCAGCTATGACGTCCTCAGAGAGATCACTGGAACACCCATCTCTGCTTGAAGCAAACATCTTGCAAAAGTGCAATACGCAGCTCCATGCTGCTTCACAACTTAATTTAAATGCCTCTGTAGCCTACAGACAGAATGCATCATCATTAAGAACCCAAATTGTATTCATCCTTTTGGATATATGAATCTTAAAGCACGATGTATTAATGCAAGTTCAGCATTCCACTCATATATATGCAGTAGCAACATCCCAAACCAATGTCCCAAAATACCAAGCTGAGGCTGATGTTGATGTATAACTACAGAATGAGATAGTAGTATGCAACTGTATATGTAGTACCTCTTTTAATCTATTAGTTCTGTACAAAACTATGCCAACATTGTGCAGAGAAGCAAAGAGAAATTTCAGCCCATCAGCATGGACCCAATCAGCTTTGATAATATGCATAAGAAAATTAGTACTCTCCTGCAATGAGTAAAGACAAACATAAGCTAAAATATACTTTAGACATGCTACCATATTTGCTGAAACCATCAAGAAAATGAACAACAAAATATGTAACTGTGTTTATCAATATACAACAAATAATTATTAAGCTCGACATCATGCTTTGTAGTAAATGAGAGTGTGAAAGCAGCTGAAGCTACAGCTAGTACAGCTCGGCTGTTCTCCTCATATACATTTCTCTGCCTTTCACTGCATACGTAAATTAAAGAGAAGAAACTATGTAAGTAGCTTAATCGGCATATAAATGGTAATAATTAAAAATGATGCCATTGGCTTACCAGTAACCAAGAAAAACAAGTCTGAACTGATGGAAAGCATCCTGAATATTAGGTAACGAGACGTCTTCAAGTCCACAAAGTATATCTTTACGCTCAGAGTCTATCTGCTTGGAAATTGGCTCACACAAGAATTTTAACGCAGTAAAGTACAAAGACCTATAGATGCTTTCATGTTTTTCGGCACTGAGTTTATATGAGCCATGGGTGTTAGTTGACCTGTGTAGCTGATCTTCCATGTTAAGCAAAACCTTGCAGATAGAGCAAAAATGTTGAACCTGAACCAACATCAAGCAAAAGCAAAAATGTATTGTTTTCAACATCAAATAAAGAAAAACAACTACTGAAGATTCATGAAACCAAAATGTTATTACCATCGACAAACATTAACTGAAACCAACATCAAAATTGGTCAAAATCGAAAATAGTACTTCAGTAAAGAGAATAGAGAACCTTATCATGATCAAACAAAGTACCTCGCAAGAGCATTTTAAACATCTGAACCCAAGCCATCTCCACTTCCCTATTGTAAGAAAGGAATTTTATGAACCAGGAAAGAAAATCAAATTAGGTAGGCTAAGAAAAGAGGCAAAATAATTGGTAGAAGAGTCAAAATAGGATCCTGTTGGACAAATCAGTCAAAAAAATCCTTGAAGCCTATGAAAATACAGATTATTCCTTCTACCTAAAAAGTAATTACGAGCTATGAAAATCCAAATTATCTTGTATATTTTGATCAACATAAACCCGAAAAAAGCATGAAAGAGCTCAGAAACTAACCTTGGAGTTTTTCATACTCATCCAAACAGGAGGTTTATTTTCTTGCTGAAACCTAGCAATACTACTTATTTCATAGGAGAATCAACATCAAAATCAAAGATTTTCTATCATATAAAAACTGATGATGATAAATAAATAATGAGTAAGTGATTTATAATTGGATACATGCGATAGATTTCATGCTGAAATTGAGTCAGTCAAATCTGTCAAATCTGTGTGATATACCAACATTTCAAAACAAAGCAAAATCGCAACCTAAAATCGTGAACCGGACATTTAAAAACAAAGCAAACACGTAAAAAAGATTCACATTGTGAAACAAAATATGTATATCAGTACTTTAAACCTTCGCCATTGATGAAATTATTTTGCGTGAAATAACACATGATGCACTTGTTCTAACGGTTATCACAATATTTGAGATTCTCATTTTATTATCCCCTATACATATACCTGTATCGCTAAGTACACGTCCGGTTCGACATCTTCTTGGATACAGGAGTTATTGCCTCCAAGTGACGGCCTAACGAAGTCATTTCCTCTATCGGGGTTACCCAAATCATTATAAACGTCATAATGATAGATTCTATCAGACAACTTCCTGATTCCTTTGCCACCACCCCTTAATATTCGAAGTTGTTTTTCTCTTAAAGACTTTAGCCCAGCTGGAGTCTCATCGGGTAGATACGGCTTCAACCTGGAAGTATGAAAAAAGTCATTTTTAATGGATCGTGTAAAAAGGGTTTCAATTCAATCTTGTTTCAACACATTATTGACAACTAAAAGACTTGGAATTCAAACAGGTTTTCAGATATAAATTATATTTTCTATAAAACAAATTGAAATTTAATAAGAGATAATAAAAACCCAATCATTTTGTGGAGAAATATACAGAACCCAAGATCAACAGAGGCATTTCGTCGAACATTTAGGGGAAGTGGCTTACTTGGATCAATAATGTTGCTATAAACCTCCAGAACAACATTTCTCCCGATCTAATCAGTAAAAGCTGATAACAGCAAATTAAACAAAAATAATAAAGATCAACTAAATCGAAAAAATATTCAAGAGAGTGAGCTCAAAACGTAAGCTATTATATAGAATGCCATTTACATCACACCCATCAATTTTTAACAGCAAGTAGATCTGAAACCTTATCCACCGAATCAAAATCAACAAAAGAATCGAAACACTTTAAAACCATGATTTCTCAGCTGAAACACTAAAAACATCTACCAGTAGATACCAAATCAAGAAACGAAGCTATATGTAAATTTTACTTACAGATTCATAGCCTTCGAGTAATTCCTGTGCGAAGCCGCTGAAAACCCTAGCCCTCACGAATTAGTAAGAGAGAAATGTAGTGAGAGAAACTACAAACCCACATCGAACAAGAAGACAGATCAATTTCATGAAATCACCATGTAAAACAGTAAAAGAAGCAGAACCCACGAGGAAGAAAGCCTAAGATTAGGGATAAAAACCCTAAGATTTGAGATTAAGGTTCCAATTTTCTGGTCTGAGAAATCATGATTAAAAGTAAGAGATTAGAAACCCTAAAACAAGAAATCATGATTAAAAGTAAGAGATTAGAACCGTATGAGAAATCAAGATTAGAAATCTGAGTTAAAAACCCTAAAACAAAACATATACCTGATTTGAATCGTATGAGAAATCTTACCATGTGAATCGTAGAGAGCACCCAAAGTAGCTAATTCCCTCTTCCAGGAAAACAAAAATCGTTTGGTCTTTGAGAGAAGAGGAGAAGAAACAGTAGAGAGACAGCTTGAATATTTGAGAGCCAATAGGTAATTTTGAAATTTGAATTCAGAAGAAATATGGGAAATGAGCGGTCTGTCTCTGAAATTTGAATTCGGTGCATGTGGTGGTACCGTTAAAAACACTTGTACTTCATGCATAACATTTTGTAATTCATAGCTTTAAGAGTTTTATGCATAAAATGATTGTACCATATGCATTATAACTTGTCTTTAAGAGTTTTGTTGTATATGCTTAACAAGGTAGTAATAGATAGAAATATATATATATATATGGTCAGGTTCAAGGGAAAACCTCAAAAAACGGAAAACTGAAGAATACCCTAGGGGCCCTTCATCTGGACGGTATGCACTTGTGCATACAGGTTATTTGTACAAATGCATAATGCACTTGTGCATAAAACCAAAAAGTCAACTATTTACCTGTATGCACAAGTGCATACCGTACAAATGAAGGCTCCTAGGGTGTTTTTCAGTTTTCCGTTTTTTGAGGTTTTCCCTTGAACCTCCTTATATATATATATACATATTATAGTACGACGGTAATCAAATAAGAAACGAAAAAAGATTAAGGACCATGAGGACCATTCTCAATCATTCAAGGTTTTTAATCAAAGGCAATTAAAAATGTGGCATTTTTATAATATATGTGAAAAGTGGTATCTAATCTCATGTCTAATCTGCAAGTTTCAGGGCAAAATTGTAATTTGAGTTTTTGAAATAAGAAGACCACGACTAGAAACCCAATTCCAATTCCATTGCTTGGTAATCAAACTAATTCCTCCACGACATGTTCATCATCGCCCGTCACCGCCCTCGACAGAGTAGCACCGACGGTTTCTGCAACGACGGTTGTTGTACTTCTCTACTTCAGTTACGTTGCCGAAGATCGTCTTCTGGTTCTGATGGGTCTATTGGATATCAGTTCTCTTCGATTTATTCATATTTTTTCCTTTCCAATTCTTCACAATCAACTCAGAATTCCACGATTTATACATATAGTTCGAATAATACTGTTTCTGAATCTCCAAGTGCAAATGTTGAAGCACTAACAGTGAATAATGATCCGCCAGTTGCTCAAAATCAAACTCCAAGTGAGAGTCTTGGTGCTAAAATTGAAGTCCTGAAAACCAATCAGAAAACAATTACGTCTCTTCCTTCTCAATCTGCTTCAAATAAGCCAACACAAACACTGCCAACACAATCTTCATAAACCCTAAAATTTTCCGTGAAAATCGGAGAGAAGTCTTGGTCAGAGACGCCAAAATCGACTTTGGAAAACGGTAATGAAAGTGTGAATTCCACTTCTTCATCAGTGAATAAATGGGGGGGATAATGAGAGAAATACAAGGGCGTCATCGGAGCATGAGATTGCAGATTTGGTGATGAATTTGTCAAATTGTAATCTATTTTATGGGGATTGGGTGAGAATGAAGCCTATCCACTGTATAACCCGGTTCATGCGCACTGATTGATGAACAATTTAATTGAAAAGTAGGTGGAAAAATCATGTTTCGTATGATGAATTCATTTAGATGTGCATCGACGGTTGTTCTAACAGAGACCAAGGTGTAGATATCGCAAAAGCTCTTGATGAACTTGTTGTGTTTTCATATGGTGAACTTGTTGTGTTTCATATGGTGAATCCGTGCGTTTCATATGGTAAATTTGTATGTTTCATCTGATGAATAAATCAGTATGTTTCATCTTGTGAATCTTGCTACCAAAATGACGATTACGCCATTTTCATGATGTGAACCAAGTTTTAATTATAACCATGGGATCAAAACCAAATTACGTCTTAGATTGGTTCTGCACGGTTCTCAAACTTTTTCTGGTTCTCACATGATTTAACCCCTATTCTAGTATGTATCTAGTTATATATGTTTTAACTTTTAGTCAAATAAAATTTTATACTTTTAGCAGATTTGGTGATTTTGATTTCCGAATTTCGAAATCTTCAAAATAATGATTCTAATTGTTCTTTTAATTTATATAACTTTTAATATAATATGTAATATTAATTTGGGAATTTCATTAAAATACCCAAAGTTTGACTTTGACTTGCCAAAATACCCATTTCCCTCTCGAATTTGCCGAAATACCCATTTTTCCCGCGAAGAATCCCGCGATCGCGGGACTCACAACGACGTGGCACCACGTGGCACCATCTTTGGCCATTTGTCCCACTATGGTCCCTCAAGATACCCCGTGGCTACAAAATGACCCCTGGTCCCGCGAGTTTTCCCGCAATCGCGGGATTACCTGGACACGTGTAGGGCTGGGGTTGAAACCCTAATTTTTTATAACTATAAAGAGAGAGGGTGGGGGACCAACATCCGGCCACTATACCATATTTTTAAACTCTCTCCCAACTCTCTCAACTTCTCGTGTCGATTACGCACTCGGTTTGAAGATGTCACGTGTTAGACCATCTGTATCCCAACCCTCAAGCCTTCAAGCGCCACATCAGCGCCACATCAGCTTTTCTCCTAACCCTCTCCTCAAACCCTCAAGCCCCAAAGTGGCGTAGCGGAACCCTCAAGCCCTCTTGCCAACTCATTTTTTAATTCTTTTATTTATACATTTAATTATTTAACAAAATAAAAATATTTATATATTTTTTAATAAATAAAAATAAGATAAATAATAAAAATAAAAATTCATATCATTCATTAAAAATAAAAATTACAAAATACAAAACACTAAAAAAATAAAAAATTACAAAATACAAAATTACCCAAAATTATGTAATTTTCTAATTCTCTCTTTCTTCGCCAAAGTAGCCCTCAAAACGTCTCCCGTAAGGTGATCATGCGGGGTTATGAAAAACTCGAAGTCTTTATCAAATCGTTTTTCTCGTTCGATTTCTCGTTCGTGTTCCAACTTATCTCGTTCGAGTTCGAGTTTTTTTCATTTTGTATTCCATTGTATCATCAATCTTCTCGTTGAACGTCGTCAACAACTGAGTAACACTTTCGTTCGTATTCGACCCGCTCGTATTACTCGTTGATGTTTTTTTGCCTTGTTTCTCCCGATGGGTCGTTGAAGTTGCTCGATGAAGTTGTCGTCATCGTCATCATCGGAAGGTTTGGTACATTTTGAACCCCGCAATGAAGTTGTCGTCATCGTTGGAACGGCTCCCCATTTTGGACATTTTTTTAAGACTTCCCAAGCTTGTTTGTGAGTGAAAGCAAACCCAAGTTGTGCTCGGTACAGTTCGTGTGCCATTCGTGAAATGTCGGCCTCACTCATTCCGCTTGATCTATTAGTGACCAAGTTGTTGTAGAAGCCGCCAAAAGAATTTATTCTTTTATTGAGGTCGTTGAACTTGGTGTTGAGTTGATGAGTTGTTCTATAATTTCCGCGGCCCATCAAACTAAAGAACACTTGCCCGATTCGGGTCCAAAAACTTTCTACATTTATGTAATTTCAAGTATAAGAATATTAACAAGAATAATAATAATAATAAGAATATTAATAATAATAATAATAACAATAATAATAATAATAACAATAAAAATATTACCACTGGTTTGTGCGTTACCGACAACGGGGTCCTCCGAAACGTCAACCCACGCCGACACTAACGCGAGTTCCTCGTCTTTACTCCACATCTGTTTGGCGGCTCTATTTTCATATTGTTTGTTTTTTCCTTTTCTCGTTGGTGTCGGGTTTGATGGTTCCGGGTTAGATTGTTGTGTGTAGATGGATTGTGGTGTGTGCGGGCTAGAATGTTGGGTTTCCGGAACAATGTCGTCGTCGAGATTGATTGCGGGTGAAGGAAGATTGTAGTTGGCCGGAGTAAAACCTTGTTCAATCAAACCGGGACTTGTAAATTGGTAAGGAATATGTTGCGAAAATTGTAGGTGAAATTGTTGGGGAAATTGTTGCGAAAATTGTGGCGGAAATTGTTGCGAAAATTGTGGCGAAAATTGTTGCGAAAATTGCGGATGATAACCTTGTTGTGTAAACGCTTGGAAACCAAGCTCCGGATCTTCTTGCGGTTGCGGTGTATCCGGTCGGTTACGACGGGATGTAGGTGTTTTGTTTGGATTCATGATGAAATTTGAGAGTGTTGATCCAAACCCTCAGTGATTTGATAATGACCCTATCTTAAATACTTAGTGAAAATTGTAAGTAAACAATATGTATCAGAGTTTCACTATCGCTGATAAGTACTAAGATCTTACAGTACTGCTGATAGGAACTCTCGCACTTTTAGATTAAACATTCAGCGAACACTGTTCACCATAATGCTGAGTCTGTTCAGTCCTTATGGTGATCGCTGATAAGTTAGTTGTTTACTTATGATCCCTGAAGACAAGATTCACGTCAACAAAGGTTCTACGCTGAAGTCGAAGATCAAGCTCAAGAACCAGCGACAAGTCTCCTAATGAACTGATGCGGATCAGCGAAGACTCAGATTTGTCCACTCAACGTGAAGTATCAAGTACAAGACTTCAGCTATCGCTGAACTTTATCATCTGCTGAATAGTAAATGATAATCGCTGAATCAACGAAAGCTGATCATGAAGTCCTCCGTACAAAGTACTTTTGTCTTAACCTCCCTTGCACGCCACCGTACGAAATGTCAGAAAAGAACCTCCGAAAATCTGAAATCGTACAACCACTCTGATACTACACTGTTCATTCATGCGGCTACTAAGGTTGTCATCAAAGGTCAATGACATGCAACCAATCCGCTAATGACACGTGTAAAGTATATACTGGATTGCATTAAATGCATGCAGTATATAAAGAGATGAACTCACTTCATTTGAAGTAACTTGCTAACTCTGGACAAGTTCAAATCTCTCAAGATAGGATTTTATTAGTAATCTCCTTATCTTTCTTAGTGCAAGAAAACCTTAGTGTTCCAACTTGTTTAGATTTAGGTTTATCCTTAATCTTGTTTCCGCAACAAGCTGTAAATTGTTAATGATTTATCAAAAAACAATTTAGAAAAGTAAAATAGTGTGTTTGTATTCAACCCCCCCCCCCCCTTCTACAAACTTGTTTAAGCCTTTCGGGACCAACAAGTGGTATCAGAGCAGATTTGTTTAATCTCATAAACAAGATCTAATCTAAGATATTTTCTCTTCCTTGCTATTATCTGAAAATGGCCAACTCAAACACAAACACTCACTATATCGACAATGGTTCTCTTGCAAAACCCCCTAGATTTTCCAGAGACAACTTCAACTTATGGAAAAATAGGATGACACTCTTCTTAGAAGGTGTAGACCCTACTATACCTTACTATCTTGAAAACGGTCCACACATCCCTGTAACGATTGATCCTGCCGTTCCAGCCACTGCAACTAGAGCTGCTATTCCAGAAAGGCTGATTCCAAAGGAAATCCATCATTGGACCGATGAAGACAAGAAGAAAGTGGCTATAGATACAAAAGCCAGATCCATACTATCCATGGCCCTTCCTGACGAAGTCTACCATTCCGTCATGAACCTGAAATCCTCGAAGGCCATGTGGGACACAATATGTGTTCAGTATGAAGGAACGTCTGAAGTCCAGGATTCAAGAAAGATCAACCTGGTAAGACAATACGAAAGTTTCATCTCTGGTAAGAATGAAACTCTCTCTGAAGTACATCAACGTTTTAACTGCTTAATTATAGATCTTAAAACGGTTGGTAAGGAATATTCTAACTTTGAAGTTCTGACAAAGTTTTTAGAATGTTTACCTGAAAGCTGGGACAATTATTCCATGTGTCTCAAGCTGTCAAAAGATCTAAGATCAATGACACTCGCTACCTTATATGGCACATTGCTGAATCATGAGCAATCTAGCCATCTTAAGAAGAATCTTGTAAAAGATTCCAAAAGCACCCCTGTTGCTTTAATCTCAGAGGAACCTTCTACTCAGCGACCCGTGGTCACTATCACTGAGTTAGAAAGTAACTCTGAAAGATCATCAGATTCTGATTCTTCAGATGATGAATCCTTGGCTCTCCTAACTAAAAAGTTCAGGAGATTCGCCAAGAAGAAAATGTTTAGAAAGAACAAAACTCTTTCTATAGCTGACAAGCCTAAGTCATCAGCTTTTGTTGATAAGGCTACTGCTACTTGTTTTAACTGCGAAAAGACAGGTCATTTCGCTAACGAGTGCAGGTCAAAGAAAATCATGAGACCTTCAGCCTTTACAAAGAAATCCTTTGTTCCAAGGAATAAAGACGACAAATACTTAAAGCTGAAGGAGAAGTATGCAAAGCTGAAAAGCTTTAAGAAGAAGGGAAAAGGCCTAATGGCTGACTATGATTGGGCTGCTTCTGATGAAGAAGCCTCATCATCTGATTCTGAAGATGATGAAGCAAATCAATGTCTCATGGCCAAGATTGAAGAAGAGGAAGAAAGTTCAGACATACCCTCCACTTCAACATCTGCCATTCAGGTATCACCTTCCTTCTTTACCAATATTGTAAATATTGATGAAGCTGATAGTCTCCGTAAAATCGAACTACTGACTAGAAGCTTATACGAAGCCATGAACGGCAAAGCTGTGGTTGAAAACCAAAATCTTGATCTCGCTGAAAAGCTTAAAAATTTCCACCTTCAAATAGAAAAGCTTTCTAAATTTGAAGAAGATTTTAAAGATCAAGTCCATTTGAATCAGCTAGTCAAAATTGAACGAGCGGAAGCTATCGCTGCATTAAAAGCTGAACAAGCTACTGTTGAAGGATGGTGTAATTCTTCAACAAAGATCACTGAGATAATTAAGGCTCGGATTCCTCTGAGTGATAAACGTGGTCTGGGTTATAAATATGATACTCCAATACCAACCACTGAACGTTCAATGCTTAAATTTGGAACGTTCGTATCCTCAGTAGCTGACACTTCTTCATCTCAGTACTCCTCGTCGATTACACCAATCCCTGAGGAAACTCCTACCTCCTCAAAAGGTAAGGAGAAAATGGTTTATTCAAAACCTACCTCTGTCTCTAAAGATAAAGGTAAAGGAATTGTAATTTATCAAAATCCTCAGAAGGGTACTTTAGTACCTAAGCTGAATGCTTCCAAAGCCTTAGTGATTCATTCATCTGGTTCTAGAAATCAGACCTCTGGATCAGTTCAGCGACCTACTCCTAGACTCAGAGTAGATGTTCTTGGTAAGAAATCTGAAGAACTGAATGTTCGTCCTATTTCAAAAACCAATAGTGTACTTGGTGCTGGCACTTCTAATTCCAAATTAAAAGCTCAGCACACAAGTGGTCCTAGAACTAATTTTAGTTATAGGAAATGTTATCACTGTGGACTTACCGATCATATTGCAAGTAAGTGTCCCACAACCACCAAAGCTGATAAGATAGCTAAGGTGAAGATAGCACCAAAGAAGACCAAACCAGTTGCAAGTCAGGTCAAGGTGACTCATACCGCTGAGGTCAAGAAATTGACCAAAGTGAAGAAAGACAAAGCTGAATCTTCAAATGCTGCGAAGACTGCTGAACCCATTCCAACCACTTCCACTAACAAACGCGTATACATGGTGAAGTGGGTACCCAAGCAAAACTAATCTTCCTTTGTATTGCAGGTTAAGAAGGGTATCTGGTATCTCGATAGCGGATGCTCTAGACACATGACTGGAAAGAAAAGCCTGCTCGCTGAATACAAGGAAGAGAAGGGTCCCTCTGTAACTTTCGGTGGAAATGGAAAAGGACACACCCGAGGGTATGGTGTACTTTCAAATGGTACAACATCCTTCAGAAGAGTCGCATATGTTGAAGGGCTGAAGCATAATCTTCTGAGCATCAGTCAGCTTTGCGACATGGATAACAAAGTGATTTTCACCAAGGAATCCTGCTTTGTCTCTGACAAAAAGGAGAAGATAGCTCTCAGCGGTTATCGTTTGGAAAATGTTTATGTTATAAACATGGACTCAACAACCACTGAGAACTCCTGTTTCTTCTCAAAGGCATCTTCTGATGTCAACTGGCTATGGCACAAGAGACTCTCACATCTCAACTTCAAGACACTGAATACTCTTTCATCCAAAGAGTTAGTCACTGGTCTACCTCAACATTCATACGCCAAAGAATCCTTATGTTCAGCGTGTGAAAAAGGGAAGCAGACCAAGGCAAGCTTTAAGTCCAAGCAAGTTTCCTCAGTGTCATCTCCTCTTCAACTACTCCATATGGATTTGTTTGGCCCCGTTAACAAACAATCCATCGCTGGAAAGAAATATACGCTGGTCATAGTTGATGAATTCTCTCGTTATACATGGGTAATGTTTCTCCGTTCTAAGAGTGACACCCCTGAAGAACTCATCACCTTTGTTCGGAAGATGGAAACTCTGAACAATATGACTGTTCGCTCAATAAGGAGTGATCATGGAACTGAATTCAAAAACAGTTCTCTTGATTCCTTCCTTGAGAGCAAGGGTATTTCTCATAACTTTTCGTCAGTGAGAACACCACAACAAAACGGAGTCGCTGAAAGAAGAAATAGAACAATTATTGAAGTTGCACGTTCAATGCTCAGCGATTCTCACCTGCCTACTCAGTTTTGGGCAGAAGCTGTCAACACGGCTTGTTTTACGCAAAACAGGTCGCTGATAGTCAAAAGATTCAAAAAGACAGCCTATGAACTCTTTCATGGAAGAAAGCCTTCAATCAGCTTTCTTCACATCTTTGGTTGTCAGTGTTTTATACTGAACAACAGAGATGCCCTTGGAAAGTTTGATCCTAAGGCTGATGATGGAATCTTTCTTGGATACTCCTAAGTTTCCAAAGCCTTCAGAGTCTTCAACAGAAGAAGACAAACTGTAGAAGAAACTATTCACGTCACGTTTGACGAATCCCGTTCAGTGAACTCTAAACCGAACGCTGATACAGAAGAACTGAATCAATGGATGTTTTCTCATCTTGGTGATTCAGAAGATGTTCCCACTACTCATACTCATACAACTGAAAATGATGGTCCTACTATCATTCCCAATATGCAGAATAGTGAAGCTGGAACATCTTGGGTCTCAGCTGTTCCTATAAATACTATACCCGCAGTTGATCCAAATGTCTCAGAAATTCCATCTATTTCTCAGCAATCAGTGAATGAAGTGACAAATGCAAGCATTCCTCTCTTAGCTGATTATCCAGAAGTAGCTGAAGCCTCATCTTCAGTTTCTCCAGTTCAGACTGCGTCAGCGACGCATGCTCCGGCTCAGCGATGGACTGTAAATCACCCAATCGATCAAATTCTTGGTGATCCCAACGCTGGTATTCAGACTCGTAGAAGTGCAGGTAATATTTGTTTATTTGTTAACTTTATTTCTCTAACTGAACCAAAGAAAATAGATGATGCCCTCAGAGATCCAAACTGGGTCAGCGCTATGCAAGAAGAGCTGACTGAATTCGAAAGAAACAAAGTTTGGAAACTTGTTCGGAGACCAACTGAAAAAACAGTGATAGGCACTAAGTGGGTCTATCGAAACAAGTTGGACGAACATGGTACTGTAACTCGCAACAAAGCTCGTCTTGTTGCTCAGGGATACAGACAAGAGGAAGGTATAGATTATGACGAAACCTTTGCTCCTGTAGCAAGACTTGAATCTATTCGTCTTTTCTTAGCATATGCTGTACACAAAAACTTCATTGTACATCAAATGGATGTTAAGTCAGCGTTTCTAAATGGAAAGCTGAATGAAGAAGTTTATGTGGAACAACCTCCAGGATTCTCAGATCCTAAGCGTCCAGGTTACGTTTATAAGCTGGATAAGGCACTTTATGGCTTGAAGCAAGCTCCTCGTGCATGGTATGACACTCTTTCTACGTATCTCCACCTTGAGAAATTTGAGAGAGGTAAGATTGACAAAACTTTGTTTTTTAGAAAAATAAAAGGTCATATCATTTTAGTTCAAATATATGTTGATGACATTATATTTGGTTCTACTAACCCTGAGCTTTGTACTCGTTTCGCTGATAGAATGAAAGATGAGTATAAAATGAGTATGATGGGTGAACTAACATATTTCCTTGGTCTTCAGATTAAGCAAACTGAAAAAGGAACTTTTATAAATCAGGGAAAGTATGTTAAAGATATGCTGAAAAAATTCGACTTAACTGAAAGTTCAGCTATGAAAACCCCTATGGCACCACCGCTGATACTTGATAAGGACACAAAGGGTGTTCCTGTCAATGTCACGCTGTACCGTGGGATGATCGGCTCACTACTGTATCTTACAGCTAGCCGACCCGATATTATGTTTGCAACATGTCTGTGCGCACGATATCAAGCCGAACCTAAGATATCTCATATGAAAGCTGTAAAGCGAATCTTTCGATATCTTAAGGGTACAACGAATCTAGGTCTTTGGTATCCCAAAGATTCAGGATTCGATCTAACCGCCTATTCAGACAGTGATTTTGCAGGTTGCAAAATGGATAGGAAAAGCACCACAGGAGGATGTCAGCTCCTGGGTGGAAAGCTGGTAAGTTGGACAAGTAAGAAGCAAAACTCGGTGTCCACTTCCACAGCTGAAGCTGAATATGTAGCCGCTGGAAGCTGCTGTTCTCAAGTCTTGTGGATGAGAAATCAACTACTAGACTATGATCTTCAGCTCTCCAAAATTCCAATCTATTGCGACAGCACAAGTGCCATCGCTATAGCAAACAATCCAGTGCTACACTCAAAGACAAAACACATAGAAATCAGATATCATTTTATCAGAGATCATGTGATGAATGGTGATATAGAACTTCATTTTATCCCAACTGATTATCAGTTAGCTGATTTGTTTACCAAACCTCTTGATGAGACAAGATTCAACTTTCTCATCAGCGAGCTTGGAATGCTGAACTTTGAAGGATAAATCTTCAGCGGTTCACATTTAATCAGCGATACGTTTATACATTCTTGTATAGGCTCTGGATAAAATAAACTAGTACAATCCATTTCATCATCTTCTCTCTGAATAAATTGGGTTAAACTGATATCAAGGTATGTTTTCTCTCTCTGACAAAACGCATGAAAATGCAAGATTTCAAATTCTTACATCGCTGAATATCTCTTCCTTAACAGCGATATTTTGAAATTTCTTAAAACCCTCACTGATATTTCTATTCAGTGCTTCATATTTTCCAAAGAGTCCCTGAGTTTTTCTTTCAAAACCTCAGAGACAACGAAAGAATGTGAAAGGACAGTTGTGACGTCACTGCAACGGATAACACCAGGCACGTTTCTTTTTCTGACACACGTTTGCACGTTTCGTTGTCTATCCAATCAAATGCAAACACGTGTCCGTGTCATGATGAAAAACTTTCCCGCTCAAGTTTTTCTCTCTCTACTCTCTTCCTATATAAACTCTCTCAAAGTTTATATTTGTCTTTTATGCGAATCAATCTTTCTCCGCAAGAAAAGAACACTGTTGCATTTTGTGCTCTCGATCTTCAAGAACTGTTCATCATCTTCTTCATCAAACTCAAGGTCAATATGTTCTTATCTTTTATCAAATGCAAATAACTTGTTTTCGATCTTATCATTGTTTTACACAAGATCAAACAAAAGAACTCAAAAATAAAATCATTTTCTTTCATGGTTTTATAAACACAACCATTTCATGGTTGTTCTTCAAGTTTTAAATCTAAAATCTTAAACTTGTTCTTCTTTCGTATCCATTTTTTTAAAACTGGAATACAAGGCTTATTGGTGTTATATTCGTTTTTTTTTTAAAACAAGAAAAACCCTAATCTTCATTAAGACTTTTTTGTCTGAATGAAATGGACAAAATTCGAAAAATCTTAATGGAAATTCTCTTTCCACATTAAGATATTTCTTATTTGTTAACATCTTTGGTTGAACTGATAATACAGTGAAATGGCAACTTCAAAGCTGAATGTTACCGCTGAGTCCATCTCCAGTGATTCTGAGGAACTGGAAATCACCAAAGCTCCTCAGGTTAAGTTTGAGCTGGATCAACTAGACTGGACAAAGGCAAACAACCTTTCAGCGCTTCTCGAGTTTCCTCCTCGGAAGCAGGTATCCCATCTAGACGACGCTGTGATTTTTTTGAAGAATAGCCCCATATACACAGCACTGACAATCACACCTCCTGCCAGTCAGCGTCTATTATCCCAATTCTGGTACTCTGCCAGACACACCAACCTACCCTCAGCCAAAGATCCATCTAAAACCATCGACTGCATACTCAGCGATACTGAGTATGGCACCATCAAGATAACCCCCGCAATAATCCGTAAAGCTCTGAAATTCCCTAACGCTACCTCAGAAAATCCTTTCATTCCATTTCCTGACCACAAGAAGCACGCTGACAGGGAAGAAATCATTGCTTTCCTTGATGCGATGGGTTACATCTGGGAGACTGGAAGAGACAAGCTACCTGAGAAGAAGCTGACGCTGATAAAGAAATCCAAGATGCCCAGCGAGATGAACTTCATCTTCGCTCACCTGATCAGCTGCATGACAGCGAAATCCGGATCTTCTGATCAAGCCGCTCAACCTCAGCAGGCCATGGGTTACGCACTGCTGAAAGGTCTCAACATTGACTGGGCCTCCATCATCTATGAAGACCTCATTCAACGTGTTGATTCTGCCGCTGACCGACCAGCATGGGTTCCTTACCCGCGATTCATCAGCGCCATCTTTCAATATGGCCTGAAGGACAGCTATCCTGAAGAGGGTGATCTGAAACTCTCTCAGATTGGCCCTAAAGTTCTCGACTTCAAGCCTGTCGCCAACGAGGTACGTCTCTCTACTCTTCTCACTCTTCTTAACTCTCCGCCTTCTGTGGCTCCTTCAGCGACAATACCCATCGCTGATACCCCGGCCACAAAATCCATTCCTTCTAAGAAAAGGAAACAATCTCTTACCCCTCTTGATTCCAAAAGGATCAAGAAAACCAAGGAGCAACCCCAGCAGTTGCATGCTGAAGACTCCTCAGCTCATTCTGAAGAGCTGAAGGAAAGTTCCGTGGTACGCTCTGCCACACCAATTCAAGCCATCCCTTCTAAACCTACTTCAGCGTCCCTAAACGCTGAGGTTAGAACTTTGGAATCTACCCAACCTTCGTCAGTCTCTCAAAAGACTGATGAAGTACTTCTCAGCGAATCCAACGCTGAACTTGAACCCCAACCCCAATTCTTATCCTTCGCTCCTCCCTCTACTTCTTTGGACACTCCTCCAGTCAAAACTGGAGATGCCATCATTCAAGAAGCCGTTGAAGCTTCTCAGCGAATGACGAAGAAAGGACCTGCAGAGATCTCCATTCCTCACAGAACTTTTGAGGGAGATATGGAACACTATGGAGGGACTCGAAACTTTGATGAGTTCGTCAACGCTCCTGCAGGTACAGATCCCACCTTAAACACTGTAACTAAACCTGAAACTTCTGAGCTTTCCTTTGTTCACAAGTACTTATATGTTACAGGTCCTTTTTTGGGAGACATCAACCAATCTCTGAAGTCTATGGAGATGAAACTTACGGATCTCACCACCGGTCTATCAAATAACTCTACAGCTGTAACAAACGCTGGAGAGAATCTGACGAAGCTGACTACTGTGGTGGAAAAGAAGGCCTCCTCTGATGACATCAAAGATCTTGATAAAACTCTCGCCGACTTTGCCAAAGTGCTCTCCGACATCTACACTGACTACACCAACCTCAAATCATCAGTTTCCACCATTTCCAGCGAAGTTACAACGCTGAAGAAATCGGTTGGTACACTCGAAGGTGATATGTCAGTGGTCAAGACCGACTTGGGCTCAGTGAAGACCGACCTTGGTTCCGTCAAGACAATGATCGAGACGCTGGTGAACAAGGCAAATAATCCAGCTCCTGCTCCGGCCCCTGCACCTGTTTTGGACTCATTCACCGCAGAGGATCGCCAAGAGCTGAAGAAAATCACGCCTGCTATTTCTGGCCTAGAAGACAGAATAGCTAAGCTTGAAGGTTGTGTGAAAATCTCTGGCCCAGAAGACAGAGACAACACCAATGCTGAATCTACCCATTCCTCCCCCGCCCATCATGAGAAAGAGGGGGAGAAGAGCGCTGAACAGGAGAAGAGCGCTGAAGACCTTTCCCATGATGAATCTATCAGGGGAGAAGGTAATGAAGATCGGATTACTGGACCTCAGGGAGATGAAAACCCTGAGGGAACCGAGAACCTCGCCTCTATATCTGAGGGGGAGCAACTCGATGAAGATGCTGAGGAATCTGAAGCAGAATAAGACGAAGACTTCGACATCCCTGAAGCTGAACCATCCTCCTCTCCAAGGAACGATGATGATGATGATGAAGATGACGATGATTTCTTTGTTGTCAAACCTGCTCCTCGAACCAAAGCTCTTAAAGGTATTTCAATAAAAGAACCTTCAGGGGAGAAGACAAAGACAAAGCACTCAGCCTCTGGCGCTGAGAAAAGCAAAGACAAAGGCATCGCTGAAGATGATAATCTGGCGATCCTACTTGCAAAGCCGATTTGTCAGGTACACTAAACTTATTTTTCCTTCCCTGATCATCTATGAAAAATCAGTTATCCATTCCACAAACACCATACACATCCACATTTTTTTCTATCTTTTCTACCCAAGTTCTTCTACCCAGTTCTTATTTGTAAGATCGCTGCGTTTCAGCTAGTCCTCTCCCCTGTTTGAGGATATCGCTGAAAGATCTGTTGCGACTTCACCAATAATTCCAGCTAACGCTGAAGACATAATCCCAGTCTTAGATTTAATCTCTGAGACTGATGAACCAGAAGAACAACCCCTCTCGCACAGAAACAGACCTTCCTCAGTTGATCAAAAGAGGAGAGAAGAAATGATAAAGCGATTCGAGGATCAGCGAATCATCCTAAGGCGCGATCAACTACCTTCAGTTCCTCCTAAGTTCAGAATTTCAAAAGCTGAATACCAAGATCATCTCAGAGCTGAATGCCTCATCGCTGAAAGAAAGGAAGCTGAAGATAAAGACAGAGAATACGCCATCAAGCTCACTCAAGAATCTGTCAAAGACCCCAAGCTGAAGCGTATCCCCATTCAAATCCAACGAAAGCTTTGGGAACAAGCCCAGAAGATCGTGGAAAAGAAAGCTGAAGTTTCTCAGACCACCCTGATCTGGTGTAAAAAGAAAATCCACTTCAGATATCGTCCAGCGAAGATCAACAAGGTATTCATCTCTGGAAGAACCTCCGTCGGAGTACCTATTGTTGACATCAAACTGTTCAGAGAAGATGACTCATCTGAAACCTTTCGTGCTGACACTGTAAAAAGGTATGGTCTCTCTGAATGGCTGGAGATGAGGTTAGCTATCCAACCGTCAAAATCTAAGTACAAGGATCATTTCGAAAAGCTGATAAACAGACAGATCGATTTGATATCTTCTTGTGTGGATATTCCTCCTGTTCCTGATCTAAAGCCAAAAAGAAAAAAGGACTCTCCAAGGAAGAAACGTCAAGATTCAAACTCAGGTCCTGTCATACAAAATGAAACTGGAATTGGTTTCTCTCGCGCTGAAGTACTTGGTCCTGATCCTGATCTATCTGCCCTTGATGTCTCTTTGCCACCATGTGAACTTTTCGTCCCTGGTAAAGTCATCTGTAATCCTTATGGAATATTCTTTCTTGACTACGACGGACGTAAATGCTTTCAACGGATCGCTGAGCTTCCAATCACTCCAATCGAACAGCTCAAAGATCTCATCTACTGGTGCGACTTCAGAAAAGACATTCAGGCACGACACCTAAAACCCTTGATTTTTGAAGCTGCTCTGAAGCTAAAGAATAAAGGAGAAAAGGTTCCTGACTGGATGATTCCAACTGAAAAGACAACCCTTGATGAACTTCTCATTAAGGAAGAACCCTTTGAAGGCTGACAACAATCACCATTTTCTCTATTGTATCAGTCATCCTTCAGTACGTGTAATTTATTTCGCTTGTACTTGTAATCTTTTTCATTCATATTGTAACCTGATTCAAAGATTTAAAGAAAGATTTCAGCGAATGTACTTTACTCCATCAGTACTGAAAAGATCCCAGAAAACAGTAAAAGGGACAAATATTTTATGAGTTCTTTTTATCCTTATGTTTTCATTAAATAGCAATTCTCTCTGTTGCTATGTCATAATCAAATAGGGGGAGATTGTTGATCCAAACCCTCAGTGATTTGATAATGACCCTATCTTAAATACTTAGTGAAAATTGTAAGTAAACAATATGTATCAGAGTTTCACTATCGCTGATAAGTACTAAGATCTTACAGTACTGCTGATAGGAACTCTCGCACTTTTAGATTAAACATTCAGCGAACACTGTTCACCATAATGCTGAGTCTGTTCAGTCCTTATGGTGATCGCTGATAAGTTAGTTGTTTACTTATGATCCCTGAAGACAAGATTCACGTCAACAAAGGTTCTACGCTGAAGTCGAAGATCAAGCTCAAGAACCAGCGACAAGTCTCCTAATGAACTGATGCGGATCAGCGAAGACTCAGATTTGTCCACTCAACGTGAAGTATCAAGTACAAGACTTCAGCTATCGCTGAACTTTATCATCTGCTGAATAGTAAATGATAATCGCTGAATCAACGAAAGCTGATCATGAAGTCCTCCGTACAAAGTACTTTTGTCTTAACCTCCCTTGCACGCCACCGTACGAAATGTCAGAAAAGAACCTCCGAAAATCTGAAATCGTACAACCACTCTGATACTACACTGTTCATTCATGCGGCTACTAAGGTTGTCATCAAAGGTCAATGACATGCAACCAATCCGCTAATGACACGTGTAAAGTATATACTGGATTGCATTAAATGCATGCAGTATATAAAGAGATGAACTCACTTCATTTGAAGTAACTTGCTAACTCTGGACAAGTTCAAATCTCTCAAGATAGGATTTTATTAGTAATCTCCTTATCTTTCTTAGTGCAAGAAAACCTTAGTGTTCCAACTTGTTTAGATTTAGGTTTATCCTTAATCTTGTTTCCGCAACAAGCTGTAAATTGTTAATGATTTATCAATAAACAATTTAGAAAAGTAAAATAGTGTGTTTGTATTCAACCCCCCCCCCCCCCCCCCCTTCTACAAACTTGTTTAAGCCTTTCGGGACCAACAGAGAGAGTTTGAGAGAATTTGAGAGATTTTGGTGTGAAAAAATAAGATGTTTGGATTAATATATATAGTGTGATTAAATTGGAAAAAAAATTAAAAAATTTAAAAAATTAAAAAAATATAAATATAGCCGTTGCTAGCCGTTGGAGTTTATTTATTTTCAAAATTTAAAAAAAAAATTAAAAAACAAACAAAGCCCTCGGGTTTCTCGGGTTTTCAAACCCGCATGCCAAGCCCGAGCCGGATGCCCGCCCACCCCGTACCAGAGCCCACCCTACCCGCTCCCTAGCCCGAGCCCGAGCCCGAATGCATTACGGATGGCCTTAGGGATGTTGTAAGTCATTTTTCTTAACTTTTTGTAGTTTGTTGTTGTTATCTTAAATTTTCAAAATATATGATATGTAAACTTTGTTGTTTGAACTTTGTTGTTTAAACTTTTTTGTTTGAACTTTGTTGTTTGAATGTTGTTGTTTAAACTTTGTTGTTTGAATGTTGTTGTTTAAACTTTGTTGTTTGAATGTTGTTGTTTAAACTTTGTTGTTATCTTAAATTTTTGAAATATATAATATGTAAATTTTGTTGTTTTTTTGGTTATAAAAAGAGAGTGTTTTTTATAACTAAATGTTAGAGTGAGTTTATAAAAAATAAGTTAGTGTTTTTTTAAAAAGTTGGTGTTATTTATAGAAATAAATGTTAAATGTTTTTTATAAAAAAAGTATGTTAGTGTTTTTTTGGTTATAAAAAGAGAGTGTTTTTAAAAAAATTAAATGTTAGAGTGAGTTTTATAAAATAAATGTTAGTGTTTTTTTTAAAAAAAAGTTGGTGTTATTTATAGAAATAAATGATAAATTTTTTTTATAAAAAAAGTATGGTATGTTAATGTTTTTTTGGTTATAAAAAGAGTGTTTTTTTAAAAATTAAATGTTAAAGTGAGTTTTAAAAAATAAATGTTAGTGTTTTTTTTTATAAAAAAGTTGGTGTTATTCATCCAAAAAAAATGTTAAAGTGTTGGTTATAAAAAGATGAGTGTATTTACATCTTAGGTCCCTAAACTTTGTTAATTTATAACTTAGGTCCCTAAACTTTTTTAATTTACAACTTATGTCCCTATACTTTGCTACTTTACAACTTATGTCCCTAAACTTTGGTGAATGACAACTTAGGTCCCTAAACTTTGGTGAATGACAACTTAGGTCCCTAAACTTTAGTGAATGACAACTTAGGTCCCTAAACTTTAGTGAATGCCAACTTATGTCCATAAACTTTAGTGAATGACAACTTAGGTCCATAAACTTTAGTGAATGCCAACTTAGGTCCCTAAACAATGCTACTTTACAACTTAGGTCACTAAACTTTAGTGAATGACAACTTAGGTCCATAAACTTTAGTGAATGCCAACTTAGGTCCCTAAACTTTGCTACTTTATAACTTAGGTCACTAAACTTTAGTGAATGACAACTTAGGTCACTAAACTTTAGTGAATGCCAACTTAGGTCCCTAAACATTGCTACTTTACAACTTAGGTCACTAAACTTTAGTGAATGACAAGTTAGGTCACTAAACCCTAAACCCTAAACCCTAAACCCTAACATATCTATTTGGATTTTGTCAAACGGGTGTAAATAGCCCTAAGGTATGTGGGGACTTAAGCAATCCTTGTGATTCCCCCGCTACCTGGAAGTCCAATTGATTGAGTGGGTTATTTTCTAAAACTAAAACAGACAAATAATTATCAACCCAATAAACCAAACAAGCATTATAACATCCGTGAATTTTCTATGCAGCGTGATTTTCTAACGATCGACTTGACGTTAAGGTGTCGCGTTTCGTTCATCGTAGAGATGAGACAGCGCTTTGCCAGTTTAGGAGATCGGGTACATGCGGTTGATGAGATCTTCAGAGGGACACCTTTCGGTCCATGGCTGGATCTTACCATGAGCGGTGGCGACCCCATGCTAGTCCACATGTTTCTACATCTGGAGGTCGAGGTCTCCAATGCTGATGAGGAGGAGATGTATTTTGATGTCTTCGGGCATCATATGCGGTTTGGCCGTCACGAGTTCTGTCTAATTACAGGACTACTTTTTGGAGACGAACCCCCCCCTTCATCCGTTATCAAACATTACTTGGGTTAGTAGGGTTTGGCCTGATGAAAGACCATCTCGTTTGAGGCTGAGGACAGTCGTGGACACGATGAAAGACGGTCTTTCTGCCCTTAGCGACGAGGATGTTGTTCGTGTATGCTTGGTGGTGATGGTGGAGATGGGCTTCATGGGTCGTGAGTGGAGCCGGTATGCTTCCGAGACGGTCCTTACGGTCGTCCAGGATTTGCGTTTGTTTAGCAGGTATCCGTGGGGTAGCCACATCTGGACATATACCTACAGACAGATGCACCGAGCCATCGCCAGACGCGCCGACATACATGCGAAGATGGCTCTTGGTAGATTTACATACGCCTTCATGGTTAGATAAGTAGTATATAACATAAACAATAATACATACAGACTGTTTGGCTTTCCTTTTTACGTACTTGCTTTTCTTGTGTAATTCCAGATATGGATCTTGGAGATGTTTCCCATCGCCCGTTCCAGTTTCACCATGCGCACCGACACGTTGATTAGGGGAACCTATTGGGAAAGGGTTGTTAACCTTAATAGAAACAATTGCCTTGCGTTCTTCAGCCGGGCAAGCACCATAAGTTCTTTCACTATGTTTACAATGTTTCCTACGTTATTCCCTGTTATTAAGTTTTTGTGTTTTACCATATATTTAGCCGGAGTATGCGCCTCTCGCAAACCTTGTGCCTATGGATACCGAGAGGGACACGCCTTGGAACAGAAACTGCGTGACCTTTATCAATAGAGAGTTGGTGTTAATGCCAAAAATCGCACCAAAGGGACAACTTAAGGTTGATGTGGACTTTAACAACTAAAGAAAGGAATCGTTCGACAAAGGCGTGCGACAAAGATAAAAATGTAAATGAGACAAAGGATTTGATGACGCAGGAAAAACCTCAACGAGGAAAAAACCTGCGGACGACAGTGGATGTCGTCGTTGCACTATGGTCGCCAATCAGGGGCGATGTCCTTGGTGTTCCGGGTGTCGATCGTACAGAGATTACAATACAAATGAAGGAAAGACTTCGAAATGTAAAGTACAAGTGTTTGGAATGTAAAAACAGTGTGCGTCGTGTGTGAAAACTATGTATAAACTATTGGTCGAGAATGAGAGTCTTGCGTCGAGAGTGATCTTCTATGAATGATCTCTTTGCTTCGAATGAATATTCTTCGAGTGTTTGTGTTTGCTTCTGTTGTTCGATGCTCTTGTTCTATCTATCTCTCTGTGTTATTCAATGTTGATCAGATGTCTTGAACTGATGGTTGAGCTAGGATTTTATTGTCTTCGAATGACTTTAATTGAATCATTAAGATCTTTGATGATTGTTGTAACGGTCGTCGTCTTCAGTGTGAGTTTAGATGCTCATAACTGATTTCGTCGGTTATAGCCGTTGTCCATAAATGACTTTGACTCCTGCATTAAACACTTAAACAAACATAACGGTTGTATAACGCGTTAGTCGGTCGAGGTCGCACGGTTTTATGCAACGGTCGTGCGGAACGGGCGACGTCGAGGTCGAGTGACGTGAGGAGCTCTCGACTTACCTTTTAGAAGGGACGACGGAGGTTCCTTGGGTCTTCGTCGGGACCTTATCTTAATACAAGGTATAGCGCATAGCGTGTGTCTTACCTTCTCTGGTCGTGGTCAAGACCTGTGAAATTTTGCCCAAACAGTTTGCCCCCAAAATTTGAAAGTAGGATGGCAAATTCGAATTTTAAATTTTGTTCGTTGGGTGTTCAGGGTTTTGCGTTGAAAAATACCTTGGTTGTTTCGGAACCGAATTGGTTTAATTCTAACTGAACGAGAAGTCGAAGGGAAAACAAGGTCGTGACGTCATACTGACGCATGACTATGCTTACTAGTTGTCTTTGACAGGTGTCGACGATCCGTGTGGTCATACGAAAAGACGGGGACGCGTGGCGATCATCTAAGGGATTTGATCGTTTGCATAAATAGAGACCTCAATGGGTCTATTCTGATTTACGAAAACGTCTTTGAGCAAAGATTTCTTCTTGCTGCTCTTTACCTGCTTATTCTCAAATCCTGCGAGAATCTACGACTCAGTTAGGATTTTCGAGGTCTTAGAGCGCTTATATATAAGGTACGATTTCTTCGGTTTCTTCAATTTGTTTTAGAAATGTCGATGGACCCTGAAAGCAATATTCAAGATCAGTCGGATCTTGATGACTTTAGGAGGTTAGCTAAGCTTCCTGTGTGGGTTGAATTGATCAGCCCAGGTCAGATTCGATCGAACGAATGTCCTGAGGGGTATATCGTGATGTACGAATATCCCTTTAAGATAGGGTTTGAATGGCCCTACTCACCTCTAGCTAAGGCTTTTATGCTAGTATTTGACATAGCACCGGGTCAATTAATGCCCCAGTTTTGGCGAGTGGTACAAGTGATCGAGCGTGTCACTAAAAGTTGGGAGTCGCCCATGAATGCGCGCGACCTCCTTTTGGCTTATCAAGCCAAGAAGGACGGAAGTCATCGATGTAGTCTGTACTCTAGACTTAAAGGTGATCGTGCTCTGGTCCTCAAGACCGCTGTAAACGATCGCGGGTGGAAGACTCGGTACGCATTTGTGCGTAAGTCGACCCTTGACTCTAAGAGTGAGTGGATTAGGGCCAGCTGGAATACATCGTGTGAGCTTCGTACTTTTTTGTCGTCTGTCGTTTGAGTTTTTTGTTTTTTAACTTGTTTTTTATATGTCGACAGCCATAAAGTTCGAGGACGTGAAGCCTTACGCTAATTCCCAAGCAAAGATCGACGCGTTCTTAGAGTTCAGCGCTGGGGAACGGTCGTTTGTCGCACGACAATTGGTGGACGAGGATTTAGTATACTTGGGAGAAAATCAGGGGGAGAAACGTGAGGAAGAAGGAGAGTTGAAAGAAGAAAGAGAGATGACTGGTAAGCGTACCTTTTTATTTCTTTCTATGTTAATTCGATTCTTCTTCCCTTGATTTTCATAATTTTTGTTCTTTTGTGGTTTCCAGGGGAGTCTCAATCACAAATGTCGCGTGTCTCTGCTAAAAGAGCGGCTGAGCTCGAGCTTGCTCATAAGGGCAAGGAGAAGAGGCAGAAGCTTATGTCCGCTGGTCCAGATGTTTCAAAGAAGACGCGGACGGCGATTCTGAGGGAACCGTCTTCGGGAGTTCATGACTCGTCTAGAGTCGTTACGCCTGAGAAGGCGAAGGTCGCATTGCCCAAGAAGTCGACTTCTGATGCGATCGCTGCGACACCTATTAATTCTGCGCCTCCGGCGAAAACAGTGAAATCCTCGTCAGCCACGTCGGATCCTTCGTCGGCCGGCAAGGGCAAGGATCAGGCGACGGGAGGGGCCAAGGTCACGACGGTCAATTTCACATTGCCGTCGGATTTTATGGTCAGTACTGTCCTAGACGGGACGAACTTATTTCCTCATCTGGGGAAATATTTGCTCCCTTCTTTCAGGGAGCGTTTCGTGGGATTTCCTATCGAGGAGACGGGGGCTCATGTCGCCGGGCTGGCATTCATGGTAAGTCTCTCTTTCAAGACTTAGTTTGTTTTGTCGCTGTTTCGTTGTCGTTGTCGTTTTTCGTTGTTCGTTGTCGTGTGTATACTAACAATGTTTGTTTTATGATTTTGTAGGCGTTCCAGGCTTCCCTGGCTTTGCGGGGTGAGACGATGAAGATAAAGGATCTAACGTCTGCTGCGCAAGAGAGGGAGAACGCGGCGTTAGATAGGGCGAAGATCGCCGCAGAGCGTGAAGAGGCTCTGTTAAAACGTCTGGATGACGTCCGAAACCATTTAGAGGTCGTCGGTCGTGCGAAGGATGATGTCATTCATCGCCTAGCGCAATCCTTATCCATGATTGCCGACCAAAGGGAGGTGATAGAGAGGATCAGAGGATCTTTGGCTGCATCTACAAAGGAAGCTGAGGATTCCAAATCCGAGGTAGAGGGTCTGGAGAGAGATGTACAAGCTGCTAAGGATGAGGGTAAGTCTGTTTTTGCCATAGCTCGTCTGACTGCTAGGGCAGCGATTATGAGGCGACATCTAGCGGGGAAGGACCCTCTTGCTTCGGCGTCAGAAGAGTTCGGCATTTACTTGAAGGGCCTCGGGTCGGTGATAGACCTTGATTCGGATGATTAGAAGGAGATCGAAGAGGAGGTGGACGGAGGTCTTTAGGGCAGGACCTCAAGCAAGGATGCGACTGATGCCCCTCCTCAAGTTTAGAAATTTTTGTTTTTATTGATCGACCGTTGTAATTGACAGTTTTTTTTATGAATGAAATTCGGGCTTCTTTTGAATTTGCGATTTATATATTTGGCAAACAAACATTACATCGACTATTAAATTTATAAAGTATAAGGAATCATGCGACCTTAAGCATCATTGCAACACAATAACTGGAACATAAGCCATAAGACTTTTAAATCGTGTATATAATCATAAGCTCATGCGACTAAAGCATACATTCAGAGTATGAAAATTTTCTAAGTCAGGAGACTTAGATCATGAGATCGTTAGACTTTGCGATCGTACGACTGAGTCGTGCGATGAATTTGAATCGTATGTCCCTGTAGAAGGATGATCAAATCATAGACCTGATCGTTCTTGTCGTGCGACCTTACGAAACTAGAGTCGTTTGATTATTGTCGTGTGATTCTGCGGAATAAACAATGTCAGAGGTTGGTCGTTGGCTCACCAACGACCCTCCGATGCTTAAGTCAGTAATCGTCGTTGTGAAAAAATCGTATGAAAGAAGAAATAGAAATTAGGATACGTACCTTCTTAGATTCTTCTTTAATTAACGGAATATTTGCCCCCCGTCATTTATTATCCTATTCTTTCTAGGAGAGGATAGGTTTTAAATGACGGATCGACACAGAGATCTTGGGAAATGCCATCTATGTGTGCATTGACTGTGTTTTCGCGCGACAGGGCCATATGGTCGTTTTATTCCTGTAGACGAAGCATAAGTGTTTGTTTCTAAGGATAGAAGGACGAACCTGTCGTGCCGCATCTTCTAAGCGATTTACTTTCGCGGTTTCAGAGTGGATTTATAGCAGTCACGAGCGACTTTCGGCTCACTCTTGATTTCCTGGATTCCCCACGGCGTAGGGAACTTCAGGGTATGATGATACGTCGAAGGAAGGACTTTCATTTCGTGGATCCATGGTCGACCTAAAATGATGTTATAGGCCGATGCACAGTCGATGACACTGAAGTTGGTCTGCTTGTTGATTCCTCCGGCGTAGACTGGCAAGATGATATCTCCATATGTGCTCGTCGCTTCTCCATTGAAACCGACCAAAGTTGTCGAACGTCGGGTGATTTTCGAGCGATCGATTCCCATGGCCTTGATGGTGTCAAGGAAGACGACGTTCGCTGAACTGCCCCCATCGACTAAGACTCGTCAAGTTAAACAATTACCAACCGTGAGTTGAATGATCAACCCGTCGTGGTGTTTCTGGTACGAGTCTCCGTGGTCGTCTTGGTCGAATACGATTTTCATGGCTTCCAATTCCAAATCTCCTTTAGGCCTTGATGAACGCAGGATAGGCCGATCGTCAGGCGCTTGACTGGCGTGATGTTTGGCTGCAAAATACGTTAGACCGCATACGTCGTCGCTTGACTGGCGTGACGTTTGGATACAATTGACGACTTTCGCATGCTCGAGGGTTGACGGTCGAACGTCGACGTCGTCGATGATGTCTTTGAGATTGCCCTTTGGGACGTGATACGCCAGCTCCTTTTTGAGAGCTATGCAATCATCTGTCGCGTGACCATGGTCGACGTGAAAGTCGCACCACTTAGATTTATCTTTCTTAGTGTCGTCCTGACCGGACTTCGTTAGCCATCGAATAGTCGCCTGGGCGGTCTTCAGAGCTTCGACCAAATCTTTAGTGGACCCTTTAAATCCGTAAGAGGATATCTTGGGGTATTGAGGAAATTTGGTCGCGGTCTTAGCCTCTGCTTTTGTCTTGAATCGGACGTTCGAGATCTGGCGGGCGGGCTCTATTTTGGAAATCGCTTTCGTCTTGAACTCTGGCTTCTTTACGCCTAACGACCTCTTGTCGTCGGTATGCTTGGACGAAAGGCAGCGTCGTCCTCTACTCTCATATACGCTAGGGTTCGAGCTCGGACGTCTTCGAAATTCTCCAGAGGATACTTAGTCAGGTCAGTGTATAAACCTGAACTGTCGTCCAAACCACGCGTATAGGCTTCGATCGCGGTCTTGATGTCACAATTGCGAATGCTGATCATCTCCGCATTGAATCAATTGAAATAACTGCGGATAGACTCACTGGTCTTCTGCACGACGTAATACATGTCACTGGTCTGCTTCTCTATGTTGCGACTGCTGGCGAATTGCTGGGAGAATTGATTGACCAATTCAGCGAACGACCCGATGGACTTGGGTTTGAGATTGATCAACCATTGGAGAGCAGGACCAGTGAGAGTTGCACCGAAGCTTTTGCACATACAGACTTCCTAATACATGTGTGGGATTGAGATCGTCTACATGAGCTGCTTATACTGCGCGACGTGCTCTGTCGGATCGATCACTCCCGAGTACTTGGGCGTGAAGGCGGGGACATTGTACTTCTTCGGGACCTCGACAGTCTCGATCTCATCGATGAATGGTGACGTCTGAAATCCTGACCGGGGCTCGACGTCGACGGGCACGGCTGCCCCAGGCAGCTTGGTGAGCAAAGATAGGACGTGCTCGTTCTGATCTTCTAACATTTTCAATCGCTGGGCGACAGGGTCATTGGGGTCGAGATTTGCCCCTGCTTGCGGATTTATTCCTGAGCTGGTGCCATTGACATGCGACGAGCCATTGGCCTCTCCGTTGAAAGGAACAAAATACGGTTGCGACCCATTTTGAAATGGTTGCGACCCATTCTGAAATGGCTGCGACCCATTCCGAAATGGCTGCGATCCATTTTGCATGGGTGGTGTCCTTATATGCTGAGGAGGAACCGTCCCGAACTGGGGATTTGGATTGAACAGTCCCGGCTGCTGGTTCTGCATGGACGGACCTGGATGCTGATTCTGAGCGAACGGACCTGATCCTAGACCTGGATTATGAACGATTGGTCGAGGACCATTCTGACCGAACGATCCTTGGCCTGGATTCTGAACGAATGGCCTAGGACCACTCTGAGGTCCAAAGGGATTCCTTAATCGTGCAATCTCCTCAGCTGCTCGGCGACTTTGCTCTACCATGGCGTTGATTTGATTTCGAGTGACTTCAAGCTCCTGGTACATCTGGGAAATGACATGCTGGTGATCTCCAGGGGCTGCCATTTTTCTGCATCAGAGAACAAAGAAAACTCCAAGAAACCGTTAGTAGGACGCACGTTTGTCGAAGATTTTCTCTAGATGGGGTCCCACGGATGGCGCCAAACTGTTAATGCCAAAAATCGCACCAAAGGGACAACTTAAGGTCGATGTGGACTTTAACAACTAAAGAAATGAATCGTTCGACAAAGGCGTGCGACAAAGATAAAAATGTAAATGAGACAAAGGATTTGATGACGCAGGAAAAACCTCAACGAGGAAAAAACCTGCAGACGACAGTGGATGTCGTCGCTGCACTATGGTCGCCAATCAGGGGCGATGTTCTTGGTGTTCCGGGTGTCGATCGTACAGAGATTACAATACAAATGAAGGAAACACTTCGAAATGTAAAGTACAAGTGTTTGGAATGTAAAAACAATGTGCGTCGTGTGTGAAAACTATGTATAAACTGTTGGTCGAGAACGAGAGTCTTGTGTCGAGACTGATCTTCTACGAATGATGTCTTTACTTCGAATGAATATTCTTCGAGTGTTTGCGTTTGCTTCTGTTGTTCGATGCTCTTGTTCTATCTCTCTCTCTGTGTTATTCAATGTTGATCAGATGTCTTGAACTGATGATTGAGCTAGGATTTCATAGTCTTCAGATGACTTTAATTGAATCATTAAGATCTTTGATGATTGTTGTAACGGTCGTCGTCTTCAATGTGAGTTTAGATGCCCATAACTGATTTCGTCGGTTATAGTCGTTGTCCATAAATGACTTTGACTCCTGCATTAAACACTTAAACAAATATAACAGTTGTATAACGCGTTAGTCGGTTGAGGTCGCACGGTTTTATGCAACGGTCGTTCGGAACAGGCGACGTCGAGGTCGAGTGCCGTGAGGAACTCTCGACTTACCTTTTAGAAGGGACGACAGAGGTTCTTTGGGTCTTCGTCGGGACCTTATCTTAATACAAGGTATAGCACATAACGTGTGTCTTACCTTCTCTGGTCGTGGTCGAGACCTGTGAAATTTTGCCCAAACAGTTGGCATGACATCATAGGTCTAGTTCTTCATCTGACGAAGATGAGGAAGACGACGCGAGGCCTGAGTCGCCCCCCTCCGATCGATATCAGCCGCCCCCTTCCGATCGATATGAGGCGCCCCCTTCCTCCTCCCATCAAGATCCGATCTACGGGCCATTTCGTGGCAGTCATGAGGAGCTGTGGGACTACGTCCACGGGCCTGTACACACACGTTTAGACGATCTGGAGGCATTCGCCAGACAGTTTCGCGCTGTTCATGTTAGTGTTTAACTTAATTTGTCGGCCACGATCTTTTAGTTTGTATATTAATATTACGTTCCATATTTGTTTTAGCTGTCGGGTACGACGCGGATCTTCACTCCGTTCGGACAGGGGGCACCGATGCCGTTTGGCACCACATCCTATCAGTCATTTCCGGAGAGTGTAAGTCACACTGAATAACCAATGTAGTTATATATTCGTTCCTAGGTTTGTAACTGTTAAAATGAAATATGTCATGCAGACTGGGATGACGACGGCCGGGGCTTATACACACCATATGACGACAGAGGCCCCCACATCCTATGCTCCATTCCCACAGAGTGTAAGTCACATACATCGACCCTCGTTATCGTTATATTTTCGTTCTTAAGTTTGTAACTGTTATAATGTCGTGCAGATTGGGATGATAGAGCAACAGGGTTATGGCGGCCAGGTGGCCACCCAATCATTCACGGACCTCCTTGATATACCGGCGACGGACTATTACAGGCCGGACATTCCGGGGCCGTCGTACGTCACACCGCCACCACATACTACGACTGTAAGATATTTTGGTAGTTTTGGTTTAATTGTGAACATGATGAAATTGTACTTAAAACATCTAATAAGTTAATTTTCAGTCGATGGGGTCGGGGGAGGACTTACGGCCGGTAATTGTCGAGGAGCACTTCTCGGAGCCGGAAATTGACCCGATGGATGTGGTAGAACCTGATAGGCCGAAGCGGAATAGGAAAGCTTCAACATGGTTCGGTACCCCACTATTTGGCCGACAAGGATCTACCACACCGCCCCCTGAAAAGAGAGCCAGGCCAAAGGTGACAGGAAAGGGAGCGGGAAAGAAGGCAGGCAAGGGAGCGGGAAAGGGAAAGATGGCTTCACCGGAGCGTCTTCCGGCCTCGGAGATATTGAACCTGTGCCAGACTGGTGACCTCGCCCGCATGATATTCATCCCTTACATGAACCTGGACATCACCCCCTCGTTTTTCCAAGTATTGCTGGCAGTTGACCCTTTGCTGTCTGATTTAGAGGATATGGTTAGTATTGAAGTTTAACTATAGTCATATAATCAAATATATTTATATTACACGTCTAACCATCTATTTTTTTGTGTATAGCATATGGATTGTTGGGTCGCCATGCTCCTACGTTCCCGACAACCAGACACGAGGTGGACCATCATGCACACTTCTTTCTTTTTGTTCATGGTCCTTCCACATCAAGGTCCCGCCTCCGTGGCTAACTCATGCAATGGCATGGAAGGGGTTTCTTGGCGGTACCTCGATACTGCATGTAAATCGTTTTACTCTTATTTTATTTAAGTTGTTTGGTTGCTAACTAAGTTGTCTAATATTGTAATATTTCAGGTGTACATCCCTATCTGCATTCATCTTAAACATTGGGTGCTTGGAGTGTTTAATCTTCCTCGTATGTTGATGATCATATATGACAGCGACCCTGGCAGTCTCTTCCCAGACTCTTTGCATGAGCGTCTTGCCATATTTAATGATAAGCTACCGGAGTTCTTTAGTCTGATCAAGGATGTGGACCGTTGCGAAAAGTCAGTGTACTTCCGTTACAAGTCCTACAAGAATGCACCACACCAGGAAGGGATGAATGCGGATTGCGGTGTCTGGGTATGCCGTAATGTCAGCATGTTGATTGAGGGCGATGTGGTAGATTTACACACTTCCCGCACCGAAGAAGAGGCCGCGAAGTTTCGCATACATATGGCGGAGACCATTTATGCGCATTGTGTTCCATGACAACATGATTAGGTTTTTTATGTAACATTAAATGATTGTTATTTTTAGTGTTAAATTATTTAACTTGAAATTCTAATTTTGTTTATTATTTTGTTAAGGTATTGCACATATGAATACTTGAAGCCTAAAAAGTGACAAAAACAGTAAAAAGATGCAACAACACTTTACTCTCTCTTCCTATGTAGGACACATTCCCACACCCATTTGGTTTTTGCTAATTTCATCCAATTACTCAACTTTGAGTATCGATATCTCATTCACACATACTCCGTTTTGGACGCATTATATATCGTTTCGAAGCTCTTATATAGGAGAACATAAACCCACTAAGAGTTAGTTATACATAACATATATATATATATATATATATATATATATATATATATATATTTAAATGTGTCCAAAGTTTAGTAAAAACCATATTTTTACTAAATTTTTCCAACACCTAGTAAGTAGGTTTATGAAACTTGCGGTAATCTTAATACAAAGATTCATGAGCAGACGAATCTTGTAGGTACTTTTTCAGTCGAATCTTACAGGCTCTTTTGCAGATGAATCTTGCAGTTACTTTTTCAGTCGAATCTTACAGGCTCTTTTCAGACGAATCTTGCAGTGAACTATTCAGACGAATCATGCAGGCAACTTTTCAGACGAAATCTTTGACCATATCCACATCCCTGATGAAGAACATACATTTTCACGGCTATAAGTAGATGGCATGATGAAGTAGTAATTCACAACTTGCTATCTATCTTTTATACATTCTTTTACACCGTTTACAAACATTGGCTCACTTTTCTTAACACTATGGCTGGAGGTTCAAGATCAAGGGGGAACAGGTCGGCGAATGGGGCTGGAACTTCACGTTCGGCAGCCTACCAACCACTGAACGATAGAGCTCGCCGGAGTACCTGGAAGGTATCGGAAACAGACGAGGAGTGGAGAAACTATGGGCGAACTGCAGCCGATTATCCATTCACGGCTGAGGAGGAAGCAGACTGGGAGACGGCATGGGAGAATTACCACTTCGATAATGGCAGGAGAAGCCCACCAATGTATCATTGTACCCAGCCGACGATGTTGGTCCCGAAGGGCTATACAAGTTTGTAAAAGGGGGGGGGGGGTTGAATACAAACACACGTTTTTACTTTTCTAAATTGTTTATTGATAAATCAAGACAATTTACAACTTGTTGCGGAACAAGATTAAGGATAAACCTAATCTTAACAAGTCTTGAGAAACACTAAGTTTCTTGCACTAGAAAGAGTTAAAGAAATTACGAATAATATCTTAACAATAAGAGAGAAATAAGAAGATGGTCCGAGCACACTTCAAAACTGAAGTAAGGTTCTTCTTATATACTGCATGCATTTAATGCATGGCAGTATGGCTTTACACGTGGCAGCAGCTGAGTGGTTGCATGTCATTGACCTTTGTAGACAACCTTAGTAGCCGCATGGTGCACAGTGTAGAATCAGAGTTGTTGTAAGATTACAGACAAAAGGGATGTCCGTTCTGACAATTCGTACGGAGACGTGCAAGGGAGGTAAGACAATAGTAACATGCAGTGAGACTTCATGATCAGCTTTCGTTGAGTCAGATCTTTATCAGCGAATGATAAAGTTCAGCGATTGCTGAAGTCTTCTACTTGATACTTCACGTTGAATGGACAGGTCTTGCTTCGCTGATATCCGCATCAGTTCATGAGTAGACTTGTCGCTGGTTCTTGAGCTTGATCTTCGACTTTAGCATAAAACATATGTTGACGTGAAACTTGTCTTCAGGGATCATAAGTAAACAACTAGTTTATCAGCGATCATCTCATAGATTGAACAGGCTCAGAGATATAAGATGATGAACAGTGTTAGCTGAATGTGTAATTCAAAGAGCGAGAGTTCCTATCAGCGTTACTGTAAAGTCTTAGTACTTATCAGCGATAGTGAAACTCTAATACATATTGTTTACTTACAAATTTCACTAAGTGTTTAAGAGAGGGTCATTATCAAATCACTGAGGGTTTGGATCAACAATCCCCCCCTATTTGATTATGACATAGCAACGGAGAAAATTGCTAATTAATGAAAACATAAGGATAAAAAGAACTCATAAAATATTTGTCCCTTTTACTGTTTTCTGGAATCTTTTAAGTACTGATGGAGTAAAGTACATTCGCTGAAATTTTTCTTTAAACTTCGTAAAGATTACAGAGGGAAGTAGAAAAATTACAAGTACAACAAATAAAATTACAAGTACAGAAGATGTAGACATATAAGGATAGAAAGAATTACAAGGCGATCCTATCCGTCAAAAGGTTCTTCCTTGATGAGAAATTCATCGAGGGTCTTTGATGTGGGAATCATCCAGTCAGGGACATTTACTCCTTGATTCTTTTTGTTCAGAGCTTCTTCAAAAATCAAGGGCTTAAGGTGTCTAGCTTTAATGTCGCGTCTGACATCACACCAGTATATGAGATCTCTGAGTTGTTCGATGGGAGTGATTGGAAGCTCAGAGATGCATTGAAAGTGATGATTTCCTTGGTAGTCTAGAAAGAATATACCATAAGGATCACTTACAACTTTGCCAGGAATGAAAGTTTCTCCAGGTGGTAGGGAGGTGTCAAGCGCTGAGAGATCAGCATCAGGGCCAAGAACTTCAGCACGAGAGAAACCAATACTTGTTTCATTCCGTATAGGAGGACCTGAGTCTGAGACTTTCTTTTCCTTTGTAGAGACTCTTCTTTGTTGAGGAGGAAGAAGAGTGGAAGGAGGAATATCCAAAGCAGAAGAAACCAAGTCGATCTGAGTATTTAAAATTTTCTCGACATGACTCTTGAACTTTGAGCGCGATCCCTGAATGGCTAATTTCACTTCCAACCATTCAGAGAAACCAAACTTCTCTAAAGTAGCAGCATAGAAGGTTTGCTTGGTTTTGTCTTCTCTGAATACATCAACTTCAATAACAGGAACGTCTACGAACAGTCTTCCTCTGATGTTTACTTTGATGATTTTGGATGGTCCAGATCGATAATTCAACATTTCTTTACACCATTTCAAAGTCGTATCAGATACTTTCGTCTTTTCTTCAACGATCCTTTGGGCATCATCCCATAGCTGTCTACCCGCGCGATGCAGCGCGGGTGAATGACAATTCTGAAGCAAATAACTTTTCTGACACTGACGTTTTTTGTTCGTATTATTCTCGTTTTCTCTCAAATTTTTATAGGTTAGTATGATTTAATTAGGAAACAGTTATTACCATAAATTATGTTTATCAACAAGATATATAGAAAAATAATCGCAAAAGTATCAAGTTATAAATTCACAACTCGTTTAAAATTTGAAGATAATGACTAAACAAGAGTAACATTACAATCATATGTAAAAATGCACATCCGGAACTTCATAATATAATAAGACATGTGAAGCATCAATCCGTAAGCATGTTCTGCAAAAAAATAAACATAATTATTTTAAGAGTTTTGCATATATGCTTTTAAATAGAAACATATTGTAGCAGTTGTGTAATAGTAATTAGTTGAGTGTACCTTATTCATCACGTAAAACTTCTTTATAAACGACGTTTGATGTGTAGACTCCAACATGATTGAATTTTTTCATAGGTTTCACTAATACCTTTGTATTGCCCCGTGATATCCCTCTCGACAACGCCACATAAAGTTGTCCGTGCGAGAATACTGATTCAGGTAGATAAACACCTACGTTCGGTATTGTCTGTCCTTGAGCTTTATTTATTGTCATAGAAAAGCTAAGCCGAACTGGAAACTGTTTTCGCTTCAGTTTGAATGGGAACATGTTATCCTCAGACGGACATAAAGGAATTCTCGGCAAAAATACTCTTTTGCCAGCATGTTGACCAATGGCTATTTCTGCATCGATGACATTTTGCTGAAAACCCCTACATATCAATATGGTGCCATTACATAAGCCATTCGAGGGATCGATATTTCGTAATAGAATAATTGGGCATCCAAGTTTGAGCCGAAGGTAATGAGGGGGCAAACCACTAACAGTTAGCGAATTTAAGAACTCCATCGGATAAAAGTTATTTCTATCATCTTCTGCTTCATCGAAACTGTAGTATACTTTTTCATCTCCGCAAAATTTGTTGATCAACTTATCGTTTATCTCGTCAACATTCTCATTTTTAGTTGATAATATCGCCCTGGAAATGATATAATCTGAATCAACTCCGTTGATTCCCAGAGATGGAAAGATTGCATCAATGAGAGCATCTGTTGGATCAACATTGTCAGTATAAGGAATGGTCATGTCATCAGGTATGCGAATAAAGTTTTCGTCCAATGCTTCTTCATTTCCATCGCCGACTCGTAATAGAAATCCTGAAAACCATGGATCAGTCAGTGCTCTCATGTTGAGAGTTAACCGTATCTTTTTAATCATTGACCATAGTGGTGACATCCGTAAGCTAGAATCTACAATTTGTGCTCGGGTTCCACGCCTCACAACCGATAAGACTTGTCTAAAATCACCTCCCATAATCATTATCTTTCCACCAAATGGTAACGTCACACCTATGATATCTTGCATTGTTCGATCAAGCGCCTCCACCGCCTGCCTTTTAGCCATTGATGCTTCGTCCCAAATGATAATTTTTGCATTTCGAAGCAATTGAGCCGCCTCACTTTGTTTCTTTATGTTGCACATTGAGTTGTTATCAAGATTGAGGGGAATCTTGAATCGAGAGTGAGCTGTTCTCCCTCCGGGCATATTATTGGCAGCAACACCCGACGAAGCAGTAGCGAGAGCAATAAAACCACGGGAATGAACGTTGGCAAGCAAAGATTTATATAAAAATGTCTTTCCAGTTCCACCTGGACCATCAATGAAGAACACGCCTGGACAATCAGCATCCACATGCCTCATGATTTCATTATATGCGTATTTCTGGTCGGAATTGAGAGAGTCTCGGGCACGTAGGTGTTCTTCTTCCACAACTATGGAGTACTCCTCTTGTACCTCACGAAAGCCTCCAAATTGTAAATTTGCATCTGCATTTATCTTTGGAAGATCGAAATCGACAAGATTTTTACCCATAGATTGTAGAAAGATCGTGATATCGGTTAGAACCATATTCCGGACTTGGTCAACACTTTCGCATTGTCGCCTATAATCGTCAGAAAATGAGTCATAGTGGTCATCCCATAGCTTACGAACATCTCCAGGCTCACAATAAATCAATATTGTCGCAAAAAGCCTTCTAAGAGCACCGGGAAACTGAAATAAGGAGGCCTCAGCAAGACATTGAGATAAGTTATCGTCGGTCTCTATTAACCCTTTCTCAAGAGCTACTTTACGAAATGTCGGGTGTAATAAGCCATTGACGGTGTATAGATATTCAAAACAAGTAGGCCCAGGGATGTGAGATAAAATTACACGTAGGTAGTATCGCTCTCCTTCAGCTGGATTAGCAGAAACCAGTCTGCCTCTCATTAATCCTTTTTGTCGAGTATTCCAACGACGTGTTTTCGGGTTCCACGTGTAGTGTCTTGGAAAATCTTTGTACAAATGTTGTCTCGCACTCTTGTCTACTTTATTTCTATCAAAAAATGCGGTCAACATCGTTCGCTTATCTCGCTCTCTATCAAGAGTATCCGTCATTATATCATCATCTCTGAACCTGACCATCTGTTTATTTGGCAGATGGAGTTGCAAAGCCATCACGTAGGGGTGGATTTGAGAAAGAGCGAAGCCAAATATACGCCATATTGCCTCGGGAGGGGAGACATAACGTGCATCTTGAAACTTCTTAATCTCGTTAACAACCAACCCGACTTCCCCTGGATCAACATGAACAACTTGTTTGCCATGGACCTTATAAACATACTTGAACACATACTTCACAGATGTTATACTCGAGCAAGCCTCAACATTGATATGACAGTTGAACATCATCAGCAGCTTTGGGTTATACGGGACCACCCATCGATTATCAAGGGTATGACCTCGTACATGTGCATTTATTCCATTATTTCTTCGTCGATACAATGGATATGAGTCCTCACCTTGTGCCGTCTGATCGTTGAATTGCCTAGGATATCTGGAACGACATTTTTTCGGCTCACCTTGCATACAAGGACAAGATGGTTTTAAATAACCGCAAGGACCATGCATCATGTGTTGGGCGACCAGTTGGTGCATTTGGGGATACTTTGTGAGTTCCGGAATTTCAGCGCACACGATCTTGTCATAATGATCTGGATTGGTCAGCTTGTGCCCAGGTTTCATTATGAGAAGGAAATGTGCATGTGGCAAACCACGCTTCTGAAACTCGATGACATAAACATAGGCCCCGACAACACCGAGGATGTGCTTCTTGAATAGTTGCTTCTTCATATCTTCTAATTTGGCACGAAAAACTTTTGTAACAAGGTCCGGTCGATCTTGTGCATCTTGGCCCGATAATAGCTCTTTATTGATTTCAAGCCACTTTGGATTGCACGTCATTGTAAGAAATATATCAGGCTTACCGTCATGTTGCACCAAAGTCATGGCATCCATAAATCGTCTCCGCATGTCACGTGGGCCTCCAATGAAGCTTGCAGGTAACACAACTCGTTGTCCAACTCTACTTGGTTGAACCTCACCGGCATTCACGCAATCCACAACACCTTGGTATAAATCCGCTCTTATCTTTGCTTGGTTTTTTTCACAAAATTCCAAACGTGAAGTCTCAATCCTTATATAGACATCTACCACGAACTGCTGTAACAGTCTCCCCCCCCCCAATAGAATCACATTGTCATTCGAACGAATCTGGAATTTGTAACAATAGTATTCCCGCATAGATACATTCCTCCCGCTTCTTTCGCTATTTTCTGTGTAATGTAGATGTTGCCAAACATAAATTATAAATTGATGACATTTATGTTTAAAATGTAAAAAATTGTGATAATTGAGGTACCTTCAAAATCTTCCTCGATATTTTCTTCATCATTAACAATTTGATTGATGCAAACTTCATGTCTTGGTATATTAGAATGCCATCCAGGCTCACCATTAGGGAAGAATAAAGGATAAGACAATGGGTCATAACAACTGAAGTAAGATTTAATATATTGATTGTAGTCAGACCTCCCATACACAACAATACTTCTCTTGTATGCACATATGTTGTCATTGCCCTCAACCCAAATACCAGCAACCTGCCATATTTATAGAATTAGTTAGTGTATAATATGTATACGATATCTTTTATTATAATAACATGTATACCTCAGATGTGGTCGGTCGGTTGTACACCCTCTGGTCGAGCTCCACCGAAGCATTCAAAGTGACTCTATAATTATCAAGTGGCCCTAGCTCAGCAAGGCTTCGAAATGTTTTCACGTATGGGTTCGTAGCAAGAACATGAGTCAAAATTTGAATGATGTTTCTATCAAGATTTGGCCACTGGAGTCTATGTGAAAATTCAGTTTCAGAATCATAAAAATACAACTGCAAGTACCTAGGTTGTCCATCTCTGGGAACTAACTGGTCGATTTTATGATATATTCCTCCGTGCGCACGAAATGTATATACTCCAGATTTCATATTATTTGTTGTAGTATCTAACGTTACTCCCATTGATGTGAATGAAAAGTTTGTGTTGTATGCACGTATGTTATGCCTAAACATTTCACCTAACTGGGATTGTTCTTTGAAGAGATGGTTTAATTCTTTAGGAATGGGCGAGTATGCCAAATGTGTCTTCCCATTCATACAACAAAAGGTATTGAATTCAAATTGTAACCGTTTTGCTCCACAATGTACACATGAATTTCGTTCCTTCAAGACACGATGTTGTCTAGGGATACCATCATAAACAAAATCGTACGGATCCACGTGGAGGATGTTATCTTGGGTTGATGAATTGACATTGACTATAGTACAACCTCCTACATATAAGACATATTCAAAATGTTGTTTGAAGAAAATCTTTCTTAAAATTTTATGTCATAATCATTAAATTAATGACATGAAAAAGGTGATTAACGACTAACCTCTCGGTACTTGATTAACGACTTCATCAAAGAGAGGTAACAATATGCGACGGTTACTTCGAACACCTATTATAGAGAACAACATAATGGTAATGAGACCTTAATTTATGACATTAGAAAATTCAAAAATAATAATAATTTCATGGTTTTTACCGTTAAAGTTTTCATGTGTCAACCCCGAACATATTGTAGCCGTTCTTTCTTTACCCATAACACTTGTTCCTTGAGTGTTAACACTTGTTCTAATCCGTATATTTTCTTTATTTCGAAGATAATAATTTCTGTTATAGATTTTTCTCTTTTCAGCGATACTTAATGCACTGACAGGGGTTGTTTCATTGATATTCATCTGCGTTGTCTCCACAAGTGTCGTAGATTGACTACTTCCTTCACCAATAGCTATTTTTCTCATTTTGTTCTTCTCTTTTTGTCGTGCATAATATCTACTACAATATTCATTTTGTTTTTCTGCAACAATATTAATTTATTTCATTATAGATACATAACTAGTATATCATAAACTAATATACAAATAGTACGAAATCATATATTCGACGTACCTTTTGCTATATCTACATCAACAGGGTTTACATCACTGTTTGCAAATTTCTTATCATCGATCCTCATTGCACACTGTAAAATTGCATCGATTTCTATAATATACAATTTATCTACATTTTGATGTGTAATAGTTCAGGTATGAATAACTTAAATCAAGGTAACAAATTTCAAGATTGAACAAAACTTAACTCATTCTTTATTTGTCTAACAAAAGGACCATCCAATACAAAACCGACCGAACCATCAAATACCCCATCCAATGAATATAATATTATTTTATTTGTTATTTTATTTAATAAAACTAATAAATTTGAAAAGAGTGTAAAAAGTAAAGACCATGCTTTTTCCCCTCTTTCAATTCAGATTTTAGGGGTGTTTGGGAGTGCTTATATTTCCATCCAAAAACATTCCAGTGAACCAAACGCAGTCTTAGGGTTTAGATTTCCATTCCCGTTCACATTCAGTCATTCATCGCTTCACTCTAACTCTCAGTCTCTCACTGTTTAGGGTCTGTTTGTTTGCATCTGAATGATGCCATTCAGATGTTAATGTCTGAATCGGTCAGACATAGGGATGTTTGGTTGAAACTTTATTCAGATGAATCATTTACCCTGAATCGGTCATTCACCCATTAGCTTCCTTTATGATACAGACCCTAAAAATTCCTTCCTTGCCCTCGATTTCTCCCATCGTCGCCTCTCCCATTCACGCCTTCTCCCCCCATCGTCGCCTCTCCCATCGTCGCCTCTCCCATCGTCGCCTTCTCCCCCCATCGTCGCCTCTCCCATCGTCGCCTTCTCCCATCTCAACAGGTAAGCTCTCGATTTCTCGTTTTAGGGTTCTGAAATTCTCGATTTCTCGTTTTATGGATTTCATTTGTTGTTGAAATATTCATTTGTTGTTGAAAGATTTCATTTGTTGTTGAAATATTCAATTGTTTTTGAAATATTCGATTTCTCGTTTTATGGATTTCTCGTTTTATGGATTTCATCTCAACAGGTATACAGATGAATAATGCATTTCATTTGTTGTTAAAATATTCATTTGTTGTGGATTTATGATTCATCTTCTGAAATGTTTGGTTTCATCTTCTTACTGCATATTTTGATGAACCCATATTTTGAGAGAGGACCTGAAATGATCATATATGAGAGAAGATTGGATCTTGTTGTTTGAGGAGAAATTGAGTTGTGCATAGTTAGGGGATTCTTGAAGGTTGATGCTGTTTATGTTCTAGAACCCTAGGGGTTTACCTCATCGTTATTTCTGATATGTTTCACCTCTGTGATCTATCATGCTTCAAGTAGCTTCGTGGAAATGACTATTAGGATTTTTTTTTTAAATTTTTTCCAGATTAAAGGATCATTGATTCATTTCTTGAGTTATTCCTATGAAATGATTAAAGGATCATTGATTCAGGGATAACTATTATCCCTGAATTAAGTTTGTCAACAAGGATTTTTTGGTTCGATATAAGATACAATATTCACATTTAGCATCAGTTGTTTGAATTTCTTTTTGAAGTGTATCATATTTAGTTTTTTCCCTGAAAATGAACCTATTTGATATCCCATAGTCAAAATATAGTTTCCTTTTCAACTGACAGATTATCTTATAATAATTTTTACTTTATTTTTTAGATTTGAAATAATGGAGTTGCTGTTCTTTTCAGTTGATATGTTGGTTTCCTTTGATTATCCATCTAAGGGGTTGTTTATTATATTTTTAGATTAAGCTCTGTGTAGGTTAAGTTGTCGGTCTGGATGAATTTGTGGTGGACCAATGGGTTTGAGGGAGGCAAAGAGAGAGAGGCTTGGATTATTTCTGGTATTAATTTGTTTGGGGTGGCTTAATAGGGACAAATGAGGGGTCCTGGCTTATTCCATATAGCCATTTTAACATAATGTAACGATTAAGCCGTAAAGAAACACTCATGTATGGCTGAACAAATAAGCCATCCAGACCATTAAGCTCATCATTATGTTATAAGTAAACAGCCCCTAATTCTGCTTATTATAGGGTTCCTTATTATATATGCAGGGGTTTGATTAGTTGGAAAAATGGCTTTGGGGTTAATACTTGGAATAGGGAGAGCTTATAGAAGGAAGCGAACATCTTCACTCAATATTCTCACTTCAAAGACGAGACCTCGTGATTACTACAAGGGAAAAAACTGTAAACCAACCGGTTTTCACACAAGCAAAGGTGCTCTTTTTGCTCTCATTTTTTATTCTTTTTCTCGTTTGTATTTCCCACAAGTTAATCGCTCCAAGTTGGGTTCATTGTTAATTCTTTAATTTAATTTTATATTGATTGTTGCTAAAATACGGAACTTTTGGTGATATACGCTTTTAGTTGTTAAACTTCGGTTTTAAGAAATAAGGTTGCTTAGTGCGTTTGGTACACTGGACAGAACAAAATAGGGATCACTGTTCTTCGTTTGGGAGAACTTTTATGTGGAACTGACAGGAATAGAGTGGAACTGACAGGAATAGAGTGGAACAGACCTGTTGCACCCCCACCCCATGGAACAAGGTGGAATAGACTTAATATAACCTCAAAATAAAATCTAATTTTCTTCTAAAACATCAAATACGTCTTCTTTTTTATATTTTATTCATTCTTTAATTTTTGTTTATTGTATTTTATGTTATTTAAACTTTCACTTTGCTGTCCTCAAAATACAAATTTTATATGGTTTCAATGTTTTGATTAATTAATGTGAATTATTAAATATTAATAGTAAAAAAATAGAAAATGTTAGAAAATAAAAATTGGAAGCTACACAAACTTTTTAATTTTGGGTCACTTTAATCGTCTTGAAGAAAACTTTCTAAATTATATATTTTGTTATAAAAGTATTTATTTCATTATAATTTAATAAGTTACGTAATTAATCAAAATATATAAACAACTATTATGGGTAAATTGGTCATGTTATCTGTTCTGTAAAGTTTGTCTTACCAAACACTGAACAACTGTTCTGTCATGTCTCGTTCCAACCGGTCTGCATACCAAACACACTCTTAAACAAAATGTCAATATTTTGAAGAAAGTTTTGGATCTCTTAGTTGGTAAATGTACAGATGATTGTAGCCCTTTATATTCTAGAATTTGCATATTTTCTAGGAAGTAGGAAGTTTGAAGTTCCTTTGTTTTCTTTAACATTTAAGTTACAATGGTTCTATTTTTACGTTGTGGGTTATATTATTGTTTCACATTTGTATAGGTGGTTATGTTGTGGTACAAGAGAAGCTGCCAAATTATGTGGTTCCAGATTTGACCGATTTCAAGGTACTCAAAATTTTCTTTGTTTATATGTCATTCGTGATGAGCATGTGCATATGTATGATAGGAACTTTGATCACTTACTTTGAAGACATCTGAAGATTTATGGCTTGAACGATAAGGGGATTAAAATCAGTCTGTTTACAACAGCATGTAATATTAACTCTGATTAATACTTTCTATTATATGAATATAGATGCAAAGTTGTATAAGGATATTTTCTTTACAAGAAAGACAGCCAAAACAGCCAAAATAGATGCTAAAGTAGTGAAGTTTGAATTACATAGAACACCATAGATAGTTCAAGGGGGTCTTTTTAATGTTTAATTAATTATATTTAGTTAAACTTTATGCTAGCTTTAAAGATGTTAAGGGGGAAGTGTGTTTGGAAGATGAAGTTGTTGGATATAGCATTTAAGATTGATGACTTAATGGTGTCTTAATAAAACCAGGCTCCCTCCTAACCAAAAACATATACACCGATTTGTTTTATAGAATCTCAAAAAGATGCATCATTTTTTTTTGGTAAACCTTTAATTTAAAGTTACTTCTTTGGCAGTTTGGGTTTCTGTGTACATCACACTTAACAATTTAGGGATGGCAAAAAGTGACCTAACCCGCCAACCCAACCCAACCCAAACTGGTAGGGGTTGTTTGTTTGAAAGTGTACAGATTGTTTAATTGTTATTGTGCTTGTTGTTCTTGCTATTCAAACTGTTATATGTACAAGTTGCTTGATTGATTTGTTATATGTGAACATTGTTAAGTTTGTTTGTGCCAAACAGCCCCTTAGACTTAATAAATATAAAAAGATGCATAGATGTTCCCACTATCATTACCAACATACACAAAAAGAACATAATAACAATAATCCACTCATACTTTTGTGAATGTATCATAAAGTTACAAAAAACCATGATAACACTAATAAGCTTGATCAATCACATTTTTTTATCTCATCAAGACCCTCATATTGTCTGCTTCCGGCATCTGTGGTTCGAACTTGTAACTTGTTAAGTCAGTAGACCTCAAAACATTCACTGAAAATAATTAAATATACATTTTCAATAATATAATAATATGTAAATAATATAATAGAATATTGATTATTGAAATAAGTTATAACGTACTGTGAGGCAAACGGATAAGTTTCACGTGGGATACATATATTATGGATTTATTTTTAATTGCACGAGCTACCCTCCCAGGAAACATTGGTCGAACATCATACAAGCGCAACTTTATAACGCTTCCCCTATATAATAGGAATGTTAGTGATTATAATATTTTGTTAATAATTATAATAATACACACACTTACGTTACATCTTGCAGAAACAGTTCACACGAGCCAAGTTGGAAAACGTTATCATTTCTGAAATAGGTTCTTCGTCCTCCCATGATGATTTTTCCAACAACATCTAAAATAAGGATATTTATATTTTAAAATTAGATTTATATTATAAAATCTATATTTAATAGTATATAAAAATTATAAATGTAATGAATAACTTAAATGTACCGATCATCATTTTTTTATTAGTACGATCATCAAGAAGGTCTCTTATCGAGGGCACCAATGGGTAGAACGCAAATCCATTTTCGACATCGCTCGTTAATGGTTTTAACTTTGTGTCTTTACTTATTAGGATTACTTGATCATTGTAGACCAATCTATAGCCTTCATACCTTGGAGGATCATTATAATTGTATTCAATTCGAAAATGATCCAAAGAAAAAACGCCTCCGACCAAATTCCTTTGTTTGTATGATTGCATCAAATAGCCTCGTACAATTGCTACCATTTTCTCTCTCTAATATAAAATGAAATATTTGTTAAATAGATTTAAAAATATCAATTTTTACCATGCATTGAAAGTATGAATATTTTTAACTTACATTTTGATCATGTAAAATAATATATAGGCATTCTTGTTTGACATCTTCCCAAACAAGCTCCACACGGACAGTTCTCAAGTTCCACCAAGCCAAACATACGTTTTGTAGAGATGAAAACACTTCAACGTTATACGGAGAATCCATTTACTACAAGTTTGTAAACATTAATAATATTGTTAACATAATTAAAAAATCATACTTAAACCACACTCTAAAAGAACACCAAATTTATAATTGTACTTATAGATGTATTTGAAGCAACTTCATGATGTTGTCATCTTCGTGAAGCTAAGTGTTATATTCTTCTGTTGAATTTTGTAAACAGTTAGGATAGCACTACAAAATAGTTGTTTTTTTATGGTTTGACATAGTTCCGTTTTCTTCTTCAATATGTTTCATACTTTCATATGTTCATCTTTTTATTCCAAAACTAACCTTTTGTAGGGGTGGTGTTAGAGAATGGGATTCCCAATGAGTTAGGTTGTTCTTGTAAAGAAGATTTAGCATCTGCTCATAAGCATTGTGCTGAAGCTTGGTTCAAGATCAAGGGTAACAAGTAAGTTTATTTTTTAATCTTTCAAGATTCCATTTTTTATCAATTTATTCAGATACCCATTTGCATCTTTCATCCTCAAACTCTGTTTTCCTCCCAAGATTCAGTTTTTATATAATTCCATTTAGGATTGATTTGGGTTTTTTGTTCTACATTTATTAAAGGTAATAGTTAGCTTTTCAAGTGTCTTGTGACACCGTTATTTTACAGTTTCTAGGATGGCAGCCATTCTGGTGCTTCATTGCACAAACTTATACGGGGAACCCACCCATACATAATAGTATTGGATGGTTCTTTGAAACACGGTTTGCAGCCATGTTTTAACCAAAATACTTTTGTTTACAGAACTATAAAACAGTGTTCTAAAATAGTGTTAAGTGGAGCTAGGTGATCCAGTTTCTGGGTGCAATGTTGACAACAAATAGGAGTAAAAAATGTTGACAACCATGTTTTCCATGTTTTCCATAGGTGCAATGTTGACAACAAATATCAGCAAAATGGGGAGTGAACACTTTAACACCACATAAATCACATAAATGGAAACATGTTTACACAAATATGAGCAAAATGGAGCAAAATGGTGAAGGGGTGAAGGGGGCGTCGTACCTTAGTACACGGAGCAAAATGGAGATGAAGCAAAATGGAGAGCTTCAATGCTGAGGTTTTTTTTGTTACCTACAAGATGAAATTTGTAAGTAAAAACTTGTTGTTAAAGGCTCCATTCGATATGTTGTATCAGTTGTTAAATTATGTGGTTTCTTACCTTACAGATGAAGCAAAATGGAAGCAAAATGGAGCTGGTGCTTTGTTGGTAGCTTGTAACTTATGAGAGCTTGTAAGTGATGAGAGCTTGTAAGTGATGAGAGCTTGTTATATACTACAAACCTTTATAAAACCAGGGTTTTTTTTTATGTTTACTGCACAAATCAAAATGGGGGAAGAAAACTTTTCTTGCTAGAAAGAGAAGTCTTCAGGCATCTAGTTTGGTGATGACTGCAAGGTTAAATAGTCTTGGGTAAAATCATTCATAAACAAAGAAGGTTTTGTACATTTGACTTTTTTTATAAGAAAGATAGCCTGCAAAAGAGCAAAATGGAGCAGGAGCAAAAAAATGGGGGAGCTGGAGCAAAAAAAAAGGTACAAAAAGCCTGTTTTTCAAGAAAGATAGCATGCGAAATAGCCTGCAAAAGAGCAAAATGGAGCAGGAGCAAAAAAATGGGGGAGCTGGAGCAAAAAAAAAGGTACAAAAAGCCTGTTTTTCAAGAAAGATAGCCTGCGAAATAGCCTACAAAAGATATCAAGATCAAAAAGCCTGTTTCAACAAGTTGTACCTCATACTTAAAAAGTTGTAAATTCATAGTTTTTCTTAATGTATGCATAAAATGATTTGTACCATGTGCTTTGTGGGTAGTAATTAAGAGTTTTTACATGAATGCATTATAAGGTAGTAATATATATATATATATATATTTAAATGTGTCCAAAGTTTAGTAAAAACCATATTTTTACTAAATTTTTCCAACACCTAGTAAGTAGGTTTATGAAACTTGCGGTAATCTTAATACAGAGATTCATGAGCAGACGAATCTTGTAGGTAGTTTTTCAGTCGAATCTTACAGGCTCTTTTGCAGATGAATCTTGCAGTTACTTTTTCAGTCGAATCTTACAGGCTCTTTTCAGACGAATCTTGCAGTGAAATATTCAGACGAATCATGCAGGCAACTTTTCAGACGAAATCTTTGACCATATCCACATCCCTGATGAAGAACATACATTTTCACGGCTATAAGTAGATGGCATGATGAAGTAGTAATTCACAACTTGCTATCTATCTTTTATACATTCTTTTACACCGTTTACAAACATTCACTCGCTTTTCTTAACACTATGGCTGGAGGTTCAAGATCAAGGGGGAACATGTCGGAGAATGGGGCTGGAACTTCACGTTCGGCAGCCTACCAACCACTGAACGATGGAGCTCGCCGGAGTACCTGGAAGGTACCGGAAACAGACGAGGAGTGGAGAAACTATGGGCGAACTGCAGCCGATTATCCATTCACGGCTGAGGAGGAAGCAGACTAGGAGACGACATGGGAGAATTACCACTTCGATAATGGCAGGAGAAGCCCACCAATGTATCATTGTACCCAGCCGACGATGTTGGTCCCGAAGGGCTATACAAGTTTGTAAAATGGGGGGGGGGGGTTGAATACAAACACACGTTTTTACTTTTCTAAATTTTTTATTGATAAATCAAGACAATTTACAACTTGTTGCGGAACAAGATTAAGGATAAACCTAATCTTAACAAGTCTTGAGAAACACTAAGTTTCTTGCACTAGAAAGAGTTAAAGAAATTACGAATAATATCTTAACAATAAGAGAGAAATAAGAAGATGGTCCGAGCACACTTCAAAACTGAAGTAAGGTTCTTCTTATATACTGCATGCATTTAATGCATGGCAGTATGGCTTTACACGTGGCAGCAGCTGAGTGGTTGCATGTCATTGACCTTTGTAGACAGCCTTAGTAGCCGCATGGTGCACAGTGTAGAATCAGAGTTGTTGTAAGATTACAGACAAAAGGGATGTCCGTTCTGACAATTCGTACGGAGACGTGCAAGGGAGGTAAGACAATAGTAACATGCAGTGAGACTTCATGATCAGCTTTCGTTGAGTTAGATCTTTATCAGCGAATGATAAAGTTCAGCGATTGCTGAAGTCTTCTACTTGATACTTCACGTTGAATGGACAGGTCTTGCTTCGCTGATATCCGCATCAGTTCATGAGTAGACTTGTCGCTGGTTCTTGAGCTTGATCTTCGTCTTTAGCATAGAACATATGTTGACGTGAAACTTGTCTTCAGGGATCATAAGTAAACAACTAGTTTATCAGCGATCATCTCATAGATTGAACAGGCTCAGAGATATAAGATGATGAACAGTGTTAGCTGAATGTCTAATTCAAAGGGCGAGAGTTCCTATCAGCGTTACTGTAAAGTCTTAGTACTTATCAGCGATAGTGAAACTCTAATACATATTGTTTACTTACAAATTTCACTAAGTGTTTAAGAGAGGGTCATTATCAAATCACTGAGGGTTTGGATCAACAATCCCCCCTATTTGATTATGACATAGCAACGGAGAAAATTGCTATTTAATGAAAACATAAGGATAAAAAGAACTCATAAAATATTTGTCCCTTTTACTGTTTTCTGGAATCTTTTAAGTACTGATGGAGTAAAGTACATTCGCTGAAATTTTTCTTTAAACTTCGTAAAGATTACAGAGGGAAGTAGAAAAATTACAAGTACAACAAATAAAATTACAAGTACAGAAGATGTAGACATATAAGGATAGAAAGAATTACAAGGCGATCCTATCCGTCAAAAGGTTCTTCCTTGATGAGAAATTCATCGAGGGTCTTTGATGTGGGAATCATCCAGTCAGGGACATTTACTCCTTGATTCTTTTTGTTCAGAGCTTCTTCAAAAATCAAGGGCTTAAGGTGTCTAGCTTTAATGTCGCGTCTGACATCACACCAGTATATGAGATCTCTGAGTTGTTCGATGGGAGTGATTGGAAGCTCAGAGATGCATTGAAAGTGATGATTTCCTTGGTAGTCTAGAAAGAATATACCATAAGGATCACTTACAACTTTGCCAGGAATGAAAGTTTCTCCAGGTGGTAGGGAGGTGTCAAGCGCTGAGAGATCAGCATCAGGGCCAAGAACTTCAGCACGAGAGAAACCAATACTTGTTTCATTCCGTATAGGAGGACCTGAGTCTGAGACTTTCTTTTCCTTTGTAGAGACTCTTCTTTGTCGAGGAGGAAGAAGAGTGGAAGGAGGAATATCTACAGCAGAAGAAACCAAGTCGATCTGAGTATTGAAAATTTTCTCGACATGACTCCTGAACTTTGAGCGCGATCCCTGAATGGCTAATTTCACTTCCAACCATTCAGAGAAACCAAACTTCTCTAAAGTAGCAGCATAGAAGGTTTGCTTGGTTTTGTATTCTCTGAATACATCAACTTCAATAACAGGAACGTTTACGAACAGTCTTCCTCTGATGTTTACTTTGATGATTTTGGATGGTCCAGATCGATAATTCAACATTTCTTTACACCATTTCAAAGTCGTATCAGATACTTTCGTCTTTTCTTCAACGATCCTTTGGGCATCATCCCATAGCTGACGTTGGACATCAATGGGAGTTCTTTTCAGCGTGGGGTCTTTCACTGATTGTTGGACAAGCTGGATGGCGAGTTCTCTGTCTTTTTCTTCAGCTTCCCTTCTTTCAGCGATTAACCTTTCAGCTCTGAGGTGATCCTGGTATTCCTTTTGTGAAAGTCTGAACTTTGGAGGAATAGAAGGAAGTTGATCACACTTTAGGATGATTCGCTGATCTTCGAGCTGTTTGATCATTGCATCTCTCTTTTCTTGATCCTCTTCACTCAGCTTTTGAGGAGCCAAGGAAGGTATGTTTTGGTGAGAGAGCAGCTGTTCTTCAGGTTCATCAGTCTCAGTGGTTAAATTCAAGACTGGGATTATTTCTTCAGCTCTTGTGGCTGGGATTATTCCTGGTGTAGTCGAAGGAGCTTCAGCGGGATCCTCAAACAGGGGAGAGGACTAGCTGAAACACATTGATCGTTTAAGTAAGAAGAGTTGGGGAAGAAAGAGATAGAAAAAAGAATGGGGTTTAAGTGTATAGAGGTTTTATGGATAGAAGGATTGAGATGGAGAAGGGATAGAGGAAGGATGCAGTGTAAGGTAATAGGAGGTAGTGTACCTGACAAACTGGCTTTTGAAGCAAGATCATTAGATTGTCTTCTGCAGCAAGGCCTTTGTTTTTGCCTTTGTCAGCTTTAGACGCTGCAGGTCTTGTCTTCTCCCCTGATGGTTCGTTTATCGAAATCCCTTTGAGAGCTGTAGTCTTCTGAACAGGCTTGACGATAAAGGAGTCATCGTCATCATCATCATTCTTTGGAGAAGAAGATGGTTCATCATCAGAGATGTCGACAGCTTCATCGTCTTCAGCTTCGTCTTCATCAGATTCAACCTCTTCAGCGTAGGGTGAGGTTACATCAGCAGCAACTTCAATGTTCTGCTCTTCGAGTTGCTCCCCCTCAGATTCAGAGGGAGGTTTCTCGGTTTCCTCAGGGTTTTCAACTCCCTGAGGTTTTGAAAAAGTAGCATCGGCTTCAGTCTCAATACCCTCCCCCACAGCATGGGGAAGGTCTTCTTTATTTCTCTTCTCCCCCTCATCATTATGGGGAAGGTCTTCTTTAGGCTTCTCCCCCTCTTCCACATCATGGTTGGGGGAGGTAACGGACTTTCCAGCGGCAGCAGCAGTCATAGGATTACTGTATTCTTGGCTAGTAATTCTTATGTAGTTTTCAATCGCTGCTACTCTGTCTTCTATGCCAGTAATAGCAGGACTGATCTTTTTGAGATCATCTCGATCGGCCTGAGTGAAATGAGAAGTTGGGGTGTTCAGGCGATCGAGCACTTTCTGAACAATCTCTTTGACTGCAGAGACCTCAGTTTTGATCGTGGAAACTTCACCTTTAAGAGGACCAACCTCTGTTCAATGATGTGACTTCATTGGACAGAGAGGTGAAGTTTGTTGAGAGAGTGGTTGTGGCGGTTGAGTTTTCAGCGAGGGTGGTAGCAAATTTAGCAATGCTACCATCCACCTTCTCTAGATCAGCTTTGGAGGCTTTCTTTTCAACCTCAGTGGACAATGTCTTCAAGTTCTCTCCAGCGTTTGTAACCGCTGAAGAGTTGGCAGTTAGAGTGTTGTTGAAAGACTCCATTTTTGTTTCCAGGGCCGCCAGGGAGGTGTTGATATCCCCCAAATTAGGACCTAAAAAGTTATCAACTTATGAACAGAGGAAAGCTCAGAAGTTTGGGGTTGAGAGAGAGAAGTGTGTGGGAATTTGTGTATACATACAGGCGGGTTGGAGAAGTTGTCGAACCCTTTGTGTCCTGTAAAAGTTTCGTAGTCGTCTTCAATATTTCCAAGACGACTGGAAGTACCTACATGTCCTGTGGTGTGTCCTATCATCCTCTGAAAATGTTCAGCGGTAGAGTCGCTGAGGATGACGGTTGTTGAGGGGAATACGGGAAGAGATTGAGTGACGAAAGAAGAGGTGAGAGGAATGGAGGATGAGACGGTTGGATGGGTACGGGGTTCAGCGTTGGATCCGCTGAAAATCACTTCAGTCTGTAGAGAGGCTGAAGGAGGTGGGTACATTTCCAAGTTTATAACTCCAGCGTTTAGAGACGCTGAAGCTGGGATGGAAAGGGTGGCTTGTTCAGCTGTGGCAGAGCGTACCACGGAACTATCCATCAGCTCTTCAAGATGAGTTGAGGAGTCTTTAGCATGGGAATGCTTTGGGGGTTGCTCCTTGGTTTTTTTGGTCCTTTCGGAGCCAAGTTGGGAAGATGAGTGTTTCCTTTTTCTAGAAGGAGTGGAGGTTGCAGCTGGGGTATCAGCGGTGGGGATTTCCACTGAATGAGTCGCAGAAGTAGAAGAAGGAGGATTGAGAATAGATAAGAGAGTAGAGAGACGTACCTTGTTTGGCAGGGGCTTGAAGTCGAGCACCTTAGGGCCAACCTGAGAGAGTTTCAGGTCTCCTACTTTTGGGTAGTTTTCCTTAAGGCCGGTTTGGAAGATGGCGCTGAGGAATCTTGGGTATGGAACCCATGATGGTCTATCAGCAAAATCTACTTTGAGCGCAAGATCGTCGTAGATTATCGAGGCCCAGTCAACATGGAGACCCTTCAGCAATGCATAGCCCATGGCTTGCTGAGGTTGAGGAGCTTGATCAGAGGAGCCACTCTTCGCTGTCATGCAGCTTATCAGGTGTGCGAAGATGAAGTTCATCTCGCTGGGCATCTTTGACTTCTTGATTGCAGTCAGTTTCTTCTCGGCTTTTTCATCTCTCCCTTGATCCCAAACGTACTTCATTGCATCAAATAATGCAATGAGTGTTTCTCTATCAGCATGTCTCTTGGGGTCAGGGAAAGGAACAAATTGTTTATCTTTGGTGGTAACAGGGAGATTCAGTGCTTTTCAAATGATAGCAGGGTTGATTTTGATGGTGCCAAAATCAGTGTCACAGAGGATGACATCAAGTAGTTTGGTAGGGTCTTTGGATGATGGTAGTTGAGTGTGTCTGGCGGTATACTAGAATTGAGATAATAGTAACTGATGAGCAGGGGGTGTTATGGTCAAGGCTGTAGAGAGGCAACAGGTTTTCAGAAAATTTACAGCATCGTCTAGATGTTTGACTTATTTTTTCGGAGGAAAATTGAACAGCGCATGGAGGTTGTTTGATTTTGTAAAAGAGATATCCTCAAGTTTGAACTTGACTTGAGGAGCCTTGGTGATTTCAAGTTCCTTAGCAGCAGTAGTGTTCTCAGCAGTTGGAATACCAGTAGAAGGAGCAGTCATTTCTGTAATCAGCTCAACCAAAGATCAACAAAACAAATAGTCTTAATGTGGAAATATTTTCCAATAAGATGTTTTGAATTTTGTCCATTTCATTCAGCCAAAAATCCCTTTGAGAAAGATTAGGGCTTTTCTTGTTTTGAGAAAGAGTTACAAAACGTAGAGATTATGTATTTTCCAGTTTTCATTTGAAGAAGGAATTATGGAAAAACATATGAAGAACAAGTTTACGAGTTTTGATATAAACTTGAAGAACAACCATGAAGGTTGTATTCATAAAATCATGAACATAAATTGATTTCATTTTATAAAAGTTCGTTTGTTTGATCTGTTAAAAGCAAAGAATAAGATCATAAACAAGTAATGTAGGTAAATAATAAGAGTATTAACCTAGTTCGTCAAAGAAGAAGATGAACAGTTTCTGGAAATTTTGAGAGCTCAAAATGCAACAGTAAATCTTTATCTTGCTTGGAGGAGAAGTTTTTCGCGTAAAGAGAAAAATATAAACCCAAAATGGTTTATATAGAGAGAGTAGAGAGAGAGAAAATCTTGAGCGGGAAAATATTTTCATCATGACATGGATACGTGTTTGCATTTGATTGGAAGGTAAACGAAACGTGCAATCGTGTATCAGAAAAAGAACGTGCCAGGGCTTATCCGTTGCGATGACGTCACAACCGTCCTTTAATATTTTAGGATGTCTCTGAGGTTTTGAGGGCTCAGGGACACTTTTGAAAAAATGAAGCACTGAATAGAAATATCAGTGTTGGTTTAAGAAATTTCAAAGTATCGCTGTTAAGGAAGAGATATTCAGCGATGCAAGATGTTTTGAAATCTTTGAGTTCTAGGCGAACGTCAGCGAGTAAGAGAGAAAACATACCTTGATATCAGCGAGTTAATTTTTGTTCAGAGAGAGAATGATAGCGTGGGTTATACAAGTTGATTTTATCCTATCGCTGATCAAATGTGAATCGCTGAAGATTTTATTCTTCAAAGTTCAGCATTCCAAGCTCGCTGATGAGAAAGTTGAATCTTGTCTCATCAAGAGGTTTGGTGAACAGATCAGCTAACTGATAGTCAGTTGGGATAAAATGAAGTTCTATATCACCATTCATCACATGATGTCTGATAAAATGATACCTGATTTCAATGTGTTTTGTCTTTGAGTGTAGCACTGGATTATTGGCTATAGCGATGGCACTTGTGCTGTCGCAATAGATTGGAATTTTTTAGAGCTGAAGGTCATAGTCCAGTAGGTGATTTCTCATCCACAAGACCTGAGAACAACAGCTTCCAGCGGCTACATACTCAGCTTCAGCAGTTGAGGTGGACACTGAATTTTGCTTTTTACTTGTCCAACTCACCAGCTTTCCACCCAGGAGCTGACAGCCTCCTGTGGTGTTTTTCCTATCCAATTTGCAACCTGCAAAATCACTATCTGAATAGGCGATTAGATCAAACCCTGAGTCTTTGGGATACCAAAGACTTAGGTTCATAGTACCCTTAAGGTAACGAAAGATTCGCTTTACAGCGATCATATGAGATTCTTTAGGTTCAGCTTGATATCGTGCACACAAACAAGTAGCATACATAATATCAGGTCGGCTAGTTGTAAGATATAAGAGAGAGCCGATCATCCCACGGTACAACGTGACATTAACAGGTATTCCATTTGAATCCCTGTCTAGTGTCAGCGGTGGTGCCATAGGGGTTTTCATAGCTGAACTCTGAGTTAAATCGAATTTCTTCTGCATATCTTTAACATACTCTCCCTGATTAATGAAAGTTCCTTTTTCATTTTGCTTTATCTGAAGACCAAGGAAATATGTTAGCTCACCCATCATACTCATTTTATACTCTTCTTTCATTCTATCAGCGAAACGAGTACAAAGGTCAGGGTTAGTAGAACCAAATATAATGTCATCAACATATATCTGAACAAGAATAATATGACTTTTTACTTTCCTGAAGAATAGAGTCTTATCGATTTTACGACGCTCAAATTGTTCAATATGGAGATAAGTAGAGAGAGTGTCATACCATGCACGAGGAGCTTGCTTTAAGCAGTAAAGTGCCTTGTCCAGTTTATAAACATAACCTGGACGCTTAGGATCTGAGAATCCTGGAGGTTGTTCCACATAGACTTCTTCATTCAGCTTTCCATTTAGAAACGCTGACTTAACATCCATCTGATATACTTTGAAGTCTTTGTGTTCAGCGTATGCTAAGAATAGACGAATAGATTCTAGTCTTGCCACTGGAGCAAATGTTTCGTCGTAATCTATGCCTTCCTCTTGTCTGTATCTCTGAGAAATAAGTCGAGCCTTGTTGCGGGTTACGGTTCCATGTTCGTCCAACTTGTTTCGATTGACCCATTTAGTGCCTATCACTGTCTTGTCAGTTGGTCTTCGAACAAGTTTCCAAACTTATAAGTATGAGGAGTAGGAATGTCTTCTGAATCACCAAGATGTGAAAACATCCATTGATTCAGTTCTTCAGTTTCAGCAGAAGGTCGAGAATTCGCTGAACGGGATTCGTCAAAAGTGACGTGAATAGTTTCTTCAACAGTTTGTCTTCTTCGATTGAAGACTCTAAAGGCTTTGGAGATTGAAGAATATCCAAGAAAGATTCCATCATCATCCTTAGGATCAAACTTTCCAAGGGCATCTCTGTTGTTTAGTATGAAACACTGACATCCAAAGATGTGAATAAAGCTAATTGAAGGCTTTCTCCCATGAAAAAGTTCATAGGATGTTTTATTAAATCTTTTGACTATCAGCGACCTGTTTTGCGTAAAACAAGCAATGTTGACAGCTTCTGCCCAGAACTGAGTAGGCAGGTGAGAATCGCTGAGCATTGAACGTGCAGCTTCAATAATAGTTCTATTTCTTCTTTCAGCGATTCCGTTTTGTTGCGGTGTTCTCACTGAAGAAAAGTTGTGAGAAATACCCTTACTCTCAAAGAAGGAATCAAAAGAACTGTTTTTGAATTCAGTCCCATGATCACTCCTTATTGAGCGAACGGTAAAGTTGTTCAGGGTTTCCATCTTCCGAACAAAGGTGATGAGTTCTTCAGGGGTGTCACTCTTAGAACGGAGAAACATAACCCATGTATATCGAGAGAATTCATCAACTATGCCAGTGTATATTTCTTTCCAGCGATGGATTGTTTGTTAACAGGGCCAAACAAATCCATATGGAGAAGTTGTAGAGGAGATGACACTGAGGAAACTTGCTTTGACTTAAAGCTTGCTTTGGTCTGCTTGCCTTTCTCACACGTTGAACATAAAGATTCTTTGGCGTATGAGTGCTGAGGTAGACCAGTGACTAACTCTTTTGAAGAAAGAGTGTTCAGTGTCTTGAAGTTGAGATGAGAGAGCCTCTTATGCCATAGCCAGTTGACATCAGATGAGGCTTTTGAGAAGAAAAAGGAGTTCTCAGTGGTTGTTGAGTCCATGTTTATTACATAAACATTTTCCAAACGATAACCGCTGAGAGCTATCTTCTCCTTTTTGTCAGCGACAAAGCAGGATTCCTTAGTAAAGATTACTTTGTTATCCTTGTCGCAAAGCTGACTGATGCTTAGAAGATTATGCTTCAGCCCTTCAATATATGCGACTCTTCTGAAGGTTGTTGTACCATTAGAGAGTACACCAAACCCTCGGGTATGTCCTTTTCCATTTCCACCAAAAGTTACAGAGGGACCCTTCTCTTCTTTGTACTCAGTGAGCATGTTCTTCATACCAGTCATGTGTCTAGAGCATCCGCCATCGAGATACCAGATACCCTTCTTAACCTGCATTACAAAAGAAGATTAGTTTTTCTTGGGTACCCACTTAACCATGTGCACACACTTGTCAGTGGGGGTAGAAGAGGAAGTGGAAGGTTCAGCAGTCTTCGCATCATTTGAAGATTCATCTTTGTCAGTCTTCACTTTGGTTAATTTCTTAACCTCAATGGTCTTCTTTGCCTTGGGGGCAATGATCTTCACCTTAGCTATCTTTTCAGCTTGGGTGGCTGTAGGGCACTTACTAGCAATATGATTGGTAAGTCCCCAATAATAACATTTCCTATAACCAAAAGTAGTTCTAGGACCATTTGCATGCTGAGCTTTTGATTTTGAATTAGAAGGACCAGCACCAAGTAAGCTATTGGCTTTTGAAATGAGAGGAACATTCTGTTCTTCGGATTTCTTACCAATAATTTCCACTTTGATTCTAGGAGTAGATCGCTGAATAGATCCACGCTGAATAAATCTAGAGATCTTATTCTTTGAATCAGAGGGATAAGTCACTGAAGCTTTAGAAGCGTTCAACTTTGGTACAGAGGTACCCTTCTGAGGATTTTGGTTAAAAGCAATTCCTTTACCTTTGTTTTTAAACACTGTGGTAGGTTTTGGATAAATAACTTTTTCTTCACCTTTAGAAGTTAAGGTAGAGATTTCCTCAGGGATAGGTGGTTTAGAAGAGGAACACTGAGATGAGAAAGTGTTAGGGATAGAGGATACGAACATTCCAAATTTAAGCATGGAACGGTCAGTGGTTGGTTCTAGAGTATCAGCTTTGTAACCAAGACCACGTTTATCACTCAGGGGAATCTGAGACTTAATTATCTCAGTGATCTTTGTTGAGGAATTATACCATCCATCAACAGTAGCTTTTTCATCTTTTAATGCAGCGATAGCTTCTTCGCGCTCGATTTTGACTAGCTGATTTAAGTGAACTTGATCTTTAAAATCTTCTTCAATTTTAGAAAGATTTTCTATTTGAATGTGACAGTTTTTAAGCTGTTCAGCGAGATCAAGGTTTTGATTTTCAACTACAGTTTTGCCATTCATGGCTTCATATAAACTTCTAGTCAAGAGATCGATCTTTCGAAGACTATCAGCTTCATCAATATTTGCAATATGGGTAAAGAAGGAAGGTGATACCTTAGTAGTAGAGGTTGAAGTAGAGGGAATGTCAGAGTTGTCTTCCTCATCTTCAAGTTTGGCCATGAGACATAGATTGGCTTCATCATCATCTTCAGAGTCAGATGATTCTTCTTTGTCAGAGGCAGCCCAATCATAGTCAGCCATGAGGCCTTTGCCTTTCTTCTTAAAGGTTTTCAGCTTTGAATACCTTTCTTTCAGCTTTTTGTATTTTTCATCTCTAGTCCTGTGAGTAAAGTTTTTCTTGGGTAAAGCTGAGGGTCTAGAGACTTTCTTTGACCTGCACTCGCTAGCAAAATGTCCTATCTTTTCACAGTTATAGCAAGTAGCAGTAGCCTTATCAACAGGGGTTGATGGTTGATGATCTTGGCTTGTCAGTAATAGCAAGAGGTTTGTTCTTCTTGAAATTACTCTTTCCAGCAAATCTCCTAAACTTATTAGCCAGGAATGCCAGAGTTTCATCATTATCTGAAACTTCAGAGTCTTATGATCTTTCAGAGTTAGTTTCCAACTCAGTGACAGTGATAGTCGATCGCTGAGTGGAAGGTGACTCTGAGATTAAAGCAACATGGGTGCTTTTGGAATCTTTTACAAGATTCTTCTTAAGATGAATCGATTGCTTATGATTCAACATCGTGTCATATAAGGTAGAAAGGGTCATTGATCTAAGATCTTTTGACAGCTTGAGACACATTGAATAATTGTCCCAGCTTTCAGGTAAACATTCTAAGAACTTTGTCAGCACTTCAAAGTTAGAATATTCCTTACCAACAGTTTTTAGATCTATAATTAAGCAGTTAAAATGTTGGTGTACTTCAGAGAGAGTTTCATTCTTACCACAAATGAAGCTTTCATACTGTCTTACCAGGTTGATCTTTCGAGAGTCCTGAACTTCAGAAGTACCTTCATACTGAACAAAGATTGTGTCCCACATAGCTTTTGAGGTTTTCAGGTTCATGACGGAATGGTAGACTTCGTCAGGAAGAGCCATGGAGAGTATGGATCTGGCTTTGGTGTCGATAGCCACTTTCTTCTTATCTTCATCAGTCCACATATGAATTTCCTTAGGAATCAGCCTTTCTGGAATAGCAGGTCTATTCTCAGCGGCTGGAACTGCAACATCAATTCTTACAGGAATATATGGGCCATTTTCAAGATAGTAAGGAATAGTAGGGTCTACACCTTCTAAGAAGAGAATCATCCTATTTTTCCATAGATTAAAATTATCTCTGGAGAATCTAGGGGGTTTTGCAAGAGAATCGTTGTCAATATAGTTTGTGTTTGTGTTGGTAGCCATTTTAGGAAATAGCAAGGAAGATAAATCTTAGTATAGATCATATATTGTTTATAAGATTAAACAAATCCGCTCTGATACCACTTGTTAGTCCCGAAGGGCTATACAAGTTTGTAAAAGGGAGGGGGGTTGAATACAAACACACGTTTTTACTTTTCTAAATTGTTTATTGATAAATCAAGACAATTTACAACTTGTTGCGGAACAAGATTAAGGATAAACCTAATCTTAACAATTCTTGAGAAACACTAAGTTTCTTGCACTAGAAAGAGTTAAAGAAATTACGAATAATATCTTAACAATAAGAGAGAAATAAGAAGATGGTCCGAGCACACTTCAAAACTGAAGTAAGGTTCTTCTTATATACTGCATGCATTTAATGCATGGCAGTATGGCTTTACACGTGGCAGCAGCTGAGTGGTTGCATGTCATTGACCTTTGTAGACAACCTTAGTAGCCGCATGGTGCACAATGTAGAATCATAGTTGTTGTACGATTACAGACAAAAGGGATGTCCGTTATGACAATTCGTACGGAGACGTGCAAGGGAGGTAAGACAATAGTAACATGCAGTGAGACTTCATGATCAGCTTTCGTTGAGTCAGATCTTTATCTGTAATAACCAGGTATTTTATCTAATTTAAAGTTGAAAATTTTATAAGATTTTATGTTAGTGTTTTATGGAGTGAGAAGTTAAGGGGTAGGTTTTAATTTTTATTTGAAAGATTAGGGGTATTTATTGCCAGGTGAGATAAGCTTAGGGTGGGTATGGTCTTTTTGCTAAACATTTCCCCCACCACCGCCACTAATACATCAAATGAAGAATGATGTCTTCATTTTAGCAAAAACAAGAATAACTTGTGTGTGTGTTTGTGTTCGGTTTAAAGAGAAAGGAGAGAAAAAGAAGAATCGAAGGAAAAAGAAGAAGAAGGCAAGTTTCATCTGGGTTTTTTTGAATTAACTCAAGTTATCTAAGGTATGTTTCTAGTTAAATTAGTTCATTTAGTTTTCTTTTGGGTTATAAGTTGCTAGATAAGTATATACATGGGTTTTGATGATTTATGGATGTTTTGGGAAATCTAAGCTTAAGGTTAGGTTATGTTCATAGTCTTAAACATATTTGCACCTTTACAGTAACATGCATAGCTTAAAAGTACGATTTCTGGGTTTTTAGGATGAACAGTGAACTGAGACATTCAACGAAGTCGCAATGGTTGATTGCGATATTCAACGAAGTCGCAATGGTCGGTTGCGACTTGGCTTTGGAATCGCAATGGTCGGTTGCGACTTGGTTTGGAATCGCAGTAGTTGATTGCGATTTGGATTTGGAATCGCAGTAGTGGATTGCGATTTGGGATTGGAATCGCAATAGTGGGTTGCGATTTAGGGTGAAGTCGCAGTAGATGGTTGCGATTTGGCACTGTGCATTGCGATTCTAATTTACTTTTAGTAGGTTGCGACTTGAGTCGAGGATTTCATAAGTTTTGTTTTAAAAGAGATATTTGGTATTTTTGTGTGATTTCAGATTCTGTGAAGGGTTGTCATACGTGATAATTATCTTGGAAAAGCTTTGGTAATAAACAAAACAGGTGAGTTTTACTTTAAAAGTATTTTTACTGGAATACATTATGTGGATAACAAATGTTTGATAAATTGTATGAATATGTCATACGTGAGTGATTATAATATATTGAGATATTATAATTACGTGAGTATTATATGGGAATATAATACGTGGCCGGGCTTTGGACCGGTGTGTTAAAATTGGCTCGCAACCAATATAGTTGGCCATTGGTGGAGGGATAAGGTGGGATGAGACAAGTATGATGCATCAATCTTGACTGGTATTAATTTACGTGTGATATATGTGTATTTATATAAAGAGTATTTATATAAATGAATTTTAATGATTTCCAAATGTCAGGGATTTTCTCACTAGACCCTTAGGTCTAACCATCATTTTCTGTTTTAAAAATATGTATTGCAGGTGGTGGTTCCAGTAAGACCAAGTGATTAGAACACTTGTTGGATAGCTTTTGAGGAGATGATCGTTAAGAAAAATGTGGATGCTTTTGTACTTATAAACTTGTTGTTAGTTATTATGTTATCTAAATAGAATCAAGTTTGTACTGTATTTCTTAAAGTTGTTTAGTCAGACTTTGGGGACCAAATGTGAAATATGAAGTACTTTTGTTGCAAGCATGTAATGAAATATATGATTATATGTATGTTTGGATTTTGGGTTGTTACAGATGGTATCAGAGCCATAGTTTAAGGGATTTAGGTATTAGTATATGTACCTAGACTTAAACTGCATGTGAAGTAGGATGTCCCTAATATATTAGAACCTGGGGATGCTAAGTATAAGAGGTAGAAGGAACATCATGTAAGGTAATTTCAAATTACACCAGACCAGTGTAATTATGATTTTACAGGTACATGTTTGAACTGGAATACCTTGTTATATGGGGTACGTGCTTAGGTGTATATTAACTTTGTTTGAATCTACAAAATGGCAAGTAGCACTAGACAAAGGAATCAAAGAGGAGGAAGGAATTCGGGTGGAGAGAATCCACCAATAGGAACAGGGGGAAGAGGAGGAGATCGTGGTGGAGGCAGAATCGGTAGGGGAACTCGGGGCCGAACTGGGGGAAGAACACAACCGCATGGTACAGAGTTTGTTACACGGGATGATTTGACTGCGGAAATGGGGAGATTACAGGATAGCATACAAGCTATGTTCGAACATAATCGTCATAATGAAACTGAAAGACCAAATCCGGAACACGAAGTTGAAATACCACTTACCTCTACGGTCTTACCGGTGATGAAAAGGTGTGACTATAAAATGTTTCTTAGTTGCAAGCCCCCTACATATTCAGGAGATCGGGATCCGGTAAAAGCGATGAGTTGGCTGAAAGAAACAGAGGCTATCTTCAAGACGTGTAAATGTGCTGAAGAAGATAAAGTACTTTATGGAGCTGCAATGCTGAAAGGTGATGCTCTGTATTGGTGGGAGGCTCATATAGAATCGAGAGGAACGGATGTATATACTACATTTTCATGGGAGGAATTCATGTTAGCTTTCACAACACACTTCTGTCCACAAGCTGCTGTTAGACAATTGGAAGAAGAATTTATGAATCTACAACAAGGGAATCTGTCGGTTAGAGATTATACTGCACGATTTTTAGAAAAATCTCGTTTTGCAGGATATTATGTTGCTACAGAGAAGATGAAAATGGAGAGATTTATCTATGGGTTAAATTCAGAGGTCCGAAGACTAGTGGCTGCCACAGGGCCACATACCTTTACAGCTGCGGTGGATGCTGCAGAAAATGTAGAACGAGATAATAAAAGAGATGCCGGAGATAAGAGCTTGGGGAAAAGGAAATGGGAAGGACAACTACAGGATTAAAGGAAGCCTAGATTTCAGAGGTTCGATAACCGTCCGTCGTTTCGACCAGCGGATAGACCATGTCCGAGATGTAATCGCTACCATCAGGGAAATTGTCAAGTGGAATCGCGGGTTTGTTTTAAGTGTGGGAAAACCGGTCATGTTGTTAAAGATTGTCGATTAACGCAGTTTTGCTTTTTGTGTAATTCTCCGGATCACCTCCAATCAGATTGTCCAAGAGGTAGAATACAACAAGGGGGAACATCTGGGAAACCGGCCATTACTAGACCAGTAGTCCCAAGAATAGAACCGCCGAAAACGAGGGGTCGTACATTCCAAATGACAGCTAAAGAGGCGGAGAAAACTCCGGATGTGGTCACAGGTACATTTCTCATAAACTCCACGCGTGCTAAAGTGTTATTTGATTCCGGTGCAAACCGATCTTTTGTGTCTCCCTCCTTTGCTGCTCACATGCATTTAGAGCCTAAAATGTTAAAACATGCTTTATTAGTAGATACTGCAAATGATAGCCAGGTGGCAGTTAAAGAAGTTTTTGATCGTTGCATGATAAATATAGAGGGGTGTGGAGTACTGATACAACTATTTCCAATAGCTTTGATTGAATTTGATGTGGTAGTAGGAATGGATTGGTTAGCTGAAAATCAGGCTATCATAGTTTGTGATAAGAAAATAATCAATGTCGTTTTACCTGATAAGAGATCAGTAGTGATTTATGAAGATCATAAGAATCATCAGTCCAGTCTTATATCTATGGTAAAAGCCCGTAAATGTGTCAACAAGGGTTGCTCTAGTTATTTAGCTTATGTGATAGACAGTAGGCCTGAAAAGATTAAGCTGGAGGATATTTCTATCGTTAGTGACTATCCAGAAGTTTTCCATGAAGACTTGAATAGTCTTCCTCCTGTTAGACAAGTAGAATTTGGTATTGACTTAATCCCAGGAGCCGCTCTTATCGCTCGTGCGCCATACCGATTAGCACCTCCAGAGATGAAACAAAATGATGGCACAGCTTCAAGACTTGTCTGATAAGGGCTTCATCAGACCCAGCACTTCGCCGTGGGGTGCACCAGTTTTATTTGTGAAAAAGAAAGACGGTTCAATGAGAATGTGTATCGATTACCGGGAGCTGAACAAGCGTACTATCAAGAACAAATATCCGCTTCCAAGAATTGACGATCTTTTCGATCAATTAGTTGGAGCTTGTTACTTCTCCAAGATTGATCTCAGATCTGGCTATCATCAGTTGGAGGTTAAAGAAGAAGATGTTCTAAAGACTGCTTTTCGCACAAGGTACGGTCACTACGAATTCTTGGTAATGCCATTCGGACTGACGAATGCTCCAGCCGCTTTTATGGATTTGATGAATCGGGTATGTAAGCCGTATCTCGATAAATTTGTCATAGTATTTATCGATGATATACTTATTTATTCTCGATCCAAAGAGGATCACGCACAACACCTTCGTTTGATTCTAGAGTTATTAAAGAAAGAGAAGTTATATGCTAAATTTTCGAAGTGTGAATTCTGGCTACGAGAAGTTCAGTTTTTGGGTCATGTAGTTTCAGAGAAGGGTATACAAGTTGATCCAGCAAAAGTGGAAGCAATTGAAAGATGGGAACCGCCGAAGACGCCAACCGAAGTACGTAGTTTTCTGGGTCTAGCTGGATACTATAGGAAATTTATAAAAGACTTTTCTCGAATCGCGACGCCATTGACTAAGATGACTCGGAAGAATCTAAAGTTTGAATGGAAAGCAGAATAGGATGAGGCATTCAGAATATTGAAGGAGAAAATTTGTAGCGCGCCGATATTAGCATTGCCAGAAGGTTCCGATGATTTTGTGGTCTACAGTGACGCTTCTAAACTGGGATTGGGATGTGTACTTATGCAACGTGGAAAAGTTATTGCCTATGCTTCTCGTCAACTGAAGGATCACGAAAGACAATATCCTACCCATGATATGGAGCTTGCAGCAGTTGTCTTCGCATTGATGATTTGGAGACATTATCTTTATGGTTCTAAATGCCAAATTTTTACTGACCATAAGAGTCTCCAACATCTTTTCGATCAGAAGGAACTGAATATGAGGCAAAGAAGATGGTTAGAATTAGTAAATGATTATGATTGTGAAATTCTTTATCACCCTGGGAAGGCGAACGTGGTAGCAGATGCACTAAGTCGTCAAGAAAGAAGTGGAACAATAAAAGCTATATCGTTACGAGCTGAACTCCTTCCTAATATCTTTGACGAATTGCTGAAATGCCAAATAGATGCTTATCAGGAAGAAAGTTTGAAGTCAGAACGGTTGGTGGGAATATCAGCATTGCTTGGGAAAGATGACCGTGGGTTATTGTGTATGGGAAACAGAATTTGGGTACCTCGTTTGGGTGGATTACGTGATCGGGTACTACAAGAAGCTCATCAATCTCGATTTTCTATTCATCCAGGTACAAATAAAATGTATAGAGATTTGAAACAATTCTATTGGTGGCCGGGAATGAAGAGAAGTGTTGCTAAGTATGTGGAAGATTGTACTACCTGCAAGAAAGTAAAGATTGAGCATCAGAAGCCGTTTGGTCAGTTACAACGACTAGATATACCAATGTGGAAATGGGATCAGATCACTACTGATTTTATTACCAAGTTACCTAGAACTTCAAAGGGATTCGATTCTATTTGGGTGATTGTGAATAGGTTGTCGAAGTCTGCTCATTTCTTGCCGATAAAAGAAACTGATTCTTTGGAACGTTTGGCCAAATTGTACATTAATGAAATAGTAACTCGATGTAATAACCAGGTTTTTTTTCTAAATTAAATTTGGAAGTTTATAAGTCTTTATGTTAGTATTTTATGGAATTAGGAGATAAGGGATAAGTTTTACTTGTTACAGTTAGGAGTTAAGGGGTAAGTTTTATTTTTATAATAAAAGTTAGGGGTATGTTTTGGCAAGTGAAACAAGTTTAGGGTTTATTGGTAATTAAATTGACACCTCATTGACCCAAACCGACTTTCTTCTTCTAATAGGATGAGGTGTCCTATTTTTGAATGGAATATCTTAAAATCCTAGAGTGTATGTGTGTGTAGTACGATTTGGAGAGAGAAAGAAAGAGAGATCGAGATCTCAAGAAGAAGAAGAAGAAATTCAAATGGTTGTTGCTTGATCACTACTGAAATTGCTAGTTAACAATTGAGAATCTAAGGTAATAATCCTTGCAAACCCTTCCTTTTATGTATGTTAATTCCTAAAGTTTTGCTATGAGTTTTAGAAGTGGGTTTTGGTGATTTTAGATAGATATGAAAATTTTGGGTTTGGAATAGTGTTCTAATGGTAGTATAAAGCATATCTGCAAAGTTACATAATCATACATAGTATAAAACTGCAAAAATCTGGGTTTTAGGATGAAACAGTAGACTGAGACATTCATCGAAGTCGCAATAGACGACTGCGACATTCAACGAAGTCGCAACAGTTGGTTGCGACTTGGCATTGAAGTCGCAATGGTCGTTTGCGACTTGGCTTGGAATCGCAGTAGTTGATTGCGATTCGGGTTTGGAATCGCAATGGTGGGTTGCGACTCCAGGGTGGAATCGCAATAGTGGGTTGCGACTCCAGGGTGGAATCGCAATAGTGGGTTGCGACTTAGGGTGAAATCGCAATAGGAGATTGCGACTTGGTACTGTTCATTGCGATTTATAATTTATTTTGGGTTGCGATTTGGGTTGAGAATTTTGTAAGTTTAAGTGTTAAAAGAGATATTTGGTATTTTATCTGATTTCAGATTCTGTGAAGGATCGACCTACGTGAATTATCTTGGAAGAGTTTTTGTGATAAACACACGAGGTGAGTTTTTATTTGAAATGTTTTTCAAATGGAATACATATATGTGATTAAGTGTAATATGGTGCATATAGTGTTTATATGAATATTACATTGTATGAGTACTAGTTGGCCGGGCTTAGGACCGGTGAAAGTTGGCTGTACAAAGGGACAGTGGTGTTGGCTCTATTTAGTACAGCGGTGTAAAGTAATTAATTGGCTTGCTACCAATTAATATGGCCAAGGAAAAGAAAAGAGATAGAGATGGAAAGATACATGATTCATGAGTCATATTTGGTATTCTTACGTGAATTATGTGCAAATGTTCTCTTTTACTAACGGGGATTTTTCTCACTAGACCTCAAGGTCTAACCCTCATTTTTGTTTTAAAATATGTATTCCAGGTCAAGGAGCAAACAAAAGACTATTATAGGATTTCTCATGTTTAGCTTTTGTGGATGTTGAATGATTATGAAGATTCCAGTTATAATTAGTAGTTGTTATGTATTTTACTTTATTCGAAAAAGTTTGTACTGAAAGACCAAATTGTAGAATTTAAGGGACCGTATTTGGATTATGATATGTTATTTTGTGGTGAATTATATGAAGCTTGTATGTCGGGATTAAGGGATGTTACACTCGACATGGAGTTCCAATCTCGATTATTTCTGATCGAGATAGTCGTTTTACTTCCAGATTCTGGAGAATCTTTCAAAAAGAGATGGGAACACAGATAAAGTTGAGTACAGCCTATCATCCTCAGACTGACGGGCAGAGTGAAAGAACAATCCAGACATTAGAAGATATGCTCCGGGCTTGTATAGTTGATTTTGGGGGATCGTGGGATAAACATCTGCCTTTGATAGAATTTGCTTACAATAACAGTTATCATTCCAGCATTCAAGCGACACCGTTTGAAGTACTGTATGGAAGAAAATGCAGAACGCCTCTGTGTTGGAATGAAGTGGGGGAGAAACAATTAGCGGGGCCAGAAATAGTACAGTTAACAGCAGATAAAATTACTCAGATTCGGGACAGATTGAAAACGGCTCAAGACAGACAGAAAAGTTATGCAGATCGACGCCGGAAACCGTTAGAGTTCCAAGTCGGGGAATTTGTGATGTTGAAAGTTTCGCCCTGGAAAGGAGTCATACGTTTTGGGAAGCAAGGTAAACTCAGTCCGCGGTATATTGGGCCATTTGAAATTACAGAAAGAATTGGTGAAGTAGCTTACAGATTGGATCTTCCGCCGGAATTAAGTAGGATTCACAACGCCTTTCATATATCAAATTTTCGAAAGTGTTTGATTACACCAGACCAGGCAGTCTCTCTACCAGAGATATCCAGGTTGACGAAAAGTTGAACTACGTGGAGGAACCAGAAGCTATAGTTGATCACAAGGTCAAAGTATTGAGGAACAAAGAGATCAGGCAGGTAAAGGTTCAGTGGAAACATCATAGAGGTCAGGATGCGACGTGGGAATCAGAGTCGGAAATGAGAACCAGATACCCTCATCTGTTCGCTTAAATCGAATTCCGGGACGGAATTCTTTGTAGGGGGAGATGTTGTAATAACAGGTATTTGATCTAATTTAAAGTTGAAAATTTTATAAGATTTTATGTTAGTGTTTTATGGAGTGAGAAGTTAAGGGGTAGGTTTTAATTTTTATTTGAAAGATTAGGGGTATTTATTGCCAAGTGAGATAAGCTTAGGGTGGGTATGGTCTTTTTGCTAAACATTTCCCCCACCACCGCCACTAATACATCAAATGAAGAATGATGTCTTCATTTTAGCAAAAACAAGAATAACTTGTGTGTGTGTTCGGTTTGAAGAGAAAGGAGAGAAAAAGGAGAATCGAAAGAAAAAGAAGAAGAAGGCAAGTTTCATCTGGGTTTTTTTGAATTAACTCAAGTTATCTAAGGTATGTTTCTAGTTAAATTAGTTCATTTAGTTTTCTTTTGGGTTATAAGTTGCTAGATAAGTATATACATGGGTTTTGATGATTTATGGATGTTTTGGGAAATCTAAGCTTAAGGTTAGGTTATGTTCATAGTCTTAAACATATCTGCACCTTTACAGTAACATGCATAGCTTAAAAGTACGATTTCTGGGTTTTTAGGATGAACAGTGAACTGAGACATTCAACGAAGTCGCAATGGTTGATTGCGATATTCAACGAAGTCGCAATGGTCGGTTGCGACTTGGCTTTGGAATCGCAATGGTCGGTTGCGACTTGGTTTGGAATCGCAGTAGTTGATTGCGATTTGGATTTGGAATCGCAGTAGTGGATTGCGATTTGGGATTGGAATCGCAATAGTGGGTTGCGATTTAGGGTGAAGTCGCAGTAGATGGTTGCGATTTGGCACTGTGCATTGCGATTCTAATTTACTTTTAGTAGGTTGCGACTTGAGTCGAGGATTTCATAAGTTTTGTTTTAAAAGAGATATTTGGTATTTTTTTGTGATTTCAGATTCTGTGAAGGGTTGTCATACGTGATAATTATCTTGGAAAAGCTTTGGTAATAAACAAAACAGGTGAGTTTTACTTTAAAAGTATTTTTACTGGAATACATTATGTGGATAACAAATGTTTGATAAATTGTATGAATATGTCATACGTGAGTGATTATAATATATTAAGATATTATAATTACGTGAGTATTATATGGGAATATAATACGTGGCCGGGCTTTGGACCGGTGTGTTAAATTTGGCTCACAACCAATATAGTTGGCCATTGGTGGAGGGATAAGGTGGGATGAGACAAGTATGATGCATCAATCTTGACTGGTATTAATTTACGTGTGATATATGTGTATTTATATATAGAGTATTTTATATAAATGAATTTTAATGATTTCCAAATGTCAGGGATTTTCTCACTAGACCCTTAGGTCTAACCCTCATTTTCTGTTTTAAAAATATGTATTCCAGGTGGTGGTTCCAGTAAGACCAAGTGATTAGAACACTTGTTGGATAGCTTTTGAGGAGATGATCGTTAAGAAAAATGTGGATGCTTTTGTACTTATAAACTTGTTGTTAGTTATTATGTTATCTAAATAGAATCAAGTTTGTACTGTATTTCTTAAAGTTGTTTAGTCAGACTTTGGGGACCAAATGTGAAATATGAAGTACTTTTGTTGCAAGCATGTAATGAAATATATGATTATATGTATGTTTGGATTTTGGGTTGTTACAGATGGTATCAGAGCCATAGTTTAAGGGATTTAGGTATTAGTATATGTACCTAGACTTAAACTGCATGTGAAGTAGGATGTCCCTAATATATTAGAACCTGGGGATGCTAAGTATAAGAGGTAGAAGGAACATCATGTAAGGTAATTTCAAATTACACCAGGCCAGTGTAATTATGATTTTACAGGTACATGTTTGAACTGGAATACCTTGTTATATGGGGTACGTGCTTAGGTGTATATTAACTTTGTTTGAATCTACAGAATGCCAAGTGGCACTAGACAAAGGAATCAAAGACGAGGAAGGAATTCGGGTGGAGAGAATCCACCAATAGGAACAGGGGGAAGAGGAGGAGATCGTGGTGGAGGCAGAATCGGTAGGGGAACTCGGGGCCGAACTGGGGGAAGAACACAACCGCATGGTACAGAGTTTGTTACACGGGATGATTTGACTGCGGAAATGGGGAGATTACAGGATAGCATACAAGCTATGTTCGAACATAATCGTCATAATGAAACTGAAAGACCAAATCCGGAACACGAAGTTGAAATACCACTTACCTCTACGGTCTTACCGGTACTGTAAAGTCTTAGTACTTATCAGCGATAGTGAAACTCTAATACATATTGTTTACTTACACTTTTCACTAAGTGTTTAAGAGAGGGTCATTATCAAATCACTGAGGGTTTGGATCAACAGACGGATCTTACGGAAAGTCAACGAATTACTCCCTTAGTGCAAAAATCCATTGATCAGGCGAACGCCGATATCGAAAAGGTAAGAGGGATGTGGAACCATAACAGGGGGATTCAGCAGGGGAAAATGGAGTATTTAGCGGAGAAGAAACGAGAACTGGCCATGACTAGGGCTCACGTTCGGGAGGTGCAACGACAGATTAAGGAAGTAGAAGAGGAACTACAAGAAATGGAAGACGACTACACGGGAATGGAGGACGTCATCAAGGAAAAGGTTAACTTAATCACCGGAATCCAGGACGCATTCCAGTCATAGATTTCTTTGTTTACCTGCACTGTATCCCTTTCGGTTGGGAAGATGATTTGCATTAAAATGGAAATGAAACAATACATTAAAAACCTGAACTACATAAAATGATAACTTAAAAACTATAGGGACCATTTATGTTTTTTCAAATTTGCCCTAAATTGGAGGGGCCAAAACTGTAAAAATGAAAAATCGCAGGACTACCGCGGGACCCAATCGTGGGACCAGGGGCCAAAAGTGGTCCCGCGGGCAAACATGGGGGGGGGAAAAGTGCAGCCGCGGGGGAATTTGATGGGGCAAAGCGGGACAAATGGCGGAAGATGGTGTCACGTCGTGCCACGTGGTGCCACGTCGTTGTGGGTCCCGCGATCGCGGGAATCTTCGCGAGAAAAATGGGTATTTCGGCAAAATTAGGAGAAAAATGGGTATTTTGGTAAGTCAAAGTCAAACTTTAGGTATTTTAATTAAATTCCCTATTAATTTTTATATTTTGTTTTTTTAACTCATCCATTCGATCTATAGTCTTTATATAATCATAGCAGGGTTCCAAAAGATATTTTCATTGGTTTTGCGAAGGTACAAATTAATGGTTCTTTGGCTATATATCTCAACTCAAAATACTTAGTGGGTTATTTTTAAATGTATAGCGTTTTTTAGATTTTTCCTTTATCATTGAACCATTGAACCATTGTTTTTGTCACAGATTAACACATTTTACTTTTATCATCACCACTACATGGTTTCTCGTAATCAATTTCAAAAATGAATTTACTTACAAACAAAGATGGAAGAATGTAATAAGTGTGTTGTGATCATTAATAAGAAAAATGAAATTACTTTACACATTTTACTATAACGTTACATAAATTTGTAATTATGTCCCCGTTAGATTTTTGTTCACTACTAATTTGAAAGTGAGTGGTGGATTATAACAAAACCAGAAAACCGGTTGTGAGACATAGACCGTCATGTCCACCTATGAAAATTTCAATTATCTAAGCCAAAATCAACTTTTGGGTTAGAAAGCTAAATCCTCATGTTAAAGTCCTCCCACCTTTTGATACACGATAAAGACTAGACAATGTTGTTCTTGCTATTTACATGTTATTGTGTTTTTGTGACAAAAGGAAGTGACTTTACACATCATATCACACCCCAAATGTGAAACTAAGATTTATGGTACCATATTATATGATTGTTTAACTTATGAATTCCAATAGCCTATGGTATGTGACCTGATAAAAGAATGCTTACAGTTTAATGTAGACGTTAAATCAATTATGATTAAAAATAGATAATGCACTAAAATGCTTTGGAACTAATGTGGTATGATAATAGTTCTTGAGACGAAAAAGAACTTATGGTACAATTGTGAGCTTACACGACTTCTAGTTTATGATCAAAAAAGAACTATTGGTTTTTACATACTCTAGATCACCTCAATTGCTACCTATCTATGGGCATTATAATAATTACACATTACTTTATCAATTCTATAAAGAAACAACCTATGATCCATAATTTCGTAAAAAACCTTCGTGTTGTAGAGGCATAATGCTTATATTAGTAGTATTACTTGGACCTTGTGCTTGTTGTGACGAGGGGCAATTTCCACCCGTGATAATCTTTTGACACGTGTCAAGTAGTGACTGCCTGCAAGTAGGACAAGATGAGTGTGAACCGAGCCATTTGTCGATGCACCGTACATGGAATCCATGGTTGCATTTAGGCAATATCTTGACTTGTTCTCCTTTTGAAAAATCACCTAAACATATAACACATTCTTTGTCTAACCCCGGTAATTGCAATCCTTCCCAATAACTGACTGTTGGGAATGTCTTTAGTGCCTTTTTCTTGATTCCAACGTTGGTTAACCTAATATAAGTGCTTCCTTGGCCGGTGCTGATTTCCGACCCAACAAAATTTGTGCATCTTAATACACACCTGATGATGGAGTTCAACCCCAACGAACAAATTAAAGCACATAAAAGTACTGATAGAACCATTACCACCTTTGAATCAAAGTTGCTATGCCCTGTATATGAGCTTAACGGTGATGGAGCTGGCATCGTCGTTGTTGTTACTGCCGATGCCGGTTGTTGATACAAAGTTTGAAGTAGAAGTTTTCGTGAATAAAAAGTCCCAAAATCACCATGAGATAACATAGTAGATGCAGTTGACATATTGAGGTGTTTGTGAGACTTGATCAAAGCTTTGTCAAGATGGGAATTCAATGGAAGACTTAACATATATGTGTATATATATGATTAAAGTAGGGTCCTCTCAATTTTATTAAAAGGAGGATATTGGTAGAGGATTTGGAGCCACCATGTGCGATTTTATGTCTGGTATTTTAATATATTTGGATCCTCCACCAAGTGTTGTGTATTTGTAAATCAATGGATTCTCTATTCAAATGGGTCCGACCCACTTTCTCCAAGTCAAATAATGCCACGTGTAGTGTTTTTTTCTTTCTTTCACCAACAATTTCTTCTTTCTATTTCCCACCGAGTGATTACTTAGCCAACACCTTGGAATGTGATTTGAACACGTATCGTTCGATAAAAATAGTTACCATCGTTTTCGCATGAATTAGGGTTCATTTAAACATTAATGTGTCTCGTATTTTTATTATATATCTAATCTAAAAAATACATATCAGTCTATAAAAAACTTGTAAACGAGTTAATGAAAAACCCTTATTCGACTATTTTCTTCATTCAAAGGCTAAAAACGAGAATCATGATGTGTTAACACCTGACCAATCAAATTCATTGTTTTAATAGGAATATCAGAGCATCTCCAATCATTTCTTTAAATAAATTCAAATCTCCAATTGACCTTGCCAAGCTACCGGACAATTTGCCCACGCCCAATGAGTACAGTCTAAGCTTCCGAGCATGCCGGGAAATCTGTGTTTAGCTTCATGTGCGGCGTACAACTTTTGAATATCAATAAAAGTAGGCTTGCGTAAATATTTTTGACCATACAGTTCAGTAATACCTGTACAGAATTTGTGCAGACAATCTCGTGACGTTTTCTCTCCTATACGGATGTACTCGTCAAGTGAGTCAGCAGCTATTCCATACGCCAGTTGCCGAATAGCGGAAGTACACTTTTGTAGCGGAGAAAAATCTTGTGGATGAGCGGCGTCCAACCGAAATGTATAATATGGATATTGTCCATGTAAATCTTCAACTATTTGTTCGAATAGTTGCCTCCTCATCCTGAACCGCCGCCTAAACATATCCGGTGTATAAACCGGGTTGTTGTCAAAGTAGTCCCGTATAAGCCGCTGGTTTGCATCTACTCGACCTCTTTCTATGTTTGCGGCCCTCTCTCTTCTTGAAGATGAAGCGGTGCTACCATAAATTAACTGTGCAGACTCTTGAACCAAGCCTACAAAAACTTCCCTTTGTAGATTCAAGAACTCGTCGGTGTCTATGGATGATGCTGATGCGGTCGATGAACCGGGTTGTGGCGAATCCATATTGAGAGAGTTTGAGAGAGTTTGAGAGAATTTGAGAGAGTTTGAGAGGTGTGAAAAATATAAGGGTTGAGGGTTAATATATATAGTGTGATTAAATTGAAAAAAAATATATGCAAAATAGCCGTTAATGACCGTTGGCAATTTAAATTTTTCAAAAAAAAAAATTAAAAAATAAAATAAAAGGGGAAAGCTCGAGCGGGTTTGGGAACCCGAATGGGGAAGCCCGCACCCAAGCCCGGCCCTCCCGTACCGGTTGGCTCAAAAGCCCGCATGAAGCCCGCATGGAACCCGACCACCGCTACGGGTGGCCTAAGAACTTTTATAGGCTCTATATATTAATATACTTTCATTTATTACTATTGATTATTCATCATCATCTAGTATTATTAGAAATGTATATATAATATAGAAACGTAATTATTTGTTAGCCAATTAATTAGTACTAAAATTATTCAATTTTTTTATCAATAGTTATGGTTAAACTGATCGTTATAAAATGATGAAAAAGACATGAATTAGATAAAAGACTAGCATGTGCTACGGATACTCTCCTGAGTACTTTTGAGGAAAGACTTACGGTGGATATATACCTAGGCACCCAGAGACGAGGAAGGGCGTAGTAAGCGACGAAATGCTTCGAGGAGTTGAAAATAAGCATAGATCCGGAGATTCCCGAATAAGTTAACCTTTCAAACTGCTGTTGAATCCATGGGCAGGACTCCATTTGATAGCCTCACGGATAATTTCATTACCCTCAGTAGCAAGATCGCGTCCCTCATTGAAAGAAAATCCGGTTATATTTGGAGTTAAATTCCTAGACTTTATACATTACATTCGTTTTAATTCCATTTATCCCTTAAATTTTATTACGTTTGGAATTAAATTTTTTCCATTTATGTATGAACTTTTGTTGTTTATATTGTTTTATCAAAGAAATTTGATATCAATATATAAAAAGACGAAAATACACTGGTTACCACGGTTTGTAGTAAAGAGGCGGTTAACAAAAGAACACGCATATATATATATATATATATATATATATATATATATATATATATATACACAGGGGACGTTTCATTTACAAGTCATTCAATTCTAACAAAGTATGCAAACCAATGTTACTCGTTCATTAGTCTAATAAATATTTGATTTTATATTGTTCCTAATCTAATCTAAAGCCATGATTTTATTAATAATTCACATTTGAGTCTTGTCTTAACTATTGTGAGAAGGTATAAAAGAAAGTTAAGACAAGACCCAAATGTGAATTATTAATCCATTTCAAGATCCATATGTAAACTCGTATGAATAATTTGTAATGTCGATTCACATACACATCTTCAAATATATTTTTTGGATCTTTTTTTTCAATAGATTTACTTATAAACCTTCTTTTAACTTACCTTCTCATGATAATTCTAACAACCGGATATATTTACGTAACAAATGGAGGTTTTGTGGCCAATGTGTAAATAAGGTAAAAAGAAGATGAGGGACCATTTAGCAATTTGTGAGGAGTATAAAAGGGAGCAAATCCCTAGACATTCCTCATTCTTGAGGATTTTTCAGCTGAGGAAGTGACCGGAGAGGAAGGAAGAACGATTAGGCTAAGAAGAGTTTCTACTAAGGTAAATTCTTGAATCTTTCCTTCTTCTTTTTGAGTTTAGCATTGAATATTGTACTGATTTGGGCAGATAGTTATCAAACAGCATCTTCTTCACTGGGTTCTTCTTTTAAGAAAATGGGGGAAGTTTTTTATTTTTGGTTTGGGTAAAGGTCATCAAAGGATGAATAGATGAAAGTTTTCAACGAAAATACGTGCCTAATGTTGTATCTAGCTAAGTTTGGGGTTAAATCGTTTTTGGTGCTCGATTCGAGAGTTTGGGTTTAGCGGTTCGCGATTCCGGAAGTCGCTCTCTCCGCAACATGACTTCCGGACTAGCAGTTGTCCGGAATTGGATACCGGATCCCGGATTGGGGGATTCCGGAATTGGATACCGGATTCCAGATTGATGACCCCGGATTCTGGAGTGTGTTTCAGATGTCAGAGTTCGGATTTCGAAAACCCTTCCTTTTTCGGGTATGTTGCTGATCGAAGTGTTTGGTTTTCCTTAGGTGTTGGGTTCGACTCGGATGCTCATAAGAGGGGCGCGTGTTTAGGAAAATCACTACAACTAGGTGAGTTCCCTTAATCCTTTTTACGTGAAACAAGATGTTAAATACTTTTACTGATCATTGTATGTTTACGAGTACGATTTTTTTACAAGCTTATATAAATTCTCGCATGAAAGTATGTTTTGGAAAGGCTTATTTAGCATGATTGAACGGCTTATAAAGATTTCACGCTTTGTGATTTATTGTTAGCGATGTGTATATGCTATGTGAAGTCGGGTTGCACAGTGGGATCGGTGTACCTCGGGATCCGATGATCCCTTGGGAGTTTGGTATGAACCGGTAGGATGGAATTCGTTTCCTTCCTATTTGGGTAATAGGGAGTCTGCTTGGGCCCCGATATGAGGCGAGAGTGGAGTCTGCTTGGGCCCCGATCGTGGTTCTGGATTGTGCGATCCATGAACACTGTGCAAATACCCATGTATGGAATTACGTTGAGCTGTCTGGTTTTTAAAGTAATGTTTTATGCATGTTATTCAAACCGTTTTTCTGAGGGAATTCACTAGACCTTATGGTCTAACCCTCGCTTTTCAAAACTAACCCATTTTCAGGGAAGTGCTTTAGCGGTGCTTCATGTAGAGGTAAAAGAGAAAGTTTGAGCACATAGACGGAGGATTTGGCAAGGAGCACTATAGTTTATTAATTGTACTGCTTAGATAAATCTCTCGGCTGTGGATAGAATTTTCCGCTGCAAGGATTTTGGGTAGTTCAGAACGTGTAATATTCATTTTTGAATCTTATTATGTATTGGGACCCGATTTGGGATTATTTATCTATGTTATGTATGTTGAAGTTTTTGGGTTGTTACAAATGGTATCAGATCCATAGTTTAAGGCATTTAGGTGACCGGACAGGTCTAAACTTAAACTGTGATTTGAGGGACACAACGGAGATATAGGATGCCTTTAAGAAAGATCACTCTAGGTGCTCTAGAAAAATAGGGTAATGAGAACTGTCGTGTAAGGTAAATTTACATTACACCTGACCAGTGTAATTGCGAATTTACAGGTACATGTACGTGCTCGAATTGCATTATGTTGCGAAGTTGAGTTTGAGTGGTGATTGTTTGCGGTTGTTCTAGTTCTTGTACTATATGGTAGATTGTTATGGTTGAGGCAGTCCTTGGAGGAAGGTGTAATGTAACTGTGATGGTAACATGGTTTCGTTATGATGCGTACGACTTTGTTATAATACGTAAGATCGTTCATAGTGAGATTTGTTGGCACTTTCTAGAAGGAGGGTGTTTTGAAGCGGTGATGAACCGATCAAGGGTGGAAATTATGGGTTCAAGAAAGGGATGAAGGACGAAATAAGGGTGAACTCCTAGTTTCTAGTGTGTCCCCATTCCTTGGTTCGATGGGTCGATCAGTTGGGATTAGAACTGTGATGGAAATCTTGTGATCTTCAAAATAATTGAGTGAAGAAAATTAACCCTCGGCTGTTAGTCAAGCGATGTAGTGGCCAGATTAGTGAAGGAAAGATGTTAGTGTTGGATCGAAACGTGTGTGAGTAGGGAACGAGCTAACCGGTCGTTTTTCGACCTTAAAGATTAAATTTTGAAATCGGATGGTCGTGGGTCTTTGGTCTATACGAGATTGAAGGGTTGTGAAGCAACTGTACCACAAGTGGATATAAGAATGAGAAGGCGACCGATGGTCGGAAGTTGGGTGTCAACGATAAGTTCCTGTAGGAGTGATGTTGGACCTGGTTAGAGTGAATAGCCTTCATCGCAAAGTTAGTTTCATGCATGGTGTCTTTCTGAAATGATTTACATGGATTCTTATTGTGTTAAGAATGTTTACAAGCATAACGAACTCCTTGTTTTATTTTTGGAAAATGAGTCGACACGCGCGAGCGTGTGTTTAAGGAAAAAAATAAACTCTTTTACAACACGCGATGGTATTTTGAGCATGGTGATCTATATATTATTTTATTTTTTCAATGTAAGGGTAAACCCTATAGTGAAAGTCACGAAAACGTTTACCGCAAAAGTTTTATAACCAAAATGAGTATTAGTACTTTGATCATACAAAAGATGGTGGGAGCCGATTAACTCGCTCCGTATAATTGATTTCGTTCTGAGGCTTTAAATCGTATTAGAAACGTTTTATTAAACACGTTTTATTTGGGTCAATACTGGTTCTGTTGACTAAGTTGCGAATTATCTTGGGGCGGCATGTGAGCGACCTTAGGGTCGTTGTGTCTACGTTTCGGCTTGATCAATGAAGTGTTATGTTTATGTAAATTTGTTTTTCATTACGGAATCTATCAAATTTTCAAGTGTGTAAAATGATCTAAAATTTGTGTGTCGTCATGCATGAAGGCTATGAACTCTGTAGGTCGTAGTGGACGACAAAGTTAAGAACAAGGAGGGGTTCAATTGGAAACTGTTCAATTGATTTGATTTCGGTCGGGTTATGACCTTAGCATTTCAGTTAGAGGAGAGCGGGAAATAGTAGAAGTCTCGGGTATTGAACTTGTTAATGTTGAATAATGGGTGATGTGATTTCCGTGGAGCGGGCATTCACATGTTGAAGCCGAAGGCTTTTAAGAAACTCTTAGTAGTAACATGGTAAAAAGTAGATAATGTGCCCTGATGAAATGCTTTCAGATATGATCCAGAGTGGTGAATGATAATGTAATTAGACTACGCACCATACGAGTCTTATTTCTTAGCTAGTACGGACCGTAGGGCACAAAGTTAGTTACGATGTGTTGGGAACGGTAGGTTCCATTGGGACTCTTGGCGTACCGGTGAGATGGCGGAAACTTCACCTTGTTAGCTATGGATGCTGAAGAGGATGACTGTTAAAAGTGTCCAATTTTGAGATCTTGGGGAGACTAAGATGTGAGAAGAAATGATGATGCGGTTATTTCATGAAATTTACCTAAGCAAATGAAGGGTTGTCGGGAGAGATGTATACGCGGTGATCGGTTGGGCCACTTAGTGTAGGTGTGCCGAATGTGAAGCAGTTGCTGTAGCTATGTATGCTCTAAGGGATTTGACGACCTGTAGGAAGGAGGTAGTCATCACAACCAAAGCTGGTGCTTGGAGAATCAATTTGTAAGAGATTGTGCTTTGTCGTTGGGAAGACTTTCGTGGAGCTCACAATGGTTTGTCGAGGGGCATATATTTGAGCAATTACAAGAAATCGCGAGTTGTGGTTTGTGTAAATTCAGAGATAGGCAGGTCGTGAGATAGGCTTAGTTAACTATAAACTTAGGTGAAAATGAAAGCAAGAGTTGATATGTGTGCAGATGGCCGAAAGCACCTGGTCGGCGGTATGATGGTATGGATGAGGGTACAAAGCATTAAGCAGGTAGTTGGGATGCATGGATTGTAAGCTGAGGGTTATGATATGTTTATTGCCAGAAATCGGTGGTTGGTGGTTACCCAAGTGAGGAATCAGGGGTTTTAGTGGCATGAGTCACTGAGTGAGTTTGTGTTGGGATCAATGAAAGACCGACGAAGAAATTTTGGTAGGCAGGTTGACCCTACTTGGGAAATGAGAAACAGTAAATGTTAATACAGGAGGACTTGGTTGATTATCTCCAATTAGAACAGTGGTGAAACCGTTGGTTAGGCTTGGTAAAACAAGTGTGGTTGTCATGTTTGGAATGATTGGAAATGAAGTGGATGCTGATAGGCGAGCAATGCCCAGGCTAGCAAGAGGAGGTTAGGACAATATGTTCAAGCAAGTGGAAGAACTTTAAGGGAGAAGAGTGGTATTGACACCATATGGGTGGAGAAATGTTTAAGGCGGTGCTAATGACGAGTATTGGAACTACTCGTGTAGCTATCAGAGGAGGACATTTGGTGTATGTCTTGACTTAGAATGTGGAGAGGCTCGTATGAGTCAATGAACCTTTCCTTGAAGAAATGTTATCTATACCTTCGGAAAGGCATGGCATAAGTGTTAATACGGGACACTCATAGTGTAAAACCGTCAGATTTGAATAAGTATTGGGATGTTAACTATTCCAAAGTGCGCGTAGGGTTCAACAAGGTGTTACTTGGAATAGTTTGGAGTAAGCGTGGCCGCTCCCTTTAGTTGGACGTCTGTTGGATGTAGTGAAAAGGGCAAATGTAAAACTTCAAGGTGATTTATTCCTTACCCTGGATGGTGGGTTAGTTGTGTGCGAGTATGGAAAGAGGACGTAGCGGAAGCGTATGTATCGGTATATAGTGTTGACTTGTGGTCAACGTGTATTGAAGGAAAGAAATACTTTTGTGTTAGGCGCTCGACTTGATAGAAAGGTGGATTGGAAAGTTCAAGTTTGACCTGGTGCTAAGATTGGCAAATTGGGTGGTTGCCGATGTGGTAATGATTCATGTCATTATTGTAAAAACTTGGTGAAATTGTTTCTTTAAGGAAGTGAAACGGTATGTGAAAGTCGTGATGAGACGCGTTTTAAAACCGTGAGTCCAGGTGTGCGAACAAAGCGAACTCTAACTAGTGGGGTTGGCCGAGGTGTTGTCCTGAGGTGTTGTTTTTATATCTGGTATAAATGGTTGGAAGGGCTACAAGTACATTATGTGAGTATTCCTAACCTAAGGAAGTCGTGGTCTTATACAGAGGTGCTTGGAAGATCAGTTGGAACCAAAGTTGTTAAACTTGGAAGTGCGAATCATGAAACCTAAGTCGGCGGTCGGTTTGATGCCAAAGGTATTGGTTCAGTTTGGTTTGGCTTGGTTCAGCTTGGTTTGGTTCGGTTTGGTTAGTCTGGTTTGGTTCGGTTGAGCTTGGATGTTGAAATGGGGTATGGCAAAAGAAAAGAGGATTGAGCCACGTTTTAGTGAGTCAGTTGTGGTGATACTCCGATTTGAAGAATCGGTTTATAGAATGAGTATGTTTTATGGATAAGTGGGATTCGCGAGGTGTTTCATGCCTCTATTATGAGAGCGTGGGTTGAATGCCGGTGTGATTGTGTCATTACAAGTTGTGCGAGTAGACGAAAAAAAAACTAAGTTTCGTGGAAGAGCCCGAAGCCATTTCGGATTCTAAGTTAAGAAATTAAGGAGCAAGGAGATCAGCCTTGTAAAGGTTCAATAGCGATATCACAAAGGTCAGGAAGCAACCTGGGAGTTGAAGTCGGAGGTAAGGGCGAAGTACCCACATCTTTTTAGCCAAGGAATTCCGGGGACGTAATTCTTTTAAGGGGGAAGTGTTGTAACAACCGGATATTTACGTAACAAATGGAGGTTTTGTGGCCAATGTGTAAATATGGTAAAAAGAAGATGAGGGACCATTTAGCAATTTGTGAGGAGTATAAAAGGGAGCAAATCCCTAGACATTCCTCATTCTTGAGGATTTTGCGGCTGAGGAAGTGACCGAGAGGAAGGAAGAACGATTAGGCTAAGAAGAGTTTCTACTAAGGTAAATTCTTGAATCTTACCTTTTTTAGTTTAGCATTGAATACTGTACTGATTTGGGCGGATAGTTATCAAACATCATCTTCTTCACTGGGTTCTTCTTTTAAGAAAATGGGGGAAGTTTCTTATTTTTGGTTTGGGTAAAGGTCATCAAAGGATGAATAGATGAAAGTTTTCAATGAAAATACGCGCCTAATATTGTATCTAGCTAAGTTTGGGGTTAAATCGATTTTGGTGCTCGATTCGAGAGTTTGGGTTTAGCAGTTCGCGAATCTGGAAGTCGCTCTCTCCGGAACATGACTTCCGGACTAAGTTTGGGTTTAGCAGTTGTCCGGAATTGGATACCGGATCCCGGATTGGGGGATTCCGGAATTGGATACCGGATTCTGGATTGATGACCCCGGATTCCGGAGTGTGTTTCAGATGTCAGAGTTCGGATTTCGGAAACCCTTCCTTTTTCGGGTATGTTGCTGATCGAAGTGTTTGGTTTGCCTTAGGTGTTGGGTTCGACTCGGTTGCTCATGAGAGGGGTGCGTGTTTAGGAAAATCACTACAACCAGGTGAGTTCCCTTAATCCTTTTTACGTGAAACAAGATGTTAAATACTTTTACTGATCATGGTATGTTTCCGAGTACGATATGTTTACAAGCTTATATAAATTCTCGCATGAAAGTATGTTTTGGAAAGGCTTATTTAGCATGATTGAATGGCTTATAAAGATTTCACGCTTTGTGATTTATTGTTAGCCATGTGTATATGCTATGTGAAGTCGGGTTGCACAGTGGGATCGGTGTACCTCGAGATCCAATGATCCCTTGGGAGTTTGGTATGAACCGGTAGGATGGAATTCGTTTCCTTCCTATTCGGGTAATGGGGAGTCTGCTTGGGCCCCGATCGTGGTTCTGGATTGTGCGATCCGTGAACACTGTGCAAATACCCATGTATGGAATTACGTTGTGCTATCTGGTTTTTAAGGTAATGTTTTATGCATGTTATTCAAACCATTTTTCTGAGGGAATTCACTAGACCTTATGGTCTAACCCTCGCTTTTCAAAACTAAACCATTTCCAAGGAAGCGCTTTAGCGGTGCTTCAAGTAGAGGTAAAAGAGAAAGTTTGAGCATAGAGACGGAGGATTTGGCAAGGAGCACTATAGTTTATTAATTGTACTGCTTAGATAAATCTCTCGGCTGTGGATAGAATTTTCCGCTGCAAGGATTTCGGGTAGTTCAGAACGTGTAATGTTCATTTTTGAATCTTATTATGTATTGGGACCCGATTTGGGATTATTTATCTATGTTATGTATGTTGAAGTTTTGGGGTTGTTACAATAATTAACCTTTTTATTTGAACCAACCTCAAGTGTTATATACATACATATATATATATATATATATAGAGAGATACATATATAATTCAAGTGAGAACTGGTTGTTTGTGATAACTATGAGATCCAATGTGAGCCACATATTAAAGAATAAATTAGGAAATTATTAATTTTGGTAATTTTGACTAAAATTTGATTTGAAGGGTATATTAGGTATTTACATTTTTTTTATCTCTCCTCTCTATGGCAGTCGGTTTCCGGTGAACCTTATTTCACAATGTGATACAAAAAAAATACGCTATTAAAAAAAGATACAAACAATGATCATGATTGTGATACCCAAAATACATTGTGTTACACTGTGATTACCATTGAGATACACTCTATGAACATTGTGATTACCATTACCATACACTCAAAATACATTGTGTTACACTATGATACCACGTGTGATACCACTGTGATTCATACCAGAAGACAACAACCACATGAACTTATATCTGCAACATAGACTATCCAAACCAAAAGTTGAATTGTACAAGCATACCAAAATGTAAAAACAACAAAACAGAAGCATCCTGATCACTAACAGCCTATAATATAAACCAAAACTTTAAATTATGAATCTAAAAATCGACAGCAACCATAGATAGATAACAGGTGTGCAGACCGAAAAACGAAGAAGATATGTTGCAGGATCTGTTGCCATAGACAATAGCCGAGAGGATATATGAGCAAACATAGGGACGAATCAACGATCTATTGCAGGATCTGGATCCCGATCCAGGGGGGGATTGAATACAATACTAAAAAAATTCACTTAATTTAATTCTTATTGATATAAAATCAAGAATTACACACAAGAAACTTTTGATTGTTGTTGAAAAGAACAGATTAAAATCTATCTTAACAATCTTCCACAAAGTATAAAACTAAACTTTTTAGAACATGAACACTAAGAGACAACAAAGAAGTTCTTTTAGAGACAGAAAAGATGTATGCCGATTTGATGCCTTTTCACTTAGATAAATCTTCAAAACTTGTAACCTTTCATGGAGAGGGTCTTCCTCTTTAAATACTCCCATGTGCGTTAAATGTATGGGACACTTGTCAAGCACGAATTAAAATGCAGGTTGTCCTTGAACAAGACACGATATCTTTTTTGTCTTGTTGAAAGACAAAGTTACACAGACTCTGGTGTAGACCTTTCCTGAGAAGAATGTAAAAACTAAACAACCTTTTTCTGGACTTTAGAGAATGTCCCCATCAATGCAAGATTTTAAAAAGATCATTTTGACAAAAGACAAGTACAAATCCTCCGATAGGGGTCCCACCGATTTATCAAAGGAAAAATCGGTGGAAGCAAGTTCCACCGATTTGTCATGGTGGTCGGCGGGCATTCCTACCGATGTTGTTGGGTAGGAAAGTCGGAAGAGATAACTTAGGTGTGTGTTGAGAAGTTCATCTTCAATCCGCATTGGTAGATTCACTTCTTCTTGATTTTCGGCTGATCTTCAACTTCATCGAACAATTAAAAGCAAGACTAAGCTATTACAAAAGAACCTCAAAATACTCTAAGTGTGAAGTATGATAAATTAGGAGATCGGGAGGTCATCTTCAAATATTTGGTGACCCAACAATAATAAATGAGTGACTCATATTGGATCTCACTGTTACCACCAACTACCTAGTTCTCATTTGATTAGGCCCCTACATGTATATACACATATATATACATACATACATATATATATATATATATATATATATATATATATATATATATATATATATATATATATATATATATATATATATATATATGTGTGTGTGTGTGTGTGTGTGTGTGTGTGTGTGTGTATACGCACATGCATTTTTTCATTTTAAGCGATATCATGAAAAACTCCATGTTTACTAGGATTTAATGTTTAACCTTGCCACCGTACCATGCCTCACACCAGTAGAATATTAACCAAATCAATCTAATAAGAATTATGTCCTCCTTTCTTTAAGTAATGCAACATTTAATCATTTTGATGATTTATGTTACATGATTTGGTTAAAATGAATTAAAGTGATACAAGTAATATGGTTATTGTTGGGAAAATTAATTGACACACCAACTCTTATGCCTTCAAATCACTACTCCAAAATAAAGAAAAGCCTCTGGCCACTACAAAAATAACAGGAAACATAAAAATAACCCTATGATCTAAACGACTAATTGGGCAAAAGAAACTTATTTAACCCTGAAAAAGGGATTATAACAGACTCCAAATAAACTTAGCAGAAGAATTGGACAAATCAAGGCCTATTCATACTCTCCCTTGAGTTGAACACACCAGAACCTGTCCAACTTACCTCGTTAACTTCACGCATCACTATCATGGTTTTGATCTTATAAAAGGCTCCTAGCTTGAGAGGTTTAGTCATGATCTGTAATTTGTTCCACACTTCTGCAGTGTAGTAAACCTATGGTGCCTTTTTTTAGTTAAGTCTCTAAGAAAATGTTCCCTTACTCGAATATGTCAACTTCAACCATGTAGAACTGGAATATTTGAAAGTTTGATGGTTGAGGTGTTTTTACCATGATATCGATACATTATCCTTCTTCATATCTAAGTTGTTTTAGAACATTGTTCAGCCACATGGCTTGACAACTAGCAAGTGCAAACACCACATATTCTGATTCTGTAATTGATAGAGTTACAATAGATTGTTTATTTGAACTCCAATAAATGGCTCCCAAAACAAACACAAATATATAACTGTTGGTGCTTCTGCTATCTTCCTCATATCATGCATAATAGTTGTCTGTGAAAGCCACAAACTTGTTGTCAACTCCATGGTTGTAGTATATCCTACAGTGAACAATCCCTTTCAAGTATCTTAGAGCTCACTTAGTTGCATAGAAGTTTAACTCAGTCGGACTGCTCATGTATCTACTCAGCAAACCAAGAATAAAACATCATGTCTACTCTGGTGGATGTTAGGTTGAACAAGCTTCCCACTAGTTGCTTGAATCGTGTTGAATTGACGGTGCTTCCATGTTTATCCTTAACTAGCTTTGAACCTATAACAATTGGAGTGCTCACCATATTACTTTCTGACATGCCAAATTTTGTCAAGACATCCATGCCATATCGTCTCTGACAAATTAAGTTGTCTCCTTTCTTTTGCAACACCTTGATCCCTGAAAAATAGCTAATATTCCCTAAGTCGGTTATGTTATAAGCTTTCTTCATAGACCTTTTAAATTCAAACAACAACTATGTACTGTCACCAGTAATGATTAAATCATCTATGTAAACACTTACAATGATCATATAACCTTCATGACCTTGCTTGGGGAACAAGGTATGCTCCTGTGCACACTTCTGAAACCCCCCCTTTAAGAAATAAGCCTCAGTATGACTGGACCAAGCTAATAGAGCTTGTTTCGGTCCATAAAGAGCTTTCTGAAGTTGATATACCATCTGCTCCTTCCCTTTTTTCTTGTATCCTTTTGGCTGCTCTACGTATACCTTTTCATCAAGGTTACCATGTAAAAATGTTTACTCTACATCAATTTGATAGATGTTCCACTTTCAATGTGTTGCCAAAGCAATAATGGTTCAAATCGTGTCTAGTCTTGCAACTGGACCAAAAGCCTCTGTGCAATCAATTCCTTTCCTTTGAGAGTAGCCCTTTGCTACGAGACATGTTTTATACTTGATAACTTACCATGTTCATTTCTTTTGGTTTTGTAGATCCATTTGAGGCCAACCTTCCTAGCTCCATTTGGTAACATTGTTAAAAAGAAAGTCTTGTTCTCCTCAATTGACTTTTTTTTGGTTGTCCATTGCCTGTTGCCATTATCGTCGATAAAGATAGGGTATTCTTGATCTCCGAGCACCATATAGGTTGTTTCCTCTTCTTCTCCATCACTCAAACCTTCTCCACTTTCATAACATGTCATATATGTTGGCTTCTTCTGACTCTTTCACCAGTGATGTTACTTGTTCCCTCACCAGTTTGTAAATTTTGATCTCCATTCTCTCTCTCTCTATCAAACTTCAGGTTTTCTTCCACCCCACTCTTACTTTCATGCTTTCCTTTACTTTCATCATCACTTATACTGTCATCAACCCCTTGTAATTTTGTGTTTTTTGGTTTATGAAGTTACTGCCCCAATCCCAACTTCTTGTATCCTCAAAAATAACATCTTTACTCACCATAAATCTCTTAGTTTTTGGACCAAGCAAAGGTTATCCCTTAGATTCGTCACTAACTCTTATAAGAATACAAGGAAAACTCTTATCCTCAAGTTTACATCGTTTTGACTGTTGAATGTGTACATGTGTGACACAACCGTAAACCTTGAAATGATCTACCGAGGGCTTGACTCCACTCCAAACTTCTTGTGGTGGGCATGTGGTAACCATTTAATATTCTTTGGATGAATTGTCGAGATTCAAGAGAAGATGAATCGGGTCTTCTATTAAGAGTTGGACCTTGAAGGGATTTAGGACATATAAACTCAAAATCACAACTTGGGTCCAAAAGGAGTTGGAACCTTTCGGGTAGTAAGCATGCAACGTACCATGTTCATAACCATTCTATTCTTTCTCTCTACAACTCTGTTATGGTGAGGAGGGTAAGTTGTGTTAATTTTCTCTTGATCCCTTCCTTTTCACAAAATACTTAAACATTTGAAGAGGTGAATTCTCCTTCTCTAATTGTCCGCAGACATTTGATGAAAACTACTGCCTCCTTTTCAACAAAAACTTTGAATTGTTTGAAGCACTTCAAAGCTTCTGATTTCTCAGTTAATTATTAACCCAATTACCAACCGTTGATCTTAAAATGAATGGTTGAGATGAACACATCTAAAAAATTAATTACAAAATGTGAGGTTTGAGTAGTAAATGAAATGAATAGGTGTGTGTAGGGTCATTTGTGTAAAACCAATTATCTATACCTTTTGTATCCCCCCCACCCCTTGTCATACTCCCTAAACAATCAAAACCGACAAACACCGTTTCATTCATGTACCATGTTTGGTTTCATATTTGTTCACGGTTGGTACATTGAACTGATGAACCCATTCATGAAAAAGGTATACATGGTTTCATAATTGTTCATGGATTTTTCATTGAACAGTTATGAAACAATTATCACAACCCCAATGTACCCAACATAGTCGTTTTGTGAGTTAATGAACCCATCCAAACCCTAAGAAAGATTAATCACTTAGATTATTGTTCACATTTCTTCAAGTCACACTACTAATAATAGTTCATACTTGTTCATGAAAACAAATATGACAAAGAACATTGGGAAAAAAGTCTTAAACAACTTAAATGAACCAAAATGAACAAAAAATAACCACCGTTACTCACGATTTCGTTCATAAAAAATACCATAAAAACACCGTTTCTTAATTGTGATTGAGTTGTGTTCCATCAAATATTTCCGCCGATATATTTACCAATGATGAACAATTATACACATTGGTTCCTCCATCGACATATCCAACCTCGCAGATTTAGTAGAATCATTCAACAAAACGGGTTGAATGTAGTTTTGCTCACATCGAAAATCCATTTTTCATACAAAGAATGTTGATCACGTATGAAAAATCTACACATCTAGTTATTTTTGTGAAAATTTAAGTAGAGCTACATCAATTTTGTAACTCCTAATTAATTAGTCTACCAAAAAAAACATTTCATGAAATACTAATTCTATCATTGCTCATTTATTAAATAGGTTGAAACCAACCAAGATTGAAAATGAACTCTTATTGGTCAATAGGAGTTTGTAAAGTTAATATCATTTGAGGAGTTAATAATATAACCTTCATATATATATATATATATATATATAGAGAGAGAGAGAGAGAGGGGTGGGTTCAAACGAGAACGCTGACTATTTACGAGAACACGAGAATGGCCGCCCATGTACAAAATCACATGTGATTCACTTACAAAATCACATGTGATTTTACACTACCTGAAAATCTGGACGTGAATCACATGTGATTTTGTACAAATCACGAACAAAATACACGTAGTGTAAAATCACATGTGATTTTGTACGTGAATCACATGTGATTTAGTACATGGGCGGCCGTTCTCGTAAATAGTTCTCGTTTGAACCTCTCTCTCTCTCTATATATATATATATATATATATACATATATAATACATATAGAGGAAAGTTCAAATGAAAACTCAATTTTCATTGTGCACGTGAGGACGAATCTCGGCCCCTCCATCTCTATTAGTCCAACAACTTATATTAAATAAAATTTTTAATTAAAATTTTTAATTAAGGTGATTAGGGGTAAAAATGGAAGATAATTTGAACTCACGTCTACATATTTGACTTTTTATTTTCTTTTTTAAATAAGAAACTTATACCCCCTTAAAGTTTAAGAATAAATTATCTTAAAAATTACTAATATTTTAATCAAACAAATTACATCAAAAAAACGAGAATTTTGTACTATTCGATATGACATCCATCTCGATATAGTTTTTTGTTGCTTAACTGTTTTTTACGTGAAATGCTATATATGTGTCATATTCATTATGAATATCTATGTACGTTTAAGTGTGTACAACACCTCGACACCATAAGTCTGTAACTTGACATCACTTTATTCAACATTTTCTTCAACGTCGTAAGACATCGCGTTATTCATCACCGTAACCCTACACCCTTCGATACGAATCGAGAACCTATCGAGTTTCAGTTGTGAACCGAGGAACAAAAGAGAGCGTGCCACGTCTCCACGCCTTCACGGGTCATTCATGTATTATTCATCATTATTAATGTATCATTCAGGATGAATAATACAACATTCAGGGTGAATAATACACGATTCATGAATTTGTGTATTATTCATCTTGGATGTTGTATAATTCATCCTAAGTACTGTATTATTCATCATGAATAGTGAGTGAATGTTCGCCTTTATTATTCATACTGAATGTGGACACCCGGGGATGTGCATACATATTCATAATGAATAAAACCAAGTTTCGATTGTGAATCGGGGAACAAAAAAGAGTGCGCCATGTGTCCACACCTTCAAGGGTCATTCATATATTGATCATCTTGAATAATCTATCATTCAGGATGAATAATACAATATTCAAGATGAATAATACACGATTCATGATATAATACATGAATCATGAATTCGTGTATTATTCATCCTGAATGTTGTATTATTCATCCTGAATAATGTATTATTAATCATGAATAATGAATGAACGTTCACCTTTGTTATTCATACTTAATGTGGACACCCGAGGACACGCATACATATTTATAATGAATATAACACATATATAGCAGCTTACGTAAAACAACGGTTAAAATGTGTTTTTAATCAAACATACTAATATTTTAGTCAAATAAATTACATCCAAAAAACGAGAATTTCATGCTCTTCGATATGACATCCTTCTTAATATAGTTTTTGGTTGTTTTAACCGTTTTTTACGTGAAATATTATATATGTGTTATATTCATTGTGAATATTTATGTACGTTCAAATGTGTACAACACCCTAAAACCGTAAGTCCGCAACCCGACATCACCTTCAACATTTTCCTCAACATCGTAACGCAACGCGTTTTCTTCATCACCGTAACCCAACACCCATCGAGGCGAATCGAGAGTCTATCGAGTTTTAGTTGTGAACCGGGGAACAAAAGAGAGGGCATCACGTCTGTAACAACCGGGTTTTTATTTCAAAGTATGAAAGTTTGGTGGCCAAATTCGAAGAAATTAAAGATAGAGATGAGGGACTTGTTGGCAATTTAGGAGAAGTATTTATAGCTCCAATTCCCTAGGGCATGATTTTAGAAATCAGTATTATTGTGCTCTTGTGGTTTAGCGGCTAGAAGGAAGGAAAGAAAGGAAGAAGAAGCAAAGAAAAAGGAAAATCTAAGAAGGTTCTTGCTGCTGATTGTTTAGTGTTTCCTCTCTTTGTGGTCTAAGTATTTTGGTGAGAAGCCTTTGATTTCACTGTGTTCTTCACCAAATGCTCTTAAAAGGGGTTTTTGATTAGTAAGTATCGATTTAAGGGTAAGAAAATGGTTAAAGGGGGTGTTTAGGTTTGGTGGATGAACCCTTCTCTAATTGTCCGCAGACATTTGATGAAAACTACTGCCTCCTTTTCAACAAAAACTTTGAATTGTTTGAAGCACTTCAAAGCTTCTGATTTCTCAGTTAATTATTAACCCAATTACCAACCGTTGATCTTAAAATGAATGGTTGAGATGAACACATCTAAAAAATTAATTACAAAATGTGAGGTTTGAGTAGTAAATGAAATGAATAGGTGTGTGTAGGGTCATTTGTGTAAAACCAATTATCTATACCTTTTGTATCCCCCCCACCCCTTGTCATACTCCCTAAACAATCAAAACCGACAAACACCGTTTCATTCATGTACCATGTTTGGTTTCATATTTGTTCACGGTTGGTACATTGAACTGATGAACCCATTCATGAAAAAGGTATACATGGTTTCATAATTGTTCATGGATTTTTCATTGAACAGTTATGAAACAATTATCACAACCCCAATGTACCCAACATAGTCGTTTTGTGAGTTAATGAACCCATCCAAACCCTAAGAAAGATTAATCACTTAGATTATTGTTCACATTTCTTCAAGTCACACTACTAATAATAGTTCATACTTGTTCATGAAAACAAATATGACAAAGAACATTGGGAAAAAAGTCTTAAACAACTTAAATGAACCAAAATGAACAAAAAATAACCACCGTTACTCACGATTTCGTTCATAAAAAATACCATAAAAACACCGTTTCTTAATTGTGATTGAGTTGTGTTCCATCAAATATTTCCGCCGATATATTTACCAATGATGAACAATTATACACATTGGTTCCTCCATCGACATATCCAACCTCGCAGATTTAGTAGAATCATTCAACAAAACGGGTTGAATGTAGTTTTGCTCACATCGAAAATCCATTTTTCATACAAAGAATGTTGATCACGTATGAAAAATCTACACATCTAGTTATTTTTGTGAAAATTTAAGTAGAGCTACATCAATTTTGTAACTCCTAATTAATTAGTCTACCAAAAAAAACATTTCATGAAATACTAATTCTATCATTGCTCATTTATTAAATAGGTTGAAACCAACCAAGATTGAAAATGAACTCTTATTGGTCAATAGGAGTTTGTAAAGTTAATATCATTTGAGGAGTTAATAATATAACCTTCATATATATATATATATATACATATATATATATATATATATATATAGAGAGAGAGAGAGAGAGAGAGAGGGGTGGGTTCAAACGAGAACGCTAACTATTTACGAGAACACGAGAACGGCCGCCCATGTACAAAATCACATGTGATTCACTTACAAAATCACATGTGATTTTACACTACCTGAAAATCTGGACGTGAATCACATGTGATTTTGTACAAATCACGAACAAAATACACGTAGTGTAAAATCACATGTGATTTTGTACGTGAATCACATGTGATTTAGTACATGGGCGGCCGTTCTCGTAAATAGTTAACGTTCTCGTTTGAACCTCTCTCTCTCTCTCTCTATATATATATATATATATATATATATATACATATATACATATATAATACATATAGAGGAAAGTTCAAATGAAAACTCAATTTTCATTGTGCACGTGAGGACGAATCTCGGCCCCTCCATCTCTATTAGTCCAACAACTTATATTAAATAAAATTTTTAATTAAAATTTTTAATTAAGGTGATTAGGGGTAAAAATGGAAGATAATTTGAACTCACGTCTACATATTTGACTTTTTATTTTCTTTTTTAAATAAGAAACTTATACCCCCTTAAAGTTTAATAATAAATTATCTTAAAAATTACTAATATTTTAATCAAACAAATTACATCAAAAAAACGAGAATTTTGTACTATTCGATATGACATCCATCTCGATATAGTTTTTTGTTGCTTAACTGTTTTTTACGTGAAATGCTATATATGTGTCATATTCATTATGAATATCTATGTACGTTTAAGTGTGTACAACACCTCGACACCATAAGTCTGTAACTTGACATCACTTTATTCAACATTTTCTTCAACGTCGTAAGACATCGCGTTATTCATCACCGTAACCCTACACCCTTCGATACGAATCGAGAACCTATCGAGTTTCAGTTGTGAACCGAGGAACAAAAGAGAGCGTGCCACGTCTCCACGCCTTCACGGGTCATTCATGTATTATTCATCATTATTAATGTATCATTCAGGATGAATAATACAACATTCAGGGTGAATAATACACGATTCATGAATTTGTGTATTATTCATCTTGGATGTTGTATAATTCATCCTAAGTACTGTATTATTCATCATGAATAGTGAGTGAATGTTCGCCTTTGTTATTCATACTGAATGTGGACACCCGGGGATGTGCATACATATTCATAATGAATAAAACCAAGTTTCGATTGTGAATCGGGGAACAAAAAAGAGTGCGCCATGTGTCCACACCTTCAAGGGTCATTCATATATTGATCATCTTGAATAATCTATCATTCAGGATGAATAATACAATATTCAAGATGAATAATACACGATTCATGATATAATACATGAATCATGAATTCGTGTATTATTCATCCTGAATGTTGTATTATTAATCATGAATAATGTATTATTAATCATGAATAATGAATGAACGTTCACCTTTGTTATTCATACTTAATGTGGACACCCGAGGACACGCATACATATTTATAATGAATATAACACATATATAGCAGCTTACGTAAAACAACGGTTAAAATGTGTTTTTAATCAAACATACTAATATTTTAGTCAAATAAATTACATCCAAAAAACGAGAATTTCATGCTCTTCGATATGACATCCTTCTTAATATAGTTTTTGGTTGTTTTAACCGTTTTTTACGTGAAATATTATATATGTGTTATATTCATTGTGAATATTTATGTACGTTCAAATGTGTACAACACCCTAAAACCGTAAGTCCGCAACCCGACATCACCTTCAACATTTTCCTCAACATCGTAACGCAACGCGTTTTCTTCATCACCGTAACCCAACACCCATCGAGGCGAATCGAGAGTCTATCGAGTTTTAGTTGTGAACCGGGGAACAAAAGAGAGGGCATCACGTCTGTAACAACCGGGTTTTTATTTCAAAGTATGAAAGTTTGGTGGCCAAATTCGAAGAAATTAAAGATAGAGATGAGGGACTTGTTGGCAATTTAGGAGAAGTATTTATAGCTCCAATTCCCTAGGGCATGATTTTAGAAATCAGTATTATTGTGCTCTTGTGGTTTAGCGGCTAGAAGGAAGGAAAGAAAGGAAGAAGAAGCAAAGAAAAAGGAAAATCTAAGAAGGTTCTTGCTGCTGATTGTTTAGTGTTTCCTCTCTTTGTGGTCTAAGTATTTTGGTGAGAAGCCTTTGATTTCACTGTGTTCTTCACCAAATGCTCTTAAAAGGGGTTTTTGATTAGTAAGTATCGATTTAAGGGTAAGAAAATGGTTAAAGGGGGTGTTTAGGTTTGGTGGATGAACCCTTATGTTTGTCTAATCGAACTTATGGCAGAAAATGAGTTTATTAATCACTTGTGGAATATTGTTTTCGTCCAGCCCGAGGTTTCCGGATGTCGCCCCGTCCGGACAGTAGTGTCCGAACAGGGGGGGGGGGGGTTCCGGGTATGGTTCTTAGTATCCGGGTGATGGGGTTTCTGGGTATGTCCTAGTTTCCGGATGAGATGTCCGGAAAGTCTAAGGTGACCGGAAAGGTCATAGTGTCCAGAAAGTCAAAGGTAACCGGAAAGGTCATAGTGTCTGGAAAGTCTAAGGTGACCAAAAAGGTTGAGTGTGTCTGGAAAGTGTTTAAGATCGAATAGTCTAATCTGATGCAATTCTAACATCCTTAGGTGTTCGTTTTTTTAGCTTGGAGATATAGCAAGGGTGTGTTCAACACTAACCTAAGGTGAGTTCCCTAAACTCTTTTATGACGTACTATGTTTTACTGATTATGGTTTCATTTATGAGCATGAACTGTTTTATAAATGTCACGCATGCTTTCCATGAACTGCATGTTTTATTTAAAGAAGTTTATTCAGCAAATGAATGATGTTTAAAGTTTTCATGAATATGATTTCGATACGTTATGTGCATGCTATGTGGAGTCGGTTCACACAGTGGGATCAGGGTACCTTGGATTTGATAATTCCTTGGGCATATGTGGTCAGCTTGTAGGTTGGAATTTGTTTCCTTCCTACTCGGATAGTAGGGGGTCCACTTGGACTCCGGTGTAGCCGAGAGGGTGTCCGTTAGGCCCCGATCGTGGTAGCTTATGCGATCCTTGAACCCTGTGTTGACCCTTGAATGATGTTTATGTGAAGAATGAGAATTATTTTTAATGAAATGATTTATACTGTGGTAAATATTTTAAGGAGGTAATTCACTAGACCTTTTGGTCTAACCCACGCTTTTCAAAACTAAACCATTTTCAGGTAAGCGTATTACGAGTTCTTCTAGTAAGAACTAAGAGATGGCATGAAGGATTTGGAGCTTAGAGCGACTCCAAGATTTTGACTATGATAGCTGTGGATTAGAGACTTCCGCTGTCAATTTTGTTTAGTATAGGTTATTGAAGGATTAAAGACAAGTTTGTTATGTAATTCGAATGCTTATTCTATGATTAATGCATGTTATGTTTTATGGGACGTTACAAATGGTATCAGAGCCTTAGTTTATGGGATTTAGGTGACCAGTCGGGCCTAAACTTAAACTGTAAGATGTGGAACACAGCCGAGACATAGGATTGCCTCTAGGAACGATCACTATAAATGCGCTTAAGAATAAGGTGCCAAGGACAAACGTGTAAGGTAAGTTGGGGATTACACCTGGCCAGTGTAATTACGAACTTACAAGTACATGTGCGTGCTTAAAATACCTTTATAGCAAATTTGTTGTGTTGTGTCTAGCAAAGGTTAATTGTTGTTTTCTTTCAGTTTAGCACTATGGCTGGGAGAACTTTGAGGAGTATGTCAGTACCTGCTGTTCCAAGGAATCAAGATGAGAAGGTCGTAGTCAATGAACCATTGGAACCTACGAGGGCGACTATTACCCTGCGGAAGGGGTAGGGGTAGGGGTAGGGGTCGTGGTAGGGGTCGATGAAGAACGCCCCACCGGGCCACCACCCAAGTGGCAGGAGATGGGGGAAATCCGATCCGGAGAACGACCCGTGTGACTCGTAGGGCACATAGTGTGGAAGTCCCCGCCCATCTAGAAAGCTCTCGGTAGGAGAGTTCAGCTTCTGTAAGAAGGGTGAATCCGACAAGGGGACGTGGTCGAGGCCGCGGATCCACTTTTGTCACCCAAGAGAATCTGGTTGCTGAGCTGGGTAAGATTCAGGAGACTCTGCAAGCTCTCCTGACTAAGCAGAATGAGTCAACCTCGGGAAGCAAAGAAGCAAGTGAGAACAGGGAAAGTGTGGAACTGTCAAGCCCGATAGAGACTGGTACCGGAAGTCACTCGAAAACAACCTCTCTAGTGGGGAATGAGTCGGCAGCTAAAGGATGCAGTTACAAGGCCTTTGCCTCATGCAAGCCCCCTACTTTCAAGGGCGAGTGTGACCCGGTCTTGGCAATGAAATGGGTGAAAGAGATGGAATTGGTATTTGATACTTGCAAGTGTGCCGATGGGGATAGGGTGATGTTTGCCCTATCCATGTTGAAGTCTGATGCAGTTTACTGGTGGGATGCCGAAACTGGGGGAAAGGGTTCGGCAATGGCTAAGGTTATGATGTGGGAAACGTTTGTGGAGAGATTTAAAGCACAGTTTTGTCCTCTCGCGACAGTGAAAAACTTGGAAGAAGAGTTTTTGGGTTTGGATCAGGGAGGAATGACGGTGCGGGAGTATACTTCCAAGTTTATTGAGAAGTCTTGTTTCGCTGACTTGTGTGTACCAACGGAGGAACGACGAGTGGAACGCTTCATCCATGGGCTGAAAAGTAGCATCCGAGAATTAGTTATGACAAGAAACCCCACTACCTTTCAGGCGGCCATCAATACGGCCGAGCTGATTGAGAACGAAAAGAATCGTCAGACATCTGAGAAAGGCGGTAAGAAGCGCAAGTGGGATGGACCAGGGAGTGACTCAAGGAAAGGGAAAGTGTTCTGACCAGAAAATCGTGTAGGATACCGCTGGGAAATCCTGTACGCGATGTAACCAGGTGCACCGGGGAGAGTGCATGGCAGGTTCAAACTCATGCTACCAGTGTGGCTTGCCCGGTCACTTGTCAAGGAATTGTCCGGGCGGTGGAAAATCGTGTTACCAATGTGGGGCCACTAGCCACATGCGATATGATTGCCCATAATTGAAGAAAGGGAGATCAACCCAGCATGGCGAACGACAAGGAGGGAAAGGAAATGACAAGGGAGCAGAACTGGTGCGTCCGAAGGGACGTGCGTTCCGCATGACTACGGAAGAGGCGGAGGAAGTTCCAGATGTGGTGGCAGGTACGTTTCTAGTGAACTCTCTATGTACCAAGGTGTTGTTTGATTCAGGAGCAAATCGCTCTTTTGTATCGCATGTTTTTATGAAATGTTTGAGGGTGAGGCCTAGACGTTTGGAGATAGCACTAGAGGTGGAAACTGCCAATGATGATCATGTTTATGTTAAGGAGGTGGTAGAGGATTGTGTCATAGATATAGAAGGGAGGTTGGTGTCTATGAAGTTATATCCCATGGCAATGGGAGAGTTTGATGTGGTGTTGGGTATGGATTGGTTAGCCGCAAATGATGCGAATATCGTTTGCAACAAAAAGCTGGTCAGGATTCGGTTACCCGATGGGGATTCCGTAGTGATCTATAGGAATTGCCGTGATAGAAAGACTAGCCTTATTTCCATGATTAGGGCTACTAAGTGTTTGAGGAAGGGGTGTCAAGGATTCTTGGCGTACGTGTTGGATGCCAAGAAAGAGAAGCGAGGGGTGGGTGATGTGCGAGTAGTAAATGAGTACCCGGAAGTATTTCCGGATGACTTGACAAGTCTACCTCCAGATCATCAGATCGAGTTCAGAATTGATTTGATGCCTGGAGCTGCACCAATTGCCCACGCACCTTATAGATTGGCGCCGTCCGAAATAAAGGAAATGATGACTCAATTGCAGGAGTTGTTAGATAAAGGGTTTGTCAGACCAAATACGTCTCCGTGGGGAGTACCTATGCTCTTCGTGAAGAAGAAGGATGGTACTATGCGAATGTGTATTGACTACCGAGAACTCAACAAGGTCACGATCAAGAACAAGTACCCCATACCGAGGATTGACGACCTGTTCGATCAATTACAAGGAGCCAATTACTTCTCCAAGATAGACTTGAGGTCAGGTTATCACCAACTCAAGGTAAGGGAGGAAGATGTGCCGAAGACCGCTTTTAGAACCAGGTATGGACACTACGCATTTTTGGTGATACCGTTCGGGCTAACCAACGCCCCGACGGTATTCATGGACCTAATGAATAGGGTGTGCCAACCTTATTTGGATCAGTTCGTGATAGTGTTCATAGACGATATCCTGATATTCTCAAGATCGGAAGAGGAGTATGAAAGCCACCTTCAGATAATTCTCGAGCTACTAAAGCAAGAGAAGTTGTATGCGAAGTTTTCTAAGTGCGAGTTTTGGCTAAGGGAGGTGCAGTTTCTCGGACACGTGGTGCCTAAGAACCCGTCAGAAGTTCGAAGTTTCCTCGGACTGGCGGGATATTACCGAAAGTTCATCAAGGACTTTTCGCGTATTGCCACACCATTAACCTCTTTAACCAAGAAGGAAGTCAAGTTCGCCTGGTTAGAAAAGCAAGAAGAAGCCTTTCAAAAGCTGAAGGATATGTTGAGCAGCGCCCCGGTGTTGTCGTTACCGGACGGTTCTGATGATTTCATGGTCTTTAGTGACGCATCGAAGCACGGGTTGGGTTGTGTACTCATGCAACGAGGAAAGGTGATCGCTTATGCCTCCCGGCAATTAAAGGGTCACGAGGTTCGATACCCCACTCACAATTTAGAATTGGCGGCGGTGGTTTTCGCTCTGAAGATTTGGCGACATTACCTGTAGTAGACGAAGTGCCAGATCTTCACGGACCACAAAAGCTTATGTCATCTCTTTGACCAAAAAGAGTTGAATATGCGCCAAAGAAGATGGATTGAGTTATTGATCGACTACGACTGTAAGATCGAATATCACCCAGGTAAGGCAAACGTAGTGGCGGACGCTCTGAGCCGTAAGGAAAGAAGTGAGACCCCCAGTATTGTGGCCATGAGGGCCGAAGTGACGTTCAATCTATTGAAAGAGATAAAGAAATGTCAAGATGAGGCGCTCGGAGTGGAAAATCTCAAAAAGGAGAGGATGGTGGGACAAACGTCCTCGTTAATGGAAGATGGTCGATGGGTGAAGTGTCTTAGTGGGAGAATCTGGGTCACTAAACTCGGGGAGCTCAGGAGATTAATTTTAGAAGAAGCCCACAAATCAAAATACACGATTCACCCTGGGACTAACAAGATGTACGGAGATCTACGTCGGGACTATTGGTGGCCTGGAATGAAAAAGGATGTAGCTCATTTTGTAGAAACTTGTATAACGTGTTCGCGCGTAAAGATTGAACATCAAAGACCGTACGGGAAGCTTCAGTCTCTGGAGATACCGTTGTGGAAGTGGGATCAGATTACGATGGACTTTGTAACTCACTTGCCTAAGACTCTAAAGGGTTATGACGCTATATGGGTGATTGTGGATCGCCTCACGAAGTCAGCACATTTTCTGCCTATACGAGAGTCTTACTCGTTGGAGCGGTTAGCAAAGTTGTATATCGACGAGATCGTAACCCGCCATGGTGTGCCATCGTCGATAGTATCTGACCGAGATAGCAGGTTTACCTCCACGTTTTGGAGGAGTTTCCAAAGGGAAATGGGATCGCAGATTAAGATGAGTACCGCTTACCATACTCAGACCGACGGTCAGAGTGAGCGAACGATCCAGACGTTGGAAGACATGTTAAGGGCTTGCACCTTGGACTTTCAGGGCTAATGGGAAAAGCATCTACCGCTGATCGAGTTCGCTTACAATAACAGCTATCACTCGAGCATCAAGGCAGCGCCGTTTGAGGCACTCTATGGTAGGAAATGTCGGACGCCTTTGTGTTGGAATGAGGTCGGAGAAAGACAGTTAGCCGGCCCAGAGTTAGTACAACTGAGTTCGGACAAGATAGTCCAAGTGCGTGAAAGACTGAAGGTCGCTCGCGACCGACAGAAGAGTTATGCGGATAAGAGACGGAAAGTATATAATTTCAAGTCAGAGACCATGTTTTGCTAAAGGTGTCTCCTTGGAAGGGAGTGGTACGATTTGGGAAACGTGGGAAGCTAAGCCCACGTTACATCGGACCATTCAAGATTACTGAACGAATTGGAGAAGTGGCGTATAGGTTGGACCTACCGGAAGAATTGCGCATCATCCACAATGCGTTTCATGTGTCTAATTTGAGGAAATGTCTAGCCGACGAATGACATAAAGGTGGATGAGAAATTAAACTTCGTAGAGGAGCCCGACGCCATCACTGATTATAAAGTGAGGAAATCACGAAACAAGGAAACCGGACTGGTAAAGGTGCAATGGCGGCATCACAAAGGTCCATAGGCGACTTGGGAGTTGGAGTCGGAGATGAAAGCAAGATACCCGCATCTTTTCCAATAAGGAATTCCGGGGACGGAATTCTTTTAAGGGGGGAGTGTTGTAACAACCGTGTTTTTATTTCAAAGTATGAAAGTTTGGTGGCCAAATTCGAAGAAATTAAAGATAGAGATGAGGGACTTGTTGGCAATTTAGGAGAAGTATTTATAGCTCCAATTCCCTAGGGCATGATTTTAGAAATCAGTATTATTGTGCTCTTGTGGTTTGGCGGCTAGAAGGAAGGAAAGAAAGGAAGAAGAAGTAAAGAAAAAGGAAAATCAAAGAAGGTAATCTCCTCTAATCTTCTTGCTGCTGATTGTTTGATGTTTCTCTCTTTGCGGTCTAAGTATTTTGGTGAGAAGCCTTTGATTTCACTGTGTTCTTCACCAAATGCTCTTAAAAGGGGTTTTTGAGGTTTTTGATTAGTAAGTATCGATTTAAGGGTAAGAAAATGGTTTAAGGGGGTGTTTAGGTTTGGTGGATGAACCCTTATGTTTGTCTAATCAAACTTATGGCAGAAAATGAGTTTATTAATCACTTGTGGAATATTGTTTTCGTCCAGCCCGAGGTTTCCGGATGTCGCCCCGTCCGGACAGTAGTGTCCGGACAGGGGGGGGGGGGGTTCCGGGTATGGTTCTTAGTATTTATGGTGACCGGAAAGGTCATAGTGTCCGGAAAGTCTAAGGTAACCGGAAAGGTCATAGTGTCCGGAAAGTCTAAGGTGACCGGAAAGGTTGAGTGTGTCCGAAAAGTGTATAAGATCGGACAGTCTAATCTGATGCAATTATAACATCCTTAGGTGTTCGATTTGTTTAGCTTGGAGATATAGCAAGGGTGTGTTCAACACTAACCTAAGGTGAGTTCCCTAAACTCTTTTATGACGTACTATGTTTTACTGATTATGGTTTCATTTATGGTTTCCATGAACTGCATGTTTTATTTAAAGAAGTTTATTCAGCAAATGAATGATGTTTAAAGTTTTCATGAATATGATTTCGAATCGTTATGTGCATGCTATGTGGAGTCGGTTCACACAGTGGGATCAGGGTACCTTGGGATTTGATAATTCCTTGGGCATATGTGGTCAGCTTGTAGGTTGGAATTTGTTTCCTTCCTACTCGGATAGAAGGGGGTGCACTTGGACTCCGGTGTAGCCGAGAGGGTGTCCATTAGGCCCCGATCGTGGTAGCTTATGCGATCCTTGAACCCTGTGTTGACCCTTGAATGATGTTTATGTGAAGAATGGGAATTATTTTTAATGAAATGATTTATACTGTGGTAAATATTTTAAGGAGGGAATTCACTAGACCTTTTGGTCTAACCCTCGCTTTTCAAAACTAAACCATTTTCAGGTAAGCGTATTACGGGTTCTTCTAGTAAGAACTAAGAGATGGCATGAAGGATTTGGAGCTTAGAGCGACTACAAGATTTTGACTATGATATTGATAGATAGGGCTCTCGGCTGTGGATTAGAGACTTCCGCTGTTAATTTTGTTTAGTATAGGTTATTGAAGGATTAAAGACAAGTTTGTTATGTAATTCGAATGCTTATTCTATGATTAATGCATGTTATGTTTTATGGGACGTTACAACGTCTGCACACCTTCACAGGTCATTCATATATTGTTTATCATGAATAATGTATCATTCAGGATGAATAATACGTGATTCATGAATTCGTGTATTATTCATCTTGAATGTTGTATAATTCATCCTGAATATTATATTATTCATCATGAATTGTGATGAACGTTCACCTTTATTATTCATACTAAATGTGGACACCCAGTGATGTGCATATATATATATATATAATGAATAAAACCAAGTTTCGGTTGTGAATCGGGGACCAAAAGAGAGTGCACCATGTGTCCACACCTTCACGGGACATTTACATATTATTCATCATGAATAATGTATCATTCACGATGAATAATAGAACATTCAGGGTGAATAATACATGATTCATGATTCATGATGAATAATACATGAATCATGAGTTCGTGCATTATTCATCCTGAATGTTGTATTATTCATCATAAATACTGTATTATTCATCATGAATACTATACTTTAACCATGAATAGTGAATAAACGTTCACCTTTGTTATTCATACTGAATGTGGACACCCGGGGATGTGCATACATATTCATAATGAATATAACACATATATAGCATTTCACGTAAAAAGCGGTTAAAATGAAGAAAAAAAACTATATCGAGATGGATGTCATATCAAAGAGCTCGAAATTCTTGTCTTTTTATGTAGTTTGTTTGATTAAAATATTAGTAATTTTTAAGCTAATTTATTTTAAAGTTTAAGATGGTAAAAGTTTTTTAATTAAAAAAGAAAATAAAAAGTCAAATAAGGTAGGCGCTGATTCATATGTGCATAAGATTGGTCAATGAATCTTATTATGTTTTAACCATTGATTAGTTTTCTAAATTTTGATCAATGACTAAGATTGGTCTTCATGTGCACAGTGAAAAGTGAATTTTCCTTTGTACCCATCCCACCTATATGTATATATATATAGAGAGAGAGTGTTGGTCCCGAAGGCCTACACAAGTTTGTAGAAGGGGGGGGGGGGGGTTGAATACAAACACACAGATTTTACTTTTCTAAATTGTTTATTGATAAATCATTAACAATTTACAGCTTGTTGCGGAAACAAGATTAAGGATAAACCTAAATCTAAATAAGTTGGAACACTAAGGTTTCTTGCACTAAGAGAGATAAAGAAATTACTAATAATAACCTATCTTGAGATAAGAGATTGAACTTGTCCAGAGTTAGCAAGTTACTTCAAATGAAGTGGGTTCATCTCTTTATATACTGCATGCATTTAATGTAAGTCAGTATACACTTTACACTTGTCATCAGCTGGTTGGTTGCATGTCATTGACCTTTGTTGACAACCTTAGTAGCCGCATGGATGAACAGTGTAGTATCAGAGTGGTTGTACGATTTCAGACAGTCGGAGGTTCTTTTCTGACATTTCGTACGGAGTCGTGCAAGGGAGGGTTAAGACAAAAGTACTTTGTACGGAGGACTTCATGATCATCTTTCGTTGATTCAGCGATTATTATTTTCTATTCAGCGAATGATAAAGTTCAGCGATAGCTGAAGTCTTGTACTTGATACTTCACGTTGAGTGGACAAATTTGAGTCTTCGTTGATCCGCATCAGTTCATTAGGAGACTTGTCGCTGGTTCTTGAGCTTGATCTTCGACTTCAGCGTAGAACCTTTGATGACGTGAAACTTGTCTTCAGGGATCATAAGTAAACAACTAACTTATCAGCGATCATCATAATGACTGAACAGACTCATAGCATTAATGGTGAACAGTGTTCGCTGAATGTTTAATTTAAAGAGCGAGAGTTCCTATCAGCGGTACTGTAAGATCTTAGTACTTTATCAGCGATAGCGAAACTCTGATACATATTGTTTACTTACAATTTTCACAAAGTATAAGAGAGGGTCATTATCAAATCACTGAGGGTTTGGATCAACAATCTCCCCCTATTTGATTATGACATAGCAACAAAGAAAATTGTTATTCAATGAAAACATAAGGATAAAAAGAACTCATAAAATATTTGTCCCTTTTACTGTTTTCTGGGATCTTTTCAGTACTGATGGAGTAAAGTACATTCGCTGAAATCTTTCTTTAAAACTTTGAATCAGGTTACAAAGAGAAATGGAAAGATTACAAGTACGAGCGAAATAAATTACAAGTACAGAAGAATAACTGATACAATAGAGAAAAAGGCGATCATATCAGCTTGTAAAGGGTTCTTCCTTGATGAGAAGTTCATCAAGGGTCTTTGATGTGGGGACCATCCAGTCAGGGACATATACTCCTTGATTCTTTTTCTTCAGAGTTGCTTCAAAAATCAAGGGCTTCAGGTGTCTAGCTTTGATGTCGCGTCTGACTTCACACCAGTATACGAGATCTCTGAGTTGTTCGATGGGAGCGATGTCTAGCTCAGAGATACGTTGAAAGTGATGATTTCCATAGTAGTCTAAAAAGAATATACCATAGGGATCACTTACAACTGTGCCAGGAATGAAAGTTTCTCCAGGTGGTAGGGAGGTGTCAAGCATTGAGAGATCGGCATCAGGGCCAACAATTTCAGCACGAGAGAAACCAATGCCCATTTCATTCCGAATATGAGGACCTGAACCAAAGGCTTTCTTTTTCTTATCAGAGACTTTTCTTGGTTGAGGAAGAGTAGGAGGAATATCCACAGCAGATGAAAGCAGGTCGATCTGTTTGTTTAAGATCTTCTCGACATGGCTTTTGAACTTTGAGCGCGATCCCTGAATGGCTAATTTTGTTTCTAACCATTCAGAGAGACCAAACTTTTCTAAGGTAGCAGCATAGAAAGTTTGCTTGGTTTCGTCATATCTGTAGACGTCCACTTCAACAACAGGAACTTCAGCGTACAGTCTTCCTCTGATGTTTGCCTTGACGATTTTGGATGGTCTAGATCGATAGGTCAGCATTTTTTTAGCCCATTCCAAAGTCGTATCAGAGACCTTAGTCTTTTCTCTAACGATCTCTTGAGCATCATCCCATAGCTGACGTTGAACATCAATGGGAACTCTTTTCAGCTTGGGGTCTTTTATTGATCGTTGAGTAAGCTTGATGGCCTATTCTCTGTCTTTTTCTTCAGCTTCCTTTCTTTCAGCGATTAGACGTTCAGCTCTGAGGTGTTCCTTGTATTCCTTTTTGGAAATCCTGAACTTTGAAGGAACCGAAGGAAGTTGATCATGCCTCAGAATGATTCGCTGATCCTCGAATCGCTTTATTATCTCCTCTCTTCTTTTCTGATCCTCTTCACTTAGCTTGTGAGGAGCTAAGGAAGGTCTGCCTCTGTGCGAGAGTAGCTGTTCTTTTGGTTCACCAGTCTCAGAGATTAAATCTAAGACTGGGATTATTTCTTCAGCAGTAGCTGGTATTATTGGTGAAGTCGCAGTTGTGGAGCCTTCAGCGATATCCTCAAACAGGGGAGAGGACTAAATGAAACACAACGATCTTACGAGTAAGAACTTGGGTAGAATCAGATAGAGAGAATTGGTTCAAGTGTATAGGCTTGGGTAGTAGAACTGATAGTGTATGATAGAGGAGGGATGGAGTGAGATATGTTTAGTATACCTGACAAACCGGATTTTCAAGCAAGATCATCAGATTGTCATCTTCAACGACGCTTTTGCCTTTGTCTTTCTCAGCTCCAGAGGCCGAGGGCTTTGTCTTTGTCCGCTCCCCTGAAGGTTAATTTATCGAGATTCCCTTAAGAGCTTTGATCTTCGGAGCAGGTTTGACGATAAAGAAGTCATCGTATTCTTCGTCATCATCATCATCATTCTTTGGAGAAGAGGATGGTTCATCATCAGGGATGTCGACGACTTCATCATCTTCTGCTTCGGATTCGGTTTTATCACCTTCTTCTTCGAGTTGCTCCCCCTCAGATACAGAGGCGAGCTTCTCGGTTTCCTTAGGGTTTTCATCTCCCTGAGGTCCAACATTGGTTTCTTCAGTATCCTTCTCTCCCCTGATAGATTCATCATGGGAAAGGTCTTCAGCGCTTTTGGAGAGGTCTTCAGCGCTCTTCTCCCCCTCTTTTTCATGATGACTAGGGGAGGAATGGGTAGACTCAGCAGCGTTGGTAGGTTCTCTGTCTTCTTGGCCAGAGAGACCTATACAAACTTCAATCTTTGCTATTCTGTCTTCAAGGCCAGAAATAGCAGGATTGATTTTCTTCAGCTCATTGCGATCCGCCGCTGTGAAGTTGTCAGATGCAGGGACAGGGGCAGGGACAGGAGCAGGAGTATTCGCTTTGTGTAGTAGCTTCTCGATCATCAATTTCATCGAACTAACATCGGTCTTTATAGAGCCTAAGTCAGTCTTTACAGCAGACATATCTCCCTCTAGTTGTCCAACCGATGTCTTCAGCGATGTGACCTCGCTGGACATGGATGAAACTGAATTTTTGAGAGAGGTGTAGTCTGTGTAGATGTCAGCGAGCACCTTGGCGAAGTCGCTGAGAGTGTTATCAACTTGCTTCAAATCATCTGTGGAAGCCTTCTTCTCCACCACCGTTGTCAGCTTGTTCAGATTCTCTCCAGCGTTTGTTACAGCTGTAGAGTTATTAGAAAGAGTGGTGGTGAGATCTGTCAGCGTTGTCTCCACAGCTTTCAAGGAGGCATTGATGTCTCCCAAATTAGGACCTGTAACATATAAAAACTTGTGAACATAGGAAAGCTCAGAAGTTTGGGGTTTAGTCACAGTGTTTATGGGTTGGTGTGTACCTGCAGGAGGATTGGTGAATTCATCAAAATCACGGGTTCCTGAGAAAAGTTCCATGTCATCTTCAAAAGTGCCCATGGATTGCCCTGCAGGTCCTGTCATCATCATTACTGGAGAATCAGCTTTAGGTTCCGTAGAAATGATGGCAGCTCCAGCGAGATCTGGAGTAGAGACCAAATGAGTAGAGGGAGGAGCGAAGGATAAGAATGGGGGTTGGGTTTTGAGTTCAGCGTTGGATTCGCTGACAATCACTTCATCAGTCTTTTGAGAGACTGAAGGAGGTTGGGTAGGTTCCAAGTTTGTAACCTCAGCGTTTAGAGACGCTGAAGTTGGGATTAAAGGGATGGTTTGTTCAGGTGTGGCAGAGCATACCACTGAACGTTCCTTCAGCTCTGCAGAAGGAACTGAGGAGTCTTCAGCATGAGATTGCTGGGGTTGCTCCTTTGTTTTCTTGATCCTTTTAGAACCAAGTGGGGTAGAAGAATGTTTCCTTTTCTTAGGAGAGGATTTTGTGGCCAGGGTATCAGCGATGGGTATTGTCGCTGAAGGAGCCACAAAATGAGAAGAAGAAGGGTTGAGAAGAGACAAGAGTGTAGAAAGACGTACCTCATTCACCATTGGTTTGAAGTCGAGTATCTTTGGGCCGACATGAGAGAGTTTCAGGTCACCTTCAGTTGGGTAGCTCTCCTTCAGGCCATATTGGAAGATGGCGCTGATGAATCGGGGGTAAGGAACCCATGGAGGACTGTCAGCGACGGTGTCCACTCTTAGAACTAGGTCATCATAGATAATCGATGCCCAGTCTATGTTGAGACCTTTCAGCAGTGCATATCCCATTGCTTGCTGAGGTTTAGCGGCTTGGTCAGAGGAGCCGCTCTTTGCAGTCATGCAACTGATAAGATGAGCGAAGATGAAATTCATCTCGCTGGGCATTTTCGATTTCTTGATAATCGTCAGCTTCTTCTCGGCCTTCATGTCTCTGCCGATTTCCCATACATAGCCCATTGCATCGAAAAATGGCAATGATGGCTTCCCTGTCTGAGCTTTTCTTGGGGTCAGGGAGGGGAACGAAAGGTTTTTCCTTGGTAGCGATGGGAAGGCTGAGAGCTTTACGAATAATGGTAGGGGTGATCTTCATGGTGCCATATTCGATGTCGCAGAGGATGCAATCAATTGTTTTGGAGGGGTCTTTGGCTGAAGGTAGTTGAGAGTGTCTGGCTGAGTAACAGAATTGTGAGAGCAAGAGCTGATGAGCAGGAGGTGTTATGGTCAGGGCTGTGGAGATGCAGCAATTCATTAGGAATTTCACAGCATCATCTAGATGTGTGACTTGCTTTCGAGGAGGAAACTCGAAAAGCGCATAGAGGTTGTTCACCTTAGTCCAATCCAGTTTGTCAAGGGCAAACTTGACTTGAGGAGCCTTGAGGATGTCCACTTCCTCAGAATCAGCGGAGATGTTCTCAGCGGTAGCAGGAATGTCAGACGATGCCATTTCTCTGTATTAACAGTTCAACCAAAGATGTTAACAAATAAGAATTATCTTAATGTGGAAAGATTTTCCATTAAGATGGTTCAAATTTTATCCATTTCATTCAGACACAAAAGTCTTAATGAAGATTAGGGTTTTTCTTGATTTTAAGAAATGAAATATAAAACCCATTTATTCTTGTTATCCAGTTTTCTATGAAGAAATAGATTCTGGAAAAACGAATGTGTGAAGAACAAGTTTAAGATTTTTGCATTTAAACTTGAAGAACAACCATGAAATGATTGTGTTCATAAAACCATGAAAGAAAATGATTTCATTTTTAAGAAGTTCTTTTGTTTGATCTTTTTAAACAAAGAGTAGATCAGAAACAAGTTATTTGCATTCGGTAAATAATAAGAACATATTAACCTTGATGTTTGATGAAGAAGATGATGAACAGTTCTTGAAGTTTTTGAAAGCACAAATGCAACAGTGAATTCTTTCTTGCGGAGGAAGATAGATCGCGTAAAAGAAAAATATAAACAAAGAATTTGTTTATATAGAGATTTTTAGAAAGAGAAAATCTTGAGCGGGAAAAGATTTTCATCATGACACGGACACGTGTTTGCATTTTATTGGAAGTTGAACGAGACGTGCAAACGTGTGTCAGGAAGAGAAAACGTGTCGGGGTTTATCCGTTGCAATGACGTCACAACTGTCCTTTCATATTCTTGGTTGTCTCTGAGGTTTAGAAAAACTCAGGGATCCTTTTGAAAAACATGAAGCACTGAATGAAAATATCAGTGAAGGTTTTAAGAAATTTCAAAATATCGCTGTTAAGGAAGAGATATTCAGCGATGCATTCTGTTTTGAAATCTTTCATTTTCATGCGTTTGTCAGAGAGAGAAAAACATACCTTGATATCAGTGAATCAAGTTTATTAAGAGAGAAGATGATAGAATGGGTTATACAAGTTGATTTATCCTAATGCTGATCAATGTGAACCGCTGAAGATTTTATCCTTCAAAGTTCAGCATTCCAAGCTTGCTGATGAGAAAGTTGAATCTTGTCTCATCAAGAGGTTTGGTAAATAAATCAGCTAACTGATAGTCAGTTGGGATAAAATGAAGTTCTATATCACCATTCATCACATGATCTTTGATAAAATGATATCTGATTTCTATATGTTTGGTCTTTGAATGTAGTACTGGATTGTTTGCTATAGCGATGGCACTTGTGCTGTCGCAATAGATTGGAATTTTGGAGAGCTGAAGATCGTAGTCTAGTAGCTGATTTCTCATCCACAAGACTTGAGAACAATAGCTTCCAGCAGCTACATATTCAGCTTCAGCTGTGGAAGTGGACACTGAATTTTGCTTTTTACTTGTCCAACTTACCAGCTTTCCACCCAGGAGCTGACATCCTCCTGTGGTGCTTTTCCTATCCAATTTGCAACCTGCAAAATCACTATCTGAATAGGCGGTTAGATCGAATCCTGAATCTTTGGGATACCAAAGACCTAGATTCGTTGTACCCTTAAGATATAGAAAAATTCGCTTTACAGCTTTCATATGAGATATCTTAGGTTCAGCTTGATATCGTGCACACAAGCATGTTGCAAAAATAATATCGGGTCGGCTAGCTGTAAGATACAATAGTGAGCCAATCATCCCACGGTACAGCGTGACATTGACTGGAACACCCTTAGTGTCCTTATCAAGTGTCAGCGGTGGTGCCATAGGGGTTTTCATAGCTGAACTTTCAGCTAAGTCGAATTTCTTCAACATATCTTTAACATATTTTCCCTGATTAATAAAAGTTCCTTTTTCAGTTTGCTTAATCTGAAGACCAAGGAAATATGTTAGTTCACCCATCATGCTCATTTTGTACTCATCTTTCATTCTATCTGCGAAACGAGTACAAAGCTCAGGGTTAGTAGAACCAAATATAATGTCATCAACATATATCTGAACTGGAATGATATGACCTTTCACTTTTCTAAAAAAAGAGTTTTGTCAATCTTACCTCGCTCAAATTTTTCAATATGGAGATAAATGGAAAGAGTGTCATACCCTGCACGTGGAGCTTGCTTCAAGCCATAAAGTGCCTTATCCAGTTTATAAACATAACTCGGACGCTTAGAATCTGAGAATCCTGGAGGTTGTTCCACATACACTTCTTCATTCAGCTTTCCATTCAGAAACGCTGACTTAACATCCATCTGATGGACTTTGAAGTTTTTGTGTACAACATATGCTAAGAATAGACGAATAGATTCAAGTCTTGCTACTGGAGCAAATGTTTCGTCATAATCTATACCTTCCTCTTGTTTGTATCCCTGAGCAACAAGTCGAGTTTTGTTGCGGGTTACAGTACCATGTTCGTCCAACTTATTTCGATAGACCCATTTAGTGCCTATCACAGTTTTATCAGTTGGTCTCTGAACAAGTTTCCAAACTTTGTTTCTTTTGAATTCAGTCAGCTCTTCTTGCATGGCGCTGACCCAGTTTGGATATTTGAGGGCATCATCTACTTTCTTTGGTTCAGACAGTGAAATAAAATTTACAAATAAACAAATATTACCTGCACTTCGTCGAGTCTGAATCCCAGCGTTTGGATCACCAAGAATTTGATCAATTGGGTGATTTATAGTCCATCACTGAGCCGGAGCGTGAGACGCTGACTCAACTTGAACTGGAGGAGCTGAAGATGAAGCTTCAGCGACGTCGGGAGTATCAGCCAAGAGAGGAATGGATGCAGTTGTCATTATATTCACTGATTGTTGAGAAGTAGATGGAATGTCTGAGGCATTTGGTTCAGCGTTAGGTATAGTGTTTATAGGAACAGCTGAGACCCATGATGTTTCAGCTTCACTATTCTGCATATCTGGAATGATAGGAGGACTATCATCTTCTACTGGATGAGCATGAGAAGTGGGGATATCTTCTGAAGTACCAAGATGAGAAAACATCCATTGATTCAGTTCTTCAGTATCAGCGGACGGTTTAGAGTTCGCTGAACGGGATTCGTCAAACGTGACGTGAATAGTTTCTTCTACAGTTTGTCTTCTACGATTGAAGACTCTGAAGGCTTTGGAAACTGAGGAGTATCCAAGAAAGATTCCATCATCAGCCTTAGGATCAAACTTTCCAAAAGCATCTCTATTGTTCAGTATGAAACACTGACATCCAAAGATGTGAAGAAAGCTGATTGAAGGCTTTCTCCCATGAAAGAGTTCATAGGTTGTTTTATTGAATCTTTTGACTATCAGCGACCTGTTTTGCGTAAAACAAGCAGTGTTGACAGCTTCTGCCCAAAACTGAGTAAGCAGGTGAGAATCGCTGAGCATTGAACGTGCAGCTTCAATAATTGTTCTATTTCTTCTTTCAGCGACTCCATTTTGTTGCGGTGTTCTCACTGAAGAGAAGGTGTGAGAAATACCCTTACTCTCAAGGAAGGAATCAAGAGAACTGTTTTTGAATTCAGTCCCATGATCACTCCTTATTGAGCGAACGGTCAGATTGTTCAGGGTTTCCATCTTCCGAACAAAGGTGATGAGTTCTTCAGGGGTGTCACTCTTAGAACGGAGAAACATTACCCAAGTGAAGCGAGAGAATTCATCAACTATGACTAGCGTATATTTCTTTCCAGCGATGGATTGTTTGTTAACAGGGCCAAACAAATCCATATGGAGTAGTTGTAGAGGAGATGACACTGAAGAAACTTGCTTTGACTTAAAGCTTGCTTTGGTCTTCTTCCCTTTTTCACACGCTGAACATAAAGACTCTTTGGCGTATGAATGCTGAGGTAGACCAGTGACTAACTCTTTTGATGAAAGAGTGTTCAGTGTCTTGAAATTTAGATGAGATAGCCTCTTATGCCATAGCCAGTTGACATCAGATGAGGCCTTTGAGAAGAAACAGGAGTTCTCAGTGGTTGTTGAGTCCATGTATATTACATAAACATTTTCCAAACGATAACCGCTGAGAGCTATCTTCTCCTTTTTGTCAGCGACAAAGCAGGATTCCTTAGTAAAGATTACTTTGTTATCCATGTCGCAAAGCTGACTGATGCTTAGAAGATTATGCTTCAACCCTTCAACATATGCGACTCTTCTGAAGGAGGTTGTACCATTTGAAAGTACACCATACCCTCGGGAATGTCTATTTCCATTTCCACCGAAAGTCACAGAGGGACCCTTCTCTTCCTTGTATTCAGCGAGCATGCTTTTCTTTCCAGTCATGTGTCTAGAGCATCCGCTATCGAGATACCAGATACCCTTCTTAACCTGCAATACAAAGGAAGATTAGTTTTTTCTTGGGTACCCACTTAACCATGTATACACATTTGTCAGTGGAAGTAGTTAGAATGGAAGATTCAGCAGTCTTCGCAGCATTTGAAGATTCAGCTTTGTCTTTCTTCACTTTGGTTAATTTCTTAACTTCAGTGGTAGGATTCACCTTGACCTGATTTGCACCAGGGTTGGTCGTCTTTGCCTTGGGGGCAATCTTCACCTTAGCTATCTTTTCAGCTTTGGTGGCTGTGGGACACTTACTAGCAATATGATCGGTAAGTCCACAGTGATAACATTTCCTATAACTAAAAGTAGTTTTAGGACCATTTGAATGTTGGGCTTTTAATTTCGAATTAGAAGTGCCAGCACCAAGTAAACTATTGGCTTTAGAAATGGGGCGAACATTCAGTTCTTCAGATTTCTTACCAAGGACATCCAATCTGAGTCTAGGAGTAGATCGCTGAATAGATCCAGAGATCTGGTTCCTTGATCCAGAGGGATGAGCCACTGAAGCTTTAGAAGCATTCAGCTTTGGTACTAAGGTACCCTTCTGAGGATTCTGGTAAATAACAATTCCTTTACCTTTGTCTTTAGAGACAGAGGTAGGTTTTGAATAAACCATTTTCTCCTTGCCTTTTGAGGAGGTAGGAGTTTCCTCAGGGATTGGTGTAATGGACGAGGAGCACTGAGAAGATGAAGTATCAACGACTGAGGATACGAACGTTCCAAATTTAAGCATTGAACGCTCAGTGGTTGGTTTTTGAGTGTCATATTTGTAACCCAAACCACGTTTATCACTCAGGGGAATCTGAGACTTTATTATCTCAGTGATCTTTGTTGAAGAATTACACCATCCTTCAACAGTAGCTTTTTAATCTTTTAATGCAGCGATAGCTTCTGCTCGTTCGATTTTGACTAGCTGATTTAAATATACTTGATCTTTAAAATCTTCTTCAATTTTAGAAAGCTTTTCTATTTGAAGGTGGCAGTTTTTAAGCTTTTCAGCGAGATCAAGGTTTTGGTTTTCAACCACAGTTTTGCCGTTCAAGGCTTCATATAAACTTCTAGTCAAGAGATCGATCTTACGGAGACTATCAGCTTCATCAATATTTGCAATATTGGTAAAGAAAGAAGGTGATACCTGAATAGCAGATGTTGAATTGGAGGGAATGTATGAACTTTCTTCCTCTTCTTCAATCTTGGCCATAAGACATAGATTTGCTTCATCGTCTTCAGAGTCAGATGATGATGCTTCTTCATCAGAAGCAGCCCAATCATAGTCAGCCATCAGGCCTTTATTCTTCTTCTTAAAGCTTTTCAGCTTAGCATATTTTTCTTTCAGCTTTGAATATTTGTCATCTTTATTCCTTGGAACAAAGGGTTTCTTTGTAAAAGCTGAGGGTCTAGAAACTTTCTTAGACCTGCACTCGTTAGCGAAATGTCCTGTCTTTTCGCAGTTAAAACAAGTAGCAGTAGCCTTATCAACAAAAGCTGGTGATCTAGGCTTGTCAGTTATGGAAAGGGGTTTGTTCTTTCTAAACATTTTCTTTTTGGCAAATCTCCTGAACTTCTTAGTTAGGAGAGCCCAAGATTCATCATTATCTGAATAATCAGAATCTGATGACCTTTCAGAGTTACTCTCTAACTCAGTGATAGTGACCGAGGGTCGCTGAGTAGAAGGTTCCTATGAGATTAAAGCAACAGGGGTGCTTTTGGAATCTTTTACAAGATTCTTCTTAAGATGGCTCGATTGCTCATGATTCAGCAACGTGCCATATAAGGTTGAAAGGGTCATTGATTTTAGATCCTTTGACAGCTTGAGACACATAGCATAATTGTCCCAGCTTTCAGGTAAACATTCTAGAAACTTTGTCAGTACTTCAAAGTTAGAATATTCCTTACCAACAGTTTTCAGGTCTATAATTAAACAATTAAAACGTTGGTGAACTTCAGAGAGAGATTCATTCTTACCAGAAATGAAACTTTCGTATTGTCTTACCAGGTTGATCTTTCTTGAGTCCTGGACTTCAGACGTTCCTTCATACTGAACACATATTGTGTCCCACATGGCTTTTGATGTTTTCAGATTCATGACGGAATGGTAGACTTCGTCAGGAAGAGCCATGGATAGTATGGATCTGGCTTTTGTATCTATAGCCACTTTCTTCTTATCTTCGTCAGTCAATTGAAAGATTTCCTTAGGTACCAGCCTTTTTGGAATAGCAGGTCTATTCTCAGCGGCTGGAACAGCAGCATCAATTCTTACAGGGATGAATGGACCATTTTCGAGATAGTAAGGCATAGTAGGGTCTACACCTTCTAAGAAGTGTGTCATCCTATTTTTCCATAAGTTGAAGTTATCTTTGGAAAATCTAAGGGGTTTAGCAAGAGAACCATTGTCTATATAATTTGTGTTTGTGTTGGTGGCCATTTTCAGATAATAGCAAGGAAGAGAAATATCTTAGATTAGATAAAGAAATTACTAATAATAACCTATCTTGAGATAAGAGATTGAACTTGTCCAGAGTTAGCAAGTTACTTCAAATGAAGTGGGTTCATCTCTTTATATACTGCATGCATTTAATGCAAGTCAATATACACTTTACACATGTCATCAGCTGGTTGGTTGCATGTCGTTGACCTTTGTTGACAACCTTAGTAGCCGCATGGATGAACAGTGTAGTATCAGAGTGGTTGTACGATTTCAGACAGTCGGAGGTTCTTTTCTGACATTTCGTACGGAGTCGTGCAAGGGAGGGTTAAGACAAAAGTACTTTGTACGGAGGACTTCATGATCAGCTTTCGTTGATTCAGCGATTATCATTTTCTATTCAGCGAATGATAAAGTTCAGCGATAGCTGAAGTCTTGTACTTGATACTTCACGTTGAGTGGACAAATCTGAGTCTTCGCTGATCCGCATCAGTTCATTAGGAGACTTGTCGCTGGTTCTTGAGCTTGATCTTTGACTTCAGCGTAGAACCTTTGATGACGTGAAACTTGTCTTCAGGGATCATAAGTAAACAACTAACTTATCAGCGATCATCATAATGACTGAACAGACTCAGAGCATTAATGGTGAACAGTGTTCGCTGAATGTTTAATTTAAAGAGCGAGAGTTCCTATCAGCGGTACTGTAAGATCTTAGTACTTTATCAGCGATAGCGAAACTCTGATACATATTGTTTACTTACAATTTTCACAAAGTATAAGAGAGGGTCATTATCAAATCACTGAGGGTTTGGATCAACAGAGAGAGAGGTTCAAATGAGAAACGCTAAGTGTGTGAGAAATAGAGAAATGTTCCTAGCCCTTCAAATGATCAACATTTGCGGCTTTTACTGTGAAGCACCGGGTAATTACTCGTATGGTCTGCAAAAGATAGAAGGGTAGTTTGGTAACTTTTACAAATACGCGGGGCGAGTTCATTTGTGAACCTGTGTGATTCACCTATGAACTATACGTTCATATGTGAATCAGTTAATCAATTCATATAAGAATCAGTTAATTAGTTCATATGCGAATCTGTTAATTAGTTCAACTTATTTACATATGAACCTACAATTAATTAATTCATATGTAAATCAGTTAATTAGTTCATATATGAATCACAAAAGTTCATATGTTAATCAGTTAAAAAAAGTTAATGTGTGAGTTACACGGGTTGACGTATGAACTTATAGTTCATATGTGAATCACACATGTTCACATATGAATTTTTCCCGCGTATTTGTAAAAGTTACGAAAATGTTCTTCTATTTTTGGAATAGCCGCAACTTTTGACCAGTCAAAGCCGTAATTTTTGACCGGTCAATTTGATCTTGACCGTATGAATGACTAGGATTACTTATTTATTTCTCACACACTTAGCACTTCTCATTTGAACCTATGGTTATATATATATATATATATATATATATATATATATATATAGGAGGTTTCTTTTACAAACCAATGCATTTGTAGAAACTATAGAAACCACTTCTTAACCAATCATTTCATTTCATTTAATTAAAATTAATTATTAATTAATATTATCACTGAAGGGTATAGACGTAATTTTATAATTTCAGTTTTTTTAATTATTATTTAAAAAATTGTGTAAAGATGGCAATTTCCATATTTCTTCCCTTAATATTAATCTGTTTCGTGTTCTTCATCATGAAACCCAGATTCGAAAATTTTACTGGGTTAAGAAACAAAACTGGATACCAAAATCATGAAGACAAAACCCAGAAAAAGAAAATGAATCCATGGAATCTTGAATCATGAATCCATGAAATTCATGAAATATTTCAACCTAGAAAATCATGAAACCCAGAAAATCGAAATCATGAATCCAAAAATCTTCATCATGAAACCCAGAAAATCTTCATCATGAATCCAAAAATCTTCAACCCAGAAATCTTCAACACATGAAATCTTCAACCCAGAATCATGAATCCATGAAATCTTCAACCCAGAAAATCTTCATAAACACAAAATCGAAAGAGAGATGTTGAGAACTAAATCGATGGGGTTGTGGATGCAAGAAAATGAGAGGGAGAAAGGGGAATCGTTGCTGTTGTTAGAATCGTGACAGGGATGGTTCTGGTTTGAAGACCGATAGAGAGAGGTAACGAGAGTGAGGGTGGACGGCGGTGGTGGTGGTGACTGTGGTGGACAGCGGCGATGGTGTGGTGGTGCCTGTTGCCGGCGACGGCGGCTGAAGGAGAGAGGCAGTGAGTAGGGTTTTGTGTAATGCATCCGTGATAAATAGGGATGATAAAGTGGGATGATGAATCTGTTTTGACCAATATACCCTTGAGCCAGTATTTTATTTATTAAATTAATTCAATATTGGTCCATAATTACCATAATTGCCATTGATTGAATCTTGTCCCTTGATTTAAATAATTGATGGTGATTAAGGTGGTTTCATAGTTTCTAACAATGGGTTGGTTTGCAAAAAATACCACCCCTATATATATATGTATGTATATAGGCTCCGTATGTATATGTATATGCACATTGTTCACATATGCACATTGATTGTTCACATATGCACACTGTGGTTTGTAAGGTGTGTACATATACAAAAAATGTGCATATACATATGCATATGTATACGTGTAAAAATATACATATAATGGACAGACATTCATATGGGATAATACATATTTGCATCTCAGATTATGCATATATGTACATTGGTTTGTAAGGGTGCAACAAATACATGGTTTGTATTTGATTTGTATCCTCTCTCTCTCTCTCTCTCTATATATATATATATATATATATATATAAAAGGTTTTTAAATTTAAAAAGGAAAAGGAATTTGATTTAAAATCGTTTAGAGATAATATAGTGAAGAAATTCATAGTAAAATTGACTTAATATATTTTTAAATTCTTAAACTCATTATTGAGTAATTTAAAAAACTAATAACAAAATTCCATTATTCCTTTGACCTTTTTCTTTATATTTTGCGAAGAAGGCGCTTGGAAATTTCGTAAATGTAAAGGTGACATGGAAATTTTGTCTTACAAGTTTCTCTGTTTATCAGATGGCTTTTTTTTAAACACTATAAAAAGGCCTTTTCATGAAACCAATCAAAGGAGTATCACTAATATCTAATGATAATATATTATATTAAATGAAACCTGTATTTTAATCTAACGTGCATTACGGTTACAGGTATATTTTATTTTGTACTTTTTACATTAAAAGCTACGTACAAAATTAAAAGCGACAAAAGATTGTTTTAAGTTATGCATGTTAGAACAAAGAATAGGATATAACTAAAATTGATTAAATTTGTAAAATGACTACGTGATTAAATTACTATCCTTAAAGAATATTAACTTCCATTAGGTTGTTGATGCATCTAGACTAATTCCTTCCCGGACCTCCTCGAGTTTAAGAACTGTATGTAGCCATCCTTACAAGTTCTTCTCAGCATCATGGTTAAGATGTGGTGAAGAAGATGAAAAACGAATTAGATGAAAATGAAGGAAAACAACCATATATGTAGCAGAAAATCCCAACAGTCACAACCTTTCGTGAAAAGGTGCAACTTTTCACGAAAAGGTACAATAGTTCGTTTTCCCTCGAAAAATAACCGAACTCAACTAACTGAAAGTAACGGAAAACTTTACTGGCCGTTAACTGTTAGGACCAAAAATGTAAGGAATGTTTTGCAAGTGCTAAGTCTTTGATTATATATATACTCCCTCAATTATATAATATTTGCTAAAAAAACCACTAGACTTTGCCCCTTTGTGTTTCCTCCAAATCTCTTTCAAATGATTCAAATGTTTTTCATCTTTTAAACAAAGAAATTTCTCTTCACTCCTCTTATGTGGAACAAAACAACAGGTGATAAATACTACTTGTTCCAACTATCCACCACTTAGGATTTATAACAAGCATCTGACCTTCATGCTTAAGTCAAGGTAGCTTTCGCTATGAACCTTTGACATAGTGTATACCTCTCAAATAGTCCAACTGAATCTAAGGCGGCTTTAAGCATTTGAGCCATGATTTCATAGGTCAGACTCGGAGAGATAACACACATGATCAGTCATACCATGTGCATCAATAAGGGAGCACTATTGTGGCCATACGCTCGTCCTAGTTTCCTAGACACCTTCAAAGGCAAAATATTTGCCTATGCTAGAGCGGCACCACTCATTGTGTCTACATAGGTGAAGTCCCTTTAATTACCAAATGAATATTTCATTAAGAGTATATAACTCACCCTCAAATAATTACTCATTAGTTTAGTAAACTAATGTCCAAGTTGGTGTGCAAAATCATAAACTGAACTTTGAATTAATAAAACTCTAACATGAAATACTTACAATGTAAAACTCACTACATAACACTCACACTCTTAACAACTACAACTAAACCTCACTACATAACACTCATCACTCAGAATATCTTCAAGAGGTTTGAAGATAATCAACAAAGAAACCCTAATCTGATGAGAGAAATAGTAAGGAATCTGTAGGTTCCCAAATTCACGTTGCATCACATTAATGGTAATAAAATAGACAGCGAAAGCATTTAAATATAAAGCCATTAAACTGTGAGTGATTGTGCAAAGATAATGTAACCGTGAGAATCAAATATAGAACAGTAATAATGATAACAAGATCAAGTATAATAAGCTGCTCGTATATTGATAATGAATAACACCAAGAACACGTTCAAGTGTGTGTATTCAAAATCTCACAGGGAACAAGATCGTATGGAGGTAGTGCTATGGAATACTGAAGTGTGTGCTCTAACAATTGTGGAAAACTATTCTTCCAAAAGCTTACAATCGTTTGTTCCACTACCTCACTATTTATAGCCCTGATAAAATGTAGACAGTGTACTATCGTACCCTGGAATGACACGTGGAAAGTGTGTCTCCTTTCTTTAGGGCATACGTGGAAAGTATGGACACGTGTCTGACACTTAGGATTTCTTACGAGACTTAGGCTTCACAGAGGTCTTCAGTCACCAGAGCTCTTATGCCAGATCTCTGTTGGTCTTCTGTTTGGTGAATCAGTTCTTCTGTAAAATGGAAGATCTTCTGCCAGAGCTCGAGCTCTGTTGATTTCACCAGAGCTCTGTCGAGCTCTGTTGGTCTTCTTGTTGGTCTTCTTCCAAGTCTTTTGCTGGATCTCTGTTGGTCTTCTGACTTGATAATATTTTCAATACTTTTACATAACAGTCACTTGGGGCTAACAATCTCCCCCTAAGTATTGAAAATAAAATTTTGAAAATGATAGAGATTTTAAACAAAAGAACAGATAACATTTCCCTCTGTTGAAACCTTGTACTATTCTTTTAAGATGTTACAATACAAAACAAAAGAATAAGTACTTTTATGCATAATTGTCTCCCCTTATAATTCTGTCGAATCTTCTGATCAGCTCACGGAAGTCCAACATAAGGGCAATCTGGTTGATGTAGAGTCTCAGTTGCTTTTCTGGACATTTCTCTCTTGGGAGATTCTGAATAATGTTCTTGAGATACACCAGCGATTCACTAGAGTACTTGTGGGTTTCAGATGCTCTGATGGCCTTCTTGATCTTCTTCTGTTGGCAGATGAAGACTGGAGGATCTTCAACAACGGTTCCAGTCCTGTAATGGCCATAACCTTCAAGACTCTCATTCGGAGGTGCAATCGCCAGTTTCTCCACTTCAAATTCTATGCCTAGCTGAAAATCAATCTAAATTATGAGATTAATGTGCTCTTGCATAGCGAATCGAACTTCTGGTAGAGCAGTTCTTGCTGGTTTGTATCTGTCTGAGAAGTTCAAGCAATAGGCGTGGAGCACGATCAGATCGTATGGATTCAGAAGCACAAGATCGTTGTCGTTGAAGTATTCGTTTTTGCCTTCTGTTGATTCAACAATGTACTCATGATACACAACTCTGTCATGTTGGAATTTCCTATGCTTGATGTTTAAGATTTTGTGGATACCAAAGTTCGTGTTTATGGCTCTGTTCAGATTAGACTTGGTTTGTATGAACTTTAGCCTTGCATCTTGGATTGTGTTTTGTAACGCCCCAAAATTCTGGGCTAATTTGAACCTCAAGTTATAAGAGGTTATGACAATAAACACTTCAACTTATAAAAACAGACAATGGATTAACCATCAAGAGTGTATTCACTTTACAAGATCCTTCAGATAACCTATCAATCTAATTATGTCACTACAACCCGATTAATCAAGTTATCTATCAATCCATAAAAATCCCTTCTTTGTTAAATTCATCCACCTCTGCTATATCAAAACGCTCGTTCCACAACCCTTTATTTCCCCGAGCTGGTACCTGATAAGAAAACATCATATGAAACGATTAGGCTAACGCCTAGTGAGAACATTCGTTTCCATAATAACATTTGCAAAATCAATGTAAACAAGTTACAACAAAGCTGATCACTCCTTTTCTTACCGTACAACAACTCCTTTTACTACTGGGAATCTACCCCACTTCCATAACTATGACTAATTCACCTAGTCATATTATCATATACCAGAGCCTTCTACTAATCAATCCCAGATTCTAGATCAATGTTGTCATCTAATAAATCGCAACCACATATGCCCATTTATTAGAAAGGATGTAGAGATTACAATTACTCATGTCAATCTCTCTTCATCCTAAGAAATCAGGAATTACGATTACTCACATCAATCCCATGATTTCTCAATAATGCAAATCGGAATTACGATTACCCACATCAATTCCTTATTTCACATACACACAGGAATTACGATTACTCACATCAATTCCTTATTTGTAAAAAGAATCGAATGAACTCACCTTTTTGATGTAAAACCCACTTTCCTGCACAAATTCAATCCCAATCTGCTGTAAACGATTTGAAAACCTATTCACAATCATAGATTCGTTTACACACATATAACTACAACAGATTTTACCAGAAATCATCACGAATTCCTTACCAATTTGATGAACAAAGCCTCTTCTCCTCCTTTCTCTTCTTTTCTTTCTTTTTCTTTCTGCCTTCTCTCTTCTGCCGACTCAAAAACCAAATCTGAGATAATATCTCAGATTTCAACCCCTTATCCCTACACACATTTCCATACTTACTCAATACACCCTCTAGTTCCAACTTTCCAACAATTGACACCAAACCTTAATCCCTTGTATTTTAACCTTATTGAATTATAAAATACACTTAAATCTCAATTCTCATTAAATTACTATTATTGAAAATTCAGGATGTTACATGTTTATTCTGATGGGATTGAGGTATGGGTTAATGGGTACGACATTGATTGGAATTATATCTCTGTCAGCATAGAGAAAACCAAAAACTTCTTCTAAGGCCGGTTTATCGGTGTGTTGGGTAGATGGTTCTGGGTTCTGTTCTGGTACCATTGGGTTTAGGTCATCGTGGGTTTCTGCCATAAGAATATCAATGTGTTGAGCAGACTCTTGGACAGTTTCTGTTTGAACTTGGGTTTGAGTTTGGTTTGTTTATTCATCAGCAGAGAATGGGTCTGTTCTCTCTGGTTAGGTTCTTGGTGATGTAGGAGGGGTGTCTAATATGATGATCTCTGGTGGTTGTTGAGTTGAAGGTTCTGGTTCTCTGATAACTCGATCCTTGAACATGTAGTCGAATACCACCATAGTCATTTCTGGCGTCTCTTCTTCTGTTATCCCCTTATTTCCTTCTGCTTCTATCTTTGCTTCTGTCATTTTGTTTTTCCCTTTACCCTTCTCTGTCTCCTCTGTAATTTCCTTCTCAGCTTCTTTCTCCTTTTCTTTCTCTTTCTCCTTCTCCCCCATTTGTTGTTCTGCGGACTCACCTATCTAACTATCTGAATGACCTTCTTGAGCATCTTCAAAGTCGTCATCATCATCAGAAAAATCGATTATGGCCTTGGGTGAGGGAGGAACAACAAACACTGAAGTAGCTTTGGCTCTTTTGCTCGAGGGTTCTCCTTCTGGTGCTCCTTCTGCAGGTCGTTTGTGTGTGGCAGTCTGTAAGATTGCATCTGTGAAATTAATGACTGCCTTTTTCATTGCATCTTCGACCTCTGTTGCAGCAGTTCTGATTTCATCTACTTGACTCTCAAAGTTAACTTTGTGAGTGTCAAGAGATGCCTGCACATGTCGTTCTGTTGCTTGTGCCTTCATGACAAACTTTGATGAAATGGTCATCATCTTGCTAAGAACAGATCTGCGAAAATCACCCATCTGGCCAACTGTCATGGGTAAGTCATTGGGGTTTGGGCTGGAGATGTTTAGTGGAGTAGCAGATGATGTCGTGGCTTCTTTGATGGATTCCTTAACAGAGTTATTGATGAGCTCTGTCAAGGTTTTGACGTTTGAGTCTGAGAGAATAAGTGTAGGAGTGGGCAAGGTTCTGTTCATCGATGCCGTGTTATTCTCTGTCATAATTCTCTTCAGCTCTGCAAGCTCTGTCGAAATCTTTGTCTACTCTTCTGCTTTGACTCTTTTTAGTTCGGCTAGTTCTGTTGTCATCTTTGCCGCTTCTTCTGCTCTGGCTCTTTCCGCTTCTGTTATGAGTCTTTCAGTTTCTGCATATTTATTAGTGACCTTTTGCAGTTCTTCTTTAAGAGAAGCATTCTCCTTGCGGATCAGCTCCTCCTTGAGGATCAGCTCCTCCTTCTGTTCATTGATAAGTTTATACTCATTCAAGGAGGTGTTGATACTATCACAGAAGCTTTCGAACTCTGCTCTTGTGACAGTGTCAACGGGGGTAACTTTGGTTCCAACACATGGATCCAATTGAACCTCGAGTTCAGAGGTGCCTCCTTCAAGAGTTGTATTGACGTTGGCTCTTGGAGGACTTCCACCCGATCTTTGTTGCTCCCTTTGAGGGGAAACAACTACATGTGTTCTGACCAGAGTTTCCCCTTCTAGCTCAGGTTCTGAAGAAGGAAATCTGATGTGATGAGAAGAATTTGGATCAAGCAAAGTCTTCCCTTGTTCTACTATGGTCTCCCATTGTCCCTGAGTCGGACAGATGCTACGTGAGATTCGAAAGATCTCTGGTTTATTGTCTGTTAAGTCTATATGAGCCACAGAGGCATCATCGTGTGGAGGTGACCTATTGATGTTCTGGGGCAAAGGAACATCATTACCAAAGATAGATTCCCCAGGTATGTGCATACCATAGGCGTGCAGAGGTTCCTCTGGCGGTTCTTGCTGGTTAATGTTCGAGGTGTGGACCTCTGTTTCAATATTCCTCTGGCTTGATCACCAGGAATAGATTGTTCGTTTGCACTGGGAGTTGGGCTTTGGATACGCACATGTGTGTTCCTTGGAACATCTTGTTCTAAGCTCGCATTTCCCTCGGCTCCTAGGGCTACAGAACGCTCTGGTGAACTCTCTATCACATGTACTTCCTTCTCACCATTACCAGAGGAGTGCGATCTTTCTGCCATCTCCTCTGTAATTTCCCTATCTCCCTCTTGAACAGCCTCCATAGGGGATGCTCTGTTCTGTACTTCCTCCTCCAACACTCTTGCAGAGGAAGACCCCACTTCAGGTGCTCTTGCCTCAGGTCTGTTAACTTCTTCTGCTATTTCCTCACTCAAACTTTCCAATGAGGGCTCAGATCCTAAGTATGCTGGGGGTTCTTACCTCAGGTTCTTGAGGTTGAGCAGCACTCTGATAGTTTTGGATAGAGATGTGTTCTGGGTCAATAAGAGAAAGCATTGTACCTGGAACTCTTCTGATGAAAGGGTATTCACCTGAAGTAGTGGGAACAAATCTGGACATAACCCAAACAGGTGTAGGATTTCCCTGCTGAGTTAATTCCAAGCGTTGGAAGGCTCTTCTTATCACCAGACTGATAAAATGTGGGAATCTGATCGATTTCAAAAACTTGTGGACTCCAACTTCTCCACCTCTGGCTAGGGCATTTGTCTTGGTATTCACAGCAGTAAGAAGATCTTTGTATAGAATGCTGGCATAATCAAAATTTCTGTTGAAGAACAGGCCATACATTATTTGTAGGATTTCTGTGCTGGTTTGATCTTGGCTACCAGACTTGCAGGTTAGGGTTCTGTTCAATGTGGAGAACATGAAGTTCCACACCGTGGGTAGGTTTTGTCTTCTGAATGCTCCTATCCTATCTATGTCTTTGTTATATCGTAAGAACTTCACAAAGTCAAGAAGAACAGCTACATTTGGGGGTTTCTCATAGGCTTCTATTCCAAGCTGTCTTTTCGACCTCATCCTGAAAATCCTTCTGAAAGTGCTGGCACGAATTCGGATTGTACCGGAGCCTCCATTTCTGGAATCGACGTTTCCAACGATCCCATTTTGATCTTCAATGTATTGGCACGTAGTCCACCATTGTTGGACGTAGAGCTCAGGAACATTTTCGTCGTAAGCAGTTAGGGCTCGAAAAACTTCTGAGTTTCTAAAAAACTCAACAAAAATGTGATATGTTGGTAGATAAAGAGTTGGGTTTGCATCAAAATGATAGTTGTTATCTGCGAACTCATAAGGTTGGATAACAATTTCATCAACAGGGCCTATTCTGCTTGATTCAGCAGAATGTTGAGGGTTTTGAGGTTCTGCCATAGTTGCAGGTTAGGGTTTCTGAAGAACACAAAGGTTTTGAACTTTGAGAGGGAAAGATGAAGGGTTTAGAATGATTCGTAAGCGTACAAATGAAATGGGTCCTGAAAGTGGATATTTATACGCTAAACATGTGGCTGGATTATCGTCGTAGGTACTGTAGGCACTCGTGTTTCAGATAGTGGAACGGCCTCTACAGTAGAACGTGGAAACAACTAGTGGTTTGTCTTTCAATCAGAGAATGCCACGTGAGATTTGGTTCTGACAACTTTTGGGCAAGCAAACTGTCACGGTTAGAGATGTGTGGGTGACATGTGGGTGACGCTTAAAGAATGACCCACATCTCTGATGACGTGCTTCTGATGACGTGGCAGAAAACAGACAGAGCTCTGGTGGAGCTTTGCACAGTTTTGTCTCTGTTGAGTAACCGTTTTCATTTCTTTCCAAGTAACCCAAGATGTTTCACCTTTACCCAAAAATCATTTAAATTTCTGTAACTGATGTGAAAAGTGGTCAAAGAACAAAGACAGAACTGACTCAGAAGTTTCACAGAGATCTGGTGAGAGACAACAGAGGCTCTGGTGAAATATCAGAGTTCTGTTAAGTTCATGACATTATCAAAGATTTTCATCAGAACAGGTTTTCCCCCTTTCTTCAAAAAGATTTTTCTTTTCAGATCAAAAAGCAAAGTCATTTGGATTTGGAAATCTGATTTTGACTTGCTCCCCCTACAACCATGCACATTTTCCTTTATAAGCTCCCCCTTGAAATATGAGCTTATTTTGAAAGATTTTTTTGTTCAGCCTTTTGAAAGATTAAAAAACTTTATACAAAAAAATATTTACAAACAGATTCACTGAAAGCTTGTTGAAAAAGTATGCATGACAGAGTTCTGGTGAACATCAGAGGCTCTGTTGAACTATCCTACCCAACTATTTGACAGAGTTCTGGTATGATCATCAGAAGCTCTGTTGATTTTTAAACAGAGTTAGGAGGACATGTTCAGCATACCCAATTTGCTGATTAAGAAGTTAAATCTCCTTTCATCAAGGGCTTTTGTAAACAGATCAACAAGTTGGAAGTCAGTTGAAACAAAGTACATTTCAATTGTCCCTTTTTCAACATGATCCTTTATGAAGTTGTACCTTATGTCGATGTGTTTTGTCTTGGAGTGCTGAACTGGATTAGTTGGAGTCACACAGAATTGGGATTTTGTTGTACTCCATGCCATAATCCTTGAGCTGAGTTTTCATCCAAATCACTTGAGAGCAACAGCTAGCAGCAGCAACATACTCTGCTTCTGCTGTAGAAGTTGAGACACAGTTATGTTTCTTGGATGTCCAACTCACCAATTTATCTGCAAACAATTGGCAGATACCATAAGTACTCTTTCTGTCGTTCTTGCATCCTCCATAATCTGAATCTGTGTATGCTACAAGCTCGAAACCAGAATTAAGAGGATACCAGAGACCCAAAAATTGAGTCCCTTTGAGATATTTAAATATGCGCTTGACAGCAGACAAATGAGATTCTTTAGTATTTGCTTGAAATCTGGCACAGAGACAGGTTGCAACATTATATCAGGTCTGCTAGCAGTTAAGTACATAAGTGATCCTATCATGCCTCTGTAGTTCTTGACATCTACAGGTTCACCATTAAGGTCAGAGTCAAGTTTAACTCCAGTGGCAATAGGAGTTTTCATTGGATTTGAATTGTTGAGCTTATATTTTTTCAAAATATCAGAGATGTATTTGGACTGACTTATGAAAGTCTCTCTGATGGATTGTTTTACTTGTAAACCAAGGAAGAAGGAAATTTCTCCCATCATGCTCATTTTAAATTCGCTTTTCATCAATTCCTCAAACTTATCACAGTACTCCTGCCGTGTAGACCCAAAAATAATGTCATCAACATATATTTGCACCAGAAGTATATCATTTTTGTACCTTCTAAAGAATAAAGTTGTATCGACAGTACCTTTCTCGAAGTGATTAGTCAACAGAAAGTTTGACAGAGTTTCATACCAGGCTCTGGGAGCTTGCTTAAGGCCGTACAGAGCTTTGTCTAGCTTGTAAACGTGGTCTGGAAACTCTGGACTTTCAAAACCAGGTGGTTGCTGGACATAAGCTTCCTCTTGTAGTTTGCCGTTCAGAAAGGCCGACTTTACATCCATCTGATAGACCTTAAAACTTGTGAGCAGCGTAGGCTAAGAAGATTCTGATTGCTTCTAGCCTAGCCACAGGAGCAAAGGTTTCGTCATAATCAATACCTTCTTCTTGGCAATATCCCTTTGCAACCAGACGGGCTTTGTTTCTGATGATAATCCCATCTTCATCCTTTTTATTTCTAAATACCCACTTGGTTCCAATGGCAGTTTTATTTTGAGGAAGTGGAACCAAGGACCAAACTTTGTTTCTTTCAAACTCTAGAAGCTTCTCTTGCATAGCTTCAATCCAGTTTGGGTCTTCCAGGGCTTCAGAAATTTTCTTCGGCTCAATCATGCTTAGAAAATTAACAAAGAAAACTTCATTGATTGTGGCCGATCTTGTCTTCACACCATCTTCAGCAGCACCAATAATTAAATGATGGGGTGATCCTTTGTCCATCTTGTCATGGGAGCATGAACAACAGGTGGGGTTTGTGCTTCCGATGGGAAAAGACGTTCTTGAACATCAGAGCTCTGTGGGTTGGGACCAGGGCTCTGTGGCACACGACTTTGGTGTGTGGCCTCATTGCTCTGTGAAGTACCAACAGGGCTCTGCGAAGGTGAACTTTCAAATAAGGAATTTCTCCCAATATTGGTTAACAGGGGTGATGATGGCTCTTGTTCAGGTTCTCTTACATCTTGATGTGGTTCCTTATTTCTCTGAATAACACCTGTAGACAGAGAAGTAGATGGTGAAGAATTGGAGGGACCAGTAAGAGTTGTACTTGTCAGATTTTGTTCTTTTGAGTTTTGAGCCTGATCTCCTCAGGTGTTGTCGACAGAGGAATCATCATCATCGAAGAAATCATTGAACACAAGATTGATATCTTCTTCTCTTGTTTTTGAAGAACTTGGGTTCTTCTGTTCTGTCTGTGTCCCCTCTGTTGTCAGAAGTCTAACTGCCTTAAGGTCATTTTCCATTTTTAGCTTCTCTTCATCAGTAAACCCGGTGGTTTTAGGTTTAAGATAAGCAGGAATCTCAGCAGTAGTTTCTGTTGCAGGCACACGTGGAACCAAAACCATGGGTTGGCAAGGTCCATCCGTGACAGATCGCATTAAATCTCTGTCCATTCCATCAAGGAAGTTAACCATCCTAATCTTCCACTAAGGATATTCATCTCTTAGAAGAGTAGGAGGCTTGGTCAGAGAACCAGCAGTATAAATGGCGTTGATGTTGTTATTAGCCATTTTGAAGAAAAACAGAGTATAACGGTTTCAAACGGTTTTGAAAGAGTATAAGCTGAAAGCAAGTGAACAGTAACCAATGGAACAGTAACTTGAGTTAGAGAAGATCTTTAAACTGAACTGGAAAGCGTTTGAACAGTATTAAATGAACTTTGAAAACTTGTTTTAAACTTTAAACAGTAAAAACAGAGTATACTATGAAGCTTTTAAGACACACAGACACAATCAACAACTATGAATCAACCTTGGTAGATTGGATCATTTGATTTAAGCAAATCAAAGAAGCTCGGATACCAACTGTAGGTTCCCAGATTCACGTTGCTTCACATTAATAGTAATAAAATAGACAGCGGAAGCATTTAAATATAAAGCCATTAAACTGTGAGTGATTGTGCAAAGATAATGTAACCGTGAGAATCAAATATAGAACAGTAATAATGATAACAAGATCAAGTATAATAAGATGCTCGTATATTGATAATGAATAACACCAAGAACACGTTCAAGTGTGTGTATTCGAAATCTCACAGGGAACAAGATCGTACGGAGGTAGTGTTATGGAATACTGAAGTGTGTGCTCTAAAAATTGTGGAAAACTATTCTTCCAAAAGCTTTCAATCGTTTGTTCCACTACCTCACTATTTATAGCCCTGATAAAGTGTAGACAGTGTACTATCGTACCCTGGAATGACACGTGGAAAGTGTGTCTCCTTTCTTTAGGGCATACGTGGAAAGTATGGACACGTGTCTGACACTTAGGATTTCTTACGAGACTTAGGCTTCATAGAGGTCTTTAGTCACCAGAGCTCTTATGCCAGAGCTCTGTTGGTCTTCTGTTTGCTGAATCAGTTCTTCTGTAAAATGGAAGATCTTCTACGAGAGCTCTGTCGAGCTCTGTTGGTCTTCTTCCAAGTCTTCTGCTGGATCTCTATTGGTCTTCTAACTTGATAATATTTTCAATACTTTTACATAACAGATACTTGGGGCTAACAGAATCAAAAGATACAAAAATGAAATCTGATGAGAAAACCCTAATCGTTTTCTTTATATAACAATCAATAATTGCAAACAAGTCCATTGCAATATGACCCTCTAAACTTCTTAATTTGCTCCGCTACCCTTTCTTGACTTATCCCTTGAAGCGCAGTCCATCACTTTAAGCTTTGTACACATTTAGTCCTCATACAATATCAAACATATAAAAAAGAATTAGAACTATTAATAGATGTCAAGATTGGTATATTCTTTTATACTTTTAACACCCTCCCTCAATCTTGACGTCTAAAAAGATCCAACATATTTAATTTTGAACACAAGTAATTGTGTTGATTTACACCAAGCAATTTTGTAAATATATCAGTTGGGTTTTCTAAAGACGGTACTTTAACAGTCTTTAGCAATCTAGAAGTTACTTTGTTTCTAACTTGATGTATATTTATTTCAATATGTTTTGTCCTTTCATGAAAAACAGGGTTGTTAGCAATTTGTATAGCAGACTTATTATCACAGTTAAGCTCAACAGGAAGAAGATTTTCCAATTTTAAGTCTGCTAAAATACTAAGAACCCAGACAATCTCACATAGGGCAGAAGCCATTGCCCTATATTCAGATTCTGCGGAAGAGCGAGAAATAGTAGATTGTTTCTTACTCCTCCAAGAAACCATACACTTTCCTAAATATAAACAATATCTAGTAACTGAGCGTCTAGTTGAGAGACACTTACCCCAATCAGCGTCGACGTAAGCACTCAGTTTAAAATCAGTAGAAGATGTAAAATTAACACCTTTTCGTGGATAACCTTTTAAATATCTTAAAACACGAAGAGCCAATTTAAGATGAGACTGTCTCGGTGAATGCATAAATTGACTTAAAATGTGAACATCATAAGGAATATCAGGACGAGTTGCTAATAGGTAAATTAATCTACCTATTAGTTTCTGATATTCAGTGAAATTAGCTAAAGGAGGATCTTTTAAATCAGAACCTACAGAGTCAGTAACAACAAGGTTTATATCCATGGGAGTACTTATAAGTTTACTCCCCAAATATCCAAAATCACTAAGAAGTTCAAGACAGTACTTACGCAATGACATACAGATACCTTTGTCAGTTCTCAAAATTTCAATGCCCAAGAAAAACTTTAACTCACCAAGATCCTTGATTTTAAAACTTGATTGTAAATGACACTTTACTTTATTAATCTCATCACTAGAACTTCCAATTAGAACTATGTCATCCACGTAAACAAGTAAAATCAAGTAAACAGAATCATTGATCTTAGTAAATAAAGAATAGTCACTAGTACTTTGTACAAATCCATGATCAAGTAAACAAGTAGATAATTTTGCATACCATTGACGAGGGTCCTGTTTCAAACCATATAAAGACTTAACAAGTTTGCAAACCCTTTTATCACTAGCAGAAAAATACCCATGGGGAAGACTCATGTAAACATCCTCAACTAAATCACCATAAAGAAAGGCATTGTTTACATCTAACTGACATAAAGGCCAGTTATTCTGAATAGCTAAGGCAATTACACACCTTACAGTGACCATTTTAACTACAAGATAAAAAGTCCCCTCATAGTCTAAACCCTCACGTTGAGAATAACCTTTAGCAACTAACCTAGCTTCGTATCTTTCAATCTCACCAGTGTATTTGTATTTAAATTTATATATCCATCTACAACCAATTGGTTTTCGACCAGTTGGAAGATTTGTTAAATTCCAAGTGTTATTGCGATACAAAGCTTCCATTTCATCATTCATTGCAGAAATCCAATTTTGATCCTTACAGGCATCAAAAAAATTATTTGGTTCTACAGATTTATTTAGAGTGGTCACAAAACAAAAATTATTTGGACTAAGAAAGGAGTAATTCACTACCTTTTCTACCCCATACTTAACCTTACCTTCTACCACATAATCAGAAATTTTTCTAGGCATATTAGACACACGATTAGACTTTTTAGTAGAAGGTTCAACAAAATCACCCTCAGGAGGGAAACTCAAATGAACTTCAGTTTCAGCATCACATTGGTCATTGGCAACCATATTATGACTACCAGGACCTCCAGATCCGGCAGACATGTCTTGGGTATTAATCCCACTAGTGCTACTAGCCTCACCAGTACTAGTAGCTTGACTTAGGCTACCAGAATGACCACGGTCACTGTTATCAGTTTCAAGAATTTGGTTTTCATTTTGCGAGTTATCCCTTGAATCATTGTTGGGTCATCAAGATTTGAAGATGACCTCATGATCTCCTTTTATACTTTGAAAAACATTTTATACTTAGAGAAATTTTGGATGCATGGTTCTTTGTAATGGCTTGTACAAGATATCAAATGTTTGGTGAAGTCAAAGATCAACCAAAGTCAAGATTAAAGATTCTCTCATTGTGGAAGTGAAAGATCTTTTCTCAAACATACAAGTCATTGTTCACCGAAATTGTTCTCACAATTTCGGTGGTATCTCCACCGAAACTTCTCTCTATTTCGGCCAAGTCTCAAAGAAGCTTTTCCCAAAGATGATGTCATATATCTCAAAGATGATGTCACATATCTCAAAGATGTGTCACATATCCCAAATGACATTTCGGTGGGACCTCAAAGAAGCTTCAAAGATGTTTTCTCTAAAGATGTGTCACATATCCCAAGTTTCCATCGGCGGTGCTTTTCTTGAAAGAAAATCTGAGAAGCAAAAGAAGACAAAAATGAGAGACATAATAAGACAAAATGAGAAGCAAATTCATTTTGCCTTGGAAAAAATCTTACAACCTTTCTTCGGTGGTGCATTTGTTGAAAGAGATTTTGAGAAGCAAAAGAAGACAAAAATGAGAGACATAATAAGACAAAATGAGAAAGAAATTTGTTTTGTGACAAAACAAATTTGTCAAGATTTCTACCGAAGATATTTGTTTAAATTCGGTGGACTTGTTTGTCAAATGCTTTCTTTGAAGAAATATTTCAAGTCTCAAGAAACTTTGTCTTGGAAGACACATCAAGAAAGATCAGCTATTATGGGAAAATATCTATTGCCAGATAAAAGTGACCATCTGTCATTTTATCTATATTCAGCTAAAGTCTTCCTCAGCATGGTTTCCATACCTTATTTCAAGGAAAAGGTGATAGTGACGGATCAACTTTTCAGAAGTCAACAAATATGGTGATGACAAGTGTCCCAAGCATTTAATGCTTGGTACACCCATTATCACTATATAAAGAAGAAGAAGACTTCTTGCAAAGCAGACTTTTGGGTGATCTCTCTAAGTGCAGACGTTATACCTGGAATCCCTTGAATCTCTTGAAGACATCTATGTGTTCAAGATATTCTGTTCATCTCTCTCTTTAAACTTTACAACTTTCTATCTTTGTGTTTTAGAAGTTATTTAGTTTTCAATATTACTTTGTGAAGATTGTTAGAATAGATTTTATCTGTTCTTTTCCGCAACAGTCTTAAGTTTCTATGTGTAATTCTTGTTGAAAGATTTTCAATATAAAGAATTAAAATTGTGAAAATTTTGAGTATTGTATTCAACCCCCCCCCCCTTCTACAATACTTGTTATAGCCATCTGGGACTAACAAGTGGTATCAGAGCAGAAAGTTTAATTCCATAAACTTGATCTGCGATGGCTGCCTCCTCTTCCTCTACTGTTGAAAACTTTTTTCAAAATAACTTTTCTGAAAATGGCTCCATTTCAAAACCTCCTAAGTTCAATCCCAACAACTTCTCTTTGTGGAAAAGCCGCATGATGTTGTTCATGGAAGGAGTGGATACTAGATATCCAACCATTCTCCAAGAGGGACCCATTATCCCCAGAGTTTGGGCTCGCTATGAAACGCAGAGGCCGGGTAAAGAAACCATGGAAAAAGATGATTCTGATGATTCGTCTGATGAAGAAAAATCTGCTGCTACTGGTCGTTACATTCTTAAAAATCCTAAGAAATATACTAATGAGGAAAAACGACTTGTGTCTCTTGATTCTAAAGTTAGAACTATCATTGCTCTCTCTCTTCCTGATGAAGTGTACCATTCTCTGGTAAATCTCTCTACTGCCAAAGAGATGTGGTCCACTCTGTGTGTTTTGTACGAAGGTACAAATGAAGTTAAAAAGAGCAGAAAAATTGGTTTTGTTAGAAAATATGAACTCTTTTCTTATGAGAAAGGAGAATCTCTCTCCAACTACTATAATCGCTTTAACAGTCTTCTTAATGACTTAAAGCTGTTAGGTAGAGTGTATGACAATGAGGAAGTCCTGTGCAAATTTATGGACTGTCTTCCCGATTTTTGGGAAAATATCTGTACTTGTATAAAGACAACCAGGGATCTTGATCATATGCCTCTTACTGTTCTTTATGGTACTCTTTTCAACTATGAGCAGACGAAGCTGCAAAGATATATAAAGAACTATTCTCTAGCTTTTCTTAGTGATTCTTCCAAAAAGTCTAAGTGTATTCCAAAAATCTCCTACCCATCTGACTCTGATCATGATAGTCAAGAAGATCCCAATGATCATTCGGAGGCATATCTTAGTGATGCTGAGGATGAATGTGAGGAAACTTCAATTGGTAAATTATCTGATGAAATGGCCATGTTGGATGGGTATTCTAAATCCAAATCCTACCACCCTTCTAGAAAATCTAAGCCTCTCTCCAAACACTCTTCTTTGGACAAATCTAATGAGGAATGTTTTAACTGTGGTAAAAAGGGTCATTTTGCTTCTGAGTGTAAAAGTAAACATTTTGAAAGACCCAAAACTGCTTCCTCAGGCCGACTCTCCTCAAAATCGGGAAGATCCAAATATGATTCCCAAAAGTTCAACCAACACCTCTCTTCTGCAAATTCTGACCGGGCTGAAAGATACAAGGAAAAATACAAGAGAGAAAAGGAAAGAAATGAAAGACTTGTCAGAAGAGAAAAGGGTCTGCCTGTTAAAACTCATGATTTGGCAGATGAACCCACATCTGAAAGCGAATGACTCCTCAACTGCTCTTGTATCGGCTAAGTGCTTCTTCTACTCTTCACAGGTACATACTATGTGTTTTATCTATCTTTTATGAATTCTCTTATTTCAAACTCTTTTGCTACGTGTCCATAATCTCTGTGATCACATCTGAAAACATAAATTTTGGAAATTTTATTTGGCTAGTCTCTGGGTGTTGTTTCTTTCTTAAAAAGAAATCCTCCAAAATTTTTCCAAAAATAACTTTATGACTTCTCATACCGATTTTCTTCTTCAATCTGTGAGTTTCAAAATGTCCAATTCAAAAGAAAGGATTTATGTACTCCCAATTTTTGAAATAGGAATTCTATGTGATGCACCCCCATTCTTTGTTATCTCTTCAAAATCTTTGAGCAAAAGTTAGGAAAAATGTCAAGTTTCTAAAAGGAACTCTCTTTATAGAAAATGCTATATCTGTGGTGATATTTCTCATTTTGCCAAAGACTGTGAAATAAAGAATTATTCTGAGTGATATAAATTCTTTTCATTCTTTTTCTAACCCAAAAGGACCCACCTTCAAAATGGGTACCTGGAAATTAAATTCTTTGTGATTGCAGATTTTGAGCTGGGCAGATGGATCTATGTGAACAAGTGAGAAAGTTGACAAAACCTTAGAATTCTTTACTCTCATGACATCATAAGCATGATGATGTCATTCTCATGACATCACCATCTCCAATCTCTTAAAATTCCAATTCTTGTCTAAACCTCACCACCGAAATTTTCCTTAACCACCGAACCAAAAAAAAAAAAAAATTCATCATCTTCCACCAAATATTCTTTTTCACCACCTTTTCTCTCTCCTCCATCAATCAACTCCAAGACTATAACAATCCATCTTTTTGTGATGACACACACCTACACCGAAATCCCAAACCATGCAAACACCACCTCTTCTTTTATATATTTTTCTTCCACCAATTTCATTTCCTTCACCAAAATCTAAATTCGGTGGCATCTCTCTCTCATCTAACTCTTCTACCGAAATGCCCATTCGGTGGAATTTATCTAACTTTCCACCGAAATTTAATTCGGTGGAATCGTTCTGCATCTTCCACCGAAGTCTAAAATCGGTGGACTCCTTCTAAACCTTCCACCGATAGATTTCCTCTACCGATTCTCTCCCCACCAATTTTATCTTGCTTCTCATATACTCTTCCTCTCACCTAACCCAACTTCCTATGTGTCATCTCCTCATCCCATCTCTTTTTCCATCATTTTTCACTCTTGGTTTGCAACCCATTTCTCCTTTCATAAAATCCACCCACTACAAACTCTTCTGCAGATGTCACCCCAAATCCTCAAACTCAATCTTTTGGGTCATCAAAACTTGGAAGATGAAATTCCAATCTCTTCTTCTCTTTGAAGATTTTCTCCATAATGCCTTAGAAGACTTTCTCCACACTCTGCTGAAGATGTCTTAGAAGATTTTCCTCAACCTCTTCAAGAAATTTCACCGAATTTTTGTCCAACTCATGCAAATTTTCGGTGGGAATGTCAAAAAAAAAAAAAAAAAAAAAATCCTACCGATTTTCCACCGAAAATCCTACCGAAAATAGCCTATTTTCGGTGGATTTTCCTCAATTTTCGGTGGAAAGGTAAAAAAAAAAAATACACTGATTTTCCACCGAAAATCCTACCGAAAATAGCCTATTTTCGGTGGATTTTCCTCAATTTTCGGTGGAAAGGTAAAAAAAAAAAATAGTCTTGGTTCTGGCCGATCTTTTCATTTTCTCTTGGTGTTTTTCCTACGTCGGCCGCTGAGGGGGAGAATTCATCTGAGGGGGAGCAACATAAACCCTCAGTACTCATATACAGCGACCAACTTGAAAAAATGAGGAAATCGACGGACCGGTCAAGGGGGAGCACTTCAGTCCGGGCGGATCTAACTGAGGGGGAGCAAAACAAAGACAAAGGATGCTGATGCTAAACATGAAAAGATGCCAAGATGCAACAGTTGGGCAGAAGTATCCTAAGGCTGCTGATCAAAATGAAGAATCCTCAAGCCAGACACAAGTTTCAACTCGCCCCTCCAAAGATGCAAGTAATATTCATTCTGTTTATACTGTTTATACTTCTTTCCTTTTCCTTTCGATTATTTGTACAGCTATACCTTTTTATTTTTTCTTATATGTAAATATCATATATACATATACACAAAAAAAATGGACTGTGTGAAAAAGAACCCAAAAGAGTAAAGAAGGGTCAACTTGCATTATTCACTGTCTTACTCATGTTTTTCTAAGTATGGATGTCATCATCAAATAGGGGGAGATTGTTGGGTCATCAAGATTTGAAGATGACCTCATGATCTCCTTTTATACTTTGAAAAACATTTTATACTTAGAGAAATTTTGGATGCATGGTTCTTTGTAATGGCTTGTACAAGATATCAAATGTTTGGTGAAGTCAAAGATCAACCAAAGTCAAGATTAAAGATTCTCTCATTGTGGAAGTGAAAGATCTTTTCTCAAACATACAAGTCATTGTTCACCGAAATTGTTCTCACAATTTCGGTGGTATCTCCACCGAAACTTCTCTCTATTTCGGCCAAGTCTCAAAGAAGCTTTTCCCAAAGATGATGTCATATATCTCAAAGATGATGTCACATATCTCAAAGATGTGTCACATATCCCAAATGACATTTCGGTGGGACCTCAAAGAAGCTTCAAAGATGTTTTCTCTAAAGATGTGTCACATATCCCAAGTTTCCATCGGTGGTGCTTTTCTTGAAAGAAAATCTGAGAAGCAAAAGAAGACAAAAATGAGAGACATAATAAGACAAAATGAGAAGCAAATTCATTTTGTCTTGGAAGAAATCTTACAACCTTTCTTCGGTGGTGCATTTGTTGAAAGAGATTTTGAGAAGCAAAAGAAGACAAAAATGAGAGACATAATAAGACAAAATGAGAAAGAAATTTGTTTTGTGACAAAACAAATTTGTCAAGATTTCTACCGAAGATATTTGTTTAAATTCGGTGGACTTGTTTGTCAAATGCTTTCTTTGAAGAAATATTTCAAGTCTCAAGAAACTTTGTCTTGGAAGACACATCAAGAAAGATCAGCTATTATGGGAAAATATCTATTGCCAGATAAAAGTGACCATCTGTCATTTTATCTATATTCAGCTAAAGTCTTCCTCAGCATGGTTTCCATACCTTATTTCAAGGAAAAGGTGATAGTGACGGATCAACTTTTCAGAAGTCAACAAATATGGTGATGACAAGTGTCCCAAGCATTTAATGCTTGGTACACCCATTATCACTATATAAAGAAGAAGAAGACTTTTTGCAAAGCAGACTTTTGGGTGATCTCTCTAAGTGCAGACGTTATACCTGGAATCCCTTGAATCTCTTGAAGACATCTATGTGTTCAAGATATTCTGTTCATCTCTCTCTTTAAACTTTACAGCTTTCTATCTTTGTGTTTTAGAAGTTATTTAGTTTTCAATATTACTTTGTGAAGATTGTTAGAATAGATTTTATCTGTTCTTTTCCGCAACAGTCTTAAGTTTCTATGTGTAATTCTTGTTGAAAGATTTTCAATATAAAGAATTAAAATTGTGAAAATTTTGAGTATTGTATTCAACCCCCCCCCCCCCTTCTACAATACTTGTTATAGCCATCTGGGACTAACAATCATCATAGGGCATTTCAGAAGACAAATCATTAGTTTGAATAATAACACTGTCAAAGAAATTTAAAGAATTGATGCCACTAAAGTTATGATGTTGATTGTTGGTTTTCATTTTGAACGGAAAAATTGTTTCATAGAATTTTACGTCACGTGAAACAATAATCTGTTTACTATCTAAACTATAAAGACGATAACCCTTTTGAGAATTAGCATATCCAAGAAGCACACATTTTCGGACCGTGAGGCAAATTTATCAAAATTATTGGGTTTAACAGCAAAGCACAAACATCCAAAATTTCTTAAATGTGACAAAACAGGAGAAAAACCAAAAACAATCTCATAAGGGCATTTTCCACCTAACACTGAGGAAGGAGTTCTATTTATAAGGTATGTAGCAGTTAAAATGCACTCACTCCACATGTTTAGAGGGATACCACTTTGAAACATCAAAGCCCTAGCGACATTTAAAAGATGTTTATGCTTGCGTTCTACTACCCCGTTTTGTTGGGGTATGTAGATGCAAGTAGTTTGATGTAAAATACCTTTTGATTTAAAGAACTCATCAAGTCTATTATTCACAAATTCAGTACCGTTATCGCTTCGAAAAACTTTAACATGTTTCCCAAATTGAGTAATCAACAAACTGTGAAAAGAAACAACATTATCAAACACTTCATCTTTGTTTTTTAATAAGTATACCTAAACTGATCTAGTGAAATCATCAACAACAGTTAGAAAATATATATACCCATCTTTGCTAGGGACACGATAGGGACCCCATAAGTCCAGATGAACTAATTCACCTACAGCACTGGAAGTGTGATTACTAAGATTAAATTTTTTCCTAGTTTGTTTGGCCATATGACAGATGTCACAAAGGGAAGACTGAGAGTTACTTCCTAGGTTCAATTTCTCTTTTAAACAAGAAAGAGCCTGATTAGCAGGATGTCCTAGCCTACTATGCCAAAGTTTCCTAGAAACATAACAGAGAATGGACATATTTGAGGTGTTTCTTTTATTAGTCAACAACTTCGAATCAAACATCTCACCCTTATTATTCTGATAAAAACATACAAGCCTCCAATTTCACTACCAGTCCCCACTACTCTCATAGGAAGTAAACCCTGAACCAAATAACACTTGAATTCATCAAATCCAATAAAAAATTTACTATCCCTACCAAGCTTATGGACAGATAGAAGGTTGACATGAAAGTCTGATATAACAAGCACATCAAACAGCACAACACCATCATTTAATCTATAATTCCCAATTTTATTAATTTGGGACTCATCCCCATTAGGTTGAGTCACTTTTAAGTTCTAATCAGATATGTCAACAACGTTTTCTAGATGAGAAATGGATGATGTCATGTGTTGATTAGCACCAGAGTCTATAATCCAACCAGTTTGAGAAAATTTAGAAGTATGAGCCATGTTGGCAAAAAAGTACCTGCCATATTGGCAGAGACACCTTCATTTTGTTTCTGATCCAGAAGAGAAAGTAATTTGATGATTTGCTCTTATGTAAGAGACCTGGAGGAACTAGAACCATTGACAGGACCTTCAGTAGTGCAAGCATTACTAGAAGGAGGTTTTGAAAATTGATTTGTCTTAGCCTTTGTAAATTGAAAATCCTTTGCAAACCCTATTATTTTGAAGCATCTTTCTATGGTGTGACCCGTCACACCACAGTGTTTACAAATTAAAGGAGATTTTCCAAGCTTTTTCTTATTGTCGAGAGGTTTACTAAAGAAAGCAGTATTTTAAGTTTTGGATTCAGAAAAGGGACGAGTCACACCACGGTGTGACTCTTCTCTAGAGACTAAAGAAAAAGCCGTTTTAACAGTGGGTAAAGGATCTGTAGTCAAAATATTACTTCTTATTTGCATGTACACATCATCCAGTCCCATTAAAAATTGCATAGTTTTAACAATTGATTATGTTTAGAAAAATTCTGTGAAACATTACAAGAACAGGCAGGTAGTTTAACTAATGCATCGAATTGTTTCCATAAGACATTCAATTTGTGATAGTAATCTGAAACAAATGCCCCATTCTGAGTAAGGGAGTTTATTTTTTTGATGAAGATTGAAAGTCATAGACCCATCAATCTTGTCATAGGTCTCTTTCAGTTCCAGCCAAACCTCAGATGCAATTTTAGAAAAGACTTGGCTAACAAATAATTCCTCAGACACAGAACCAATAATCCAAGATAAAACAACTGAATTACTACTATCCCATTGTTTACCTAAAATATCATTGTCAGTGGAACGTAGAACAGTTCCATCAACAAATCCGAGTTTATTCTTAGTTTCCAAGGCCAAGACCATAGCACAGGACCACACTTTATAATTCTCAGTTCCAGTTAAATTCATGTTGAGAATGGACACACCAGAGGTGTCACTAGGATGAAGGTAGAGAGGGTCCCCAAAGTCCAGTTTTGCAATCATTGATTGCACCTCTGAACTTTTGGGATCGTCAGTACTAGTCATGATAGAAACAGAAATAAAGCACACAAGGGAAAACACCAAGTGATAGATGACAGGATTCCTTGCCACTCGATGATGGTAGGTCAAGCCAAATACAAAGGTGTCTCAAAAATAAGAAAGAGCAAAGGAGGAAGATACACACAAAGAAGAGAGAAAGAAACCTTACAGTGGGTATCCAACAAAGCAAGTAATGCAGCGGAAGGAGATCTCCGTAAACAGAGATATAACAAAGATAGCACAGGAAACAAACCTGAACAAACAGAAATACAAGACAAAGTACACACTTGTACAAGTCGTGAGACCAAGGGTACACAGTGTCTACAGTTCCTCACCACACTTGAAGCAAGTAAATCTGCAATCGTGACCGAGTAATGATGCAATTTAGAACTGATCCAAGGATCTGTTCACTACCATAGACTCAGAACGACTCAGAGACAAGTAATAATGACAAAATATTACTTACGATAAGAACACACAGAAGTAGATCTAACAACCAGCTACACAATTAAGCAACAAATCTGAACTCAAGATCAAAGACCACACACTCAGATCTGGAAGAGTCAGACACAAAGATGCTAAAAAAAGAGATAAACAAAAACAGATCTTAACAAAAATAAACCTCAAACATCACGATGAAAAAGGTTTTAAAAAAATATTTGAATCAGACAAGAACTGTATGAACCACAGATGAATAGATCTTAAAAAAACCACACAACGTCTGAAATCCAAGGACGAGGACCACAAGGTCAAGATCCATAAGATTCAGAACAGTGTGTGCATAGATGTGAGATCCATAAGAAAAAAACAAAAAACAAGAAATAGATCTGACATTTAAGGACTAGGACCACAAGATCAGAATCCGATAGTGACAGATTAAGCATGAAGCAACAAAAAACATACAGATCTAAGTTTTGATAAAGAAATCAGATCTGAAACATTTTGAACCAAAGCAAAAAAGAGATTTGATAAAGAGATCATGTGATGATAAACGATTAACAGCTTAAAATCATATCAGAGACATTTTAAAACAAAGTAAAAATGAGATTTGATAAACAAAAATCATGAGATGATAAACTATTAACAACTTAAAGTCACATCTGAGACATTTTGATCAAGAACACATGTGAGTTTTGAAAAGAGAAAACAACAGACGATAAAATGAACGATTAACTGCTTAAACTCAGATCTGAGACATTTTGAACAAGAACACATGTGAGTTTTGAAAAGAGAAAACAACAGATGATAAAATGATCTGTGTTTTCAACAGAAAACATTTTAGAGTTGAGAAACAAGAAGTTCATACTAGAAGATTGTCGATAGCCAAATATGCGAAGGAAATCGCACCAGATAGCTCTGATACCATGTGCAAAATCATAAACTGAACATTGAATTAATAAAACTCTAAAATGAAATACTTACAATGTAAAACTCACTACATAACACTCACACTCTTAACAATTACAACTAAACCTCACTACATAACACTCATCACTCAGATTATCATCAAGAGGTTTGAAGATAATCAACACATAAACCCTAATCTGATGAGAGAAATTGTAAGGAATCAAAAGATACAAAAATGAAATCTGATGAGAAAACCCTAATCGTTTTCTTTATATAACAATCAATAATTGCAAACAAGTCCTTTGCAATATGACCCTCTAAACTTCTTAATTTGCTCCGCTACCCTTTCTTGACTTGTCCCTTGAAGCGCAGTCCATCACTTTAAGCTTTGTACATATTTAGTCCTCATACAATATCAAACATATAAAAAATAATTAGAACTATTAATAGATGTCAAGATTGGTATATTCTTTTATACTTTTAACAGTGATCATAACTTGCTTTTGCCACATTGAACCAATAATTAGATTTTATTCTAAGTATAGGTTGGATTTATGTTATTGCCAACTTCAATCAATGGGTTTCAAACCCATATCTCTTGTAGTTCCACAAATCATGTCTCGAGGAAGACCTTTTGTACATGGATCCGCAAAATTTCTACAAGAGCGTACATACACAATAGTAATATATCCATTAGAAATTAATTGTTTCACATAAGCATGTCTAAGGGTAATATGTCTAGATCTACCATTGTAAATATTATTCCTAGCTAAATAAGCATGTCTAAGGGTAATATGTCTAGATTTACCATTGTATATATTATTCCTAGCTAAAGTTCCCTCACCATCGTAGTTTAAGGAGATGGTTGGCGTTGGTTGTGGCTACAACTCTATATCCAATAACATATTTCTTAGTCATTTGCATACTCAAGTTGCGCAATAGCTCCACCTGATCATATGTTGTAATGGTATCTTCTTTTATTATCGTTTAAAACTGTGCTTAGTACATAAGACTGGGCAGAAAGAATATGACAAAACGCATTGTTCCACGTTTAATTAACATAATATGGGACACGATAAAAACTTATTGTTTCATGTTTGAATGAAATTTAAACATCATGTGGCTCTTTCAAGTTTTTTCAAGGAGTAAAACGGAAGGAAAAAGAATAAAATGAATATTAATTTTCCTCTCAAATGTGCGTGGGGAGACAAGAAAAGAAAAAAGAAAGAAATAATAACAATCATAAATATTTATATAATGATGTATACCAATTAATTAGGGAAATTAATTAAAATACCCCAAGTTTGACTTTGCTTTAACAAAATACCACAAATCTCCCCCGGTTTACCAAAATGCCACAACTGTCCGCGATGGTGCCCGCGATCGCGGGCTAGGGCGTACGTGGCACCCCATTTTGGCCAAAGTGTCCAGCGGAGCCCCTCAACTATGGCCGCGGTGACATCTTTGGTCCCTCCCCGCGGTGAAAGCCCGCGATGGGCCTGCGATAGGCACAAAATTTACACTTTCGGCCCTTGTACTTGAACGAATCTTGCATGTTTTACTGTTTTTTTCCACAATTATTGTACTTTGAAGACCAATTTGTGGTTAAAATTCACTGGTTTGTTTGAGATTTCATCCATAAATATGAGTGATATGCAATCCATAATTCACACTCATTTCTTGCTCTTTCTTGATTTCTCTCTTGCTTTCTTTGTTTAAGTTGCTTTCTCTCTTGATTTCTCTCATTTCATCCACAAATGGAATCATCATCAAACCCTAAGTCTACTCCTGAAAAAATGCCTCCTAAAATCGAGATTGTCATAGCAAAAAAGCAAAAGGAGATAGAGGAACTGACACAAGAGTGGAATCAAATGATGGACAGGAAGGCAGTCCACTTGAGAAGGATCGAAGAGGAAGATAAGGAGATCAAAAGGATGAAAGGGGATATAAAATCTAGGGAGGCTCGTATTCGTCGAGAATAAGAAGCAATTCACCATATTCTGCAAGACTTCGCAATTCTTTAAGCGAAGGTAAACGATAAGCAAGCTTGGATTGATGAAACTAAAGCAATTTTTGTGTAGGTGGTGGTTGTTCTAGTTGTTTTGTATTTGTTTTTTGTTGTTTTGTATTTTTTTTACTAGGTGGTTGTAATTTTGTATTTTTTTTACTGTGTTGTTGTTTTGTATTTTTTTTTTACTGTGTTGTTGTTTTGTATTTTTTTTTGTTTTGTACTTTTGTGCTAATGAATAAAGGTTTTTAATTTGTCTGAAAAGTAGTTTTTAAGTAGTCTGAAATTTTTCTGAAAAGTGGTTCATGTGAAAAATACAACTCATAAATGTTATACAAGATTATTTCATAGCAAACACATACTAGTAAATACAGTACAAATTTATCCAAATTTGAGGCTACGGCTAGACGATGGTTTGGTTTTTAACAACCCGGGTCTACTTCTTACACACTCTGGCGAGACGAGTCTCAAAGTGTTAAGCTCCACTTTCTCGATGTACACTTCAATCACAGTATGGCCATCAACATACTGGCGTATGTTGGCTACATCTTCGTCGGTACTCAATTCTACCAGTCCAGTCAAGAAGTCTGCATTCGGCCTCTTAAAATACAACCTATTATATTTTGGTTCTTCATATTCCAGCTCTTTCATGATCTGTTGAAGCAGTTTCATAGAAAGATCCTCTACATCTAACATGTCAACATAAATTTCTAGACCACGAAAATAATGTCTTTTAGGTGGTTCCGTAAAGTAACCACCATGGTGGACTTTCATGGTGAACAACTGTGGATATTTATCCGTTGATGAAATTAATTAATATAGTTAGTTCGTAGAAACAAGCAAAAAACTCAATGAAACATGAACACTAACCATATAACTCTTTGCCAGTGTCTGAAAGCGATTCATATAAACGCCTAAAGCACCAAACATGAAGGTTTGGGTATGCCATGTAAGAATACGTTAACGAATAATATGTTATCGTTTATGTGTTTTACGACTAATCTAGCGTAGGTTATTTATAGGCAAATGTGGATGCTTTTACTGCACTTAGGTCCATGTCTTTGCTCTAACACAACTTAGGTCCCTGTCGTTTCTCTAACACAACTTAGGTCCCTGTCGTTTCTCTAACACAACTTCTGTCCCTATCAACGCTATCATATGATATAGTTCTATATAACCATTACTATTCTCTCCATTTAGACTACTACCATTATGATCATCGTCCCAATCAAGGGAACTCAAGTATAAAGCTGTACAATATCCCCACTTAAACAGCCGAGTACAAAAGCAACTCATTTGCTTTTTGATGTAATATTTACTTTAAGAGACTTCTGTAGTGAAATTGAGGATAAATGTCTTGTATTTAAGCATGTGTATCTCTAGATTATTTTTGAAATCCACAGATTACACACTGAAGAGAGTGGTAATCTAATATGTGATCCATATTGGTTGTGCTTAAAGGGTAAGATATTCCTTTTGCTTATATATAATAATATATATGATAATATCATTTACATACAATACTTATCGTCCCAATCAAGGGAAATCAACGTTTAGATCAACAGTATCATATGATATAGTTCCATGTGGTTCAAGCTCTGACGGACCCACGGTGTTACTTAGTTGACTGCTTGTGCGTCTACTCCTTGGCACGGTTGAAGGGGCGGGATTTGGACACTCTCCACGAGTATGTCCTACGCATTGGCACCGAGTACATCTTCGCTGTATCGAACCTTCACCACGTGATGGACGTCGGTCATTCTTTCTCGGTCTCCCATCTGTTCTTATTGATTAAAGGTAGATAGCATGGCGGAAGCGGGTCGGGTGGAGACACCCATGCTTCAGGGGGTCCAACTGGGTTTATTACCTCCACGTATGTTCTCCGGTAATATTCGGACCTGAAGAAAGGTACAGCCAAGTCGTTGTAATCTCTACGACCCATATATCTTGCCGCAACGATGGCATGGCCGCACGGTAACCCAGATTTTTCCCATTCGCGACACGAACAAGTGTGGTCGGTCATATGCACAATCGCGTGAAGATGGTCATCCTAAACCTCGTACCTCCCATACCCGATTTCTCTTACCGCCCATGTCGCCGCGCGACGCGCCTTGTTCTGAACTATCTCCTCCGCCGTTGGTGTGAGTGCATTTTGCATCTCAGCTCCTTTTCGGTGTCGAAGTTGGTACCACTCTTGTTGAAAGGCCCGAAAGTAGTCCATAAGATTAACAATCGGACATCTACGCCCAAAACGGGAGAGTGCATTCACCGACTCTGCACTATTGGAGGTCAGAATGTCATACCGTTGTCCAGGAAAATGGGCCGCGGACCACCTCTCCGGTCCAGCTTCGTCCATGACTTTGGCTGCTTCCTTGGCACTAAATCGTAGCAGATTCATGTACCAGTTAAACTCATGATCCGCATATGCTCTACATGCCGCCCAGTTGTAAAGCCCGTGTCCCGGTACGTTTTTTTTGTTTATTTATTTAATTAATTAGTGTGTACCGTTAATTGTTTTGGTTTGGGGTTTGATGTCGTTAAGGACCAAAATGTTAAAATCCTTATTTTCTAGTGTAAATCGTGGAATAAGTAAAGTTGAGGGGCTTGAGTGTATTGTTTGGGAAACACTTTGCATGGGTTTTGGCCCATGGCCGGTTTCCCCTTTTCCATTTCTTGTTGTCGTGAAAGCCACGTAAAACCCAAAACCCCTCGTGAACCCTACCGCCGTGAGTGTTTTTTTTGTGTGTTGAGCGTTTGTGAGTAGGGAACGAGAGAGAGAGAGAGACGTAGAGAGGGAGAGCGATCGCAGGAGTGAGAGACTAAAAGAGAGATCACCGACGGCTGCTGTCGCCGGAGCTACTGCATTGCCGGCGTCGTCTTCACGGTTTCTCCGGAGAGAGAACCCAGCGAGAGAAGGAGGAATCGAGAAAGAGAGAGTCGCCGGAGTGGGCGCCGCTGCCGTGTCGTCGTCGTAGAGGTAAGACCCGTTTCCTTTCTTTCGCTGTTTTCTACCCGCCACAACCCTACCACCGCCGGCACAGCAGTGGCTGCCGCCGGCGGGTGCCGCCGGGAACCACCAGCAGTGGTCGTGAGGGAGGGTTCGGTGCGGGGGTGGATGTGTGGTTTTGTGTTTTGTCGTGTCGGTTAATCATCTCGTTAAGTTTTCGTAAACCGCAGGTGGCCGCCGCCGCCGCCGCCCACCACTGCCGGAGGTGGCAGTGGGTGGTGCTGGAAATCGTCCAACTCGTGGAACCGTGACCCTAGTCGTGGAATCTAGAACTGATCGCTTGACCCGAACCGTTAAACTTTGAACCGTTCTTAAATCGTTTTTTTTATGCGAAATTATGGTCCAGCCCCTGATTTGTGACGGCAATAACTTTTCCGTCGTAACTCCGATTGAGCCGAAACTGGCTCCCACGCTTTGAGCTCGGGACCGGGCATGTTTTCTGTGTTTTAGCAGAAAACTGGTTCGGCCTCGAGTTGGGAGAAAAAGTGGTCGCAAGTTCTGCGGTTCGTCAGTTCATGTGAAAATTCTGGAATCTGTCTCGGTTTTGCGAAAGCCGTAACTTTTTACTCGTAACTCGTTTTGAGGTGATTTTGATGGCCATAGTTCCCTATTCGAGTTGGGAAGGTTTTTCGTGTTTTGCCGAAAGTCTGATTTAAACCGTAGCTAGGCTGTTTTGGACTGTTTATGCAGGCTGGACCGAAACTGGCAGTTTTGGTAACCGTTCGTAATTAATTCATAGTAAATTGTAGAAAAATCGTTAGGAGGCGTATAATATGTCCTTGGAACCCCAACTCAGAGGACTTTCTGGTCATGAAATAATATTGGGATTTTTCTGGATTTAAGGGGGTCGAAATAGGTCCCGAACAGACCTGTTTTGTGTGAACGGAAATTAGTTTTAGTGACGGTTTAAGCGTGTGTCGTGTCATAGGGTCCGGGTCTCGTATTGACACGTTTTAACATGCGTTTAGGTGCTGGAAGGTGACCGTAATTGTGAAGCTTGATTCGTGTTGATTAAGCTAGGCGCGCATTTGAGGTGAGTTCTCTCACTGTGTAGTTAGGGGTTGTATGCATGTCATAATAGTTTGCATGTACTACTGTCCTTGTGGTGTGAACTAGTTGTTGTGGTGTGTAATATTTGATTGGTTTGTATGCTTGGTATAAATGTGTTACCTTACGTTTCGGTGGGACCGAGGCCTCGATGGTACTGAGGTGTTGGTTATATTACAATTCGGTGTGACCGAGGCCTCGATGGTACTGAGGTGTTGGTTACATTACAATTCGGTGGGACCGAGGCCTCGATGGTACTGAGGTGTTGGTTATATTACAATTCGGTGTGACTGAGGCCTCGATGGTACTGAGGTGTTGGTTACATTACAATTCGGTGGGACCGAGGCCTCGGTGGTACTGAGGTGGTTGGATACATAATTACCTGTAGATGTTACTCGTTTTATGTGTCTGTGATGTTGTTGCTTATGTGCGGGTAGGGGTGATGTGTATATAATTCCTACCTGCGCATGTGTTTGAATTCACTAAGCTTCGTGCTTACCCTTTCCCAATAAACTGTGGTTTCAGGTACGAGTGGCTCTAAGGCGTGACGGGTACACACTGGCGCGCGGGATGAGCTGGCTGATATGAGTTTTATTTATTGAACATTGTTTCCGCTGGTTTCTGATTACTTGAACGACATTTATGATTTTGCAATTAATATGTTGGGATTATTTAATGAGTTTTTATATATAAAGCGTTTAATTAAAATTTTAAATTTCCTTGAAATTTTGGGATGTTACACCGGTAGACATCCTTGTGGGTGGTAATACGTTTGTCCCTGGTTTTGGCGTTCATCTCCAAATGTCGACAACATATGGCGTGAGCGGCGTTTGGGTACATGGCAGAGATTGTGGCGCTTATGGAAGGAGCCCTGTCGGACATAAACACTAACCCTTACGGGTCTCCGATAGCTTGTCTCAACATGGACAAAAACCAAGTCCACTCGTCCCCGGTTTCGGACTTGCCTACGCCGAAAGCTACTGGAACGATGGAGTTATCCCCGTCCATGGCAACCGCCAGGAACATCATACCCAAGTAACGTCCCTTTAAATGGGTTGCGTCTATTACCAGGACACGACGTAGATTTGCCATAAAGGTGCGGATCTGCAAAAACATAGGTGGTTTTCCTTTGTAAATGTTATAGTTTATAATGTGTAAACATATGACGTGTTAAAATACGTATCGCGGGTCTAAGGGCCACGAAGCACATCTCAAACCGTCCATGTGAATCGGTCCGTAGCTGCGTGACAGTACCAGGGTTCTGCAGCTGCAAATTATATAAATATGTTGGGCGTCGTTCATACGTCTCCTCGAACGTGCCTCTCACCATAAGCAGTGCCTGGCATCGCGCACGCCAAGCTTGGTGGTAACCAATCGTGACGCCGAACTGCTGGTGAACATCGTGGACGATGTCCTTTGGACGCAATGACCTGCTAACATCAAGAAATTTGTTTTTCAGTATCGCACCCAAAGGCTTTTTGGTGGCTTGTTTGTGGTGGGGATTCAGTTGCGTCCTCGTACAAGTGTGTACGTCGTGCAACGTTCTAATAACTAACGCCCCTCCTTTGGGACCCGTGTGAATCGCGTACATCCTCCACTCACAGTTTTCTCTGGCACATTCAACTATGTATCTGCTTTTGTCAGATTTCGACGTGTGACTTTCGAAACCCTCTTCCAAGAACTTAAGTCCGACCTGACTTGCCAAGTGATCCTTCGAATCAAATATCTTACCTACGCTTAACCTTTCACTGCGATTATAAGGTGTAGGTTCGTAGGTTTGTGTCTGGGTATTCTGGTCTGGAAGAATATGGGGCATATCAAAAAAAGTCATTTATCTGACTACATGATTTTCTACTAGGGGTATATTCTTTGTGATCATCACTATCGGTATCTGATCTGTCTATATCAGCATTACCCGTTTTGAAAACGTAGGTTTCGTCATCAGCAACTCCAGCACAACGTCCTTCTTGTGGTTGTGGTTGTTGTTGTTGCGTCTCCGGAACATAATCAGGAATACAGTCGTTAAGACCGTATGCATGATCTAAATGAACTGTTGGGCCGTGGGACACCTGAGAATCAGGCTGCTCTATTTGGAGGTCTTCGTCATCAGCGTCGTCGTCACCGTCGTCATCACCATCGTCGTCACCGTCGTCGTCACCTTCGTCATCGTCTTCGTCGGATTCGGCAACATACACAAAAAGTAATGGCGTCCTTTGTGAATCTGCTGCAAAGTGAAGAAAACCAGAGATATCCCCATCGTTGGATAAATCCACAAATGACCCATCATCATTTTTAAACGCTAACTTGCAAACAACAGAAGGGTCGATTCCACATTTTTGCATGGCGTATGCAACAAACTTCTGATAAGTATAGTTTACTGAGACTTTTACACCATGCTTAGCAAAATTCCACTCATTGTTATCTTGCACCCATTCACCATCGAAACAGAAATATAGCTTAGCTTTTGCAACAGATGAACTCATTTTTTCAGTAGTATCTCAAAAACAAAATATTGAAGAAAGAATGCAAGAAATAAGTATGGAATCGGTGTGTGGATTATGGATTGCATTTTGCATCTATTTATGGATGAAACAACCAACATTGATGACAACCAATCTCTCATTTCATCTACAAATTGGTATTCCAAAAACAATGATTCAACATTGATGAAAACATGTCAGTGAATTTTAACCACAAATTGGTCTTCAAAGTACAATAATTGTGGAAACAAACAGTAAAAGCATGTAAGATTCGTTCAAGTACAGGGACTGAAAGTGTAAATTTTGTGCCTATCGCGGGCCCATCGCGGGCTTCCACCGCGGGGAGGGACCAAAGGTGTCACCGCGGCCATAATTGAGGGGCTCCGCGGGACACTTTGGCCAAAATGGGGTGCCACGCACGCCCTAGCCCGCGATCGCGGGCTCCATCACGGACAGTTGTGGCATTTTGATAAACCGGGGGAGATTTGTGGTATTTTAGTAAAACAAAGTCAAACTTGGGTATTTTAATTAATTTTCCATTATTATAACCCGTTGAAAAATAAATGAAGATATATTGTTAAAAATTAACATCTTTTATTTTCTTTTCTACTATTTCATTCCTTTCTCCTGTTAACTAAGAACACAAATAAAATAATTTTTCTTTCTTTTTTTTCCAATCTTTTTATTTGAAATTCGAGAACTCACCGTTTATCCCAATTAAAATAAAATAAAAACATATTTATAAAAACCCATGCTTGCATAGTTGCATTACTCATTATCATAATTTGATTAATTGTTTTGATCGATTGTTGTTACTTTCCACCCGTGTTTTAAATTATCATTTTTTTTAATATAAAACATGGTTACGTCTTTGCAAGTGTGAAAGGTGATTTACACATAAGTGATAAGACACTTCTTCAATCTTTATCTCAAGTCTTTATTTTTGAAACTTTCTCTTGGTTTTTATATTTTATTTTATACCACTTGATAGGGTTAGAATAGTTCACCAATTATATATATATATATATATATATATATATATAGGGAGAGGTTCAAAAGAGAAGTGCAAAATTTTAGAGAAATAGAGAAGTGATCTTGGCCATTTATTCGGTCAAAATCGGCGGCTTTGATCGAGAAGCAGCGGATAAATCCTCGCATGGTCTGCGCGTGGTCTGCACAAGATAGAGGGGTAGTTTCGTAAAAAATACGCAGGATGAGTTTATATATGAATGTGTGTTATTCATATATGAACATTTGTGTCCATATATGAACATTTGTAATTCACATATAAACTCTTTTTAACTAATTCATATATGAACCTTTGTGATTTATATATGAATCTTTGTGATTCATATATGAATCAGTTAATTTGTTCAGATCAGAAGTAGTTAAAAAAATTTCATATATGAATCACAAAGGTTCATATATGAATTAGTTAAAAAATTCGTATATGAATCACAAATGTTCATATATGAACACAAAGATTCATGTATGAATCAGTTAATTGGTTCCACTGATTCATATATGAACCTACAGTTAATTAGTTTCATATATGAAATACAAAGGTTCATATATGAATCATAAGATTCATATATGAATTAGTTATAAAGAGTTCATATGTGAATTACAAAGGTTCATATATGAACGTATAGTTCATATGTGAATCACACAAATTCGTATATGAACTCAGCCCGTGTTTTTTGTAAAAGTTACGAAATTGCCCTTCTATTTTTGGAACAGTCGCAACTTTTGACCAGTCAAAGCCGCAACTTTTGACCAGTCAAACCGCAACTTTTGACCAATTATAACCGATCTTGACCGAATAAATGGCCAAGATCACTTCTCTATTTCTCTAAAATTTTGCACTTCTCTATTGAACCTAAGGCTATATATATATATATATATATAGAGAGAGAGAGAGAGAGAGAGAGAGAGAAGAAAGTTCAAATGAAAACTCATCTTCAATTGTGAACGTGAGGACAGATCCTATCCCTTGATCGCAGCCAAATTCAAGTCGTTTCTGAAATCCGGCTTCAGGGGTATTTTTGTCAGATTCTTCATTTTCCAGTTTTAGTATTTGATATCGTTTCCTTATATCTCGGTATTCTTCTTGATTGTTTCCTAATTTCTCTCATCACGATTGCTTCCTTCCTCAAATATCTCTGATTTCTCGATTCTTTTTCATCTCTCACGATTGCTTACTTCCTCAAATCATTCGTGTTATTCGATTTGTTCTATTTAGGTCGAAATTCTAGAATTCGTTTGATTCCCGCAAATCTCTTATTTCTCGTTATTTTACTCTATTTCTATGGATTCTGTTTCTGTTGAGAATTCTACACTTTTTGTTGATCAAGCATTCAATTTTATTGATGATTATGATCCTGTTGATGCAAGAAACGGTGAAATTGATTCATTTTCTATGTTTTCCAGTTTATCGAATGTTGAAAAATCATCGATATGTAAGCTTTTTTTGTTTAATTGATATTTGTTTTTGTAATACAAATTGATTCAGTGTTTTAAATCTAATGTTGTTTTTTATTACTTCTTTATCTGTTAATAAATTTGCTATTTTTTCTGTTTGTTATTTTTAGAAATTTTCTTCATGTTGTTTTTGTTCTATAAGCAGTTTGAATGTGTTTTTTTGTTTTATTGTAATCAAAGTGTTATCTATAAACATTTATTCAAAGTGAATATAAAGTAATCAACCACATTTTATGTTCGTATATTCAGTCTGAATAAAACGTTTAAAACAAACGTTTAAGTTATATTCGTTTTGAATATCTATCTTTATTCAGAATGAATAAAGGCATATATTCTAAACAAATATAAGTACATAAATAACATGTTAACAACGTTTTAGGTTTCGCAATCAACCACATCTAATTTGAATCTATAAGATTGAATACAATGTTTCTGAATAAAGGCAGATATTCAAAACTAATATAAATACGTATAAAATAACAAAGTAAAAGTTGTTATTTTATTATATGTATTATATAAAATTTTAAGTTATATACATTTTGAACATCTACCTTCATTCAGACTGAATAAAGGTAGATATTCAAAATGTATAAAATTCCTCATAATCATTTTAACAATGTTTACAATAAATGTTTAAGTTTTATTCATTTTGAATATCTATCTTCATTCAGACTGAATAGAGGTAGATATTCAGACTGAATAAATGCTTAAGTTTTATTCTTTTTGAATATCTATCTTCATTTAGACTGAATAAGGTAGATATTCAGACTGAATAAAGTTAGATATTCAAAAAGAAAACTTTATTCAGTCTGAATATTTAAAGTATTTATGTTGAATGCATTATGTTATTTTGTATACATTCTGAATATAATTTTGAATAAACTTTATAGATAAAATTTATAGTGGAAGTCAAGATGGCCCTTCAGTTATTGAAGTTAATGGTAGTGATGGAGTGAAGTTTTGGATTCATGTAGTAGAAGATGATTTGAAGCCCGTTGTTGGGAAAGTTTTTGAATCATTGGAGAAAGGTATTGAGATGTATAAGAAGTATGCTACTAAAGTTGGATTTGATTTCAGACTATCTTTTGTGAACAAAAAATGCATATTCTATTATTGTTTTGATGTATGTTGTATGCAATAGAGCTGATTTTCCAGATTCTGTCCAGACGGATACATTGGATTCGAAAAAGAAAAGAAATAGTAACATTCATAGAACTGGTTGTGATGCATGTGTGAAGTTCAAGGTTATTCCTGGTGCGAGGTCGTTTAGATTATATGCGTTTGAAGAGAAACATAACCAATGTATTTGATGAAGATTCGAAGAACTTGTTGAAAAGTAGTCGTAAATTAGACAATTCTCAGCAAAGGTGGATTCTTAAGATGTCAAATGCAAATATTGGTGCTACACAAGCACATAACATTCTTTGTCAGTTGAAGGGTGGGTTTGAAATGGTTGGTGGAACTAAGGTTGAGTATAAATTTTTTTAACGGGATCGTAATTGTTTCATTGGAGATACCGATGCAAATTTATTTGTTAGGAAAATGAATAATAGAAAATTGGGCTGACCAAACAGCTAAATGCAACTTTGAATAGTTTGGGGACATTGTTTCATTTGATGCAACCTTCCGAACAAATAAGTAAGTATTTTATTTATTTTATAGGTTCTTTTAGTATTTGTTTTTGTTTATAACTTTTATTAATTATATGTGTTTTAGGTATTGTATGGTATTCGTCCCATTCACAGGAATTGACAATCACAAGAATTGTTTAACTCTTGGTGCTGGTCTTCTCAATGGTGAAAATATTGAAGCTTACAAATGGTTGCTTCGTTCTTTCTTGAAATATTTTGGCAAGCAACCAAAGTTGATTGTTACAGATCAGTGTCATGCTATTAAGCAAGCTGTTTCTGAAGTCTTTCTAGATTCAAGGCACCGGTTTTGTATGTGTCACATTAGCACAAAATTGCCTTTGAAGGTATTTCTTTATTCATACTGAATAATATTTATTATTCATTTTGAATATTAAATGTATTCATACTGAATAATTCTTCGCATCTTCAAATTTTAATTTTCTATCTTCTTTATTCATACTGAATAGTTAAAGTATTCAGACTGAATAGTGAAAGTATTCATGTTGATTGCATTCTATCTTCTTTGTTTTCGGATTTCTTCCAATATAATTTCAAATACTGATTTCAAGAAAAGGTTTCATGCTCTTATATGGGATGAACACATTGATGCTACTCAATTTGAAGAGAGATGGAAATCTTTAATTGGTGACTTTGATCTAGTTGGCCACAAGTGGTTGTCTTATATGTATGATACTAGGAATAGATGGATTCCATCATTTTATAGAGATATTCCTATGGCTCGGCTAATGAGAACGACTTCAAGATCTGAGAGTCAAAATTCATTCTTTTCACTATTTTTTTCATCACGGTGCAAACCTTATGGCTTTTATTGACTCATTTGATTATGCTATGGACAAACAACGGAATAATCATAGGTTGCTTAATCATCTGTAACAACCCACACCAAACTATCGTACTAAAAGCCACTTCTTTAATTTAAAACGACATAATCAGCTCAACTATGTCAAACTATCAAGATTACAGACTGGGTTTGCGGAAATAACCCTAACTACAGCTGAGATCATAATTACAAAATAAAAGGAAAGCCTTCTAATCCTTCTATAAGCAACCTCCGCCTGATGCCTTGCCAACTTCTAAGCAAGCATTCGACTACCTGCTTACCTGAAAAGGTTTTAGTTTTGAAAAACGAGGGTTAGACCATGAGGTCTAGTGAATGTTGATCCAAACCCTCAGTGATTTGATAATGACCCTATCTTAAATACTTAGTGAAAATTATAAGTAAACAATATGTATCAGAGTTTCACTATCGCTGATAAGTACTAAGATCTTACAGTACTGCTGATAGGAACTCTCACACTTTTTGATTAAACATTCAGCGAACACTGTTCACCATATCGCTGAGTCTGTTCAGTCCTTATGGCGATCGCTGATAAGTTAGTTGTTTACTTATGATCCCTGAAGACAAGATTCACGTCAACAAAGGTTCTACGCTGAAGTCGAAGATCAAGCTCAAGAACCAGCGACAAGTCTCCTAATGAACTGATGCGGATCAGCGAAGACTCAGATTTGTCCACTCAACGTGAAGTATCAAGTACAAGACTTTAGCTATCGCTGAACTTTATCATCTGCTGAATAGTAAATGATAATCGCTGAATCAACGAAAGCTGATCATGAAGTCCTCCGTACAAAGTACTTTTGTCTTAACCTCCCTTGCACGCCACCGTACGAAATGTCAGAAAAGAACCTCCGAAAATCTGAAATCGTACAACCACTCTAATACTACACTGTTCATTCATGCGGCTGCTAAGGTTGTCAACAAAGGTCAATGACATGCAACCAATCCGCTGATGACACGTGTAAAGTGAATACTGAATTGCATTAAATGCATACAGTATATAAAGAGATGAACTCACTTCATTTGAAGTAACTTGCTAACTCTGGACAAGTTCAAATCTCTCAAGATAGGATTTTATTAGTAATCTCCTTATCTTTCTTAGTGCAAGAAAATCTTAGTGTTCCAACTTGTTTAGATTTAGGTTTATCCTTAATCTTGTTTCCGCAACAAGCTGTAAATTGTTAATGATTTATCAATAAACAATTTAGAAAAGTAAAATAGTGTGTTTGTATTCAACCCCCCCTTCTACAAACTTGTTTAAGCCTTTCGGGACCAACAAGTGGTATCAGAGCAGATTTGTTTAATCTCATAAACAAGATCTAATCTAAGATATTTCTCTTCCTTGCTATTATCTGAAAATGGCCAACTCAAACACAAACACTCACTATATCGACAATGGTTCTCTTGCAAAACCCCCTAGATTTTCCAGAGACAACTTCAACTTATGGAAAAATAGGATGACACTCTTCTTAGAAGGTGTAGACCCTACTATACCTTACTATCTTGAAAACGGTCCACACATCCCTGTAACGATTGATCCTGTCGTTCCAGCCACTGCAACTAGAGCTGCTATTCCAGAAAGGCTGATTCCAAAGGAAATCCATCATTGGACCGATGAAGACAAGAAGAAAGTGGCTATAGATACAAAAGCCAGATCCATACTATCCATGGCCCTTCCTGACGAAGTCTACCATTCCGTCATGAACCTGAAATCCTCAAAAGCCATGTGGGACACAATATGTGTTCAGTATGAAGGAACGTCTGAAGTCCAGGATTCAAGAAAGATCAACCTGGTAAGACAATACGAAAGTTTCATCTCTGGTAAGAATGAAACTCTCTCTGAAGTACATCAACGTTTTAATTGCTTAATTATAGATCTTAAAACGGTTGGTAAGGAATATTCTAACTTTGAAGTTCTGACAAAGTTTTTAGAATGTTTACCTGAAAGCTGGGACAATTATTCCATGTGTCTCAAGCTGTCAAAAGATCTAAGATCAATGACACTTGCTACCTTATATGGCACATTGCTGAATCATGAGCAATCTAGCCATCTTAAGAAGAATCTTGTAAAAGATTCCAAAAGCACCCCTGTTGCTTTAATCTCAGAGGAACCTTCTACTCAGCGACCCGTGGTCACTATCACTGAGTTAGAAAGTAACTCTGAAAGATCATCAGATTCTGATTCTTCAGATGATGAATCCTTGGCTCTCCTAACTAAAAAGTTCAGGAGATTCGCCAAGAAGAAATTGTTTAGAATGAACAAAACTCTTTCTATAGCTGACAAGCCTAAGTCATCAGCTTTTGTTGATAAGGCTACTGCTACTTGTTTTAACTGCGAAAAGACAGGTCATTTCGCTAACGAGTGCAGGTCAAAGAAAATCATGAGACCTTCAGCCTTTACAAAGAAATCCTTTGTTCCAAGGAATAAAGACGACAAATACTTAAAGCTGAAGGAAAAGTATGCAAAGCTGAAAAGCTTTAAGAAGAAAGGAAAAGGCCTGATGGCTGACTATGATTGGGCTGCTTCTGATGAAGAAGCCTCATCATCTGATTCTGAAGATGATGAAGCAAATCAATGTCTCATGGCCAAGATTGAAGAAGAGGAAGAAAGTTCAAACATTCCCTCCACTTCAACATCTGCCATTCAGGTATCACCCTCCTTCTTTACCAATATTGTAAATATTGATGAAGCTGATAGTCTCCGTAAAATCGAACTACTGACTAGAAGCTTATACGAAGCCATGAACGGCAAAGCTGTGGTTGAAAACCAAAATCTTGATCTCGCTGAAAAGCTTAAAAATTGCCACCTTCAAATAGAAAAGCTTTCTAAATTTGAAGAAGATTTTAAAGATCAAGTCCATTTAAATCAGCTAGTCAAAATTGAACGAGCGGAAGCTATCGCTGCTTTAAAAGCTGAACAAGCTACTGTTGAAGGATGGTGTAATTCTTCAACAAAGATCACTGAGATAATTAAGGCTCAGATTCCTCCGAGTGATAAACGTGGTCTGGGTTATAAATATGATACTCCAATACCAACCACTGAACGTTCAATGCTTAAATTTGGAACGTTCGTATCCTCAGTAGCTGACACTTCTTCATCTCAGTACTCCTCGTCGATTACACCAATCCCTGAGGAAACTCCTACCTCCTCAAAAGGTAAGGAGAAAATGGTTTATTCAAAACCTACCTCTGTCTCTAAAGATAAAGGTAAAGGAATTGTAATTTATCAAAATCCTCAGAAGGGTACTTTAGTACCTAAGCTGAATGCTTCCAAAGCCTTAGTGATTCATTCATCTGGTTCTAGAAATCAGACCTCTGGATCAGTTCAGCGACCTACTCCTAGACTCAGAGTAGATATCCTTGGTAAGAAATCTGAAGAACTGAATGTTCGTCCTATTTCAAAAACCAATAGTGTACTTGGTGCTGGCACTTCTAATTCCAAATTAAAAGCTCAGCACACAAGTGGTCCTAGAACTAATTTTAGTTATAGGAAATGTTATCACTGTGGACTTACCGATCATATTGCAAGTAAGTGTCCCACAGCCACCAAAGCTGATAAGATAGCTAAGGTGAAGATAGCACCCAAGAAGACCAAACCAGTTGCAAGTCAGGTCAAGGTGACTCCTACCGCTGAGGTCAAGAAATTGACCAAAGTGAAGAAAGACAAAGCTGAATCTTCAAATGCTGCGAAGACTGCTGAACCCATTCCAACCACTTCCACTGACAAACGCGTATACATGGTGAAGTGGGTACCCAAGCAAAACTAATCTTCCTTTGTATTGCAGGTTAAGAAGGGTATCTGGTATCTCGATAGCGGATGCTCTAGACACATGACTGGAAAGAAAAGCCTGCTCGCTGAATACAAGGAAGAGAAGGGTCCCTCTGTGACTTTCGGTGGAAATGGAAAAGGACACACCCGAGGGTATGGTGTACTTTCAAATGGTACAACATCCTTCAGAAGAGTCGCATATGTTGAAGGGCTGAAGCATAATCTTCTGAGCATCAGTCAGCTTTGCGACATGGATAACAAAGTGATTTTCACTAAGGAATCCTGCTTTGTCTCTGACAAAAAGGAGAAGATAGCTCTCAGCGGTTATCGTTTGGAAAATGTTTACGTTATAAACATGGACTCAACAACCACTGAGAACTCCTGTTTCTTCTCAAAGGCATCTTCTGATGTCAACTGGCTATGGCACAAGAGGCTTTCACATCTCAACTTCAAGACACTAAATACTCTTTCATCCAAAGAGTTAGTCACTGGTCTACCTCAACATTCATACGCCAAAGAATCCTTATGTTCAGCGTGTGAAAAAGGGAAGCAGACCAAGGCAAGCTTTAAGTCCAAGCAAGTTTCCTCAGTGTCATCTCCTCTTCAACTACTCCATATGGATTTGTTTGGCCCCGTTAACAAACAATCCATCGCTGGAAAGAAATATACGCTGGTCATAGTTGATGAATTCTCTCGTTACACATGGGTAATGTTTCTCCGTTCTAAGAGTGACACCCCTGAAGAACTCATCACCTTTGTTCGGAAGATGGAAACTCTGAACAATATGACTGTTCGCTCAATAAGGAGTGATCATGGAATTGAATTCAAAAACAGTTCTCTTGATTCCTTCCTTGAGAGCAAGGGTATTTCTCACAACTTTTCGTCAGTGAGAACACCACAACAAAACGGAGTCGCTGAAAGAAGAAATAGAACAATTATTGAAGCCGCACGTTCAATGCTCAGCGATTCTCACCTGCCTACTCAGTTTTGGGCAGAAGCTGTCAACACGGCTTGTTTTACGCAAAACAGGTCGCTGATAGTCAAAAGATTCAAAAAGACAGCCTATGAACTTTTTCATGGGAGAAAGCCGTCAATCAGCTTTCTTCACATCTTTGGTTGTCAGTGTTTCATACTGAACAACAGAGATGCCCTTGGAAAGTTTGATCCTAAGGCTGATGATGGAATCTTTCTTGGATACTCCTCAGTTTCCAAAGCCTTCAGAGTCTTCAACCGAAGAAGACAAACTGTAGAAGAAACTATTCACGTCACGTTTGACGAATCCCGTTCAGCGAACTCTAAACCGAACGCTGATACAGAAGAACTGAATCAATGGATGTTTTCTCATCTTTGTGATTCAGAAGATGTTCCCACTACTCATACTCATACAACTGAAAATGATGGTCCTACTATCATTCCCAATATGCAGAATAGTGAAGCTGAAACATCTTGGGTCTCAGCTGTTCCTATAAATACTATACCCGCAGTTGATCCAAATGTCTCAGAAATTCCATCTATCTCTCAGCAATCAGTGAATGAAGTGACAAATGCAAGCATTCCTCTCTTAGCTGATTATCCAGAAGTAGCTGAAGCCTCATCTTCAGTTTCTCCAGTTCAGACTGAGTCAGCGACGCATGCTCCGGCTCAGCGATGGACTGTAAATCACCCAATCGATCAAATTCTTGGTGATCCCAACGCTGGTATTCAGACTCGTAGAAGTGCAGGTAATATTTGTTTATTTGTTAACTTTATTTCTCTAACTGAACCAAAGAAAATAGATGATGCCCTCAGAGATCCAAACTGGGTCAGCGCTATGCAAGAAGAGCTGACTGAATTCGAAAGAAACAAAGTTTGGAAACTTGTTCGGAGACCAACTGACAAAACAGTGATAGGCACTAAGTGGGTCTATCGAAACAAGTTGGACGAACATGGTACTGTAACTCGCAACAAAACTCGTCTTGTTGCTCAGGGATACAGACAAGAGGAAGGTATAGATTATGACGAAACCTTTGCTCCTGTAGCAAGACTTGAATCTATTCGTCTTTTCTTAGCATATGCTGTACACAAAAACTTCACTGTACATCAAATGGATGTTAAGTCAGCGTTTCTAAATGGAAAGCTGAATGAAGAAGTTTATGTGGAACAACCTCCAGGATTCTCAGATCCTAAGCGTCCAGGTTATGTTTATAAGCTGGATAAGGCACTTTATGGCTTGAAGCAAGCTCCTCGTGCATGGTATGACACTCTTTCTACTTATCTCCACCTTGAAAAATTTGAGAGAGGTAAGATTGACAAAACTTTGTTTTTTAGAAAAATAAAAGGTCATATCATTTTAGTTCAAATATATGTTGATGACATTATATTTGGTTCTACTAACCCTGAGCTTTGTACTCGTTTCGCTGATAGAATGAAAGATGAGTATAAAATGAGTATGATGGGTGAACTAACATATTTCCTTGGTCTTCAGATTAAGCAAACTGAAAAATGATCTTTTATAAATCAGGGAAAGTATGTTAAAGATATGCTGAAAAAATTCGACTTAACTGAAAGTTCAGCTATGAAAACCCCTATGGCACCACCGCTGATACTTGATAAGGACACAAAGGGTGTTCCTGTCAATGTCACGCTGTACCGTGGGATGATCGGCTCACTACTGTATCTTACAGCTAGCCGACCCGATATTATGTTTGCAACATGTCTGTGCGCACGATATCAAGCTGAACCTAAGATATCTCATATGAAAGCTGTAAAGCGAATCTTTCGATATCTTAAGGGTACAGCGAATCTAGGTCTTTGGTATCCCAAAGATTCAGGATTCGATCTAACCGCCTATTCAGACAGTGATTTTGCAGGTTGCAAAATGGATAGGAAAAGCACCACAGGAGGATGTCAGCTCCTGGGTGGAAAGCTGGTAAGTTGGACAAGTAAGAAGCAAAACTCAGTGTCCACTTCCACAGCTGAAGCTGAGTATGTAGCCGCTGGAAGCTGCTGTTCTCAAGTCTTGTGGATGAGAAATCAACTACTAGACTATGATCTTCAGCTCTCCAAAATTCCAATCTATTGCGACAGCACAAGTGCCATCGCTATAGCAAACAATCCAGTGCTACACTCAAAGACAAAACACATAGAAATCAGATATCATTTTATCAGAGATCATGTTATGAATGGTGATATAGAACTTCATTTTATCCCAACTGATTATCAGTTAGCTGATTTGTTTACCAAACCTCTTGATGAGACAAGATTCAACTTTCTCATTAGCGAGCTTGGAATGCTGAACTTTGAAGGATAAATCTTCAGCGGTTCACATTTAATCAGCGATACGTTTATACATTCTTGTATAGGCTCTGGATAAAATAAACTTGTACAATCCATTTCATAATCTTCTCTCTGAATAAATTGGGTTAAACTGATATCAAGGTATGTTTTCTCTGACAAAACGCATGAAAATGCAAGATTTCAAATTCTTTCAACGCTGAATATCTCTTCCTTAACAGCGATATTTTGAAATTTCTTAAAACCCTCACTGATATTTCTATTCAGTGCTTCATATTTTCCAAAGAGTCCCTGAGTTTTTCTTTCAAAACCTCAGAGACAACGAAAGAATGTGAAAGGACAGTTGTGACGTCATTGCAACGGATAACACCAGGCACGCTTTTTTTCTGACACACGTTTGCACGTTTCGTTGTCTATCCAATCAAATGCAAACACGTGTCCGTGTCATGATGAAAAACTTTCCCGCTCAAGTTTTTCTCTCTCTACTCTCTTCCTATATAAACACTCTCAAAGTTTATATTTGTCTTTTACGCGAGTCAATCTTTCTCCGCAAGAAAAGAACACTGTTGCATTTTGTGCTCTCAATCTTCAAGAACTGTTCATCATCTTCTTCATCAAACTCAAGGTTATTATGTTCTTATCTATTATCAAATGCAAATAACTTGTTTTCGATCTTATCATTGTTTTACACAAGATCAAACAAAAGAACTCAAAAATAAAATCATTTTCTTTCATGGTTTTATAAACACAACCATTTCATGGTTGTTCTTCAAGTTTTAAATCTAAAATCTTAAACTTGCTCTTCTTTCGTATCCATTTTTAAAAAAAAAAAAAAAACTGGAATACAAGGCTTATAGGTGTTATATTCGTTTTTTTTAAAACAAGAAAAACCCTAATCTTCATTAAGACTTTTTGTCTGAATGAAATGGACAAAATTCGAAAAATCTTAATGGAAATTTTCTTTCCACATTAAGATTTTCTTATTTGTTAACATCTTTGGTTGAACTGATAATACAGTGAAATGGCAACTTCAAAGCTGAATGTTACCGCTGAGTCCATCTCCGCTGATTCTGAGGAACTGGAAATCACCAAAGCTCCTCAGGTTAAGTTTGAGCTGGATCAACTAGACTGGACAAAGGCAAACAACCTTTCAGCGCTTCTCGAGTTTCCTCCTCGGAAGCAGGTATCCCATCTAGACGACGCTGTAAATTTTTTGAAGAATAGCCCCATCTACACAGCACTGACAATCACACCTCCTGCCAGTCAGCGTCTATTATCCCAATTCTGGTACTCTGCCAGACACACCAACCTACCCTCAGCCAAAGATCCATCTAAAACCATCGACTGCATACTCAGCGATACTGAGTATGGCACCATCAAGATAACCCCTGCAATAATCCGCAAAGCTCTGAAATTCCCTAATGCTACCTCAGAAAATCCTTTCATTCCATTTCCTGACCACAAGAAGCACGCCGACAGGGAAGAAATCATTGCTTTCCTTGATGCGATGGGTTACATCTGGGAGACTGGAAGAGACAAGCTACCTGAGAAGAAGCTGACGCTGATAAAGAAATCCAAGATGCCCAGCGAGATGAACTTCATCTTCGCTCACCTGATCAGCTGCATGACAGCGAAATCCGGATCTTCTGATCAAGCCGCTCAACCTCAGCAGGCCATGGGTTACGCACTGCTGAAAGGTCTCAACATTGACTGGGCCTCCATCATCTATTAAGACCTCATTCAACGTGTTGATTCTGCCGCTGACCGACCAGCATGGGTTCCTTACCCGCGATTCATCAGCGCCATCTTTCAATATGGCCTGAAGGACAGCTATCCTGAAGAGGGTGATCTGAAACTCTCTCAGATTGGCCCTAAAGTTCTCGACTTCAAGCCTGTCGCCAACGAGGTACGTCTCTCTACCCTTCTCACTCTACTTAATTCTCCGCTTTCTGTGGCTCCTTCAGCGACTATACCCCTCGCTGATTCCCAGGCCACAAAATCCATTCCTTCTAAGAAAAGGAAACAATCTCTTACCCCTCTTGATTCCAAAAGGATCAAGAAAACCAAGGAGCAACCCCAGCAATTGCATGCTGAAGACTCCTCAGCTCATTCTGAAGAGCTGAAGGAAAGTTCCGTGGTACGCTCTGCCACACCAATTCAAGCCATCCCTTCTAAACCTACTTCAGCGTCCTTAAACGCTGAGGTTAGAACTTTGGAATCTACCCAACCTTCGTCAGTCTCTCAAAAGACTGATGAAGTACTTCTCAGCGAATCCAACGCTGAACTTGAAACCCAACCCCAATTCTTATCCTTCGCTCCTCCCTCTACCTCTTTGGACACTCCTCCAGTCAAAACTGGAGATGCCATCATTCAAGAAGCCGTTGAAGCTTCTCAGCGAATGACGAAGAAAGGACCTGCAGAGATCTCCATCCCTCACGGAACTTTTGAGGGAGATATGGAACACTATGGAGGGACTCGAAACTTTGATGAGTTCGTCAACGCTCCTGCAGGTACAGATCCCACCTTAAACACTGTAACTAAACCTGAAACTTCTGAGCTTTCCTTTGTTCACAAGTACTTATATGTTACAGGTCCTTATTTGGGAGACATCAACCAGTCTCTGAAGTCTATGGAGATGAAACTTACGGATCTCGCCACCGGTCTATCAAATAACTCTACAGCTGTAACAAACGCTGGAGAGAATCTGACGAAGCTGACTACTGTGGTGGAAAAGAAGGCCTCCTCTGATGACATCAAAGACCTTGATAAAACTCTCGCCGACTTTGCCAAAGTGCTCTCCGACATCTACACTGACTACACCAACCTCAAATCATCAGTTTCCACCATTTCCAGCGAGGTTACAACGCTGAAGAAATCGGTTGGTACACTCGAAGGTGATATGTCAGTGGTCAAGACCGACTTGGGCTCAGTGAAGACCGATCTTAGTTCTGTCAAGACAATGATCGAGACGCTGGTGAACAAGGCAAATAATCCAGCTCCTGCTCCGGCCCCTGCACCTGTTTTGGACTCATTCACCGCAGAGGATCGCCAAGAGCTGAAGAAAATCACGCCTGCTATTTCTGGCCTAGAAGACAGAATAGCTAAGCTTGAAGGTTGTGTGAAAGTCTCTGGCCCAGAAGACAGAGACAACACCAATGCTGAATCTACCCATTCCTCCCCCGCCCATCATGAGAAAGAGGGGGAGAAGAGCGCTGAACAGGAGAAGAGCGCTGAAGACCTTTCCCATGATGAATCTATCAGGGGAGAGGGTAATGAAGATCGGATTACTGGACCTCAGGGAGATGAAAACCCTGAGGGAACCGAGAACCTCGCCTCTGTATCTGAGGGGGGGCAACTCGAAGAAGATGCTGAGGAATCTGAAGCAGAAGAAGACGAAGACATCGACATCCCTGAAGCTGAACCATCCCCCTCTCCAAGGAACGATGATGATGATGATGAAGATGACGATGATTTCTTTGTTGTCAAACCTGCTCCTCGAACCAAAGCTCTTAAAGGTATTTCAATAAAAGAACCTTCAGGGGAGAAGACAAAGACAAAGCACTCAGCCTCTGGCGCTGAGAAAAGCAAAGACAAAGGCATCGCTGAAGATGATAATCTGCCGATCCTACTTGCAAAGCCGATTTGTCAGGTACACTAAACTTATTTTTCCTTCCCTGATCATCTCTGAAAAATCAGTTATCCATTCCACAAACACCATACACATCCACATTTTTTTTTCTATCTTTTCTACCCAAGTTCTTCTACCCAGTTCTTATTTGTAAGATCGCTGCGTTTCAGCTAGTCCTCTCCCCTGTTTGAGGATATCGCTGAAAGATCTTCTATTGCGACTTCACCAATTATTCCAGCTACCGCTGAAGACATAATCCCAGTCTTAGATTTAATCTCTGAGACTGATGAATCAGAAGAACAACCTCTCTCGCACAAAAACAGACCCTCCTCAGTTCCTCAAAAGAGGAGAGAAGAAATGATAAAGCGATTCGAGGATCAGCGAATCATCCTAAGGCGCGATCAACTACCTTCAGTTCCTCCTAAGTTCAGAATTTCAAAAGCTGAATACCAAGATCATCTCAGAGCTGAACGCCTCATCGCTGAAAGGAAGGAAGCTGAAGATAAAGACAGAGAATACGCCATCAAGCTCACTCAAGAATCTGTCAAAGACCCCAAGCTGAAGCGTATTCCCATTCAAATCCAACGAAAGCTTTGGGAACAAGCCCAGAAGATCGTGGAAAAGAAAGCTGAAGTTTCTCAGACCACCCTGATCTGGTGTAAAGAGAAAATCCACTTCAGATATCGTCCAGCGAAGATCAACAAGGTATTCATCTCTGGAAGAACCTCCATCGGAGTACCTATTGTTGACATCAAACTGTTCAGAGAAGATGACTCATCTGAAACCTTTCGTGCTGACACTGTAAAAAGGTATGGTCTCTCTGAATGGCTGGAGATGAGGTTAGCTATCCAACCATCAAAATCTAAGTACAAGGATCATTTCGAAAAGCTGATAAACAGACAGATCGATTTGATATCTTCTTGTGTGGATATTCCTCCTGTTCCTGATCTAAAGCCGAAAAGAAAAAAGGGCTCTCCAAGGAAGAAACGTCAAGATTCAAACTCAGGTCCTGTCATACGAAATGAAACTGGAATTGGTTTCTCTCGCGCTGAAGTACTTGGTCCTGATCCTGATCTATCTGCCCTTGACATCTCTTTGCCACCATGTGAACTTTTCGTCCCTGGTAAAGTCATCAGTAATCCTTATGGAATATTCTTTCTTGACTACGACGGACGTAAATGCTTTCAACGGATCGCTGAGCTTCCAATCACTCCAATCGAACAGCTCAAAGATCTCATCTATTGGTGCGACTTCAGAAAAGACATTCAGGCACGACACCTAAAACCCTTGATTTTTGAAGCTGCTCTGAAGCTAAAGAATAAAGGAGAAAAGGTTCCTGACTGGATGATTCCAACTGAAAAGACAACCCTTGATGAACTTCTCATTAAGGAAGAACCCTTTGAAGGCTGACAACAATCACCATTTTTCTCTATTGTATCAGTCATCCTTCAGTGCTTGTAATTTATTTCGCTTGTACTTGTAATCTTTCTTATTCATATTGTAACCTGATTCAAAGATTTAAAGAAAGATTTCAGCGAATGTACTTTACTCCATCAGTACTGAAAAGATCCCAGAAAACAGTAAAAGGGACAAATATTTTATGAGTTCTTTTTATCCTTATGTTTTCATTAAATAGCAATTTTCTCTGTTGCTATGTCATAATCAAATAGGGGGAGATTGTTGATCCAAACCCTCAGTGATTTGATAATGACCCTATCTTAAATACTTAGTGAAAATTATAAGTAAACAATATGTATCAGAGTTTCACTATCGCTGATAAGTACTAAGATCTTACAGTACTGCTGATAGGAACTCTCACACTTTTAGATTAAACATTCAGCGAACACTGTTCACCATATCGCTGAGTCTGTTCAGTCCTTATGGCGATCGCTGATAAGTTAGTTGTTTACTTATGATCCCTGAAGACAAGATTCACGTCAACAAAGGTTCTACGCTGAAGTCGAAGATCAAGCTCAAGAACCAGCGACAAGTCTCCTAATGAACTGATGCGGATCAGCGAAGACTCAGATTTGTCCACTCAACGTGAAGTATCAAGTACAAGACTTTAGCTATCGCTGAACTTTATCATCTGCTGAATAGTAAATGATAATCGCTGAATCAACGAAAGCTGATCATGAAGTCCTCCGTACAAAGTACTTTTGTCTTAACCTCCCTTGCACGCCACCGTACGAAATGTCAGAAAAGAACCTCCGAAAATCTGAAATCGTACAACCACTCTAATACTACACTGTTCATTCATGCGGCTGCTAAGGTTGTCAACAAAGGTCAATGACATGCAACCAATCCGCTGATGACACGTGTAAAGTGAATACTGAATTGCATTAAATGCATGCAGTATATAAAGAGATGAACTCACTTCATTTGAAGTAACTTGCTAACTCTGGACAAGTTCAAATCTCTCAAGATAGGATTTTATTAGTAATCTCCTTATCTTTCTTAGTGCAAGAAAATCTTAGTGTTCCAACTTGTTTAGATTTAGGTTTATCCTTAATCTTGTTTCCGCAACAAGCTGTAAATTGTTAATGATTTATCAATAAACAATTTAGAAAAGTAAAATAGTGTGTTTGTATTCAACCCCCCCTTCTACAAACTTGTTTAAGCCTTTCGGGACCAACAGTGAATTCCCTCCACACCAAGTCACACCAAAAATATCATAGTTTATAAATCAGTTATGAAAGAGTTTATACAAATCATAACAGCACACTTTAAAATGATATGCACACATTGACACATGCTACTGGCATACTCTATAGTCACACACACCGTGACAGCGCAATAGAGCACACACGCTAAAGTCACACACACCGTGACAGCGCAATAGGGCACACACCGCCCATATATGAAACAAATTCATATATAATTATTATGGGACACACCCCCATTTCACACCAAAGCCAGAGCATGGTCACACACATTTAAATCACACATAATGTCACACAGATAATCTACGCTTTGAAGTATAAGCAGTTGAAATAAAACACACAGTTAGATAATAACCATGCCATACACTTATTCTTCGCTTTGAAATAAAGACAGTTGAAAAGCACACAGTTAGATAATAACCATCAAACACACTTGTATAAAATTTAGGTTTAGAAAGACTCGCCTGGGGTCCTGCTTAAAAGTTCTTACTCGCACCGATCATCTCTACACCTACAAATTAAACCCATCACACATACCGGGTAAGACACACTGGATCCTACTGAGTTTTATTAACTTGAAAAGTCTCAGCCGGATAAACACTGGATCCCAAGTCCCGGTCTCAAAATAAATAGATTCCGAATCTATATATTAAATATCGGACCTTAATTTAATTTAACAAATTACCGAATCTCAACTTAATAACTAATACCGAAACTCAAATTAATAATTCATACCGATTCAATAATTAAATTCAGTACTGGACTCCACTACCAACAATTCTAGATAGGAATTACTTAAGCCCACTTTTAATGGACTCTACCGTGGCCCAATCCCAAAATGCAATCCACTACCGAAATCCTTGGATTAAAAAATAGGATTTCCGGATCTGCTCTTTTAAGTCCAAAACTCTCTTTCAGCTTTTTTCAAAATTCCGGATCTCTTTTCTAAATACCGGAACATCAGCCTAATAATAAACAAATACCGGATCTTGTTTAATATCAAATACCGGATCATTAAATAAATCAAGCCCACTACATGGATTCGGCACAAACATCAACATTTCGGGTCCATCAAATCAATTCCGGATCTGGTGGCCTGGATCTAAATTCCGGATTTCCCCCAAACCCACTTCCGGATTATGGAAATAAATTCCGGATCTGTAAGTGTGAGTTCCGGATCTGATAAAGGTCAAGCCCAACAGAAAATAATGGATTCCGGATCCATCATTAACAATACCGGATCCTCACTAAATCGACTATTCCGGAACTTTAATTCTTTTTCAACTATTCCAGATCTTCTATTTTACCCAGTTCCGGATCTATTCTAAACTAATTCCGGATCCAAAAAGGGTTCCGGTGTTACTTTCAAATTCCGGATCTCAACATACGACGGCATAATCTATGGGATTAGCTTCGATTGACCAAATATTAGAAATAAACATCTCCTAGATGGAGTAACTCAAGATAAATCTCTAAGAAATGATGATTTTACATGGGATTACATAACTCATCAACACATTTCAAGGGATTAACCATTCATTCCATAAATACCCAGAAAACTTCAATTTCTTTTCCATGATTAAACTACATCAGACCCAATTTGATAGAAGGTGAGAATAAACGAGTTCATATCTTTACCTTGTATTGATTGCTTGAAAATCTCTCTTCCTTCTTCCCGAAATGATTGCCATAAGAACAATTCTTTCTCTTCTCCTTCTCTAAGCCGCCACACACACACACACACACACACAATTTGAGATATTGAGAATCCCTAGGGTTTTCCACTCTTTTATACCTTATCACAAGCACACTAAACTTTCTCTTTTTCTCACTTTGCACCACCAAACTTACATTTATTGAAATTAAGAACACGATTGTTACATCATCCTCCCCTCAAAAGAATTCCGTCCCCGGAATTCCATATTCGAACAATCGAGGAAAACGGTTCCTCAGCTTTCTAATCTTGCGATCTATAATCGCCAACTGTTCCCCCACAAAATCCAACTTTCACCCTCACGAATGTCTTCCATCAATACGACAATGCCTTCCCCAACAAGCACTTCCTAAGATTCGACACGGGAAATGTCGAATGAACTCCCACTATGCGTAACCCTTCAACACTAGGGCGTATACCAACGAATCTAACACACTTACAGCTACCTACAACTCTTATCCTGAAAATGTTCTCAATAAAAGAAAACGCCTCGGGTTAGCCGTAGCAATGCCATCCACACCTCTAGACTCACGGTTTTAAAACGCGTCAACCTCAGGGTTTCACACACAATTTCACCTTCTTAAAAGAACGAATTCTATCGAAGTTACGCCACAACAACATGTCTCCCTTATAAAATAACGACACTCAATTCGCCAACTAATCACAAAATCAACCTTGAATATCACCTTAACTCGCAGTTAAGATTCTATTCAACAGATTACCCACAATTCTACCACCACTTTCCCAACACAAAACACTTCTAAGGCAGATAACACTTTCTCGCATTAATTAAACTGATCACAAACCACTGATAACAATCAATTTACACGTTTTTATCACACCGACACTCCTATACTACTACCAAGTCTAATCCAATGGTCCTTCACCCCGAGCACTACATTCGACAACTTTCTTCCACTACCTTCTCAAACATAAAACACATTTCCAAAGAATGACTCACTAGAAGGTGCACACTCTTTACCAATCACACAAGCTAACTTTCCTCAACGCTTAAACCAATCATATACACACCAAACCTCTTTCTCATACTCCCACCATAAGTTCATGCCCTCGATGTTCTGAAAACATTGCTTCCCCCTTTCCGTGCCACTAGCCACACTTTCTACTTCCTGTTTACTCACTTATTCCAACCTATCGTCCCAACTACCTCAGGCTAGAATGGGAGATTTCTTGCTCAACATTGGCCACTTCATACCCAAATTTTCAATGATCACTATGCCTACTAATAGTTTCACCTTATCTCATACGAGAAATTCTACCCAGTCAATCCGAAATACCACTCAATGCTCGAAGCGACCACACACTTCTCATTTCTCAAACGATATTAACTCCCTCGTTTGCATTTCCTTTACACACAAGGATTAGCTTGACATTCCCAAAGATTTCGTATCTACTACGAAACATCATAACTAATCAATCCAAAAGCACACACTTGCACACGCCAACTCATTTTCAAAACCAGGAGTTTACAAGGCGCACACACACTCACATATTTGGATGTTCCAACCTCACAGTTACCACCTGACTTCAAGTTGTAAAATATACGACATCACTTCGACCCCAAATAGGTTAACCATCACTAGTGTTACCAATCCAAACATCTATCATTTCTCAACCACCCTTTGTCACTCTTCCACCAACTAGAGAGTAAGAAAACACATCTCTATTATCCGATCCTTGAGTTGAAACTCTCAAGATTTCAAATCCCTACATCGGGAACCCCTAGAATAAAGACTCATTAGGGATTAGGAGCTCACCTCCAACCAATTATTTTCTTTAAGAACCTTAAAGATTCTACTTCACACGGGCACTCACCCCAAACATTCAAACACTACACCTTCTAGATAGTATCATCAATCGCCTCATTAATAATCTACACATCACCCTAAACCGTTGCCTTCATGACAAGGTTAAGATTTCACACACTACTGTTACTCTCCATACATTAATCACCACACTCCACACCCTACTATTAGTCTTCACACTCAATCCACCACACTCTACACACTATCAAAATCAGAATAACGGTAATCAAGCACACCCACGCACCTGTAAATTCATAATGACATTGGCCAGATGTGATTTGAGTTTACCTTACAAGAGAGTCCTCAATACCTTCGTCCTAATTTCTCAGTGTTTAAAGTCTTCCCTTAAAGGCTTCCTATATCTCAGTTGGGTCCTCCTACTCCATAGTTTAAGTTTAGGCCCATCCGGTCACCAAAATCCCTTAAACTAGAGCTCTGATACCAATTCTAACAACCCACACCAAACTATCATACTAAAAGCCACTTCATTAATTAAAAACGCCATAATCGGCTCAACTATGTCACACTATCAAGATTACAGACTGGGTTTGCGGAAATAACCCTAACTACAGCTGAGATCATAATTACAAAATAAAAGGAAAGCCTTCTAATCCTCCTATAAGCAACCTCCGCCTCATGCCTTGCCAACTTCTAAGGAAGCTTTCGACTACCTGCTTACCTGAAAAGGTTTTAGTTTTGAAAAGCGAGGGTTAGACCATGAGGTCTAGTGAGTTCCCTCCACACCAAGTCACACCAAAAATATCGTAATTTATAAATCAGTTATGAAAGAGTTTATACAAATCATAACAACACACTTTAAAATGATATGCACACATCGACACATGCTACTGGCATACGCTAGTCACACACACCGTGACAGCGTAATAGAGCACACACGCTAAAGTCACACATACCGTGATAGCGCAATAGGGCACACACCGCCCATATATGAAACAAATTCATATATAATTATTATGGGACACACCCCCATTTCACACCAAAGCCAGAGGATGGTCACACACATTTAAATCACACGTAATGTCACACAGATAATCTACGCTTTGAAGTATAAGCAGTTGAAATAAACACACAATTAGATAATAACCATGCCACACACTTATTCTTCGCATTGAAATAAAGACAGTTGAAAAGCACACAGTTAGATAATAACCATCAAACACACTTGTATAAAATTTAGGTTTACAAAGACTCACATGGGGTCCTGCTTAAAAGTTCTTACTGGTACCGATAATCTCCACACGCACCTACAAATTAAACGCATCACACATACCGGGTAAGACACACTGGATCCTATTGTGTTTTATTAACTTGAAAAGTCTCAGCCGGATAAACACTGGATCCCAAGTCCCGGTCTCAAAATAAATAGATTCCGGATCTATATATTAAATACCGGACCTTAACTAATTTAACAAATTACCGGATCTCAACTTAATAACTAATACCGAAACTAAAATTAATAATTCATACCGATTCCATAATTAAATTCAGTACTAGACTCCACTACCAACAATTCTAGACAGGAATTACTTAAGCCCACTTTTAATGGACTCTACCGTGGCCCAATCCCAAAATGCAATCCACTACCGAAATATTTGGATTAAAAAAATAGGATTTCCGGAACTGCTCTTTTAAGTCCAAAACTCTCTTTCAGCTTTTTTCAAAATTCCGGATCTCTTTTCAAAATACCGGAACATCAGCCTAATAATAAACAAATACCGAATCTTGTTTAATATCAAATACCGGATCATTAAATAAATCAAGCCCACTACATGGATTCGGCCCAAACATCAACATTCCGGGTCCATTAAATCAATTCCGGATCTGGTGGTCTGGATCCAAATTCCGGATTTCCCCCAAGCCCACTTCCGGATTATGGAAATAAATTATGGATCTGTAAGTGTGAGTTCCGGATCTGATAAAGGTCAAGCCCAACATAAAATAATGGATTCCGGATCCATCATTAACAATACCGGATCCTCACTAAATCGACTATTCCGGATCTTTAATTCTTTGTCAACTATTCCGGATCTTCTATTTTATCCAGTTCCAGATCTATTCTAAATTAATTCCGGATCCAAAAAGGGTTCCGGTGTTACTTTCAAATTCCGGATCTCAACATACGACGGCATAATCTACGGGATTAGCTTCGATCGACCAAATATTAGAAATAAACATCTCCTAGATGGAGTAACTCAAGATAAATCTCTAAGAAATGATGCTTTTACATGGGATTACATAACTCATCAACACATTTCAAGGGATTAACCATTCATTCCATAAATACCCAGAAAACTTCAATTTATTTTCCATGATTAAACTACGTCAGACCCAAATTGATAGAAGATGAGAATAAACGAGTTCAAATCTTTACCTTCTATTGATTGCTTGAAAATCTCTCTTCCTTCTTCCCAAAATGATTGCCATAAGAACAATTCTTTCTTTGGTCCTTCTCTAAGCCGCTACACACACACACACGATTTGAGATATTGAGAATCCCTAGGGTTTTCCACTCTTTTATACCTTATCACAAGCACACTAAACTTTCTCTTTTTCACACTTTGCACCACCAGCCTTACATTTATTCAAATTAAGATCACGGTTGTTACATCATCAGACAAGAACAACCGTACCAAAGTTTAGTACACCACTTCCAATTGAGGTTCATGCTTCTAAGATATATACTCGTGCTATAATCAGAGATGTTCAGAATGAGATAAATGAATCGGTTTGGTCCTGTTTCCAATCATCTGTGAGTTTGGTAGATGATTCTGATGTTATTGTTGTGGTTGAGAAGAAGAAGGTTCAACATAAAAAGAAAGATGGTGAATCCAGTTCAAATCTAGAAGCATATGTAAAAGAGTATGATCACAAGGTTCGTTTCGTTTAGATATTCATAATGATAATCAGTCACTTTTTCTTTTGTATTATTCAGTCTGAATAATAGGTATCCATTTTATATTCATATTGAATATCTACGCTTTATTCAGACTGAATAAAGTTGGAGTTAATTGTATGTTAATTTTAACTTATTATTCATTGTGAATAATGAAGTCATTTGAATTTATTTGCAGATTGTGCATAATAAGACCACTGGTTCTTTGGATTGTAGCTGCTTGTTTAACCATCATTATGGTTTTCTATATGTCGACATATTTTTTTGTGTATTAAAGAATATGTGCATTGAATAGATACCGTTGCAATATATAGTGAAGCGTTGGAGAAAATATCTAATTTCTTCTGAATTGTTGAAGAAACGTCATTGGTTTGGAGAAAGAAACGAGCGTCGTGAGAAACTCGAAAATGATGCTCAAGCTGCCTTTGATTACTGCATTGGTCTAGTAGTTGATGATATGGACAAGCTTGAAGACTTTGTTTTGAAAATTCAAGAGTTAAATACTAATTTGGTGATGATATGGATGTAGTGTTCCTCATCGCAGTACCGAAGTGGTGATGAATTCATTGTTTGGCGTGTCAAAACCAGAAGTTGTTGATATTCATAATCCTAAACCAATAAGAAACAAACGTTGTGGTACGGGCATGAGGTTGAAGACTAGTAAAGAAAAAGCAATTGAAAAGAGTAAAAAGGCAAAGAGATTGTGTAGTAAAATGTCTAACCATGACTCACGCAATTGCCCATCGAGAAATGATGTTAGTAAGTACAACTTTTTTAGTTTGTAATAGTGGTATTAATCTTTAGTTTCCTTTTTTATTCATTTTGAATATTGATTAATAAAACAATTCATATGATGATTTTTTTGAATTTCAAAATTATTTTTGACATATCTTTTTCTTATTCACTATGTATGATATAGATTTATTCACAATGAATGAAATGCAATATGCAGAACAAGTCATATTCACTTTGGATATTAAATATTATTCAAAGGGAATAAAATTACATGTTTTTTCACTGTGAAATTAATAGATATATTCACCATGAATAAAAGGCAATATCTATTATTCTGAATGAATAAAATTGCTTGAATAAAGGTATATACTCAGTATGAATGTAACTTCTCACAAACATCTTAACAACGTTTTAACAATAATAAACAATTTTATTATTATTACATTTTTTATTTTTTATTATTCTGTCTGAATATAACTAAAAGTTTTTAGCTAAAAGGTTTATTCAGTCTGAATAAAATTTTAGTGAATAAAATTTTTAGTTATATTCACTTTGGATATTAACCATTATTCAAAGTGAATAAACTTACAGTTTTTTTCACTATGAAAGTAATAGATATATTCACCGTGAATAAAAGACAATATCTATTATTCTGAATGAAAGGCAATATCTATTATTCATTAAGAAATAAATCAACCAAAACCAACATCAACATTGTTATATTTCTACAATTCATCAAAACAACCATTTTTTAATTTGTTCCAATTCATTTAAACAAACCATTAAACCAACCAAAAACTACACATATTGTTCAACGAAAAAAACACGACATAACTGTTTTAACATCATCATTCACCAATATCATCACAACCCACCAAGTTATTGTTCCAACCCATTCAATCCAAATAAAAACAACAACTACTGTTCAACTAAAGAAACTGACATAATTGTTCAGACATATTCATCCACCAAACATCATACCAACCGACTGAATAATTGTTCCAAACCACCAAACAACCAAACAACCAAATGTCCTATCTTTTGGTTGGAGTTCCTTTTTGGGAGGGAGTCCCTCGCCATTTAGGTGTACTTTTTTTTTCTGTTTATATATTGCCAGGAGTGCCGCCTCCTTTCCAAAAAAAAATGTTCAAGAGAATCTTACCAGTGTTCATTCATCTTCTTAACGCCTACATTATGCTGCTTAGGCGTTCTTCCTTCATTTTGTCTGCATTTTCTTCAATCTCCTCCCTCTTATCTTGTGGAAACTCCTCAAATGCATTTACCTCCTTCATCACCCATTCCTTTTTCTCATTTATGTCTGACAAAAGCATTTTTGTGACATATTTGTATCATAGTTTTCTTAACTGCGATTTTTGAGCTGGTGACTCTTCCTGCAAACCACAATCCCAATTTTTTACGTTTCCTCTCATGAATGTCTCCATATGTCTCATCATGAATAAATCACAATCTTTTGTATTTTCTTTTGTTCTCCATTTCATGACTTCCCGTTTGGGGACTATTCGACTGAACTTGTTTGATCGTCCATCCCCAAGGTTTTCAAGGAACTTCATAAACACTTTTTGCATCATTATATATATATCATACTTATTATTCATAATACAAAATAACATAATTATTATTAATGTATATTAGATGATATATTATTCTACTTACCACTATTTTTGGTACATTCCCGTATTTTGCTGAATCTGGAATATCAGTTGCACTGTTTTCTAGAATGTGGGATGCTCCATTTTTAGATCAAAACATAACTGATAATAATGTGCATGCTTGATAATCGGGAAAAATATCTGCATGAATATTTTAGGTTATATATTATATAATGTATGAAATAAAATTAATTCAAATAATATTTTTAATCTAATTGTTTTGTACTAGTTCAACTTTCTGTAGAACTTGTAATTCTGCATTCCCCTTCATGTTCTCACAAAAGTTTATTGTGAAGAGTTTTAAATTCTTATCTAGAATAAATCTTTCCTCGAACATTTCATCTTGCTGTTGAAATGAAGAATATGATAATTTAGTATTAATATTTATATGTAATTTAGTTTAAAAGTCTAGTAAACTTACAAAATTTTTTGCACTGCAGAATAATCTCTTTGGAGAATCTTTGCTTCTTAATCTCTCCTCATAATTCAGTATGACTGACCAGCTGTCAATGACGTTGGCAAATGGTTCTGATTCTGGAATCATACTCTCAAACATCACTTTGAAACTGGACTGGCCGTCATTTGTAGCAAAGACAACATCCCTGTTTAAAATTTAATTAAATATTTAAATGTTTTGTTGAATATGATATGATATAAGAAGATCATGAATTCATATGATTTTCATAATAAATATCAATATTTATTATGATATGAATTTCACTTTGAATATTTACTTTTATTCAAACTGAATATAAAGTTATATTCAAAATGAAATATAAAGTGATTTTCAATTTGAATATTTAGTTTTATTCAGACTGAATAGAAGTTATATTCAAAGTGAATATAAAGTGATAATGCTAAATGAATAAAAGTTAATAATCCACAATATGTATTACTTTTAAAACTTACAGTTTATCTCCCTGTAAAGCAAATATCCAACTGCCAACATTGTTCTCGGTTGTTGTTGTATTCTTTGTTGGATCGACTCTCCATTGAAGATAAGGTGATTTTAGTTGTTCAACAAGTTTTTCTATTCTTTTTAACTTATTCTCAGGGTCATTCACTTCCTTTTGTTTTATTCTAATTACAAGTGACCCTTTTGTTGACAACCTCTTCCTCCCCAACAACTTTTTCTTTTTGTTTTTTTGGGGAATCTACCTGTGATATCCCCAGATCAAAAGTTGGATTTGATGTTTGGGGCTCATTCTTTTCTTTCTTCTCCTCCTCAGCCGTCTACTCTTCTGTTTTCTTCTCTTCTTCTTTATTCTTCTCTTCATTCTTCTTCTCTACTTCCCTTTCTTTTTCATTCTTCTCCTCTTCACTCTTGCCTTCTTCATTCTTCTCCTCTATCCTCTTCTCATCTCATGCCTCCTTCATCTCCTCTTTCCTCTTCTCATCTTCCTTCATCTCTTCCTTCTTCTCATCTCCTCCCTCCATCTCATCTTCATTTTTCTCTTCTTTGTTCTTATCATTCCTGCTTTCATCTTTACCAACTTTTTGTTGCATTTCGATATCTGCAACAACATTCTCTATTCCTTCTGTAACAGTGATCTCCAACCTCTCTTGACTTTCATCCTGTTCTTCACTAATTTTATGTTCCATCTCTATATTTGCAACAACATCCTCTATGACTTTTGTTGCCAAAATATCCAACCTATCCTCAATTGCTTGTTGGTTTTCTTCTTCTGCAGTATTAAATGCATCATGAATCTTTGTTGTTGTTTCCAGCTCATTCCAATATTGTGTACCATCAGGCCATATCACCTTTCTTGGTGTTTCCTCAGTAACCTCATCATTTGTTTTGTTTCCTTCTTCACAAACAATGGGACACTGTTCATTATCTTCCTCCATCTTCTCTCTCTCTTCATTTTTTTATCTTCCTCCATCTCATCTCTCTCCTCTACTTTATCTTCCTCCATCTTCTCTATCTCCTCTTATTTATCTTCTTCCATGTTCTCTTTCTCCTCTTCTCCCCTGATCTTTACAAACTCCTCTGTCTTTTCTGCATTATCCACATTATCTTTCAGAAAAATCATTTCTGATTTTGAGGGAAATGATTTCTCATAACTGATTTTCCAATCAATGAGATTGTTGTCATCTGGGTACAAAATCATGGCTTGTTTTACGTTGTATTCAATCTCTGCTTTGTTTGCATAGTGTTCTTCTAAGCCTTCATCGAGCATCTTCAAAAACTCCTGTTTATTTTTTACAGAGATTTTAGTTATCCAACTAAGTACTATAATTCAAATGTATATATATCTTTATACCTTAGTTGTCTTTTTGTTGGTTGAATTCTCATCCCTTTCTTCTCTTTCCTCATACTCTTCTGCAAAATCCCCTCTGCAAAAACCTCCGTTGCTTATCTCCGTCATCTCTCTCGTCTTCATTCTTTCAGTATTCCATTCTTTTTATTGCAGGCCTCGCTCTCTTGTGCACTAATCCAGAGAATTTTGTTGAATCAAGATACAGAAGCATCATTCTGTAAAATGTAAATATGTAAATATGAAAATTCTTATATTATGAATTTATGAATTCCTAATTGAATAATAATGTATATTCATGCTTAAACTAATCATACATTCAATAGATTAACATGCATATCATATTTATGCAATTTATAATACCTATAGATTAAAAGTTATTCATTCTGAATATCTAACTTTATTCAGTCAGAATAAAATTAAATATTCAGAATGAATAACTTTTAATATTCAGTCTGAATATGTTTTGTTATTCAAACTTATTCATACTGAATAATGAATGTATTGCTTCTTAACCCATTCCATAAACTATCAACTACAATGCATATCAAAGTTATACATAATGAATAATGAAGTTATATAAGCTTACCTAAGCCTAACTAGGATATTAATCTTGAATAAAAACAGATATTAAAGTTGATTACACACCGTCAGAAATGTTATTGGTCCTGTATAGAAGCTTGCATCTGATTCATGGTTCCAACCTATCTTGCTTTCTTCTGCACAGTCAATAATGTATTTACACCAATTAACATTCTTAAAATCCAAATCTTTGCCTAGATGTGACACAATGGCAATATTGCATGTCCCCATCTTCATACAAACACACATTGAATTCACAAACAAAACAATGAAATCCAACTTGAAATTCCAATCTGTGCTATGTGACTCAGTTATATTCTTCACAATGTCTTTTGGCCTTATCAATTGTTTGTCAAACTGTGATCTCCAATTCCGTATAATCTCATCCCATTCAATGTCTGTGTCAAGAGCATTGATATCAACACCTTCATTCTTCAATCCCAGAACATTATTCATAGAATCTGTTGTAACTTTAATTGGACCGTTTCTTGTTCTTATGACCATGTCCTTTGGGTCAAAGTTGTATATTATGTCGTGTGCAAGTTTTGCAGGTATTGAATCAATCTGCATATTAAACAAACTTTCAAACCCTATTTCTTTAATGCAGTTAATTTGGGGCAGCCTCATCTTGCCAGTAACATGCATTAAATTCTTTGGAGTTGTTCTGATTGACAGAGATCTGTATTGGGCATTCTTCTGTGCCTTATTTTTTACTTTCTTCTTTCTTCATTTTGCTCGAACTTTCATCTCTTTTCGTCTTTCTTGAATAGTTGTTAGTACCGAAAATGTACTAAATATATGAAAGTTTTGTAAAGCTTGTGTAAAGCTTGTTATGTCTAGTATGTCCCTATAAATAGGTGTTAGGAGCTCATTTGTGTGGTGTGGCACAATGTAGAGAGCTAATCTTGTGAGAGAAAGAGAGAGTCATCTTGTACTAAAATGATATTAAAATCTAATATGAGGATGACGTTTGTATCTCGATCTCTCAATTAATCTTGAATTGTCGATTGAATCTGGGACAACAATAGTCATCTTTTTTTTAAGGTTTCCTTCTTCTGCTTATCTATAAACATTTTTGATATTCAAAACAAAAATGATTAGTATATGTATTCAGTTAGTTTTTATCAATATCTGAAAAATGAATCATAATAATACCTTTTCTCTCTTGTTTTGTTTTTTTCTTTGATGAAGACACTTAGTCTTCATGCTTTCTCTTCTTTTCTATTTAAATTCAAACAATTAACAAAAATAGAATTTAATCAGTCTGAATAATAGGTATATATTGAGAAGTTGAAGTTATATTCAATCTGAATATTTTACCTTTATTCAGATTGAATAAAGGTATATATTCAATATGAATATCACTTCTCACAATCATCTTAACAACGTTTTAACAATAATAATCAATTACACTTTTTATTTTATATTATTCAGTCTGAATAATAGGTATATATTAAGAAGTTGAAGTTATATCCATACAGAATATTTACATTTTATTCAGACTGAATAAAGGTACATATTCAGTATGAATATCACTCCTCACAAACATCTTAACAACGTTTTAGCAATAATAATCAATTACACTTTTTATTTTTTATTATTCAGTCTGAATATAACTAAAAGTTTTTAGCTAAAAGGTTTATTCAGTCTGAATATAGTATATATTCAAGATGAATATAACTACTCACAAAAATGTTAACAACGTTTTAAGTTTAGTAATCAACCACATTTTATGTGCGTATATTTAGTCTGAATAAAACGTTTAAAATAAACGTTTAAGTTATATTCGTTTTGAATATCTACCTTTATTCAAACTGAATAAAGGCATATATTCTAAACGAATATAACTACATAAATAACATGTTAACAACGTTTTAGGTTTAGTAATCAAACACATTTTATTTGAAACTATTAAAATTGAATACAATGTTTATGAATAAAGGCAGATATTCAAAACTAATATAAATACATATAAAATAAATCTAACAATATATCAGTGTTTTTACTCTTCATTTGTAGCATTCATTCATGAAATCTATTGTGTTCTTCATTTTTCCGTTTTATGGTTTTTTCGAATCAGATTTTACTTATTTTGCAACTCTATCTATTAAAAGCTGAATATAAACCTTAATTTTTTGCTTCTTAATCTGTAAAAGTTTAATAAAAACCCTAACTATTCAGTTTCGACAGATTTTCAAACATTTAAACTTACCTGTTGTCATAAGTTATCCTATCGGAATGTTATCTCTAGTTTCTTCACTTGAATCTGTCATTTTTGTTGCTGTTTTTATGTTTTCTACGAAGATCGTCTTCTTCTTCGTCTTAGTATTCAACAATGAAAGTTTTAGTGAGAGAAAATGTGGATCCCAGATTAGTGCAATATCGTAGAAATCAATAATAATAAGCAATAAACACGATATGGTTTCAATACGTCATCCCTCTATTTCATAAACCATTCAGAGAATAATAAGAGTACGATTACAATGGTTGAGAGATGATTAACCTACAAAATAAGGCTAACACAACTTTAAATACTAAGGCCTAAGAAACTTTGGCCCATGGCCCATTACAATGATTTAGCCCATTAAGACATTTACATAATAAACCTTGAACTTCTATTCAATCAAATTTATTCCCAACAATCTCCCCCTTTGAATCGAAGTTCAATTTTGCGCCAGTTCGGAACATATCTCTTTCGGAGTGCAAAAAGAATCTCGAAGCTTCGGATGGCTTTGTGGAACTCGATACGGTCTTCAACAATTTCTAAGGCTTCTCAGGCGTTTACCTCGTTAAGACTTACAATAAACGATTTCCGGATTTCCTTTTACTTGGCAATTATTTCTCTTAAAGCATCTCTGACCTTTAACAATGTTCCATCGCATAATCTTTCAACTTGGCTGAAGCGGAGAAACTTCTTTTCGTTCAGCTCCTTGAGATAGATGATTCCAAATTCTGGTTGCATCAGCATTGTGTTGACGGGGTACATCTTCAGTTCAGGGGCTTTCTGATCGGGTTTCAACAGATTTATTTTCTTCGTCCTGTGCTCGACTCCCATCTGAAAATCATAGGACATGGTTACCGTGTATTTCAGGAATCGCTTGACCGCTTCAAGTGCTTTGGTGATGTGGAGTGGTCGGATAGTTCGGGTTCAGAGGTCTTTGAGGATGGCGTGGAAGTCGTTCAGTCTGAGGTTCTTGAAGTCGGCTTCAGAGAAAGTCCATTCTTTCGCGTCTTCTCGTTTGACAGTAAAGACGGGGGACCAGATCTTCAGAATGCGGCCAGACCTGATCTTGGTGACTTCGGTTATCTTGTGCTTTGTTCTGACCTGACTAACCGGTAGACTCCTTTTCATGACCTCTAAGTATTGTTTCTTGTAAGCGTCGTCGAACTTTGCTAATCTGAGGCAAAAAGTAGGATCGAGATATCGTAGTTTGTGGACGAACAACCTCCTTAGAGAATCCTCTAGGAAGGGGATCATGATTATAATTTTCTCCCATCTTACAAGTTGTGGGGGTTGATCAGAAGCTATTTCTTGCTGAGGAGATGTCGGATGTGCTGGTGTAGAAGTCTCGGGTAGAAGTTCAGCATAGGCAGGCGTACTCTGAATGGACTGAAGAAGAAACTGATCGTATTCTTCGTCGGCATCAGTTGGGAAGATCAGGTTTACCTCGGATTTTATTGCACGGGCGGCTTTTTCGTACCATGTATTTTCAGTTTCCGGGTCGATCTCAGACTCAAGATCTATCATTTCAAAATCTGGCTGTTCCATTGTTGAGCATCCGATCAGTTCTTGGGATTCACCCTCGGGCTTTTCAACCGTTGGGTCTTCTTCATCTGAGATGTCCATGTCGATAACCCTTTTGACTAGACTTAAATGATTTTGTGGCATGTCTTCTGATGGTGCCACTTAAATGATTTTGTGCGAGCGTTTGAGTCCGCCAGCTTGACTTTTGCAGGTTTCTTCGAGTGAGGCGACCCTGTCGGACAAGGTGGTAAGGGCATTCTGAACGTCCTTCAGGATCGAGTCAAGCTGGTCCAATCTGTTGTTGAATAAGGAAGGCAGGGCGGTTACCTGTGAGCGAAGTACGAAGATAAGGTCGGTTTCGGTTGAAGAGTCGGAGTTGGCTTGTTGAAGTAGCTGGGCGAGAAGCATAGTCTTTAGGTTGTCCACCGAGTAAGATGGCTAAGCAGGTGTCAGTGGAGGTGTTGGTACGGATTTGGCTTCGACTACCTTCTCCTTTCCTTTCAGTAAGCTCCGAACTTTGTCAAGCTCCATTTTGAACTCATTGGTCATTGCCTCCCGGACAGCCTTTAGGGCGCCATCCAAATATTCCCTTGACACGAAGTCGGGTAAGGTAACACCGGGATCACTTAGATTACCCGTTGAGGTCACAACTGTTGAAGCAACCGAAGTGCCACCTACGTTCATAGTTGGCATGATGTTAGCTAAGGTAGGATTTCCATCCGATCCTCGTAATCCGCTCAAGGGCAGACTTACTACGGATGTTCCGATCAGTTTACTTAATTCACCGATAGTAGCAGTAGGTATCTGTGTCCTAGCCAAAGAATGTATTAAAATGTCAAGTGGCTCTAGACTCGACGGTGCACTGAAAGAAGTCGAGAACGGGGGAGGTTGTTCTCTATTTTCAATATCAAAACTCTCCAAGTGAGAGAATGATAGATTATGTGCTAAGTCCCCGTGAGAAATTGAGACAAGTAACTGTTGAGAGTTACTTGAGTTGCTAGGGGGGTGTGCAGTTGCGTCGCTAGGTCCACGACGGCTTCTTCAATGTCTCGTCCCAACGGATCAGACAAGGCAGTAGACGTGGCAACCTGAGCGACACGGGCTCGGGTTCGCTCATTCTCCGTTCTATTTAGGAGACTCACTCTCTCATGATTCCTTTTAGATCTCCATTCTCTCCGCCTCACCTGTTCCAGATTTTCAACTAATTATCCCTCCTCTATCCTTATGTCTCACGTATTCGGCTCGGAGTTAGGGATGTTGGAGGGTGTGGGTAAGTTGGATGGAGTTTCCTCGGTCATGGGAGGGCGACGTCCGATACGGGAAGGTATCATGGATATGCGGATGGCTTGATCCGTATCGGAGTCGGTTGTTTCAGAATCCAATGCGCCGTCTTGGGTGAACGATGATATAGGTTCAGTGGTGTTGGTTCCGAGGTCTTGGTCAAGTAGTGTGGCATTAACGACCGGGACCTCGTGTAGAGTAGTCGACGGTCTGGCGTCATCGGTGGTACGGGTGGTTGAGGTAATGTGTGGGGGAGTAGGTGGTCGACATGTAGATGGTCGGGAAGGTTGGCTTAAGGAAGCTCGGGTATGGCTAGTACCGATATGCGAATCCTCAGCATCGCCCGCTTCAGTTCCCCTCACAGTATGTACTCTCAGCACGCCCCGTCCTGGAGCCCCAGCTACCCAGACTTTACCTCCTCTTGTTCTAGGACCCTCACGTCTCTCGGGCCTAGCTCCTTGCGGAGGTCCCTTCGGCTCTGGCTGGACTACAGGAGCACCTAATCTTAGCGATTGTCTATATGCTATCACACTCGGTGCTTGCGGATTTGCATATGCCAGTAGGGCTTCAGTTATATGCATGGCTTGTGCGTTGGATGGGTTGTGAATAACAAGGTAATATAGACTGAAAGGAGGACATACTGGGTGATTAGCGCGGCACAGAATGTCTGGGTTGGCGTCCATGTGTTGACAGATGGCAAGCTGCAGAAATCGGATGTATGGGATGAACTTGCGCTATTTGGTTCTGCCGATGGCGCGTATGGTGTTCACCAATTCATGCTAGATGATTGCAAAAATATCCACGTGTCGGTCGTAGATGACGGCATGAACTAGGCGTAGGAAGTTGCCGGTACATTGGTCAATGCCTTTCCACCTTGAAAATAGGCACCGGTTCAATATCGTGAAGAGTGTGTACCATATCGTAGCGAGGTACTTCCTGTTGAAGGCAGACGGCTGGTTCAGTGCATGGTTGTACCCCAAGGCCCGAATTTCGGCGCAAAGCGTGTCATCGTCAATGGCTGGATCAAATGCAGCGCGGCCGCCAGCAGTAGCTTCAGGTAGAGAGAGCAGTCATCGGAAAGATTCCAGTGTGAGGACGAAAGGATGGTGGTCGATCGTCGCTTGAATTGTTAAAGTGTTGTTGCCGGTGACGACCCGGATGGTGTTCCAGACTTGTTGTAAACAGAGAACCGGGACGTCGGTAGTCGCCGTGAGTGCGTAACAGAGTGGGTGGACGAGGAGGATGTCCACGACCACTCGGTTTTGTGGTCGGAACTCAGCAGCATCGAGGTGATGATTGTTGCCCTCGATTTCAGAGATGTGATCAGGTGAGACTAAGGCGTTGTCGGCCTCCTCGTCAATGAATTCCTCTTGAGGTGGGTTGCCTTGTGGTTGTTGTTCAGCCATTTGATTACCTGAAAGACAACGTGTTAGTATATAGTTATTTGCAAGATGTGACAGTATGTACCTTGGCGATGATCGGCGCAAAATCACTAGAGTGAGAAATATGGCAGTGAGAAACAGGGTACTGGAATGGCCAAGGTGTCCGGAAACATGAATATGTACGGGAAGGTGTGGTGTCCGGATACAATAGTCCCTGGATAACAATAGTTACCGGATGTATTGGTATCCGGATACAAACACTTACCGGATGTACCATTATTGCACAAGTGTCCGGATAACCGTTTGTTACCGGACAACAACACTTACCAGATAAAATGACTTACCGGACGAGATGACTTACCGAATAAACTGAGGTTACCGGACGAGGCACTTACCGGATGCGGGTGGTTTCGGATAACATGGGTTACCGGATATTGAGAGTGTCTGGGTAAGTTGGATGTGTCCGGATAGCTGGAGACTATCCGGACGACATCCGGGTAACTTGAATCGATCAAACTAGAGTGCTAATCTCAGATCTAATTACACTATCAAGTGGTAAACGATTGTAGAAGAAGTAAAATACCAAAATGAGACAAGAAAAACAACCCTAGATCGACGGAAAATGAACCGTCGATGGGTTAGGTGACCGAAACCCATTTTCGATTGAGAAATCGGTGGTTTTAGCATGCGATTGGTGTGCAATGGTGAGTGAAAACACTTATAAGGCATAAAATCGAACAACATACCTGAGTTTGAAGTCGAAATGGAGAAACAATGAAGGAAAAATGCGTGCGCCGAGAGTTTGGAGTCGAGAGGGTTTTTTAGATAGGTTTCCGGGAAAAAAGTTTAAAAGTGGGGTTATCGGGTTCTTATAGTGGGACGAAGTCACCGGGTGGGTCATCCGAAAACCTACCCGGTCCGGATAGGTTGTCCGGTGTTTGGGCAAAATTTCACAAGTCTCGACCACGACCAGAGAAGGTAAGACGCATGTCATAAGCTATACCTTGTATTAAGATGAGACCCCGACGAAGACCCAAAGAACCTCCGTCGTCCCTCCTAAAAGGTAAGTCGATAGTTCCTCACGACACTCGACCTCGACATCGCCCGTCCCGCACGACCGTCGCATAAAACCGTACGACCTCGACCGACTAACGCGTTATACAACTGTTGTGTTTGTTTAAGTGTTTAATGCAGGAGTCAAAGTCATTAATGGACAACGGCTATAACCGACGAAATCAATTATGAGCATCTAAACTCACATTGAAGACGACGACCGTTACAAAAATCATCAAAGATCTTAATGACTCAATTAAAGTCATCCAAAGACTATAAAATCCCAGCTCAATCATCAGTTCACGACATCTGATCAACATCGAATAACAGAGAGAGAGAGAGAGAGAGAGATAGAATAAGAGCATCGAACAACAGAAGAAAACACAAACGCTCGAAGAATATTCATTCAAAGCAAAGAAATCATTCATAGAAGATCACTCTCGATGCAAGACTCTCGCTCTCGACCAACAGTTTATACATAAATTTCACACACGACGCACACTGTTTTTACATTCTAAACACTTGTACTTTACATTTCGAAGTCTTTCCTTCATTTGTATTGTAATCTCTATACGATCGACACCCGGAACACCAAGGACATCGCCCTTGATTGGCGACCATAGTGCAGCGACGACATCCACTGTCGTCCGCAGGTTTTTTCCTCGTTGAGATTTTTCCTGCATCATCAAATCCTTTGTCTCATTTACATTTTTGTCTTTGTCGCACGCCTTTGTCGAAAGTTTCCTTTCTTTAGTTGTTAAAGTCCACATCGACCTTAAGTTGTTCCTTTGGTGCGATTTTTGGCATTAACATCCGGATAGTCTGGAGACTACCCGGTCCGGATACCTGTCCGGATAGGTATATTTCCGGGTACCTAATCCGGTTACTTGTCCGGACACTATGAGAACTTTTTGAAAAAAATGGATAGTTGACCTTTAAAATGGACTTTTCCAATCCCAAAAATAATGAACATTAAAAAAATCTTTTTGAAGAAATGCCCCCCTCGAATTTTGCACACAAACAAAATGATCCCCCTCGGATTGTGCATGAGATGTGCTTTTTGAGAAAACTTTGGGTTAAGCCACACACACAATAAAACGTATTACCTTAACAAAAGTTGTGTGACGCTCCCCCTCAAACGTAGAACGGACTTACTTATTTGGACTTAGTCGTATGTGCTCCCCTTGAACACATGAACAACTTTGTGAAATGCAAGTGTTGTATGAAAATAAACATAATAGCCGAGAGACTGGACTGGAAATTAAGGAAATCACAATTGAAATAAAAGCAAACGAAATCTATCTAATTAATACAGAGATTTAAATTGAGATGTGCGCGATACAAGTAGGATACGGATACGAGGAAGTGTATACCCGATCATTTGGAGACCTGGCACCAGATGATTAAGTGACAGTTTCACGTAAGTGTATGGAACTTGTATCGGGCGCACATTCAGGTTAGATCTTCAGATTAAGCATACCAAGATTGGACACAAGATAGTTAAAGTGTTTTTCGTCCAAGGGTTTTGTAAAAAGGTCTGCTATCTGATGTTCTGTATTAACGAAATAGGGTTCCATTGTACCTATTTGACGTGATCCTTGATAAAATGATACCGAACGTCTATGTGCTTCGTCTTAGTGTGCTGAACCGGATTGCTTGATATCGCGATAGCGCTCTTCGTGTCGCAGTAGATGGGCACCTTCGAGTAGGTGAATCCATAGTCCTTGAGCTGGATGCGCATCCAAATGACTTGAGAACAATAGCTCGTGGCGGCCACGTACTCCGCCTCAGCGGTGGATGTGGAGACGCACTGCTGCTTATTTGATGCCCAGCTGACTAAGCTATCGCCCAGGAACTGCACGTGTCCTGAAGTGCTTTTTCGATCCAGAATGTTGCCCGCATGGTCCGCGTCCGAGTAAGCCGTAAGCTCGAAACCTGTCTCTTATGAGTACCACAAGCCAAGATCAGCAGTGCCTTTTAAGTAACAAAATATTTGTTTGACAGCAATTAAATGAGACTCTTTTGGTTTTGATTGAAAACGGGCACATAGAAATATTGAAAACATTATATCTGGCCTACTAGCCGTCAAGTACATTAAAGAACCTATCATCCCTCGGTAGGTTTTGGTGTCCACATCCTTTCCGTAAGGATCGGCGTGTAACCGCGTACCGGGGGTCATGGGAGTTTTCATAGGTGAGGACTGTTCCATCTGGTATGTCCGAAGAATATCCCGGATGTACTTAGCCTCTGTTAATGGATATCCCGGTCGACAGTTGCTTAACTTGAGGACCGAGGAAGAAATTCATTTCACCCATCATGCTCATTTGAAAATATTTTCCCATTAGTTTGGAAAAAGTCTTACAGTACTGAGGGTTTGTAGAACCGAAAATAATATCATCAACATAGACTTGGACTAAGATTATATAACCATTTTCATGTTTAATAAACAAAGTGGTGTTGATTTTACCTTTTGAAAAACCAGCTTTGATTAAGAATGTAGACAGAGCATCATACCAGGCACGTGGAGCTTGCTTAAGACCATACAGAGCTTTGTCGAGGATGTATATGTGGTTTGGCTTGGAGTCATCCACGAACCCGTCCGGTTGCGACACGTAAACTTCTTCCTTGAGTACGCCCTTGAGGAAGGCGGTCTTGACGTCCATTTGGCAGACCATGAACTTCTTGTGCGCGGCGTAGGCAAGAAACATACGAATTGCTTCAATTCTTGCTACCGAGTGTATGTCTCATCGTAGTATATCCCCTCTTGTTGGCGGTATCCTTTGGCCACGAGGAGTGCCTTGTTGCGTACGATGATGCCATCTTCATCCTTTTTGTTCTTAAAGATCCACTTCGTGCCGATAACCGTCTTGTTAGCTGGACGAGGGACAAGTCGCCATACCTTGAGGGCCTCGAACTGGTTGAGTTCCTCTTGCATCGCGATTACCCAGTCCGGATCATTGAGAGCTTCAGAGACGGTGTTGGGCTCGATCTTGCTTAGGAAGCCGGAGAAGAGACAGAAGTTGACGGATGCAACTCGCGTCTGAACTGGAGTGGAAGGATCCCCGATAATCTGATGGAGGGGGTGTGCTTTTGTCCATTTAGTGGTGTGTGAAAGCGGTTGATGAGTCGCATGAGAGGTGTTCGGGTCCACATACGCACCGGAGGGAAGGTCTTGAACGGATTCAAGTGAAGAAGGACGGTTCCTTGGAGGAGATGGAGTAGGATTCTCCATTGGTTGGGCAACCTCTGGGTAATTCAGAGGTTGATCCGTTTGAGTTGTTGAGGACGAATCTTCGGGGGCGATCTCCAGAATGGGCACAAGGTCCTCCGATGGAATGGCCGCAATAGTCGTGTCCGTTGAACTTTGAGGGGTTTCCAGAGTTAGAGTTGGAGTGCTTGTTGATGGCGGCGGACCGGAGATATTCACCGAGTTTTCAAGTTGAGCAGTTCCATCCCTAGGTTGCACAATTACACGAGGATTAGACATATTAAAGAATTCATCATAAAAATGCTCAAACAGTAAATCTAAATCAGAATGATGTGATTTTGACGTAGATGCATGATTTGGATTTACTGGGGGTTGTGTAGATCCCGAACGAGAGTGTTCGGAAGCTAACACGCCAGTTAATGTAGGTTTTGAACTTAGTTGTTCAGAAGCCAAATCCGCGACTTCGTCAAATGTCACGTTTACGCTTTCGATGACGGTTTTGGTCCGTTTATTGTAAACGCGATAAGCCTTAGCCTGCGTGGAGTATCTGATGAACACTCCTTCATCTGCCTTTGGACTAAACTTGCCGAGGTCATCTTTGTCATTCAGAACGTAGCACGTGCACCCGAATGCGTGGAGGTACTTCATATTCGGGATGCGGTTGTTGATGATCTCGTACGGGGTTTTGTTGAACCGTTTATTGATGATGGAACGATTTTGCGTGTAGCAAGCGGTTGCAACTGCTTCAGCCCACAGAAATAATGGCAGCTTCGATTGTGACAGCATCGTGCGAGCGGCTTCGACTAGGGTACGGTTCCGCCGTTCTACCACTCCGTTTTGCTTAGGAGTTCTTGCGGTAGAAAAGTTATGCGAGATACCTACTGATGTCAGGTATTCATCCATCATGTGGTTCTTGAATTCCGTCCCATTGTCCATCTTGATTGACTGAATTAGCTGTCGTAGGTTCAGTTGAATGGTCTTCAGATGGGTGATGATCAGTTCCGGAGTTTCATCTTTCGAGTACAGGAACTTTACCCATGTGTAGCGTGAGAATTCGTCGACCACGACCAGGATGTATTTCTTCTTGTTGATGCTCTGAACGCGCATCGGTCCACCCAAATCCATATGGATGAGTTCGAGGGACCGGGATGTGTGGGAGCAACCTTCGGCTTGTGAGTGGCTCGCTTCATCTTGACCATTTCGCATGCCCCACAGAGTCTGTCCTTCTCAAATTTGAGCTCGGGCATGCCTTTGACATGTCCGCCTAGCACCAATTTGTTGATGTTCTTGAAGTTGAGGTGCAAAAGTCGTCGATCCCAAATCCATTCTTGTCGTAAGTTGGCCTTCGACATCAGGCAGACGGAATCATCGGTCTTCAAGGAGGAAAGATCGATGGTGTAGAGGTTGGTTTTTCGCGTTCCAACCAGCAGCTCCTTTTCGTCTTCAGTACGGACGCTGCACCTTTTTTCTTTGAAGTTGACCTCGAGATCTTTGTCGCAGAACTGTCCGATGCTGAACAGGTTGTGTCCCAATCCCGCGACGTATGACACCTTCTTGATGGTGATCTTGTCTTGAACAATGTCGTCGTAGCCCATAATTGGCGTTTTGTCGTCGTTCCCAAATCTCACGTCTCCGCAGTATTTTTCGATGAAGTTCTTGAGCAGCTCCCTCCTTCCGGTCATGTGCTTGGAGCATCATGAGTCTAAGTACCACACATGGCCGTCCTACAAAAACAAGTTAGGCAATTTTAGGTACCCATTTGAAAATGGGTCCTGGAGGGTTAGGTTTAACACCTGACTGGGGAACCCATTTTGAATTGGGCTTCCTTTTGGGCTTACGAGATTTACGCTTAGGTTTAGAGTTAAAGACATGATAAGAACCAAACCAATCAGATGCATAACGATTATCACCAAAGTCATTCAATCCACAATTAGAACAACACAAACAATCATAGGATAATTGAATCAACTACTGTATTGAATAAAGTCTTAACGTAAAATTAATACTTTGTTCAACAGAATTATTCAAATCATGAAAACCACAATTATTAATGTTTTTCTTTGAATTGAACGCAGAATTAAAAGACTTTGACTCTGACTTTCTCTTGTTAGATTCTTTGGCTACCCACTTTTGTTTGTCTTGTTTGCCCCGACCAGTTTTATCTGAAAAATCATTTAAGGCATGGTCAGTAGAGTTTGAGTTGGTAGGATTTCTATCATTTGGTCGACCGGTCTTTTGCCGTGTCTGTGAACGTTTTTTAGAATAAGAATCAGATTTAGAAACGTCATTCACAGACCGGTTTTTGAGTTTTGAAGAACACTCGCCTTTAAGAAATTTGACAGGTCGATTTACTTCCTTAGAAAGAAAGTCGGTGTGGTTTGGAAGAGGTTTGTCAATTCAAACTTAGGAAACTCCTCATCTGAACTTACATCGGAATTCATGAAAGCTGAAAAGTCAATTTCATCCACAGATGGAACAGTAGTGGTTGAGGAAGGTGAGGAACACTTTGATTCCGTGTTTTCGGAAGAATCTATTGCTGAAGCTTTTTGAAATTCATAGTTAAGATTCTTTTGAACACAGTCTTCTTGAGACTCTTTTCCTTTTCTAGAAGTTGTATTGCCAATAAACGCCTTACACAAAGATGTATCTGAGGAGTCCGAGGATGGTTCAGGTAGATTCACCATATCTTTTTGGAGTTGGTCAAGTTTCTCTTGGAGTTGACCTTTACTCACTTACTCGTGCATTAGTTCTATTGCCAAGGCAACCAGTTTTGATGTGAGCCGATTGATTTCTACCTGAAGGAGTTCCTTTTCCTCAATAGATACAGATTCGGTTTTGGTGGATTTGAGTTTCTCAAGTTCAGTTAAAAGCTCTTGTTTTTCTTTTTGAAACTTGATCCTTTCCTGTTCAAATGATTCCTCCAACTCGACTATTTTCATTTCCAAAACAAGGGGAGGAACATAGCGTTTAAACTCGTCCGTCTCAGTTTTGGTTTCAGTTGCAGGGACCTCATCCTTTTTGGAGGAATCCTCGGGCTGTGCAACTTTGTAGCCGTCAAAGTAATCATTTGATAGGTACTCGGATTAATTTTTGGTATAAGAATAATTAAGAACTTCATACGCAAAGGGTAATTGCATTTTAGTGGTGTGTGCGTGTTTGTATTCCTCAGTTTCCTCTTCCTTTTCCTTGAGAGGTCCAGTCCATCTGATTTTAAATTCGGGGTATTTTCAATCAAGGACAAAAAGATTAAACTCGTATAGAGTAGGCCTTAATGATAGAATCTTTTTCAAATACCGAGGGTTGTCATACCCAATTCCCCATTATTTATTGAAGTATGTGAATTCCTTAGGTTTGTTCATATGGGTCGTTTGATCAGTTTGACCTCGTTTATGAAGTTTGAGTTCGAGATCAATTATTTTAGTAACAAATTCTTTGTGTTGAATTTGAAGAGAGGAGCATTGATAAATAATCTCTGCTTTCTCATCCTCACACTGATCAAGCTTTGAGTTTATCTCATATATCTTAGCCCTAACACAAGGCACTACGAGTGACAGTTAGTAACGCAAGGTCTTAGAGTGAATTAAACTAAAAACTGGTAAGAAATCAAATCAGACTTACCAGATAGGAATCCAGATAAAAGTGTCTGATCAGGAAGTGTCCGGATCAGAAATTTGTGTGTAGTATCCGAACAATAAAAATAACCGGATAAAGCAGAAGTTACCGTGTGACACAAAGTAACCGAACAAACAAAACTTACCGGGTAAAATAGAGGTTACCGGAAAAATGACTAATCGGATAGCGGATCAATCCGGATGTAGTGGGAATCCGGAAAATTGGAACTTACCGAGAACTTTGAGACTTCCGGGAACTTTGGAACTTCCGGGAACTTTGGAACTTACCGGAAACTTTGGAACTTCCGGGAACATTGGAACTTACCGGGAACTTTGGAACTTTCGGGAACTTTGGAACTTACCGGGAACTATGACTTCCGGAAAGTGGCGGGAACAAAGACTTACCGGAAAGAATAAGAAGTCCCGGACACTGCGGCTGAGCTTGAAATTCGGATCGGGGAAAAACTATGGTTCTTGTTTGCGATCCTGAGAGGTTAAATTTTGATCAAAAACACTGAAACAAACAAACCCAAATCGATTTCTAAGAAAAAAATCAAGATTTTGATGAATATTTGATGTTTTTACCAAGAACAGAGACCAAAACTTGAAAACTAAATTTTGCTTAAAAACACTTCAAACGACGGGATTGAATTCTGAAAAATTGTAGAAACACTAATAGAACCAATACGAATCAAATGGAAAAATCAGAATCAAGCAATTTCAACAGAGACAGAATAATGAACTTTTAGATTAAGCTATCAGTCGACAGAAACATATCAGAAACTTACCAGAAATCTTGAATCGAATCGTCTGTATGCTCTGATACCAATTGTGGATCCCAGATTAGTGCAATATCGTAGAAAATAGTAATAATAAGCAATAAACACGATATGATTTCAATACGTCATCCCTCTATTTCATAAACCATTTAGAGAATAATAAGAGTACGATTACAATGGTTGAGAGATGATTAACCTACAAATAAGGCTAATACAACTTTAAATACTTAGGCCTAGTAAACTAAGGCCCATGGCCCATTACAATGAATAAGCCCATTAAGACATTTACATAATAAACCTTTGTTAGATCTGAAGTTTTGTCAATAAACCAAGTGTTGAAGATCTGATAAGAAGACTCAGATGTTCTGAGTAGAGAAGTCAGAGGTCTGACTGTGAAAGCTCATAAGTATTGATAAGAGAATCAGAAGTCTGGGAAGAGAAGTCAGATGTCTGAGTTAAGGAGTCAGAAGTTCTGAGAAGCGTTATCAGAAGAATGTTCAGAAGTTCTGAACTACCTGTTCAGAACTTATGACGAGATACTTTACTTAGTATTTTATAAACTAATTAGGACACGTGTTATGTTCTTATTAGTCTTTCTTGTTTGTACTGTAGCTTTAAGATGTCCGTTACAGTATAAATAGTAGTTAGCTCTACGTTGCTAACTGATTGATTTTTCCCGTATAACTTTGTATTCATTCTTTGTAATCTTTGAGATTCTCTCTCTCTTAGACCTGTAATTCTGTTCATCATTGAATACAATTGGGCTTGATCGTACAAATTCTCAATTACTGGTTTCTACATTGATTGTAAGATAAGATCCTGAACTTTCAATTGGTATCAGAGCCAATCAACAAACAAATTCGTTCAAGATTGTTATCGCGAAGATCGATTGATCAATTTCTTGAAGATTTCTTGATTCATTCAAAATTCGATTCCGCTGCTAGGGCTAGTTCTTGAATTCTTGGCAATTCTTGAATTACCTGTTACATTTTGATCAAGAAACTCGAATTTGTCTTTCTGTTGAATTTTCTTACAATCATGTCTTCTAAAGAATATCTAGCCATGGGATCTGAAACCAAACCACCTGTTCTTATACCAGAAGAGTATCAGCAATGGAAAATCCGTATGATCCAATTCCTAGACAACATTGATGAAAATCTTATGATCTCCATTCGAGAAGGTCCAATTGAAGTGTACATCGATGTTGCTGCAACTCCTGCTACAGAGACAACTCCAGAAATTCCAGCGACCAGGGTGAAAAAGAGTTATTCCCAATACACAGCTGAACAGAAGAATAGGCATGCTATTGACAAAAGAGCAATTACTTTGATGACTTTGGCTGTCCCAAATGAGGTTCTTAACAGGATTGACAGTGGATCATCAGCTAAAGAAATGTGGGACGAATTGGAAAGGCAAATGCTAGGAACTGTGAGATCTATTCAGGCAAAGTTAAATCAAAGCATAAATGCTTATGAAAGGTTCAAAGCAAAAGAGTCAGAAAGTTTGACACAGACATACAGTAAATTTTGCACTATTCTAAATGACTTGAGAAGAAATGGACTGAAGAAAACGAAGTCAGAAATAAATTACAAATTTTTGAACAGTCTAAATTCAGAATGGTCATCATTTGCCATAAGTCTGCAAATGAACAAGGATATGTGTGAAGAAGACTTAAATGATCTGTTCTGTGTTCTTAATCAACATGAAGATTCTGTCAAGTTAGTTGTGGAAGAGAAGAAAAATGTTGCTGATCAGTTAGCATTCTTATCAAAGTCCAAAGCAATCAAAGCACCCAAAAAGACTGCATATCTATCAGAGATACCTAATCTGGAAGAATCTGACAAGGAAGAAGGATCAGAAGATGATGAAGATATCAAGATAATGGCTGAGAAACTAGCTTTGTTGACAAATACTTTCAACAAAAGGTATGGGAAGGGTAGATTTCAAGGAAATTATAAGAGAGTTGGGAGTTCAGATTATAAGAAGAAAGAAGACAGAGAAGAAAATAAGTTTGAAAAGAGAGTAGAGAGAAGTGAAGAAAACAAAGAAGAGAAGGATGAGAGAAAAGAAAAGAATCTGTGTTTCAAATGTGGAAAATCTGGCCACTATGCTAAGGATTGCAGAGTTAAAATTGTGAAAGACTATGAGTACTACACCAAGAAGGCTCAGCTTGCAAAGAAGAGAGATGATAAAATTGCTTTGTTGGCTGAACAGGAGAATTGGTTGTACTACACTTCTGATGAAGATGATCATATCAACTTTCCACAGATGCAGAGCTATATGGCAAAAATGAGAAATGAGGATGATACTGATTTTGAAGATGCTGATTCTGAGTCATCTGCTGAGGTACATTCTTCACTTGAATTAGAGTTAATGACACAGATTGGTGAAATGAAAACTGAATTTGCTAATCTAAGAAAACAGATAAAAGGAGAAAGAAATTTGGTTAACAAATTCAGAATTGAAAAAGAAGTAATAAAAGAACAATATGAAGAATCTGAGGCTGAGAAACAGAAAGTTAAAGATGAAAATTCTGAATTGATGAAAAGGCTTTCTGAACTAAAAGTTGAGTTTTCAAAAATAAAGGATGAAAAAGGTGATTTACAAATAAAATTTGATATGTTATTTGAAGAAAGAAAGAATTTATACACCAAAATTAAAGAATTAGAAGATCTGAATTTGAAAAGGGGTCAGACTCAGCAAACACTAAATCTTTTATTAAGAAATGTTAAAGATACAAGATTTTACAACCCAAAGAAGGGATTGGGATTGGAAGAAAATGTCACTTTAAAAAGAGCTCCAATAAACTTGTATGAAAAACTTCAAGTTTCTAAGCCAAAAATCCCAGAAATTGTTGAAGTTTTCATAAGACCTGCTAGTTCTATAACAAGTTCTGACAATTTGCAAAGACCAAACTCTAAAAAGTCAGATGAGAAAATTTCTGAGTCTAAACAGAAAAGTCAGTTGGTTCAGAAGAAAAGGTTAAGAAAGAAATTTCTAAACCAACAGATGAGAAGCCAAGATACAATGATACTAAATTCAAGTATGATTCTTTAAATGTCAGCAACAAAAATAAACAACCAAGTTTTTCATATCATGACATTGAGAGCATATTTGACACAAGTAAAAATTCTGAAACAGTCAATCAGAAGTCTGAAACTTCTAGTCAGGATTCTGAACTTTGTAGTCAGAACTCTGAGTCTAAAGATCAGACATCTGAGTCTGTAAATCAGAACTCTGACTTAGGTAGTCAGAAGTCTGATTCAACTGGATTTTCTGAAACAAAATCAGATAAATTTTTGCAACTTGAAAAGAGATTTAATCTTGTGAGTCAAGAACTTGAGGACTTAAGGAAAGCTTATGATGAACTTGAAAATGATTTTTGTGAGGTGGATATTAAACTTGAAGAAGCTTTGAAAGAAAAGAATATTTTTATTCAGAAAATAACAGAGCTTGAAAAACTGAAGACTGAGTATGATCTTTTTAAAATTAATGCTTCAAGAGAAAATGATAAATTCTTTAATGAATCAAGTACATATGAAAAAGGTGAATCATCCAATTCTTCTAACAAAAAGAACTTGACTTTTTCAGAAAAAGAAGAAAGCAAAAGGAAAGATGATCTTGCAAAGTTGAAAGATCTGAAAAGGGATCTTGAGAAGCTTAGAATGAAATCTACTTCTGAACTCAAAGCTAGAAATTCTTGTAATAAGGGCAATTGTACTCTGAACAGTATCAATAAAAATGAAATGACCTATGTTTCAGATTTATTGTCACTTGCAAAGAAAAATCTTGTTTGTGTTAGATGTAAAAATGATTCATTCCAATATTCTCATAAATGTCAAGTCAAAATAACTTCTGTTTCATACATAAGAAAAGATATTCAGAAAGTTTCAGTTCCTCAAAATACAGAAAAGAAGAAAATTTCTGTTCCTCAGACTCAGAAGAAAGAAAAGATAAAAGAAAAGAAAGTTGAAAATATAGCAAAACCAAAAGTTACAACTCTCAAAAAGAATTTGAACAAGCTTGTAAGCAGAAAATGTTTTGACTTCATAAAAGTTCAAGGAAAATGGTGTTTGAAGAAAGATTTTGAGTGGAGAGTAAAAGGTACTAATGTTAAATCCAATGACAAAGCTAACAAAGATGGACCCATTCCAAAATGGGTACCTAAACCTAACTGATCCTTTTGCAGGGCTGTCATGTGTGGTTTTTAGATTCAGGAGCTTCAAGACACATGACAGGTCAGAAGTCTTTTCTATCAAACTTCACAGAAAAAGCTGGAGGAGCAGTAAACTTTGGAAATAACAGCAAAGGACAAGTCAAAGGTTATGGGGATTTAACTAAAGGGGATCTGACTATCCAAAAGGTTTTCTATGTTGAAGGATTACAGCATAATCTTTTCAGCATAAGTCAGTTTTTAGACAGTCTTTGTCAAATTAAGTTTCAAATAACAGGTTGCATGATTTTAACTGAAAATGATGTTAAAGTCTTCTGGGCCAAAAGACATATGGACTTATTTGTAGTAAATTTTTCAAAATTGAAAACATTAAATACAATTTGTCTTTTATCAAAATCAACTGCAAATGAATGCTGGCTTTGGCACAAAAGATGTTCTCATCTGAATTTCAAAGATCTTAATAATCTCGTTACAAAACATCTGGTTAAAGGCTTACCAAAGCTTAAATTTGAAAAAGAATCATTATGCTCAGCTTGTGAAATGGGCAAGATGAAAAAGAGTTCTCACAAATTAAAAATGGACTCATCTTGCAAAGCACCATTAGAAATGATTCATACTGATCTTTGTGGTCCAATTTCAGTTCAATCTATGGGAGGAAAGAAATATATGCTTGTGATTGTTGATGAATTCTCCAGATACACATGGGTTGAGTTCCTAAGAGCTAAGTCAAAAGCTGCTACTACATTGATAAATTTTATCAAAAGGATTCAAGTTCTCTTACAACTTCCAGTTCATAAAATCAGAAGTGATAATGGAACAGAGTTCAGAAATGAGACTCTTCAGAATTTTTTAGAAAGTTCTGGGATTTCTCACAATTTTTCTGCTGTCAGAACTCCTCAACAAAATGGTGTTGTTGAAAGGAAGAATAGAACTCTAGTTGAAGCTGTGAGAACAATGCTGGCATATGCAAATCTTCCTATTTTCCTATGGGCTGAAGCAATTGCAACTGTTTGTTTTACACAGAATAGAACTTTAATCAATAAGAGATTAAATAAGACTGCTTATGAACTGATAAATAAAAGAAAACCATTAATCAAATTCTTTCATGTTTTTGGTTGCAGGTGCTATGTTCTTAGAGACAGAGAAAATCTTGCCAAATTCGATAAAAAGGCAGATGAATGATACTTTGTGGGTTATTCTTTAACTTCCAAAGCATTCAGAATCTACAATAGAAGAACCAAGAGGATGATGGAGAGCATAAATGTAACTTTTGATGTACTCCCTAGTGCAAATAAATGGACTAAAAATCATCCTATTCATCAAGTAATAGGTGATCCTTCAGCAGGAGTAAAAACCAGATCAGCTACAGCAAATGAAGCAATGTTTGCTGGTTTCTTGAGTGTGATTGAACCAAAGAAAGCTAATGAAGCCATAGAGGATCCAGACTGGATTTCAGCAATGCAAGAGGAATTGCTTCAATTTGAAAGAAATAAAGTTTGGAGACTCATTCCAAAGCCTGAAGGTAAATCTATTATTGGAACTAAATGGGTGTTCAGAAACAAAAAGGATGAATCAGGTGTTGTCATCAGAAACAAGGCAAGATTGGTTGCTAAGGGATACTGTCAACAAGAGGGAATTGATTATGATGAGACATTTGCACCAGTGGCAAGAATAGAGGCAATCAGAATATTTTTGGCCTATGCTGCACATAAAAACTTCAAGGTGTATCAAATGGATGTCAAATCAGCCTTTCTAAATGGCAAACTTAATGAAGAGGTGTATGTCCATCAACCTGAAGGTTTTGTTGATCCAGAATTCCCTGATCATGTTTATATTTTAGACAAAGCTTTATATGGTATAAAACAAGCCCCACGAGCCTGGTATGACACTCTTACTAAACACTTGTTAGGTTCAGGATTCAAGAAAGGTAAGATTGACACAACTTTGTTTTTAAAGAAACAGGGTGATGATTTGATTCTGATTCAGATTTATGTTGATGACATAATATTTGGTTCTACCAGTCCAGAATTATGTGATAATTTTTCAAAAATCATGTCATCTGAATTTGAAATGAGCATGATGGGTGAGCTGAATTTTTTCCTTGGTCTTCAAGTCAAACAATTACCAAAAGGTATTTTTATAAATCAAGGAAAATATGTCAGAGATATTCTGAAAAAGTTCAAAATGTCTGATTGTGCTTCTATGAGAACACCTATGGCAACTAACATAAAGTTAGATGCTGATCTCAAAGGTGTTTCAGCAGATATCAAACTCTATAGAGGCATGATTGGGTCATTACTTTATTTGACTGCATGTAGACCAGATATCATGTTTTCTACCTGTTTCTGTGCTAGATTTCAATCTAACCCGAAAGAATCACATATGTTGGTTGTCAAAAGGATTTTAAGATATCTCAAAGGAACACCTGATCTAGGTTTATGGTATCCAAAAGAAACTGACTTCAAATTGACTGCTTTCACTGATGCTGATCATGCAGGAAGTAGGTTGGACAGAAAGAGTACATCTGGTGCTTGTCACTTTTTGGGAGATAAAATAGTGAGTTGGGCATCAAAGAAGCAGAATTGTGTGTCCACTTCAACTACTGAAGCAGAGTATGTTGCTGCTGCTGCTTCATGCTCTCAAACATTGTGGATGAGAACACAACTCATGGATTATGGATATCAGCTTAACAAGATTCCCATCTATTGTGACTCAGAAAGTGCAATTGCCATTACTCAGAACCCTGTTCAACATTCGAAGACTAAACATATAGATGTGAGGTATCATTTTATAAAGGACTATGTGGAAAAAGGAACTATAGAGATGCACTTTGTGCATACAAAGTATCAATTGGCTGACTTGTTCACAAAGCCTCTTGATCACAAAAGGTTTTCTTTTCTCATATGTAAAATAGGAATGCTTAATCTGCCTAATTGAAAATATTTTTTTCTTAAAAATGCTAAATTTTTCTAAGTAAAATTGTCTGAGTAGTGTACTCAGAACTCTGAGTCTTAAGAATCAGAATTTCTGAGTAGTACGGTCAGAACTTCTGAGTCTTGAGGTCAGAACGTCTGAGTCTTGAGGTCAGAGATTCTGAGTCAATACATTAGCAATCTAGCTTTCAAAAATTTATTTTTGAGAAATAAAAATACTTTAACTGTGTGGATTATACTTCTTCTATTATCTTTTCATCTCATCTTTATGTATCATTAATAGTCAAATGCATGCTCAAGTCAAGGGGGAGCATCAAAATTCTTTTGGAAATCATTTTGTGATGCTTAAAAGATTTGCTTTCATTTTCCATCTCTGATTATTCTAAGAAGAACAAGCTTTTCATGATAAATTTTGTTGTTATTCAAACTATATCTGAATTAAATTTTTTTTCATATTCAGATATAAGATTTTAAATGATTTTTTAATTCATCATAATATGAACAGAATTTTGATGATAAAAAGTGTTTCTAACTGTTCAAACCTCTTCTGAATAATCAAAATGTTTTATATTTGTCAGAAGTTGATTTTAAATGACATTTTGGTTACAAGGTAAAATTCTTCTGAGAAGAACAATCAGATATCTGGTAAAGAAAAGTCAAAACATCTGAGCGTGTTATTCAGATCTTTGATTTGAGTCAAAATTCTATCCACTAACACGTGTCAGCTTCATATTTGTTTGATTATGCCACGCATTTCATTTAAATCCTCTGTGGCATTTCAAATGTGTTGACTCCGTTATAACATTGATTTCGCTTTTCCGTTAAACCTTTCAACTTCGCGGATTTTAAATAGGTCTTAAAATCCCTATTTCAAATCTTTTCAAATTCCAGAGCGAAAAGTGAGATACGAATCAAATCCAGAGTTCTTTGAATTTGTTTTCTTCTTAAATCATGTCTAGAATTCGAAGGAGTGGTCAAATTTCGCTACACTCTACAAAATCGATAATGGATTCATCTGATTCGGATAATGATGAAGTACAGAATAGAGCTGTAGAGGAAGAAGCAATAACAAATGATGGAGAAGATGAACAAATGGATGAATCTGAAGGAAATGCGGATGAGGTAAACGTTAATATTGAACATGAACAGAGTGATGCAGGTTCTATTATGTCAGATAGACCTATTTTAGTGGAAAGAATTGTTCCTGAGAGTGAATGGCTGAAATTATCTGAAAATAACTGTGTTATATTATTTGAGGAAAGTCGGTTTAAACCTGAACACAGAATTATCATGGAGTTATTCAAACACCATCCGTACAGAAAATGGTTTACACGGAGTAAAAATGTGCCTGTTCAGTACATACAACAATGGTGGAAACATCTTAGGTTAGAAGATAATAAGTTTGTGTCTGAAATTGGAGGAGTGACATTTGCCTTATCTATCTCTGCACTAAGAGAAATGCTGAATTTACCAGAGAAAGATGATGTACAAAGAAGGACAGATTTTGAGGACTCACCCTTAACAGAGGAATTAATAGCAGAGTTTATGAAGTTGGGATACAATGAAGGATTGAGGACTCTCAGTTTGTTCAGAAGAAACAAATTACCACCTATTTGGGCTTGCTTCTTTCATGTGGTAAATAAATGTGTGTCAGGGAAGAATAGTTCTGCTGATCAAGGTTCTAAACAAATTCTTCAGATCTTTCAGGGTTTAGTGAAGAATAGGCATTATGACTATACTTTAATACTTTGGGAAGACATGAAGAATACATTTGAGAAGAATCAGAAAGCAATTCAGAAGAAAACAAAGGATGCTCCACTGACATACATTCCTTATATAAGGTACTGGCAAATTGTTATTTGGTATGCCATTCAGGAAAACAGAACAATCTCAAGAAGAACAAATGAAGAGCATCGTCCTACATTTTATTTGGGTAAGATGACCTCGGTAACAAGACTTGAAAACTATCCTAATCATAAACTATTGCCAAAATCACTTAGGAATTATATTCCAAGGGAGAGTGAGATTTTAAAAGCTTATTGCACCTCTATGGGAATTGAATTACCTCAAATCCCTACCCAAGAGGACCAACCTGAGAAGAGAGGTGAGGGGTCTAGTCGAATTAGAGAGGGGGAGGATGTTCAGATGGGTGAACATTCTGAGAGACTTGAGAGGGAAAATTCTGAGAGCTTGGTTAGATTTGGTGATGAAAAACAGAATGAGAGTGATGAGGATGAGAGATTGTCAACAGAGGTTCAAACAGAAAGAGATGCCTCTGAACCAGCTAATCTTGACCAGGTAACCACAAATGCTATTGGTTCACATCTCTTGGTGTCCAATATTGAAACAAACACCATGGACCTAGTGGTGGATCTTGAACAACCCATCCATATCCACTCAGAAGCATTTCAACATGCTACTGTTTCACAAAAATCCGGGGAACCATCCCAAACTCATTTGGAGGGAGGTGATAAATCCCAATCTATTCTTCAACACATTGAGTCTGAATATCACAGTCCTATTCATATTGAGCCTGAAATTCTTTCTGACACTTGCACAAATCAGGAATTTCGTATTCCTGAAACAACATTCATAGACATACCTAATGTTGGGTGTCGAGGATTGGATGGAAGTCCTGGTGAGGTGAACATTACAAAAGCCTCATTCAAACGTACATCTATTGTACAAGATGACTGTGTGTTATCTACAGGCCATGAGCCCTCTGGGCACATGAAAACTGGACCATCTGTTGGTTCAGGTTCACTGTTAGAAACTTCTGAATTTGAAAAGATTCAGAAACAAAACAAGGAGATGGGGGAAAAAGTAGAAAATTTGGAGAGGAAGGTGGAGGATTTGAATGATGAGATGTCAGATTTGAAAGTTGTGTTGGAGAAAAAGTTGATTTCTGTTGAAACCAAAGTAGATGATGTAAAGAAATCCTTGGATTCTCACAAAAAGGAGATCATGGATATAATGTCTGGTTTTCAAAAAGATATGTTAAAACAAATGCAAGGTATGCAGGAATCTATACTGAAAGCACTGAGTGTATCATTGGCTTCTACTTCAAAGCCTCTTGATCCTGTTCCTATTGCAGAAGCTCAACCTGAAATTACTTTTAATCAGAACTTGAAAAGAAAGTTTGATGATAATGAGCCTCATGATCATCAAAAGGGGGAGAAAAGACAAAGGTTAAGTTCTGATGATGATATTGGCATAGAAGATTTTGAGATGGCAGATATGCAATTAGCTAGTACAAAAGGTTTAGAAGATCAGACACAGGAAAATTTAAAGGCAATACCTCAGATAGTTCAGATTAATAGCTCAGATACAGAGGAAATGGAGTTGGAAAGTACAGATGGTGGTGATTCAGATAAAACAGAGGAATTGAACTTAGACATAGAAATGGAAGGAAACTCAGATGAAACTGAAGCTATTGAGGAATCTGTATTGAGATCAGAAAAGACAGTGGAAAGTGAAGTGGTCAACATGTGTACAGATATTGTGGTGTATAACAAAGAAAATATGACGGATTCTGAATTAGAAGAAAGGAGGTTAAGTGAAGAGTTAATCAGAAGAATGCATAATAATTTAGTCAGAGCTTTGAATGTTCAAAAAGTTCAGCAAGGAATAAAAATGGTAAGACCTATTGATCTAATGGGAGAAGAAGACAGAACTGTGAATTATACTCAGGATTTTGAAGATGATTTTATATTTAACTTTTGTGATGAGTTAAATACAGAAGAAGAGTATGTGAAAATGAAAGACTTCTTTATGCCTTCTGAGTATGTATTCAGAAAACCAATTGAGATCCCAAAGATTAACTTGCAAAGACAAGAAGAACCTGTATGTGATTTCATTCTAGAGTTAAGTGATGTGCCATTAGCCAGACAATTTCAGGATGATATTTTTCCTGAGGAAATATATGATAATCTCTACTACACAGAAGGAGAGTATGAGCTTTTGGAAAGTAACGTTGATGGTTTTATGGATGACAGAGCTCAGATGGTCTACTCAGAAGCTTCTAACAGGTTCAGAGTTCCTGACTCAAAACTGCATATTCAGAAAAGAATTGAGAAAGTTCTGATGTTTCAACAAGATGAATTCAATGGTTTAATGTTTGTTAGAATGGAAGTACTGAAAGAAAGAAATACAAAGGTTTCCATGTCTACTTTTGATTTTCACAGATTGACTCTTGATGATCAGATCTTTCTAGTCAAGTTCTTTGCCAGCACTGAAGAAGCCTTGATAGAAATTGAATGCAGAAGACTTCTAGGTATCTATGTCAGAAATATATACGTGTATGACTTCCAATTAGCTATTGAAGAAAGAAAAGAGAAGTGTAATCTGAGTTCTCCCACAAAGAAAGCAGAAATTGGTTTGCATTTGAAGGGATTTGTGAATGAAGGAATGGAGACAGAAGGGTTCACATATATAGTTCACGAAAGGCTTGAATTGTTCAGATTAAAAGAGTTGGTGAAGTACAGTGATGCAACTCTGAATTGGTTATTGATTAAAATGGAAGTAAGTGTGGAAACTGAAAGAGAGAGTTTAAAGAAGAGATGTATAAACTGTGTGAAGAGGAGGTTGGATCTTAGAAGAAAAATCAGAAACAGTAGTGAATGGTTGCTATCTGAGGTGAATCCCAAAAAGATTCTACATAATGATTTTGTGTTTCCTGCTGAGTATGAAGTGAATGAAATTCTGTCAGATGAAGTTGAAGAAGTGCAGAACACAACATCTCAAAATGTGCAGATAACTAGTTTTGATCAAGCTGAACAGTCTGAACCCAAAGAAGATGAAATATCCATTGATCTAAATGGATACTTTCTTGAATTTGATTTGCCTGAGTTCTTCAAACCAAAAGAAGTACAATTCTTGGATGTGTATTGTTGGAACCCAGATACACTTAATCAAGATTAACAATCTGTTAGTGGAGTTTAGAGTTTGATGCGGAAGCGTATTAAACTATAAGATATGTTTGATAGATATTAGAACACACATATATAAAGAAAACAGTAAGGAATAAAAAGGATTTATTGAACAGTTACTGTTATTCAATATATAATAAGAACGACGAAGAACAGATTAAGAACTGTTGGTGTGTGTGTGAATATAACACTCGGATATTTGACAATAAAGCTTGAGAGTATTAGTGATTCCTTGTGTATTCGTCGTTTTGAAGATCTCAACATGAGACTTCCTTTTATACTACTCTTAGAAGACTATGAAGTTGGTCACTGTTCCTTTTACGGCATGAATAGTAAACTGGATGGTGTGAACAGTGGACTGGATGGTGTGAGCAGTTGTTTGAGCCATGCGCATTTAATGGAGCAGATGTACTATTGGTAAATGCATTAAATGGCGCAGACGTCTATTTTGTACCATGCCCTATTGAGTCCACTCAGAGCTTGACACGTGTTTTGACAGTACTTTTCCATGCAAGTTGATGAACGTATCCAGTAATATCTTCCAAGTCTTCATAGCAGACCACAGAGGCTCTGTAAGGCATTACAGAGGTTCTGTGGTCTGACCTTCTGTGGAGCAATCCACTTGTTTCCGAGTTGATCTTCTTCTTGAGCACTACAGAGGTTCTGTGATTACCTCTGTAGCTTCTGTGGCTTTCTGGACTTGATCTTCTGGAAGAAGTTTCAGAGCCTCTGTGAGAGGCTTTTCTATACTTAGCCTATTTTTCACTACTTCTAAGTATTTCTATGATTAGGAAGATTGAAGCTAACAATCTCCCCCTAAGTAGTGAAAAATAAAAATTTGACTTTGTGTTTAGTTAGGCTAAGTTAGATAAGACAAAGGTTAAACAATACCTCGAAATTTCTTTCATTTAGAAATATGCCAGAGGCATTTTACATTTGAGTACGATGAAAGATAAACTTTTGTTTGCAGAGATTGGAGGTCTGAGAATCAGATTTTGGCATCTTTGAAATCATTGTAGCTTCTGTTGTCTCTGCCGACTTTTCTGATCTCTTTGTAGAATCTGATGCAGAGTTCTCTTAGGCGGATTGTTGAGTCTATTTCTCTGATGAAAGTATCTGCATCATCTCTATCCATTTTCTCTGTACCTCTGTATTTTACAAGGCTTGCTCTGAATTTGCTCAGAGTACTGGTTGCGTACTTCTGACAATCCATGAGTACAAAAAGTTTAACCTGGTGTTGTGGGTTTTGAAATACTAACCCAAATCTTGGTTCTCTGATGATTGAGTTTGGCACAGCGTCTGGTGGGCGGCGATCTTCTGGTGGTCGTAGATCTAGATGTTTGAGACCAAGATCTTTTCCCAGCTGAAAATCTATCATGCTGTATAGCAGAAGCTTTTCCCTCATCGCTTTTCTCAATACTTGATAGGCTCTGGTGTTTGCTTCTGTGTTGTAGTTGTCCTTTGTCCATTGCAGAAGGTCAGGTAGATCGTATGGATTGATGTTTCTTAAGTCAGCATCAGCGAAGGTAGACTCTGAATTGTTCTCTCTTCTGACTTTGTAAAGATTGTACCTGACCCTTGGATAGGTTCTTGTGAAGGAGAATTTGCAGAAGATCACTTTTTTGATTTTGTGAATTGAGAAGACATCTGCTTTGACTCTTGGCTTTGTTCTTGTGAAGATGTTCTCAAATTCTTCTCTGATCCTTGGATCTGTCACATGATCTATTGGATAGTTTGTCTGAAAGGATTATTTGTAGAGGTATTTGTATACCACTTCTTCCATTTCTTCATGTGTTGGACCAGGTCGTGGAATTTGTCTTCTGAGACTCTCCATATGTTGAACAACTTCTGCAGCTCTACCAGTTAAGGGAGTTTCTGACAGAGGCTTCAATCCATGTGCCCAGTCAACTTCTTCGGGTTTTGGGGTTTGAAAGGCGTCAAACGCACTTTTCATCAGTTTCTCTGTTGGCTTTGACAATGTTTTCTTCTTCTTAGGTTCCTCTGTCAGTATCCCTTTGCCTTTATCTTTTGTTGTCGTGGCATAACCTGTTGCTTCTGTGGGATTTGAGGTTTGTACTTCTGTAGGTTTGATGGAGGTTGCCTCTGTGGATTTTGACGATTGTGATTTAGAGGACTTTTGTGGCGATGGTTCTGTTGGCTTGACTTGCTCTGTAACCTCTGTTGGAGGTTGTTTGGTGACTTCTTCTGTGAGCTCAGTTTCTGTTGATGAAGTGTTTTCATTGAATCTTCTTGCCATTCTGAAGGCTAAGGTGAACCTGTGCCTTTCTTCTTCTCTCTTCACCATTCGATCACTTATTGTTGTGTGCATCCTTTTCAGAATGTCAGAAGCAGAGGTCGTTGCTCTTTTTGGTTTGGTGGCAATCGACTTTCTTCTGGGTATGGTTTGGGGTGTTTCCACAGAGGTGGGTGTTTTCTCTGTGGTTGGTTCATCTGTTTCTTCTAAAATGATTACCTCAGGGGCGGTTGTTGCCTCTGAGGTTTGCTTATCTGTTTCTGTAGTGTTGGGTTCTTCAGAGGTTGAATCCACAGAGATGGGTGTATTCTCTGTGGTTTGTTGAGTTTGTTGTTGTCGGGTCTGTTCTGGAGGTGCTTGACTCAGAGGTTCTGCGGCTATTGGTGGACCTGTAAGTTCTCTGCTTGCAGTTTTCTCTGTAGTTTTCTCCCCCTCAGGATGATCTGATGGACCAGGATGGTCATCATCATCAGAGTCATCCTGACCCTTGTCTGATGTACCCTCTGCTCTGCAGGAAGCATCAGGTTTCATTGGCATTTTGGCTCCAGCAGCGATCAGTTTCGCGCAGACATCATCACAGAGGCCAAGAAGAGTTGCTAGCTCTGCCTCTGTTTTGAATCTCATCCTTCCTACACTTTCTCTGAAATCTTTGACGAAATTTGCATTTGCAGTAGTGAAGGAAAGGATGACTTCTGTTACTTGATTAATCACGTTCTGCCCAAGTTCTGTCAGCTGTGCTCTTGTCATGTAGTCTTTGGGTTGCATCAGCATGGTATTTCGCATGGCTTCTTCTTGAACTTTTTGTAGGGCCTTCTGTAGATCTGCAGGAGTGATGCCCGTTGACACTGAAGTCTGTTTGTTCAATTGATCAAGAAACTTGTTGATGGAGTTCTCAATCGAAGAAGGAGTAGTTGTTGCGGCAGAAGTGGTGGATGCGGTAGCAGCAGACTTGATCTGTGAGATGGCAGTTTTCACCTCTGTGGACAGGTTGTCCATTTTGGTGTTCAGGTTTAGTAGTGCCAGTGATGTTGTCTCTGCAAAAGATTTGAAAGAGCTTTGCAACTCTTTCAAGGTTTGGTTCACAGAGGTCTCAAGGGTTTGGAACTCATCCCTTGTGACTTGTGTTCCGGTGGTAACCTCTAGAGGAACACATTCGTCTCCAGAGTGAATCCCTGTTCCTGGGATACCTTCTTTCATTCCTGTTTGTATGTTGAGAATGGAAGGATTTCCTTCTGATCCTTGAGAAGAAACATGAGTTTCAATCCCTACAGAAGTTCTGAGAAGAACATTGTCCAAATTCACTCCAGAGGTGGGTATTGGAATATCCTTCTGTTGACTAGGAGACTTGTCTATAGTCTCTTTGTCTTTGTGCTCTCTACTTCTCTCTGAAAGAAGTGTGGGTCTTAATAAGTGCGTGTCAGAGGAAACAAATTCCTCTGTAGGGTGTTCTTGTGTGATCTGGGGCGATTGATCACGAACATTAGGTGAGTCTCTTTGAGGAGACTCCCTAGGAATGGATTCCCCGGTTTCTGTGGGCACAGAGGTTGAAAGAGTAACCTCTGGCTGGATGGGTTGGGTTGGGATCGAGTTGTGCTGCTCTTTTTCAATAACTCCTTCTGCAGCTAGACCTGCGGAGTTAGAAATGTGGGTTGCACTGGGAGGGGGTGATTGATGTGTGCCTTCTTCAACTTCGGCATCTTTTCTTGTTTCTTCTTCTGGTTCTGTGGAAGTTCCTGGTTCTGTGCACAATGAGTCATACATGTGATGAGATCCGTATAATCCCATGACATGCGGATGATAGAGACCTTTTCGTATCCAGATAGCCTCTTCTTCATCTGAATCTACCTCTGAGATTTCTATCCCTTTTTCAGTGGTTTCTTCTACAACCGTTGCCTCTGTAACTTTAGTTGTATTCCATTCAGCTTCGATTTGTTCTGTTTCTTCTGAAGCTTGGTTTGGACTTCTTCTGTGGACGTCCAATCCTTGAATGAAAGGGTTTTGTAAAATCACAGGGGTTTCGGATGGTTGATTTCTGGGTGTTGTGTCATCTTCGTGTAGATGTGTGTCAATGCCAGAAATGAAGAAATCTTGTTCTTCTGGAGTGTGGTGGTCGAGAGGTTGTGCCGTCCACCCTGCTGTATTAAGGGTGTTTGCAATTTCGGGGTTCTGTAGGAAATCATTCAGGTCTCCTTGGTGAGCAAATCTATCTGGAGATTGATATGGTGATTGATATCCTTCTTCTGTCATTCCTACTTCTGCATCTTCTTCTTCTGCAGTCTCTCCCTCTATGATTTCCTCTTCTGCAATGGTAAACAACTTTTTAAGTGTTTTACCATGCTTCTTTTTGGTTTTCCTCCTTTTTGGTTTTGGTGCCCCTTCCTCTGTTGATTTGGGTCTCTTCTTTTTCTGTTTTATGAAAAGGGGAGGTGTAGAGGAGCCAATCTCTGTGGCATGGGGAGGTGAAGGTCTATCTTCTGCAGTGCTTGTTGATGTGCCTTCTGCAGTTTTTCTCTTCTTAGCTTTTGGAGTAGAAGCAGAGATCTTTGCTGAAGATTTCTTTCCCATTATTTCTGCGCGTTTGGCTATGAAGCTGAGCTGAATAGCCATGTGTTTTGCTAACTTTTTATCCTTTTCTGCTTGAGAGGAAAGAGGTTTTGCTATCATTGTTCCTAGGGGAACACCTAAACGCGGGGGTGTCATAGGACTCGGTTTTGGAGTTCTATGATCGCGTATATACTCTTTCTTAAGGGATATGTTCGATGCGTAGCGCAGAAGTTTCTTTGACAGAGGTCTGCAGTGTGAGTAGCCATCAGCATGATCAGTGGGGGAATTTTTGTTCATCGGGAACTGTTTGGGAGTTGGCCCTTCCATTTGCCAATTTTGGATTAGCAGCAGAGGTTCGAACAATACTCCCAATATTCTTTGGAATTGCAGAGGTGGTAGAAAGTTGGGATCGTTCTCTTTGACCCTTTTTGAGTTGTTCTTTCTGTCGATGGTGTTTATGATCTCTTGCATCATTATGGTCGCATAATCTAGTGGAAGATCATAGTAAACCCCGTACATGATGCTCAAGATTTGATGTGAGCTCTGGTCAATACTCCCTATCTTTCCTGTCAAGCATCTGTTAAGAATAGAGAACAAAGTGTTCCACAGAGGTGGTAATCGGCCTCTGCGGAAGTCATTTCTCTTCCGTAGTTGGGTGTTGTACCCAAGCATTTCCACGAATCTACAGAGCTCTTCGTCTGTTGGTTGCTCTGCATAACTTTTCAATCCCAGAAGACCCCTTGTTGGTAGGTTGAATTCAAGTGAGAACATTGTTCTGTTGAACTTGATTTCAAGATGCTCAGTTTTATCAGGTCTTGAAATGTACCCTTTGATAAGAGAATCGGCTTTATCAAATCGGCAGCTTTGCCAAAATTGGTTCAAATAACGAACTGGTATTCTGTTAGGGGTTCTTGATAGTAGAGGGAAAAGGATATGGTTTTCCATGATGTTCAGAAGTATGGCATGGGCTTCGCCGAAAGTAGTGGGTGAGGGGACCAAATAGCAGTTGTTGGATTTAATAGGAAGAGTGGCTTCGAAATGATCCTTAGCTATGAAGTTTTGCAAGTGTGTTGTCGGAGCAAAGTCTGCGGAATCCCCGGAATCTTGTTGTTCAATATCTCTTGCAAGGCTAGGGTTTTCAGAATGTTCTGAATGAGCAGGGGAGTTTTCCGTTGAGTTCGCCGGAGAGAGTTCAGAGGATGTAGCTCGAGAAGATGAAGCCATTTGCAAGTGTTTTGCAGGGTATCGCCGGAGAAGAAGATGAGAGTTTGTAAAAGGTTTTATGAGAGGGTAAGGTTTGTTTTTATAGGATGGTAAAACGGTAGACTTCGAAAGGGTAAAGTATATGGCAATGGATTAAAGTTTGGAATCCGCACTCGAGTTTGAGCGGCGGGTTCAACTTACCAAAAAAAACGTTCCATGTTTGCCCAATGAAAATGGGACACGTAGGCCATGTCAGAAAATGACAGGACGTCGTGCGCGGCCCATTAATGCTAGGCGCGTGGAGTTGTTCTTAGCCATATGAGTTTCACTCGCAGAAAAAGTAACCGTTAATACTACAGAGATGCCCAAGTAATCAGATTGACAGAGCTTCTGTAGTTTACAGAGGCTCTGTGATCTTGAAAATCTTTGATGTTTATCCCTTTTTCATATATCTCATTGTTATCATGACTTCTGTGGGGTTCTTCTTTAACCAAAACATTTGTAAAAGCATTGGAGAGGATAAAATCGGATTTTTGTTAAGAAATTTGCTTCACAGAGGTTTTGTGGCTCTGTTGGAACTTGCAGAAGTTCTGTCAGGGCCAGCAGAAGCTCTATGAGAGAAAAAATCTCATAAAGAGAATTTTATTCGTATTTTTGATCATCCAATTTTTGATTTGGTTTAAGAGATGTTTTTCGGACATATTTGAAAGTTTGTGTCCGAGAAAACTGTTTATAAAAAACGGTTTGTTCGAGAAGGTCATGGTCTGCTTTTTCGGTTTCCGAGATAACATTCCAAAAGATCGACAGAAGGTTAATTTGTGATCACAGAGCATATTTCCTGCAGAAGTTCTGTTGAGCTCAACAGAAGCTCTATGACCTTAAATTTCTCCTAATTCGAATTTTGTGAAACTTTTTGAGCTTTTGATTTTTGAGATGTTATTCACAGTATATTTAGGACATATTTGACAATTCTTGTCCTAGAAAATTGTTTTCCAAAAACCTTTTGTGCGAGAGACATAGATTTTGGTTCTTCTGTTCTCGGCAGTTTTGTCTTTCTTCTGTCGATGGAGAATTATCGACATTCTTCTTCGGCTTTCCTTTGAGAGATTTACCTCTGTAGATCATCTCAGGGCCCCTTTTGCTCCCCCATGATCTAATCTCTTCTGTAGATCAAGAATTTTCCTTTTGCTCCCCCTTGATCTAATCACCTCTGTAGATCAAGTAATTTCCTTTTGCTCCCCCTTGACCTATGCTTGGATCAAAGAATGATAAGTTTTGCATAGAACATAGGTCATGGTCTTTCAGAGGTTCTGTAGGGGTCGTCAGAGGTTCTTAGTTGACTTACAGAAGCTCTGTGATTTTAAGAACTATTTAAGGTTTTAAGAATTTACATACAGAAGTAGAATCGATCAAAGCAATAAATTAAGCAATGTATTTTACTTATTATTTACAGAATATAAAACTATACTTACTGAGGATTTTCACACCATGTTAATCATTCCTATCTTACCTACCAAGAAGTTGAATCTTTTCTCGTCTAGTGCTTTGGTGAATAAGTCAGCGAGTTGATATTCCGTGGGCACAAAATGCATTTCGATTGTACCGTATTCAACATGATGTTTCAAGAAGTGATACCTTATATCGATATGCTTGGTTTTTGAGTGTTGCACAGGGTTGGCAGAGATAGCAATAGCACTTTTTGAATCGCAGAAGATGGGTATTTTGAACAGAATGTGGCCGTAGTCTTTTAGCTGAGTCTTCATCCATAGAACCTGAGAACAACAGCTAGCGGCAGCAACGTATTCAGCTTCTGCAGTGGATGTGGAAACACAATTCTACTTCTTGGAGGTCCAACTGACTAGTTTACCACCTAGGAATTGACAACTCCCAGAGGTACTCTTTCTGTCGAGCATGCATCCTCCATAGTCTAAATCTGTATAAGCTTTAAGACCAAAACCAGAGTTCTGTGGATACCAGAGACCAAGATTTTTGGTCCCTTTTAGGTATCTAAAGATTCTCTTTACGGCATCATAATGTGATTTCTTTGGATTAGCTTGATAGCGTGCACAGAGACATGTGGCATGCATAATGTCAGGTCTGCTTGCTGTTAAGTATAACAGAGATCCAATCATGCCTCTGTAGAGAGTGCATTCTACAAAGATGCCATCTGAATCTAAGAATAACTTGTTTCCAGTGGCCATTGGAGTTTTCATTGCAGAGGTATCAGAGAGGCTATATTTGGAAAGAATGTCAGAGACATATTTAGCTTGATTTATAAAAATTCCCTCTGATGATTGTTTGACTTGGAGTCCGAGGAAGAAAGTTAATTCTCCCATCATACTCATTTCAAACTCACTCTGCATGAATTTTCAAATCTTTTACACTCTTCTGAATTAGTAGACCCAAAAATTATGTCATCTACGTATATTTGTACAAGCATTATCTCACTACTTTTACGTTTATAGAATAAGGTAGTATCTGTTGTACCTCTATTGTAACCATTGACTAGAAGAAAGGTAGAAAGTCGTTCATACCATGCTCGTGGAGCCTGTTTCAGTCCATATAGAGCTTTTTCAAGGTAGTATACATGCCTTGGAAACTTTGAGCTTTCAAATCCTGGTGGCTGATTAACGTAGACCTCTTCTTGGATTTCACCGTTGAGAAAAGCTGATTTTACGTCCATCTGATAGACTTTAAAACCTCTGTGGGCTGCGAAGGCTAAGAATATTCTTATTGCTTCGAGCCGTGCGACAGGGGCAAAAGTTTCATCGTAGTCTATGCCTTCTGCTTGTCTATATCCCTTTGCAACTAATCTTGCTTTGTTTCTGATGACCACTCCATCTTCATCCTTCTTGTTTCTGTAGACCCATTTAGTCCCAATGGCCTGTTTTCCTCTTGGCAGAGGTACTAGAGTCCATACTCTGTTACGCTCAAATTGCAAAAGTTCTTCTTGCATGGCGTCTACCCAGTTTGGGTCATCTAGGGCTTCAGAAATCTTCTTTGGTTCTATCACACTAATAAAATTTGTAAAGAAACAAAAGTTAGCAGTGGCAGGCCTTGTTTTTACTGCGTCAGAAGGTTCTCCGATTATTTGGCTTGGAGGATGGCTTTTTGTCCATTGAGTTGTGCGTGGGAGATGATCATCAATGTCATTCAGACTTTCTTTAGAGACTTCTTGTGTTTTTTCTTGTGTAGCCTCTGTTGTTCTTCGTGCCTTGGTAGTTGATTCTACCGTTTGTGGAATGATTGGTATGAGTGGTGGTGGAGTTTGTTCCTCTGAGGACGTATAATCTTGGTCCTCGATTTCCTCTGTAATTGGTTCTTCCGTGGTTTGTGCAGCTTCTGTGGTCGTTTTCCTTGATGTTTCATCTTCTGCTTCGGCAATTGCATCTGTAGTATATACAGAAGAAGATGAAGCATTATTAGGACCAGTTAGAGACAAACCTGTAGGATTTTGTCCGACAGAGGATGGTTCTTCAGAAACCCTGATTGTTCCAACAGAAGGATCAATGTTTTCGTTGAGCATCTCTAAAAATAGAAGATCCAAGTCTTCTTTTGCTCGTGAGATGACAGAGGATTTCCCTTTAGTTCCGAGTTCTGAACTGATTTGTTCAGAAGTCATTTGGAATGAATCATCAAAAGAAACATTGATGCTTTCTACAATCTTGTGAGACTTTGTAAGGAATGTTCTGTAGGCTTTGGAAGTGGCAGAGTATCCAATGAATTTTCCTTCATCTGCTTTTACATCAAACTTTCCTCTTGAATCTCTGTCGTTTAAGACGAAGCATTTGCATCCGAATACATGGAAAAATTTGATGTTTGGCCGCCGTTTGTTAAGCAATTCGTAAGGCGTCTTGAGGTGTCTTTTTACAATGGTTGATCGATTTTGAGTATAACACGCAGTAGAAATTGCTTCTGCCCAAAAGTTCATTGATAATCTGCATGCTGACATCATAGTTCTTGCGGCTTCCACAAGTGTTCGATTTTTTCTTTCGACAACGCCGTTCTGTTGTGGGGTGCGAGCTGCAGAGAAGTTCTGTGATATTCCTTCTGTTGAAAGATAGGCTTCAATGACAGAGTTTTTAAATTCTGTGCCATTGTCACTTCTTAACTTCTGTATTCTGCAATTATAAAGAACTTGGATTCTTTTCATTAGATTTATCAATATAATTGGAACATCTGATTTCTTTCTAACGAATTCAACCCGTGTGAAACGCGAATACTCATCAATTAGGACAAGTATGTATTTCTTGCCACCTAGGCTCTGTATGGCAATGTGACCGCAGAGGTCGACATGAAGCATGTACAGAGGTCTAGTGCAAGATACATCTGTTTTGCCTTTGTGGGAAGCTCTTTTGAGTTTTCCCATCTCACAGGCAGAACATAAATGATCCTTATTGAATTTAACATTTGGCAAACCTTTAACTAAATCAAGTTTGACCAGTTTTTCCAATGTGTGAAAATTTAAGTGACAGAACCTGTTGTGCCATAACCAGGCTTCTTCACTTTTGCAGGCAACAAGGCAAACTTTGTCTTTGTTCTTTGAGTTGAAGTTCATTAGATATAGATCACCTATTCTTTCAGCTCGCAGAAGTTCCATACTTGTTTCTTCACTTTGTAGAGAGCAGAAAGTTCTTTTGAACAACACATTGAATCCTGTATCACAAAGTTGACTTACACTGAGTAGGTTGTGCTTAAGGCCATCCACATATGCAACTTTGTATACAGAAACGTCTTCTTTCCTTATGACTCCATAGCCTTTTATGTGCCCTTTCTTGTTGTCTCCAAAAGTCACAGATCCACCATCTTGTGTTTCTTTGTACGTGGATAGTGCACTTCTGTCACCAGTCATGTGCCTTGAGCATCAGGAGTCTAGATACCAGATTGGCACATACTTCTTCTGCAGGACAATCACAGAGATTTAGGTACCCATATCCATATGGGTCCAATATTGTTAGAGTTTTTCAAGTTTGCCTTGGCATTCTTGAAATACATTTTGTTCTCTGCAGAAGAGTCAGATTGTTTCTTTGTGGGATTTGACTTTTGAATTGTCGTAGAGAGTAAACAGACTTGACTTGATAAATGATTATTAAGTTTAGACATGAGATCAAAGCAATGACAGTATTGAATATGAGATGTAATTTGCTTGAACTTTTCATTGAACTTTTTGAACTCAGCCACAGAGGCATTACATTCTTTCTTTACATTAGATTTCCTATTACTAGAAGATCTATGAATACTCGAATGTTGTTTGCAAAAGCTCTGTTTAGGACCTGCCTTCTGTGGGTTGCTTCTGTGGTGAACTTCTTTCATCACTGTCACAGAAGAAAAAGATTTATTAACCTTAGGTTTTGAAAATCTAGAACTTATAGGATCAATAGAGGTCTTCTGTAACATTTTAAGCTCAGCAGAGGTTTTGATATGTAGATTCAATTTTAGAAAATCTTGGCAGATTGGAATCTCTGTGAGTTTCTCTTTTGGAGAAATAGTTCTGTGAGGAACTTCAGAGGAGAATTTGACATCCTCTGTGTCACAGTGAATTATCCCTGATTTGAAATCAGTCTCTGAGTTGTCAGAGGATGAATCGTCCTCGTATACAGAGGTTGAGTCAATTCTTTCAATAGAGGCTGGATTTTCTGAGCATGTATCGTACGAGCTTTCTTCCTCTGTAGAATAGTTTTCATAGATTGCAGAGGTTTCTAATAAGATTTCTTCAGTGAGAGTTTTATCTATAGAAGATGTGCAGAAATTTTCTAAAACGCTTGATTTCCATATTTCCAAAATTTCTTTTTCAATTAAATTTTTAAAGTTTTCTTCTGAAAAAATGGGTTTAAACTCAGGAGCTTCTGCTGATAATTTCTTTTCAACGTTTATCAAACAGACAAAAGCAACCTGTGTTTGGGTCTCTGGTTTACCAAACTTGAAGATACCAATCTGATCTTGTGTTTTCAGATATTTCTTTGGTTTGATACCTCTATTGACAGAGGTTGAAGATGATGAGTCTGTGTTTTCAAACCACACGTTAATCATCTTCTTATGTTTCTTCAAGTAAGGATCCACAGAGATTTTCGCCCGTTTGCTTACAGAGATTAGATTTGGAAAATCTGGTTTGTTTGTTTTTCCAATCACAAATAACGAGGACAGAGGTTTGTTTCTTTTGCCTTCAACACCTAGGGTGATATCATCATACCCTATACCTCGTCTCCCTATTTGTGAGTTTATTTTTTCATAAACTTTCTGTGCATCTTTATAGTTTTTAAGCAAAACTTCTCTTCTGAGTAAATCTTGCCATAATACCTCTCTTTCTCTTTGAAAGTATTCTTTAAGAGCTCTTATGTCAGTAGTTTCGCTCCTTGAAACTGAAAGTTCTTTTGTTTTATCTTTTAAAGTATTGGTTAATTCAGAAATTTGTTTTTTTAAAGGATCTAGAGTTTTGTTCCAATTCTTTTCTATTCTCTCTTTTTCCTCAAAAATCTTTGCTTTTTCTTGAGTGAGAAGCCGTACTTCTCTCTCATTGAAAGTGAGTCTTTTCTGAATACTTTGATTTATCTCTTTCAGTTCAATTAATTCAATGTTAATTCTAAGTGTATTATCATCTACAGAGGTAATACAAGAGTTGGAATTTGAAGTAGATACCTCAGAGTCAGTGCAGGAGTCGACTTCTGCCATGCCACAGAAGAGGGCATTAGCGGTATGTTCATCGTCAGAAGTAGAGTCTGACTGGAAGTCTTCTGTGTTCTCCTCATAATGTCCTTTTGCCATTAAGGATTTTTTAGCATAATATTCGGCTTTCTTTTTGTAGAAAGCAGAGTCCCTCTGTGGGCGATTTGATCTGCTTCTGCATTCATTCGCAAAATGGCCTGGTTTGCCGCAGTTAAAACATCCTTGAGGAGTGTTTCCTGTTCGATCATTGGACTTCTGTAGGTCTCCGCCTTTTTCTGATCTACATTCACTTGCATAGTGACCAGGTTTGCCGCATTTGTAGCATTCTTGCTGCGTGTGGCTTACCGAGTCATCTGACCTCTGTCGGTCATTCCCTCTGTAATTTCTATCGTTTGACCTCTGTCGGCCACTTGATTCTTCTCCTCTTCTGTCATCTCTTCTGTTGTCTCTTCTGTCATCCTGGTTTTCTCTATCATATCTTTCATTTCCGGAACCTCTTCTGTTTCCTCTGAACTCTTTTGTCAATAGAGCTAAAGATTTAGCTAGTGACGCAAGAGTTATTTCCTTTTCTGCTTGCTCTTCTTCTTCACTGTCAATTATCACCATCTTCTTCTTCTCCTTCTTCTTCTCCTCTGTGGCTTTATCATTTCTTGGTCTCTGTGCATCCTCTTTAGTTTTACTAACCAATGCATATGGTGCAATGGTTAGTGTTTTAGCCTGTGCTATCTGAGGTTCTTGTGCGGCTAATGTTCCGTAAAGATCAGAGAGAGTCCAGGTGTCTAGATCCTGATTTGTCTGTAGGGACATAGACAGCTGGAGCCATTCTTCATTTAGACTTTTTAAAAACATGACATTGTTTTCTTCAGAAGTTCTGTCAATGCCTGATTTTCTGCACTGGTTGATTAGAGAGTTGAATCTGTCGTATGTTGTTTGCAGAGATTCTGTTGCAGAGGCTTTGAATGCATGATATTCATTGATGTACTGTGCTCTTCGGTTTTTTTGTGTTTTAGCACCTCCTTCCAACTGTCTTTCCAGTTCTTTCCACAGATCATGCGCTGTTTCACATGAATCCAAGGATTGAAAGAGTTCGTTGGGTATTGCCATTATTAATGTCCTCTTGGTTTTCTGAGCAACTTCATCTTCTGCTTTATCTTCGGTTGACCACTCCCCTTTTGGCTTTGGTTTTTGATGTTCGGGAATTTCGGCAGATTCAGCAGTAGCAGGTATACGAGGTACTACTGTCATGGGAATAGGAGGAGGATTGTATAGATATTGTACTTGATTTTTTTCAGTGCCCTCGAAAAAATGGACCATTCTTATTTTCCACTGAGGATACTCATCTCGAAGGAGAGTAGGAGGTTTAGTGAGAGAACCAGTAGTAAAGAAATTATTTGTATTTGTCATTTGAAGATTTTAGAAAGAAAGTATGATTAAAGAGTTACTTCGATGAGCTTGAAGATTTCCTGGGTTTAAGCAGTTTCCAGACACAATTTTAAATCTCAATAATATCTATCAAGAGTCTTGATAAGTGGATCACTTGATATTGAAAATCAAGGATGGCTCTGATACCAATTGTTGGAACCCAGATACACTTAATCAAGATTAACAATCTGTTAGTGGAGTTTAGAGTTTGATGCGGAAGCGTATTAAACTAACAGATATGTTTGATAGATATTAGAACGCACATATATAAAGAAAACAGTAAGGAATAAAAAGGATTTCTTGAACAGTTACTGTTATTCAATATATAATAAGAACGACGAAGAACAGATTAAGAACTGTTGGTGTGTGTGTGAATATAACACTCAGATATTTGACAATAAAGCTTGAGAGTATTAGTGATTCCTTGTGTATTCGTCGTTTTGAAGATCTCAACATGAGACTTCCTTTTATACTACTCTTAGAAGACTATGAAGTTGGTCACTGTTCCTTTTACGGCATGAATAGTAAACTGGATGGTGTGAACAGTGGACTGGATGGTGTGAGCAGTTGTTTGAGCCATGCGCATTTAATGGAGCAGATGTACTATTGGTAAATGCATTAAATGGCGCAGACGTCTATTTTGTACCATGCCCTATTGAGTCCACTCAGAGCTTGACACGTGTTTTGACAGTACTTTTCCATGCAAGTTGATGAACGTATCCAGTAATATCTTCCAAGTCTTCATAGCAGACCACAGAGGCTCTGTAAGGCATTACAGAGGTTCTGTGGTCTGACCTTCTGTGGAGCAGTCCACTTGTTTCCGAGTTGATCTTCTTCTTGAGCACTACAGAGGTTCTGTGATTACCTCTGTAGCTTCTGTGGCTTTCTGGACTTGATCTTCTGGAAGAAGTGGCAGAGCCTCTGTGAGAGGCTTTTCTATACTTAGCCTATTTTTCACTACTTCTAAGTATTTCTATGATTAGGAAGATTGAAGCTAACATGTATTATGATAGACCTAAGGAGACTCAGATCTGGTTGGCTGAAAAATCAAGATGTCTTGGCAAAACAAAGCAAGCCATTTACTCAGATTTTTTAATTACTGGAATCAGAGAATTGAGGGTTAAGAAATTCAGAAAGATGGAGTACTTATCTTTTGAAGTTCTGAGAGAAGATGGCAAGGTTTATTACTTTACTGATGCAGATTTTGAGAAACTATCAGTGGTTGACTTCTACAGATTACACAGCTTTCTATGCTTCAAAGAGTCGAGCAAAGACAGAAATGAAAGGAAGGCAAGAAGTGTGGTAATTGAGGCCATGTTCTACATCTTAAGGTGGCACTGTTATACAGATTTTCAAATAGCTTTGTACTTACAAAAGTCATGTGTTTATCTGGCAAATCCCAACACAGATCATGAACAGAAAAAGGTGTTAAAAACTGGAAGTGTTCACAAATATCCAGATTTGGGAGTATTTTTGAAAAACAAAAATGGAAAGATCTTCTTCAGAGCAAAGGAAACTGCAAAATACTGTTCTGGAACTTTAAGAATCATAAAGCATAATTTGGAGAAAAAGATGTTGAAAGTGAAGGAAGCAAACATGACTCAAGAAGTAATCAATCAGCAAGTTGAAATTATTCAAGAAATCATTGAAAAAATTGATAAGAGGCTTAATCTGAGAAATGTGCTACTTCAGAAAATTGTTCCTGCTCTGAAAGAACTGGATGATGCAAAGTTTAAGTTTATTTGACAAAAAAGGGGGAGATTGTTAGATCTGAAGTTTTGTCAATAAACCAAGTGTTGAAGATCTGATAAGAAGACTCAGATGTTCTGAGTAGAGAAGTCAGAGGTCTGACTGTGAAAGCTCAGAAGTATTGATAAGAGAATCAGAAGTCTGGGAAGAGAAGTCAGATGTTTGAGTTAAGGAGTCAGAAGTTCTGAGAAGCGTTATCAGAAGAATGTTCAGAAGTTCTGAACTACCTGTTCAGAATTTATGACGAGATACTTTACTTAGTATTTTATAAACTAATTAGGACACGTGTTATGTTCTTATTAGTCTTTCTTGTTTGTACTGTAGCTTTAAGATGTCCGTTGCAGTATAAATAGTAGTTAGCTCTACGTTGCTAACTGATTGATTTTTCCCGTATAACTTTGTATTCATTCTTTGTAATCTTTGAGATTCTCTCTCTCTTAGATCTGTAATTCTGTTCATCATTGAATACAATTGGGCTTGATCATACAAATTCTCAATTACTGGTTTCTACATTGATTGTAAGATAAGATCCTGAACTTTCAACCTTGAACTTCTATTCAATCAAATTTACTCCCAACAAAGAAACTAGAAAGAAAGGGTATATAGAAAATCAAAGGTTTTCTACAAGCACTAAGTAGATCAAGGATATCCTTCAAAATGAAGGGGTATTGCTCCTATTTATACCCGTATGCATTAAATGCATGGCATGAGCACTTTACATGTGTCAGCTTCTTGTTGGGCGCATGCTTCTGACTTTTATCAAGACATGCTTTAGGCCGCATGGTTAACAGTGTAGGTGGCAGAGTGGTTGTACGATTATGGACAAAAGTAAACTTCTCTGTACCTTCATACTTTTGTGCAAGGAGATAAGACAAACAATTCTTGAAGCACAAGCTTCATGATCAGCGATCACTAATGAGGTCTTCCATCAATGAGGCCTGATGTAAGTCGGTTATCGCTGAAGCCTTGTTCATGAATTGTCGCGCATGTGTAGACTTGTCTTGGTTTCACTGATGTTCGCATCAGATCATGAGTAGACTTATCTTTGTTCATCAGCTTTGTCTTCGATGTCAGCGATAAACTCTTTAGTCGCGAGGCTTGTCTTTAGGGATTACAAATGACAGTATTACATTAGAGATCTTCAGCGATACTGAACAGGATCATTATGTTATCGTTGATGGTTAAACACTAATACATACAGATGTTAAATGCAATTTTCACAAAGTATTCTAAGGGTCGTCATCAAATCACTAAGAGAGTTTGGATCAACAAAAATTCACTGTCTCGCCATACTTGCACCATTAAATCACCTCTTCTTCCTCTTTCTCTCACATTCGGTTCAATGTGTTTCCTTTTACATAAATTTAAGTGGCCACCGAAGAATATGGTGGTGGCGTGGTTTCACGGCGGCTACGAGGCCCCCACCAACCCAAAGAAAATCAAACAATTTATCGATAATTCTATATATTCCGAATAGAGATGGAAGGGGGGAGTTTTTGTTGGCCTAAGATGAGATGGAGGCCGGTGAAAGAGGCGAAAGTCATGGTCTTTCCAGAGATGGACGCCGGAGATGAGTTGCCGCTGCGGGAGCCAAGGTTTCAGAAACGAGATTTAGAAAAAAAAGGTACACCGACCAAAATATCCCTAATAATTAAATAATAATATGTTATATCCATAGGAAAATGTGACATATCACCATTGTAACTGGTTACGTGTTGTTCACGTAAATGAGTCCCTTATTTGTGTATAAAGTTTATCAATAGACCCTTAAATTCATCATTTTAAAATACGATCTCCAAAAAAGAAATTAAAACAAACTATGTTCTACTTTTATGCAATCTGCTCTAAATAATATGTCATATAGTTATTACGTGTTTATCCAAAAACGTACAAGATATATAACTTATTAATTAATTAGTTTATATATATAGGGGTGGGTTCAAATGTAAACTCATCTTCAATTGTGACCATGAGGACAAACCATAACCGTTGATTAAAAAAACGGTGAATAGATCAATGTCTCAAAAACGTTGTGGCAATTTTGTAAATAACATCAAAACTATGTCCATGGCTTAATGAATATTTACCGCGTAGGGGTAAAATTTGAAAAAAATCAAAGACGATTCAAAAATCTGATATAGCCATAATCATAATGGAGATAGGCTACCGTACTCTTTATTCATCATTTCTCGCCGATTTTTTCTATTGCGAATAAATTTGATTGAATAGAAGTTCAAGGTTTATTATGTAAATGTCTTAATGGGCTTAATCATTGTAATGGGCCATGAGCCTTAGTTTCTTAGGACTTAGTATTTAAAGTTGTGTTAGCCTTATTTTGTAGGTTAATCATATCTCAACCATTGTAATCGTACTCTTATTATTCTCTGAATGGTTTATGAAATAGAGGGATGACGTATTGAAATCATATCATGTTTATTGCTTATTATTACCGATTTCTACGATATTGCACTAATCTGGGATCCACAATTGGTATCAGAGCATACAGACGATTCGATTCAAGGTTTCTGGTAAGTTTCTGATATGTTTCTGTAAGACGAAGACGAAGTCATGGAAACGTTGAGCACCCATAAATCTTCCTCTAAACCACAATCTGATCCACTCGCCCTTGTGTCATCAAAGAGCGGCAAGTCATCGTAACTCCAAGAGAACCCAAGTGTCCAGTGAGTCAGGACCAGAAGCTGAAGAAACAGAGGAAAGCGACTCTAACCCTGAGCTGACTGAGACAAAGAAAGCTATGACCCTGATCACCAAGTATTTTCAAAGAAAGCAGTTCTTCAAGAAACCTTCCTCTAATAATCAGCGCTACTCTACTACTCCCAACAATCGCCATGATTATAAGGAGAAGTATGAAGGAAAGAGAAAGTCTGACGAGCACAAGCATTCAGATCATAAGGAGAAGAACGAACGAAAGCCCGAGTCAAAGAACAAAGATGGCCCAGTCACATGCTATAATTGCGGTAAATTAGGCCACTTTGCCAAAGACTGCCGAAAGCCCGTTGTACGTAACGTGGAATACTACAAGGCAAAACTTCTGTTAGCATAACAGAAAGCAGCAGGTAAGGCACTGATGGTTGAAGACGACCACCGGCTAACTCGTTCCGATGACGAAAGCGATTCTGAAGATGCTGATGCTTTCATGGGCAACCACTCTCCTCCGCCAAATCAAAGAGATCTTTCTCTGGTATGTATCCCTATCCATCAAGGTTTAGTTGATCAGATGCAATCACTTATTCAAAGAATAGACTCCTATAAGGCTTCCACTGATGAACAACTGCTTCAAATTAATTCTTTAAAAGAAAAGCAAGATGTTCAAAAGAGGGTCACAGAAAAGCTAAAGTCAGACAATTCTAATCTTAAAGAAAAATGCACAAATCTTTCTATAGCACCAAAGGACCTTAGGGCCAAGATATCTGAGTTAAACTCAAAGCTGGATCAGTGTGAGGATGAGAAAGCAGAGATTATCTATCAATGCTCCTCTCTTCAAATCCAACATAAATAATTCGTTTCTAAAATAACTGATCTCGAACTCAAACTTCACAAACGAGGTCAAACTGATCAAACGATCCATATGAACAAACCTAAGGAATTCACTTACTTCAATAAAAGAATGGGGAATTGGGTATGACAACCCTCGGTATTTGAAAAAGATTCTATCATTAAGGCCTACTCTATACGAGTTTAACCTTTTTGGCCTTGATAGAAAATACCCCGAATTTAAAATCAGATGGACTGGACCTCTTGTTAATGCCAAAAATCGCACCAAAGGGACAACTTAAGGTCGATGTGGACTTAATCAACTAAAGAAAGGATCTTTCGACGAGACGTGCGACGAGGGAAAAAATAAACGAGACAAGGGATTTGATGACGCAGGAAAAACCTCAATCGAGGAAAAAACCTGCGGACGACAGTGGGTGTCGTCGCTGCACTATGGTCGCCAATCAGGGGCGACGTCCTTGGTACTGGCATCGGTCGTACGATGATTACAATACAAATGAAGGAAATACTTCGAAATGTAAAGTACAAGTGTTTGAATGTAAAAACAGGTGTTTGTCGTGTGTGAATACAAAGTGTGAACTTCTGGTCGAGGGCGGTTGTCGTGCGTCGGGAGCGATACTTGAGCTTTCCTTCGAGTGTTCTTGATTACGCAGTAGGGTTCTGCCTTTCAGTACTTGATCTCCAGAGTTTGCATGTTCTTTGCTATGAGTTTGGATGATTTTCTCTGTTGTTTGGTGATGTTCGTTGATGTATACTGGATGTTAACTGATGTCCCTTGAAATGAGGCTTTAGCTTGTCTTTTATAGTCTTCGCGTCATTAATTAGCTCCATTAATGATTTGATCAACGGCTACAACGGATGGAAACGGTCGCCGGAGTGATTATCCATAATGCTCTTCGTCCGTTACGGCTGCATGCTGTTAATGGCTTTGACTCCTGCATTAAATACTTACCAAACAACGTTAGCTTTGGTCGAAGGTGCAATGATCTTACGCGATGGTCGTACGGAACGGGCGATGCTATGGTCGTGAGTCATGGGAGACGTACGACTTACCTTCTACGGGAGACGACGGATGTTTTATGGGTTCTTGTCGAGACCTTATCTTAATACAAGATTTGGATTATAACGTGCGTCTTACCTGCTCTGGTCGTGGTCGTACGACGTGATTTTTTGCCCAAACAGTTTGCCCCCAAAATTTGAAAATTAAATGTCAAATTTAAGTTTTAAATTTTGTCAATCAGACGCATAGGAAATAAGACAAGAGTTAGAAATTACCTCAATCGCCTTGGAGCTAGACTGGTCCGTTTCTAACTGAACAAGAAGTTGAAAAGGGAACGAGGTTGTGACGTCATACTGACACACGATGATGCTTACCAGCTGTCGAGGACAGGTGTCGAAGATCCGGGCGGATATACGAAAGGACGCGGACGCGGGGAAATCATCCAGGGATTTGATTTGATGCGATCGTTTGTATAAATAAAGATCACGACGGATCTTTTCTTGCTATACTTTTGAAGTGTTTATTTGGGAAGAGATTTCGCCTTGATTCCTTTCCATTCTTCGTCCGAACTTACTCGAATCGTTGCAAATCTTCAAACCGCAGTTGAGAGCGTTTATATAAGACCTTGTTCTGTCCTTTGATTCACAATGTCGACGGAGCCTGCTAGTCTTATCATGAATCACATAGACTTTGATGCTTTTAGGAGTTTAGCAAAAATTCCTGCAAATGTAGAGTTGCGGTGTCCGAGGATTGTTCGTTCTAAGGATTGCCCTGAGGGATATCTCATTTTGTACGAGTATCCTTTTAAGATAGGGTTTCAATGGCCGCTTTCTGGTTTAGCCAAGTCGTTCATGCAGGATTTCAATGTGTCGCCGGGACAATTGATGCCCCAACTTTGGCGAGTTTTGCTGGTTATTGAGCGAGCGTCCGTGAAATGGGAGTCTCCTATGATCATGAATGATTTCTTGGCGGCGTACCAAGTTAAAAAGGATAAGAACTGGTGTTATAGTCCTTATTCTAAGTTCAAGGGTGATCGTGCCTTGGTTTTGGGAACTGGCGTCAATGATCGTGGGTGGAAGTTGAGGTATGTATTTGTTCTTACCGAGTCGTTGGATTCCAGCAGCGATTGGATGCGGTCAGACTGGAATGAGACAGGTATGCTTCGTTTGTTTCTGTGTTTTATTTATTTTTATGACTTCTATTTATCATTCTCCTCTTATCGCCTTCAGAGATTCAGTATGACGAAGTGAGACCGACTGCGGATTCCCAGGCTAAGATCAACAAGTTCTTGAGTCTTAGCGTTGATGACCGATCTTTCGTTTTGTGGCAATCGGCGGTCGAGGACGAGGATGAGGACGTGATAGAAGAAGGACATGAAGACGTACAGGAAGAGGCGACTGGTAAGTGTACCATAGTTTATTTTATTTCGTTTATTCTATCTGTCTGACGCTTCATGTATTTCCTGATTAGTGCCGACCGAGAGGAAATCGGTCTTTAGGGCGAGAGGGAAGCAGGTTATGCGTGCCCTTCGGGGTGAAAATGTTTCGACAGCTGGGTCGAGCGAAAAGAGAACCCGGAGGACAGTCCTGAGGGAACCGTCGTCGAGGGTTGATAACTCCCCGGGAGTTGTTTTGCCTAAGAAGGCGAGGGCGTCATCTAGCCGTCTTGGCGTGATGGACGCGACACCAGCAAGTTCTGCGCCTCTGGCGACGGTGACGAAACCGGTGTCTCAAGTGTCGATCCCAATGTCTGCCGACCGGGGCGAGGGATCATCGGCCGAAGTTATGACGGTCAATTTTACATTGCCGTCTGACTTTATGGCGGATGGTGTCCTAGACGGGACGACGGCGTTTCCTCACCTGGGGAAGTATTTGCTCCCGTCTTTCGGGGAGCGTTTTCACGGAGTTCCGGCCGGAGAGATGAGATATCGAGTTGCCAGTCTGGCATTCACGGTGAGTGTCAATCTTTCATGACTTGTGTAATCTTTGTCGAATGTTATTGAATGCACCTCTTATTTTTCACAGACGTTCCAGTCTTCCTTGGCGTTACATGCTGAGACGTCAAGAGTTGAAGATCTGGTGGCGTCTGCTCTTGAGAGGGAAGCTGCAGCGTTGGAAAGGGAGAGAGTGGCTTTAGATAGGGAGAAGTTGGCCATGGCGCGTGCCGATGAGCTGGCCGTCCAACTTTTCGACGCTCAATATGAATTGCAGGAGATTCGTGCGGTAGGAGTGGCAGATGGAGGCCCTCGGGTCAGGACTTCGAGCGGGGATACGACCAATGTTCCTCCTGTCGCCTAGAATTTTTTTCTTTCCTTGTTGTTTTTGCCACTTGACCTATCGGGGGTTGAGTATGTATATGATGGTTTATTTAATGAATATATATCTTTTGCTTATGCTTTATTCGAATCACGTTTGATTATAAAGTCGAACATAAGCTACATATGAAATCATGCGACTAAGGCACTCATTGTAATATGATGACCAGAACGTAAAAAAAATATAAAAAACACGCGATTAAAGCATTTTCTAAGTTAAGAGACTTAGGGGTAAAATCGTTTAGACTTTACGATCGTACGACCAGATCGTACAGTGAGTTTGTATCGTATGCCCCTATGGAGGGATGATCAAGTCACAGACCTGATCATGTATGTCGTGCGTACCTGCGAATTTAAAGTCATATAGTAGACTTAGTGATTATTGTCGTGCGATCCTGCGATAAAATGATGTCGAGGGTTGGTCGTTGGCTCACCAGCGACCCTCCGATGCTTAAGTCAGTAGACATTTTGTGAGAAAAAATCGTATGAGAAAGAGCTAGAGAACGTACCATTTCAGACTCTCTCTATTTTCCCCCTGTCATTTATTACCGTATCCTTTTTGGGAGGAAAATATAGGTTTTAAATGACAGAATGACACGGAGAAATATTGTCCTGCGGTCGACTATGTTGTCGTGCGACGAGGCACCATAGTAGATTTATCCCTGTGGAAAAGATATTAATTTAGGCATAGAAGAAACAAACCTGTCGAGAGCCTGATCTTGTGACTTTAGTTTATTTTCGCGGCTTCAAGGTAGACATGTAGCACTCACGAGCGACTTTTGGCTCACTCTTGATCTCCTGGATTCCCCACGGCGTCGGGAATTTCAACATTTGATGATACATCGAAGGAACAACTTTCATATCATGGATCCATGGTCGTCCTAAGATGATGTTATAGGCCGACGCACAATCGATGACACTGAACTTGGTCTGCTTGTTGACTCCTCCGGTGTAGAAGGGCAAGATTATCTCTCCAAAGGTGCTCGTCGCTTCTCCATTGAAACCAACCAAAGTTGTCGAACGTCGGGTGATTTCTGAGCGATCAATTCCCATGGCTTTGATAGTGTTGAGAAAAATGACATTTGCTGAGCTGCCCCCGTCGATCAAGACTCGACGCGTTAGGCTGTTACCGACTGTGAGCTGAATGATTAACCCGTCATGATGCTTCTGATACGAGTCGCACAGGTCGACGTGGTCGAACACAATCTTCATACCTTCTAGCTCCAAATCTCCTTTGGGTCTAGACGAGCGAGGAATAGGCCAATCATCGGGTGCCTGACTGGCATGACGCTTGGCCGCTGAATACGTCAGACCATACACATCTGAACCACCGGTGATGCAATTGACGACTTTCACGTGCTCGGGGGTCGACGGTCGATGGCCATTAGCTGGAACAGCGACATCGTCGATGATGTCCTTGAGATTTCCTTTCGAGAAATGGTATGCTAATTCCTTCTTCAATGCGATACAATCGTCTGTCGCATGACCATGATCGGCATGGAAGTCGCACCACTTTGATTTGTCCTTCTTAGCATCGTCCAGGTCGGACTTCTTTGGCCATCGAATGGTAGCTTGGGTACCTTTCAGAACTTCGACTAATTCCTTAGCAGATCCTTTGAATCCGTAAGAGGATATCTTGGGGTACTGAGTGAACTTAGTCGCGGTCTTGGCCTCTGCTTTCGTCTTGAAACGAACATTTGAAATTTGGCGCGCTGGCTCTATTCTGGAAACAGCCTTTGTCTTGAACTCTGGCTTTCTGACGCCTAAGGACTTCTTGTCATCAGTGTGCTTGCGACGAAAGGCGGCATCATCCTCGACCCTCATATATGCCAAGGTACGAGCTCGGACGTCTTCGAAAGTCTCTGGGGGATACTTGGTCAGGTCGGTGTATAGACCCGAACTATCGTCCAGACCACGCTTATAGGCTTTGTTGATCCAAACCCTCAGTGATTTGATAATGACCCTCTCTTATATACTTAGTGAAAATTGTAAGTAAACAATATGTATCAGAGTTTCACTATCGCTGATAAGTATTAAGATCTTCCAGTACCGCTGATAGGAACTCTCGTTCCTTAGATTAAACATTCAGCGAAACTGTTCACCATAATACTCTGAGTCTGTTCAGTACTTATGGTGATCGCTGATAAGTTAGTTGTTTACTTATGATCCCTGAAGACAAGTTTCACGTCAACATAGGTTCTACGCTGAAGTCGAAGATCAAGCTCAAGAACCAACGACAAGTCTCCTAATGAACTGATGCGGATCAGCGAAGACTCAGATTTGTCCAGTCAACGTGAAGTATCAAGTACAAGACTTCAGCTATCGCTTAACTCTATCATTCGCTGATGAAGAATGATAGATCGCTGAATCAACGAAAAGCTGATCATGAAGTCCTCCGTACAAAGTATTTTTGTCTTAACCACCCTTGCACGACTCCGTACGATATGTCAGAAATGAACCTCCTTATTGTCTGAATTCGAACAACCACTCTGATACTACACTGTTCAAACATGCGGCTACTAAGGTTGTCAACAAAGGTCAATGACATGCAACCATTCAGCTGCTACCACGTGTAAAGTGTAAACTGCAATGCATTAAATGCATGCAGTATATAAGAAGAAGAACCCACTTCATTTTGAAGTAACTTGCTAACTCTGGACAAGTTCATCCTTCTTATCTTGAGATAGGTTATTATTAGTAATTTCCTTCTCCTTCTTAGTGCAAGAAACTTAGTGTTCCAACATGTTTAGATTTAGGTTTATCCTTAATCTTGTTTCTGCAACAAGCTGTAAATTGTTAATGATTTATCAATAAACAATTTAGAAAAGTAAAATCTGGGTGTATGTATTCAACCCCCCCTTCTACAAACTTGTATAGCCCTTAGGGACCAACAAGTGGTATCAGAGCAGATTTGTTTAATCTCATAAACAAGATCTAATCTATACTAAGATTTCTCTTCCTTGCTATTTCTGAAAAATGGCTACTAACACAAACACAAATTATATCGACAATGGTTCTCTTGCAAAACCCCCTAGATTCTCCAGAGATAATTTTAATCTATGGAAAAATAGGATGACTCTCTTCTTAGAAGGTGTAGACCTTACTATGCCTTATTATCTTGAAAACGGCCCATTTATTCCTGTAAGAATTGACGCCGCAGTACCTGCCGCTGAGAATAGACCTGCTATTCTAGAAAGGCTGGTACCTAAAGAAGTTCATACGTGGACTGACGAAGATAAGAAGAAAGTGGCTATCGATACAAAAGCCAGATCCATACTATCCATGTCTCTTCCTGACGAAGTCTACCATTCCGTCATGAACCTGAAATCCTCAAAAGCCATGTGGGATACAATATGTGTTCAGTATGAAGGTACTGCTGAAGTCCAGGACTCTCGAAAGATCAACCTCGTAAGACAGTATGAAAGTTTCATTTGTGGTAAGAATGAGACTCTCTCTGAAGTTCACCAACGTTTTAATTGCTTAATAATAGATCTGAAAACTGTTGGTAAGGAATATTCTAACTTTGAAGTGCTGACAAAGTTTCTAGAATATTTACCTGAAAGCTGGGACAGTTATTCTATGTGTCTCAAGCTGTCAAAAGATCTAAGATCAATGACCCTTGCTACCTTATATGGCACGATGCTGAATCATGAGCAATCAAGCCATCTTAAGAAGAATCTTGTAAAAGATTCCAAAAGCACCCCTGTTGCTTTAATCTCAGAGGAACCCTCTACTCAGCGACCCTCGGTCACTATCACTGAGTTAGAGAGTAACTCTGAAAGGTCGTCAGATTCTGACTCTTCAGATGATGATGAATCTTTGGCTCTCCTAACTAAAAAGTTAAGGAGATTCGCCAAAAAGAAAATGATCAGAAAGAACAAACCTCTTTCTATAACTGATAAGCCAATATCATCAGCTACTGTTGATAAGGCTACTACTACTTGTTTTAACTGCGAAAAGATTGGACATTTCGCTAACGAGTGCAGGTCTAAGAAAGTATCGAGAAACTCAGCGTTTCCCAAGAAATCCTTTATTCCCATGAATAAAGATGACAAATATTCTAATCTGAAAGAAAAATATGCAAAGCTGAAAAGCTTCAAGAAGAAAGGCAAAGGCCTGATGGTTTACGATTGGGCTGCTTCTGAAGAAGAAGAATCATCATCTGATTCTGAGGATGATGAAGCCAATCTCTGTCTTATGGCAAAGATTGAAGACGAGGAAGAAAGTTCAGACATTCACTCTACTTCAACATCTGCAATTCAGGTATCACCTTCCTTCTTCACAAATATTGCAAATATTGATGAAGCTGATAGTCTCCGCAAAATCGATCTCTTGACTAGAAGTTTATATGAAGCCATGAATGGCAAAACAATAGTTGAAAACCAAAACCTTGATCTCGCTGAACAGCTTAAAAACTGTCACCTTCAAATAGAAAAGCTTTCTAAAATTGAAGAAGATTTTAAAGATCAAGTGTATTTAAATCAGCTAGTCAAGATCGAACGAGCAGAAGCTATTGCTGCTTTGAAAGCTGAAAAAGCTACTGTTTGAGGATGGTGTAACTCTTCAATAAAGATCACTGAGATAATTAAGTCTCAGATACCCCTGAGTGATAAACGTGGTCTTGGTTACAAATATGAAACTAAAGAACCAACCACTGATCGTTCCATGCTCTTATTTGGAACTTTCATATCCTCAGTCGCTGACACTTCATCTTCTCAGTGTTCGTCCTCTAGACCGCCTATCCCTGAGGAAATCTCTGCCCCTTCAAAAGGTAAAGAGAAAATGGTTTATCCAAAACCTATCTCTGTCTTTAAAGATAAAGGTAAAGGAATTGCATTGAACCAAAATCCTCAGAAGGGTACTTTAGTACCAAAGCTGAATGCTTCCAAAGCTTTAGTGATTTATTCCTCTGGATCAAGGAATCAGATCTATGGATCTACTCAGCGTGGGTCTATTCAGCGATCTACTCCTAGACTCAGAGTGGATATCCTTGTTAAGAAATCTGAAGAACTAAATGTTCCTCCCATTTTGAAAGCCAAAAGCTTATTTGGTGCTGCTCTTCTAATTCAAAATCAAAAGCTCAGCATTCAAATGGTCCTAGAACTACTTTTAGTTATAGAAAATGTTATCACTGTGGACTCACTGATCATATTGCTAGTAAGTGCCCCACAGCCACCAAAGCTGATAAGATAGCTAAGGTGAAAATTGCCCCCAAGGCAAAGAAGACCACTGAGGTTAAGAAATTAACCAAAGTGAAGACTGACAAAGCTGAATCTTCAAATGCTGCGAAGATTGCTGAACCTTCCATTCCAACTACTTCCACTGACAAACGCGTACACATGGTTAAGTGGGTTCCCAAGAAAAACTAATCTTCCTTTGTGATGTAGGTTCAGAAGGGTATCTGGTATCTCGATAGCGGATGCTCTAGACACATGACTGGAAAGAAAAGTCTGCTCGGTGAATACAAGGAAGAGAAGGGTCCCTCTGTGACCTTCGGTGGAAATGGAAAAGGACATACCCGAGGGTTTGGTGTACTCTCTAATGGTACAACCACCTTCAGAAGAGTCGCATATGTTGAAGGGCTGAAGCATAATCTTCTAAGCATCAGTTAGCTTTACGACAAGGATAACAAAGTAATCTTTACTAAGGAATCCTGCTTTGTCACTGACAAAAAGGAGAAGATAGCTCTCAACGGTTATCGTTTGGAAAATGTTTATGTAATAAACATGGACTCAACAACCACTGAGAACTCCTGTTTCTTCTCAAAAGCCTCATCTGATGTCAACTGGCTATGGCATAAGAGGCTCTCTCATCTGAATTTTAAGACACTGAACACTCTTTCTTCAAAAGAGTTGGTTACTGGTCTACCTCAACACTCATACGCCAAAGAGTCTCTATGTTCAGCGTATGAAAAAGGGAAGCAGACCAAAGCAAGCTTTAAGTCAAAGCAAGTTTCCTTAGTGTCATCTCCTCTACAACTACTCCATATGGATTTGTTTGGCCCTGTTAACAAACAATCCATCGCTGGAAAGAAATATACACTGGTCATAGTTGATGAATTCTCTCGTTATACATGGGTTATGTTTCTCCATTCCAAGAGTGACACCCCTGAAGAACTCATCAACTTTGTTCAGAAGATGGAAACCCTGAACAATTTGACCGTTCGCTCAATAAGGAGTGATCATGGGACTGAATTCAAAAACAGTTCTCTTGATTCCTTCTTTGAGAGTAAGGGTATCTCTCACAACTTTTCTTCTGTGAGAACACCGCAACAAAATGGAGTCGCTGAAAGAAGAAATAGAACAATTATTGAAGTTGCACGTTCAATGCTCAGCGATTCTCACATGCCTACTCAGTTTTGGGCAGAAGCTGTCAACACCGCTTGTTTTACGCAAAACAGGTCACTGATAGTCAAAAGATTCAATAAAACAGCCTATGAACTTTTTCATGGGAGAAAGCCTTCAATCAGCTTTCTTCACATCTTTGGATGTCAGTGTTTCATACTGAACAACAGAGATGCCCTTGGAAAGTTTGATCCTAAGGTTGATGATGGAATCTTTCTTGGATACTCCTCAGTTTCCAAAGCCTTCAGAGTCTTCAATCGAAGAAGACAAACTGTTGAAGAAACAATTCACGTCACGTATGACGAATCCCGTTCAGCGAACTCTAAACCGAACGCTGACACTGAAGAACTGAATCAATGGATGTTTTCTCATCTTGGTGATTCAGAAGATATTCCCACTCCTCGTGCTCACACTGTTGAAGATGATGGTCCTACTATCATTCCAGATATGCAGAATAGTGAAGCTGAAACATCATGGGTCTCAGTTGTTCCTATAAACACTATACCTGCTTCTGAACCAAATGTCTCAGACATTCCATCTACTTCTCAGCTATCAGTGAATATAATGACAACTTCATCCATTCCTCTCTTGGCTGATACTCCAGACGTCGCTGAAGCCTCATCTTCAGCTCCTCCAGTTCAGGTTGAGTCAGCGTCTCACGCTCCGGCTCAGCGATGGACTATAAATCACCCAATTGAGAACCAAAGTTTGGAAACTTGTTCGAAGACCAACTGATAATACAGTGATAGGCACTAAATGGGTCTATCGAAACAAGTTGGACGAACATGGAACTGTAACCCGCAACAAGGCTCGTTTTGTTGCTCAGGGATACAGACAAGAGGAAGGCATAGATTATGACGAAACATTTGCTCCAGTAGCAAGATTAGAATCTATTCGTCTATTCTTAGCATACGCTGTACACAAAAACTTCACAGTGTATCAGATGGATGTTAAGTCAACGTTTCTAAATGGAAAGCTAAATGAAGAAGTCTATGTGGAACAACCTCTAGGATTCTCAGATCCTAAGTATCCAAGTTATGTTTATAAACTGGATAAGGGACTTTATGGCTAAATGCAAGCTCCACGTGCATGGTATGACACTTTTTCAACTTATCTCCATTTTGAAAAATTTGAGCGAGGTAAAATCGACAAAACTCTATTTTTCAGGTGAGTAAAAGGTCATATCATTCTTGTTCAAATATATGTTGATGCTATTATATTTGGCTCTACTAACCCTGATCTTTGTACTCGTTTCGCTGATAGAATGAAAGATGAGTATAAGATGAGCATGATGGGTGAACTAACATATTTCCTTGGTCTTCAGATAAAACAAAATGAAAAAGGAACTTTCATTAATCAGGGAAAGTATGTTAAAGATATGCTGAAGAAATTCGACTTAACTGAAAGTTCATCTATGAAAACCCCTATGGCACCACCGCTGATACTTGATAAGGATACTAAGGGTATTCCTGTTAATGTCACTTTGTACCATGGGATGATCGGCTCTCTTTTGTATCTTACAGCTAGCCGACCCGATATTATGTTTGCAACATGCTTGTGTGCACGATATCAAGCTGAACCTAAGATATCTCATATGAAAGCTGTAAAGAGAATTTTTCGATATCTTAAGGGTACAGGGAATCTAGGTCTTTGGTATCCCAAAGACTCAGGATTCGATCTAATTGCCTATTCAGATAGTGATTTTGCAGGTTGCAGAATGGATAGGAAAAGCACCACAGGAGGATGTCAGCTCCTGGGTGGAAAGCTGGTAAGTTGGAAAAGTAAAAAGCAAAACTCAATGTCCACATCTACAGCTGAAGCTGAGTATGTAGCCGCTGGAAGCTGCTGTTCTCAGGTCTTGTGGATGACAAATCAACTACTGGACTATGACCTTCAGCTCTCAAATATTCCAATCTATTGCGACAGCACAAGTGCCATCGCTATAGCCAATAATCCAGTGCTACACTCAAAGACAAAACACATCGAAATCAGGTATCATTTTATCAGAGATCATGTGATGAATGGTGATATAGAACTTCACTTTATCCCAACTGATTATCAGTTAGCTGATCTGTTCACCAAACCTCTTGATGAGACAAGATTCAACTTTTTCATCAGCGAGCTTGGAATGCTGAACTTTGAAGAATAAAATCTTCAGCGGTTCACATTTGATCAACGATACGATTATACAAACTTGTATAGCCTTCTGGATAAAATCAACTTGTATAACCTATTCTATCATCTTCTCTCTGAATAAACTTGATTCGCTGATATCAAGGTATGTTTTTCTCTCTCTGACAATCGCATGTAAATGCAAGATTTCAAAATAATTTTCATCGCTGAATATCTCTTCCTTATCAGCGATACTTTGAAATTTCTAAAAACCTTCACTGATATTTCTAAAATCAGTGCTTCATGTTTTCAAAAGTGTCACTGAGTTTTCAAAAACTCAGAGACAACCAAGAATATGAAAGGACAGCTGTGACGTCATTACAACGGATAAGCCCTGGCACGTTCTTCTTTCTGACACACGTTTGCACGTTTCGTTTACTCGCCAATCAAATGCAAACACGTGTCCGTGTCATGATGAAAATCTCTTCCCGCTCAAGATTTTCTCTTTCTAAAATCTATATATAAACAAATTCTTCGTTTATATTTTCCTTTTACGCGAACTTCTTCTCCAAGCAAAGAAAGGATTCACTGTTGCATTTTGCTCTCAATTTTTCAAGAACAACTGTTCATCTTCTTCAAACATCAAAGGTTAACATGTTCTTATTTTTTTCCAAATGCAAATAACTTGTTTCTGATCTTCTCATTGTTTTAACAAGATCAAACAAAAGAACTTCTTAAAAATGAAATCATTTTCTTTCATGATTTTATGAACACAACCATTTCATGGTTGTTCTTCAAGTTTAAATGCAAAAATCTTAAACTTGTTCTTCATTCGTTTTTCCAGAATCCCAATCTTCAAAGGAAACTGGAAAACAAGATTTTTATTGGGTTTGCTTTCAAAAACAAGAAAAATCCTAATCTTCATTAAGACAATTTTTGTCTGAATGAAATGGACAAAATTCGAACCATCTTATTGAAAACCCTTTCTTCATTAAGATTATTCTTATTTGTTAATCTTTGGTTGAACTGATAATACAGAAAATGGCATCTTCTGACATTCCCAAGAACACCAACGCTGAAAACACTACTGTTGATGATACTGCTGAGGAAATGGAAATCCTCAAGGCTCCTCAGGTCAAGTTCTCTCTTGACAAACTGGATTGGACTAAGGTAAACAATCTTTATGCTCTTCTCGAGTTTCCTCCTCGAAAGCAAGTCACACATCTAGATGATGATGTAAAATTCCTTAAGAATTGCTGCATCTCCACAGCCCTGACCATAACCCCTCCCGCACATCAGCTTTTGTTATCACAATTCTGGTACTCTGCCAGACACTCTCAGTTACCATCAGCCAAAGACCCCTCCAAAACAATTGACTGCATCCTCTGCGATATCGAATATGGCACCATGAAGATCACCCCTGCCATCATTCTGCAAAGCCCTCAGCCTTCCCATTGCAACCAAAGAAAAACCCTTCGTTCCCCTCCCTGAACCCAAGAAAAACTCAGACAGGGAAGCCATCATTGCATTCTTTGATGCAATGGGCTATGTATGGGAAACTGGAAGGGTTATGAAGCCCGAGAAGAAGCTGACCATTATAAAGAAATCGAAAATGCCCAGCGAGATGAATTTCATCTTCGCTCATCTGATCAGCTGCATGACTGCCAAGAGCGCCTCCTCTGACCAAGCCGCTAAACCTCAGTAAGCAATGGGATATGCATTGCTGAAAGGTCTACATATAGACTGGGCATCGATCATCTATGATGACCTGGTACTTAGAGTGGACACCGTCGCTGACAGACCTCCATGGGTTCCGTATCCTCGATTCATCAGCGCCATATTCCAAAAGGGTCTGAAGGACAGCTATCCTCAAGAGGGTGACCTAAAGCTTTCTCAGGTTGGCCCTAAGATACTCGACTTCAAACCAGTGGCGAATGAGGTACGTCTTTCTACACTCTTAACTCTTCTAAATCCTTCAACTTCTTCTACTTTTGCAGATCCTTCAGTGGACAAACCCACCGCTGATACCCCAGCTATAACCTCCATTCCTCTTAAAAGGAAACATACTGACACCCAATTTTTTTTTGGATAGAGTTCCTGGAACTTCGGCCCAGTACATCCCTGGAAAACACATCGACCGCAAAATAATGCAGTCCTGAGATAATCCCCAGTGGCCACAAGTGCTGCGTGTGGGACTCGAACCCGGGCAAGCGCTATGAACTTCCCAGGCCCTTACCACCACGCCACAACCCTTGTGGTTTACTGACACCCAACTTGGTTCCAAAAGAACTAAGAAAACCAAGGAGCAACCCAAGCAATCTCCTGCTAAAGACTCCTCAACTCCTCCTGTTGAGCTGAAGGAAAGTTCAGTGGTACGCTCTGCCACAGCTGAAAAAACCACCCCTTCTATCCAAACTTCAGCATCTCTAAACGCTGAGGTTACAAATTTGGAAACTACCCAACCTCCCTCAGTCTCTCAAAAGACTGATGAAGTGATTCTCAGCGAATCCAACGCTGAACTCAGTAACTAACCTCCATTCTTACCCTTCGCTTCTCCCTCCACTCATTTGGACACAACTCCAGTTATCATTGAAGCACCTATCATTCCTCCAAAAGCTAAAGAAAATACTCTTCAAGGAGTGATGGGCATAGGACCTGCAGAGCTGGCCATACGTCCATGTACTCTCGCTGACGATATGGAACTTTACTCAGGAACCCATGATTTTGATGAATTCACCAATCCTCCTGCAGGTACTCACCAACCCCTATACACTGTTACTAAACCCCAAACTTCTGAGCTTTCCTCTGTTCACAAGTTTTTATATGTTACAGGTCCTAACTTGGGAGACATCAACGCGTCTCTGAAGACTGTAGAGACAAAGCTGACAGGTCTCACGTCTACTCTTTCCGGCAACTCTTCAGCGGTAAAAATCGCTGGAGAAAATCTTACAAAGCTTACAACCGTTGTCGAAAAGAATGCCTCCAAAGCTGATGTGGAGAAGGTTGATAAATCACTCGGTGATTTTGCCAAAGTTCTAGCTGACATCTACACAGACTACCTCGACATCAAGAAATCAGTTGACACCATGTCCAGCGAAGTCACAACGCTGAAGACATCGGTTGGCACACTCGAAGGTGATATGTCTGCTGTAAAGGCTGATGTCAGTTCAGTAAAAACTGATATGAGTTCTGTGAAGACTGATGTCAAAACGATGAAGAATGACATCTCTTCTATTCAGAACTTGTTGCAGCAGATTCTGACCAATACGACCGCCCCTGCACCTGCCCCTGCACCTCCTTCTTTAACTACGGCGGATCGTGCTGAACTTGTGAAGATCAATCCTGGTATTTCTGACATAGAAAACATATTATCAACGATTGAAATGTATATAGGGATCCCTGGCCAAGAAGACAGGGAAACCACACGAGCTGCTGAATCTTCTCATTCCTCCCCCAGTCATCATGAAAAAGAGGGGGAGGAGAGCGCTGAAGACCCTTCCAAGAGCGCTGAAGACCTTTCCCATGATGAATCTATCAGGGGAGAGAAGAATGAAGACCTCACCTTCACTGAAGAGGGTAAGAAGACTATTGAAGCTGAAGCAGCTGCTGGACCTCAGGGAGATGAAAACCCTGAGGGAACCGAGAAGCTTACCTCTGTTTCTGAGGGGGAGCAACTCGAAGAAGAAGCTGAAGAATCTGAGTCTGAAGCTGAAGATGAAGAAGCCATCAACTTGTCTGATGCTGAACCATCCTCTTCTCCAAAGAACGATGATGACGATGATGACGATTCTTTTATCGTCAAGCCTGCTCAGAAAACTAAAGCTCTTAAAGGGATTCTGATATATGAACCTTCAGGGGAGCGGACAAAGACAAAGCCATCAGCATCTGAAGCTGACAAAGGCAAAGGAAAAGGTGTCGCTGAAGATGAAAATCTGATGATCTCGCTTAACAAGCCGGTTTGTCAGGTACATTAATCTTACCCAAAATCCCTCCTCTATACACTTTATCAGTTCTCTACCTCCGAAAACCTCTATACACTATCCCATTATTTCTATCTCGGTTCTACCCATGTTCTTACTTGTAAGATCGCTGCGTTTCAGCTAGTCCTCTCCCCTGTTTGAGGATATCGCTGAGGTTCCTACAGCTGCGACTTCATCAACAATAATCCCAGCTCCCATCGCTGAAGAAATAATCCCAGTCTTAGATTTAATCTCTGAGACTGATGAACCTGAAAAACATATGCTCTCTCACAAAAACAGACCTTCCTTGGCTCCTCAAAAGCTAAGTGAAGAGGATCAAGAAAAGAGAGATGCAATGATCGAGAGACTCGAAGATCAGCGAATCATTCTGAAGCATGATCAACTTCCTTCCGTTCCTCCAAAGTTCAGAGTTTCCCAAAAGGAATACAAGGAACACCTCAGAGCTGAACGCTTAATCGCTGAAAGAAAGGAAGCTGAAGAAAAAGATAGAGAATACGCCATCAAGCTTACTCAACGATCAATAAAAGACCCCAAGCTGAAAAGAGTTCCCATTGATGTTCAACGTCAGCTATAGGATGATGCTCAAAAGATCGTTAGAGAAAAGACTAAGGTCTCTGACACGACTTTGGAATGGGCTAAACAAATGCTGACCTATCGATCTAGACCATCCAAAATCATCAAAGTAAACATCAGAGGAAGACTGTACGCCGACGTTCCTGTTGTTGAAGTGGATGTCTGCAGAGACGACAAAACCAAGCAAACTTTCTATGCTGCTACCTTAGAAAAGTTTGGTCTCTCTGAATGGTTAGAAACGAAATTAGCCATTCAGGGATCGCGCTCAAAGTTCAAAAGCCATGTCGAGAAGATCTTAAACAAACAGATCGACATGCTTTCCTCTGCTGTGGATATACCTCCTCTTCCTCCTCAACAAAGAAAAGTCTCTGCTAAGAAAAAGAAAGTCTCTGATTCAGGTCCTCCTATACGGAATGAAACAGGTATTGGTTTCTCTCGTGCTGAAGTTCTTGGCCCTGATGCTGATCTCTCAGCGCTTGACACCTCCCTACCACCTGGAGAAACTTTCATTCCTGGCACAGTTGTAAGTGATCCATATGGTATATTCTTTCTAGACTACGATGGAAACCATCACTTTCAACGTATCTCTTAGCTCCACATCGCTCCCATCGAACAACTCAGAGATCTCTTATACTGGTGTGAAGTCAGACGCGACATCAAAGCTAGACACCTGAAGCCCTTGATTTTTTAAGAAGCTCTGGAGAAAAAGAATCAAGGAGTAGATGTCCCTGATTGGATGATTGCCACATCAATGACCCTTGATGAACAACTCATTAAGGAAGAACCTTTTGACGGATAGGATCGCCTTGTAATTTTTTCTATCCTTATCTGTCTACATCTTTTGTACTTGTAATTTTATTCGTTGTACTTGTAATTTTTCCATTTCCCTCTGTAATCTTTACAAAGTTTAAAGAAAATTTTCAGCGAATGTACTTTACTCCATCAGTACAGAAAAGATCCCAGAAAACAGTAAAAGGGACAAATATTTTATGAGTTCTTTTTATCCTTATGTTTTCATTAAATAGCAATTTTCTCTGTTGCTATGTCATAATCAAATAGGGGGAGATTGTTGATCCAAACCCTCAGTGATTTGATAATGACCCTCTCTTATATACTTAGTGAAAATTGTAAGTAAACAATATGTATCAGAGTTTCACTATCGCAGATAAGTATTAAGATCTTCCACTACCGCTGATAGGAACTCTCGTTCTTTAGATTAAACATTCAGCGAAACTGTTCACCATAATACTCAGAGTCTGTTCAGTACTTATGGTGATCGCTGATAAGTTAGTTGTTTACTTATGATCCCTGAAGACAAGTTTCACGTCAACATAGGTTCTACGCTGAAGTCGAAGATCAGGCTCAAGAACCAGCGACAAGTCTCCTAATGAACTGATGCGGATCAGCGAAGACTCAGATTTTTCCAGTCAACGTGAAGTATCAAGTACAAGACTTCAGCTATCGCTGAACTCTATCATTCGCTGATGAAGAATGATAGATCGCTGAATCAACGAAAAGCTGATCATGAAGTCCTCCGTACAAAGTATTTTTGTCTTAACCACCCTTGCACGACTCCGTACGGTATGTCAGAAAAGAACCTCCTTATTGTCTGAATTCGTACAACCACTCTGATACTACACTGTTTAAACATGCGGCTACTAAGGTTGTCAACAAAGGTCAATGACATGCAACCATTCAGCTGCTGCCACGTGTAAAGTGTAAACTGCAATGCATTAAATGCATGCAGTATATAAGAAGAAGAAGCCACTTCATTTTGAAGTAACTTGCTAACTCTGGACAAGTTCATCCTTCTTATCTTGAGATAGGTTATTATTAGTAATTTCCTTCTCCTTCATAGTGCAAGAAACATAGTGTTCCAACTTGTTTAGATTTAGGTTTATCCTTAATCTTGTTTCCGCAACAAGCTGTAAATTGTTAATGATTTATCAATAAACAATTTAGAAAAGTAAAATATGTGTGTTTGTATTCAACCCCCCCTTCTACAAACTTGTATATCCCTTCGGGACCAACAGGCTTCGATCGCGGTTTTTACGTCGCAATTGCAGATGCTGATCATTTCAGCATTGAATCTATTGAAATAACTTCGAATAGACTCATTAGCTTTCTGCACGATGTAATATAGGTCGCTGGTCTGCTTCTCCATCTTACGACTGCTGGCGAATTGCTGGGAGAATTGATTAACCAACTCAGCAAACGACCCGATGGACTTGGGTTTGAGATTGATTAACCACTGGAGAGCTGGACCAGTAAGAGTTGCTCCGAAACTCTTACACATGCATAGTTTCTGGTACATGAATGGGATCGAGATTGTCCACATGAGCTGCTTGTACTGCGCGACGTGCTCAATCGGATCAGTCACACCAGAATATTTGGGAGTGAAGGCAGGAATGTTATACTTCTTTGGGACCTCGACGGTGGCAATCTCGTCGATGAAGGGTGACGCCTGATACCCCGAGCGAGGCTCGACGTCGACAGGCACGGCTGCCCCAGGCAACTTGGCGAGCAAGGACAGGACGCGCCATTGGTGTCCCCGTTGAGCGACGGGATCGTTAAGATCAGGATTTGCCCCTGCCGAGGGATTGGTCCCTGGGCTAGTGCCATTACCATGCGACAAACCATTGGTGTCCCCGTTGAACGGAACAGAATATGGCTGCGGCCCATATTGGAATTGCTGCGGTCCATTCTGAAACGATTGTGGTCCCTGCTGGAAAGGCTGCGATCCACCGTGGAGTGGCTGAGATCCACCTTCAGGTCCATTCTGAAATGGCTGCTGAAATGGTTGCGACCCCTGCTGGAAAGGCTGCGACCCTTGTAATGGCTGAGACCCATTATTCACGGGTGGTGGCCTTATGTGCTGAGGAGGAACTGTCCCAAACTGAGGTTTTGGGTTGAACGTCCCTAGATGTTGATTCTGCATGAATGGGCCTGGATGCTGATTCTGCGCGGATGAACCTGGATTCGGGACAAATGGTCTAGGGCCATTCTGGTCGAACGATCTTGGAATTGGGTTCTGCACGAATGGCCTAGGACCATTTTGAGGCCCAAGAGGATTTCTTAACCGCGTGATCTCCTCAGTTGCTTTGCGATTCTGCTATGCCATTGCATTGAGCTGATTCCTGGCGACTTCGAGCCCCGGATACATCTGAGCAACAGCATGCTGCGGATTTCCAGGGGCTGCCATTATTCCTGTAATAGAGAGCAGAAAAAAACTCCAAAAAACTGTTAGTAGGGTGCACGTTCGTCGAGGATTTTCTCTAGATGAGGTCCCACGGATGGCGCCAAACTGTTAATGCCAAAAATCGCACCAAAGGGAAAACTTAAGGTCGATGTGGACTTAATCAACTAAAGAAAATATCTTTCGACGAGACGTGCGACGAGGGAAAAAATAAACGAGACAAGGGATTTGATGACGCAGGAAAAACCTCAATCGAGGAAAAACCCTGCGGACGACAGTGGGTGTCGTCGCTGCACTATGGTCGCCAATCAGGGGCGACGTCCTTGGTACTGGCGTCGGTCATACGATGATTACAATACAAATGAAGGAAATACTTCGAAATGTAAAGTACAAGTGTTTGAATGTAAAAACAGGTGTTTGTCGTGTGTGAATACAAAGTGTGAACTTCTGGTCGAGGGCTGTTGTCGTGCGTCGGGAGCGATACTTGAGCTTTCCTTCGAGTGTTCTTGAGTTCGCAGTAGGGTTCTGGCTTTCAGTACTTGATCTCCAGAGTTTGAATGTTCTTTGCTATGAGTTTGGATGATTTTCTCTGCTGTTTGGTGATGTTCGCTGATGTATACTGGATGTTAACTGATGTCCCTTGAAATGAGGCTTTAGCTTGTCTTTTACAGTCTCCGCGTCATTAATTAGCTCCATTAATGATTTTATCAACGACTACAACGGCTGGAAACGGTCGCCGGAGTGATTATCCATAATGCTCTTCGTCCGTTACGGATGCTTGCTGTTAATGGCTTTGACTCCTGCATTAAATACTTAACAAACGTAACAGTCGAGGTTAACGTTAGCTTTGGTCGAAGGTGAAATGATCTTACGCTATGGTCGTACGGGACGGGCGATGCTATGGTCGTGCGTCATGGGAGACGTACGACTTACCTTTTACGGGAGACGACGGATGTTTTATGGGTTCTTGTCGAGACCTTATCTTAATACAAGATTTGGATTATAACGTGCGTCTTACCTGGTCTGGTCGTTGTCGTACGACGTGATTTTTTGCCCAAACACCTCTCGAGGAAAAGGAAGAGGAAACTGAGGAATACAAACGTGCGTGCACCACTAAAATACAATTACCCTTTGCGTATAAAGTTCTTAATTATTCTTATACGAAAAATAAATCCAAGTACCTATCAAATGATTACTTTGACGGCTACAAAGTTGCACAGCCCGAGGATTCCTCCAAAAAGGATGAGGTCTGTTTGGGTAGAAAATCACACCCTCGACCGACTTGGGAAATCCCCTCGACATGACCTATGGACATTGATTACCCTCGACCGACAAGGATAATACCCATTATTATCGACCAACTTAAATAGCCACGATAATTGACATATTGGATCAATAGTCATATTACATCTCATGATCGCACGTCACGTATCGCACTTCGCACATCACTAGTCTTATGTCGCCAGTTACGGATCGTCGGTCTTACGTCGACAGTCTCCTATCATCGGTGTTATATCGCTCTGGTCCTACGACAACATCGTCCTGACATCCTGGTCCTACGACCAAATGGTCTTATATCTTGGCGATAGTCGTATGTTCTATAAACCCACATCCGATACTTAAGACGGTCGTACGATTATACTAACCGTTAACAGTCAAACATCCTTTTTAATGCAGGTCTTGACCACGAACAGAAATGGTAAGACACTCGTTATGAACCATATCTTGTATTAAGATAAGGTCCCGACAAAGACCCATAAAACATCCGTCGTCCCTCCCGAAAGGTAAGTCGAGAGTTCATCGCGACACTCGACCTCGACGTCGCCCGCTCCGCACGACCGTCGCCCGCTCCGCACGACCGTCGCATAAAGACCATGCGACCTCAACCAAGCTAACACATAACATAACTGTTACGTTTGTTAAGTGGTTAATGCAGGAGTCAAAGTCATTAATGGGCAACGGCTATAACCGACGAAGTCATTAACAAGCATTTAATCCCACATTGAAGATAGCGACCGTTACAACAAGTCATCAAAGCCTTTAATGATGTAGTTAAATCTCCCGAAGACTATAAAATATCAAGCTCAAGCCTCATTTCGGGGACATCTGCTATCGAATCCAAGAAATCATCTACTGAAAGCTATATTTAGCATCAACTTCCAGAATACTACAACGAATTCAAGAACAACAGAAGCAAAGAACTTTCTCTCGAGGAATCACTCTCGACGCACGACATCCGCCCTCGACCAGCAGTTTACACCTTAAAACACACGACAAACACTTGTTTTACATTCCAAACACTTGTACTTTACATTTCGAAGCGTTTCCTTCATTTGTATTGTAATCTCTGTACGATCGACACCAGTACCAAAGGACATCGCTCCTGATTGGCGACCATAGTATAGCGACGACACCCACTGTCGTCCACAGGTTTTTTCCTCGTTTGAGGTTTTTCCTGCGTCATCAAATCCCTTGTTTCCTTTATTTTTTTCCTCGTCGCACGTTTCGTCGAAAGATCCTTTCTTTAGTTGTTTAAGTCCACATCGACCTTAAGTTGTCCCTTTGGTGCGATTTTTGGCATTAACAGTTTGGCGCCATCCGTGGGACCCCATCTAGAGAAAATCCTCGACGAACGTGCGCCTTACTAACGGTTTTTTGGAAGTTTCCTCTGTTTTCTGTTGCAGGAAAATGACAGATAAGAAAAAATGCTCGGTAGATGTATCGCATGTATCGCATCATCCAAAGGACTCGGGGGCTCGGAACGCCTGTTACAAAATGGGAAACACCATATTTCGATTTCAAAAGTCCTTGGAAAAAAGGCGCTTCTCGACTCCAAGTTACGGTAACTGTGACATCCCGCTTGGCTGGAATATGGTATAACAACCCTGTATATATATACTCCAAGTATATTTTCCTCGTTCAATTATTTTAATCTAACATATAAATGTTGATTTAAGTATCAAAGGATCATTGGTCAAACCAACGACCACCCCCGATTTTACATTGCAGGCTCGCAAGATTATATAAATACATGTCTTACGATTTACATCGTAAGAAACGAAAAGTCTCTACGGCTTAAAACGTAGATCCTACGATATATACACGTCGATAAAAGACGTCTCCCATTTTTTATCTTATGATCGCTAGTCATTACATATGTCGTCAATAAAGACAACTTGTACATTGGATCTCGCAATCACCAGTCATGATTCCAAGGGACCAGAATACTCAAACCGACACTTTAGCAAACCTTGCGTATGCTTTGGTCGAACCAATACTCGACAGCATTCCAATGACCCATCTGGCGACGTCATCCATCGAAAATGGTGATGTTATCCAGATGGAAGACCAAGAAGATAATTGGTCGAGCGACATCCGAAATTGTCTGCGACAAAGGATCCCAGTTCGTAATCAACAGGGCTCGATAGTTCTGTGAAGACCGCGACATCAAGATGTCGACCTCAACACCCACGGTCAAGCGGTCAAGCGACACTTCACCAGGAACATCAAAGTTAAAGTCTTTCAAGAAGGCGACTACATTCCCCGTCGAGTGTTCCAAAGCACTCAAAAGCTCAATGCAGGTAAGCTTTCCACCAAATGGGAAGATCCTTGTCATATCTTAAAAGTCATGGATAAAAAGGCCTATCGGCTTCTAACCCTCGGAAATCAAGATATCCCACGTAGTGGGAATGCAACGCACCTGGAAAGCCAACGACCAACCTCTGACATTGTTTTACCGCAGGATCGCACGACATTAGTTGCTAAAGTTTATTATATGACTTTAGTCTCGCAGGATCGAACGATATATAAGTCCATCGTACGATCTTAACCTCGCAAGGTCGCACGACATAAGTAATCAGGACTTGATCATTCCATCACAGGAACACATGATTCAAAGTTCATCGTATGATCAAATCCCACGATCATAAGGTCTAGCGACCCCACAATCTAAGTTCTTCAACTTAGAAAAACTTCATCGCATGCGCTTATGTTTGCTTATACGATTCAGGAATATAAAAGTCTTATGACTTACGTTCTAGTCGTTGTATTACAATGGATGCCCAAGTCGCATGACTTCTTGTTCATTTTTGTACTTAATGAATTTTTACAGTCGACATTACATCTGTCCATGACATGTACGAATCAGGTTCAATAGAAAGGTAAACTTTTTACCGACTATCGCTAAAGCGAAGCTTACAACTAGCTAAAAATGCTAGACACAACGTATCATAGGTCTCTAGCGACCGTATCGGCTGTAAATGCCAGATCAAAGGTCTTTAACGACCAAATCGGCTCGAGCGCCAGAACATATGTCTCTAAACGACCGTATCGGCTGTGAATGCCAGACCACAGGACCATGTCGACCGAGAACACCAACCCGGTGACATGGACCCCTGTCTCCTCGATAGGAAGCGTTCCCTGAAAGATGGGAACAAATATTTCCTCAGATGAGGAAACAACGTCGTCCCGTCTAGGACACCAACAACGTCGTCCCGTCTAGGACACCATCGGCCGATGACCCGTCCCCCTTGTCGGCAGACGCTGGGGACAACACCTTAGACACTGGCTTCGTCACTGTCGCCGGAAGCGCCGAACTTGCTGGTGTCGCGTGCATCGCACCAGAACGGCTGGATGAAACGTCAGCCCGCGAAGACGGTTCCTTCAGGACTATCGTCCTTGTCTACTTCAAGATTCCCGACCCAGCTGTCGGGGCATTCTTTCTCCTTTCCCGGCCACGAAAGGCAAGCACAACTTGCGTCGCCTTCTTTGGCTGACCAAGTCAGTTTTCCTCTGATGATCTTAGCGAAAATAACACGTCTCCGTAGCAACGCATTTTACTTTAGTGCGAGATCTGAAATTCCACTGGCTTTGAAATTCAGATCTCGGGGGGCTAACTGTTTGGGTAAAAAATCACACCCTCGACCAACTTGGGAAATCCCCTCGACATAACCTATGGACATTGATTACCCCCGACCGACAAGGATAATACCCATTATTATCGACCGACTTAAATAGCCACGATAATTGACATATTGGATCAATAGTCATATTACATCTCATGATCGCACGTCACTTATCGCACTTCGCACATCCCTAGTCTTATGTCGCCAGTTACGGATCGTCGGTCTTACGTCGACAGTCTCCTATCATCGGTGTTATATCGCTCTGGTCCTACGACAACATCGTCCTGACATCCTGGTCCTACGACCAAATGGTCTTATATCTTGGCGATAGTCGTATGTTCTATAAGACCCACATCCGATACTTAAGACGGTCGTACGATTATACTAACCGTTAACAGTCAAACATCCTTTTTAATACAGGTCTTGACCACGAACAGAAAAGGTAAGACACTCGTTATGAACCATATCTTGTATTAAGATAAGGTCCCGACAAAGACCCAGAAAACATCCGTCGTCCCTCCCGAAAGGTAAGTCGAGAGTTCATCGCGACACTCGACCTCGACGTCGCCCGCTCCGCACGACCGTCGCATAAAGACCATGCGACCTCAACCAAGCTAACACATAACATAACTATTACGTTTGTTAAGTGGTTAATGCAGGATTCAAAGTCATTAACGGGCAACGGCTATAACCGACGAAGTCATTAACAAGCATTTAATCCCACATTGAAGATAGCGACCGTTACAACAAGTCATCAAAGCCTTTAATGATGTAGTTAAAGCTCCCGAAGACTATAAAAGATCAAGCTCAAGCCTCATTTCGGGGACATCTGCTATCGAATCCAAGAAATCATCTACTGAAATCTATATTTAGCATCAACTTCCAGAATACTACAGCGAATTCAAGAACAACAGAAGCAAAGAACTTTCTCTCGAGGAATCGCTCTCGACGCACGACATCCGCCCTCGACCAGCAGTTTACACCTTATTTTTACACACGACAAACACTTGTTTTACATTCCAAACACTTGTACTTTACATTTCGAAGCGTTTCCTTCATTTGTATTGTAATCCTTGTACGATCGACACCAGTACCAAAGGACATCGCCCCTGATTGGCGACCATAGTATAGCGACGACACCCACTGTCGTCCGCAGGTTTTTTCCTCGTTTGATGTTTTTCCTGCGTCATCAAATCCCTTGTTTCCTTTTTTTTATCCTCATCGCACGTTTCGTCGAAAGATCCTTTCTTTAGTTGTTTATGTCCACATCGACCTTAAGTTGTCCCTTTGGTGCGATTTTTGGCATTAACAAGGTCCATGCAACTGAAACCAAAACTGAGACGGACGAGTATAAACGCTATGTTCCTCCTCTTGTTTTGGAAATGAAAATAGTCGAGTTCGAGGAATCATTTGAACATGAAAGGATCAAGTTTCAAAAAGAAAAACAAGAGCTTTTAACTGAACTTGAGAAACTCAAATCTACCAAAACCGAATTTGCATCTATTGAGGAAAAGGAACTCCTTCAGGTAGAAATCAATCGGATCACATCAAAACTGGCTGCCTTGGCAACGGAACTAATGCACGAGAAAGTGTGTAAAGGTAAACTCCAAGAGAAACTTGACCAACTCCAAAAAGATAAGGTGAATCTACCTGAAGCATCCTCGAACTCCTCAGATACATCTTCGTGTAAGGCGTTTATTGGCAATACAACTTCTAGAAAAGAAAAAGAGCCTCAAGAAGACTGTGTTCAAAAGAATCTTAACTCTGAATTTCAAAAATCTTTCGCAACAGATTCTTCCGAAAACACATAATCAAAGTGTTCCTCACCTTCCTCAACCACTATTGTTCCATCTGTGGATGAAATTGACTTTTCAGCCTTCATGAATTCCGATGTAAGTTCAAATGAGGAGTTTCCTAAGTTTGAATTCGACAAACCTCATCCAAACCACACCAACTTTCTTTCTAAGGCAGTAAATCGACCGTCAAATTTCTTAAAGGCGAGTGTTCTTCAAAACTAAAAAACCGGTCTGTGAATGACGTTTATAAATCCGATTCTCATTCTAAAAAATGCTCACAGACGCGAAAAAAGACCGGTCGACCAAATGATAGAAATCCTTCCTACTCAAACTCTACTAACCATGCCTTAAATGATGTTTCAGATATAACTGGTCGGGTCAAACAAGACAAACAAAAGTGGGTACCCAAAGGATCTAACAAGAGCAAGTCGGAGTCAAAGTCTTTTAATTCTGCTTTCAGTTCTAGGAAAAACATTAATAATTGTGGTTTTCATTATTCGAATAATTCTGTTGAAGAAAGTATTAATTTTCCGTTAAGACTTTATTCAATACATCAGTTGATTTAATTATCCCATGATTGTTTGTATTGTTCTAATTGTGGATTGAATTACTTTGGTGATAATCGTTATGCATCTAATTGGTTTGGTTATTATCATGTCTTTAACTCTAAACCTAAGCGTAAATCGCGTAAGCCCAAAAGGAAGCCCAATTCAAAATGGGTTCCCCAGTCAGGTGTTAAACCTAACCCTCAGGACCATTTTCAAATGGGTACCTAAAATTGTTTAACTTGTTTTTGCAGGACGGTCATGTGTGGTACTTAGACTCAGGATGCTCCAAGCACATGACCGGAAGAAGGGAGCTGCTCACGAACTTCACCGAAAAATACTGTGGAGACGTGAGATTTGGGAACGACGACAAAGCGCCAATTATGGGCTACGGCAACATCGTTTAAGACAAGATCACCATCAAGAAGGTGTCATACGTCGCGGGATTCAGACACAACCTGTTCAGCATCATACAGTTCTGCGACAATGATCTTGAGGTCAACTTCAAAGCAAAAAGGTGTAGCGTCTGTACTGAAGACAGAAAGGAGCTACTGGATGGAACGCGAAAAACCAACCTCTACACCATCGATCTCTCCTCCCTGAAGACCGATGATTCCGTCTGCCTAATGTCAAAGGCCAATTCTCAACAAGCGTGGATCTGGCATCGACGTCTTTCGCACCTCAACTTCAAGAACATCAACAAATTGGTGCTAGGCGGACACGTCAAAGGCATACCCGAGCTTAAATTTGAGAAGGACAGACTCTGCGGGGCATGCGAAATGGGCAAGATGAAGCAAGCCACTCACAAGCCAAAGGCTGCTCCGAGCACATCCTGGTCCCTCGAACTCATCCATATGGATTTGTGTGGACCGATGCGTGTTCAGAGCATCAACAAGAAGAAATACGTCCTGGTCGTGGTCGACGACTTCTCACGCTACACATAGGTAAAGTTCTTGCACTCGAAAGACGAAACTCCAGAGTTGATTATAACCCACCTGAAGACCATTCAACTGAACATGCGACGGTTAGTTCAGTCAATCAGGACGGACAATGGGACGGAATTCAAGAACCACATGTTGGACGAATACCTGACATCAGTAGGTATCTCGCATAACGTTTATGCCGCAAGGACTCCTCAGCAAAACGAAGTGGTATAACGGCGGAACCGTACCCTTGTCGAAGCCGCTCGTACGATGCTATCACAATCGAATATGCCATTATTTCTGTGGGTTGAAGCAGTTGCAACCGCTTGCTACACGCAAAATTGTTCCATCATCAACAAACAGTTCAACAAAACCCCGTACGAGATCATCAACAACCGCATACCGAATATCAAGTACTTCCACGCATTCGAGTGCACGTGCTACGTTCTGAATGACAAAGATGACCTCGGCAAGTTCATTCCAAATGTAGATGAAGGAGTATTCATCGGATACTCTATGCAGGCTAAGGCTTATCACGTTTACAACAAACAGACCAAAACCATCATCGAAAGCGTAAACGTGATATTTGACGAAGCCGCGGATTTGGCTTCTGAACAACTAAGTTCAAAACCTGCATTAACTGGCGTGCTAGCTTCCGAACACTCTCGTTCGGGATCTACACAAACCCCAGTAAATCTAAATCACCCATCTACGTCAAAATCACATCTTTCTGATTTAGATTTACTGTTTGAGCATTTTTATGATGAATTCTTTAATATGCCTAATCCTCGTGTAATTGTGCAACCTAGACATGGAGCTGCTTAACTCGAAATCTCGGTGAATCTCTTCGGTCCGCCGCCAACAACAAGCACTCCAACTCTAACTCTGGAAACCCTTCAAAGTTCAACGGACACGACTACTGAAACGGCCATTCCATCGGAGGACCCTGTGCCTATTCCGAAGATCGATCCCGAAGATTCGTCCTCAACAACTCAAACGAATCAACCTCTGAATTCCCCAGAGGTTACCCAACCAACGGCGAATCCTGCTCCATCTCCTCCAAGGAACCGTCCTTCCTCACATGAAGTCGTTCAAGATCTTCCCTCCGGTGCGTATGTGGACCCGGACACCTCTCATGCGACTCATCAACCGCTTCCACACACCACCAAATGGACAAAAGCACCCCCTCCATCAGATTATAGGCGATCCTTCCACTCTAGTTCAGACGCGAGGTGCATCTGCCAACTTCTGTCTCTTCTTCGGCTTCCTAAGCAAGATCGAGTCCAACACCGCCTCTGAAGCTCTCAATGATCTGGACTGGGTAATAGCGATGGAAGAGAAACTCAATCAGTTCGAGGCCCTCAAGGTATGGAGACTTGTTCCACGTACATCTAACAAGACGGTTATCGGCACGAAGTGGATCTTTAAGAACAAAAAGGATGAAGATGGCAGCATTCTGGATCGAAAAAGCACTTCAGGACACGTGTAGTTCCTGGGCGATAGCTTAGTCAGCTGGGCATCAAAAAAGCATCAGTGCGTCTCCACATCCACTGTTGAGGCGGATGCGCATCCAGCTCAATGACTATGGATTCACCTACTCGAAGGTGCCCATCTACTGTGACTCGAAGAGCGCTATCGCGATATCAAGCAATCCGGTTCAGCACACTAAGATGAAGCACATAGACGTTCGGTATAATTTTATCAAGGATCACGTTGAAGAGGTACAATCGAACTCTATTTCGTTAATACAGAACATCAGATAGCAGACCTTTTTACAAAACCCTTGGACGAAAAACGCTTTTTAACTCTCTTTTGTCCAAGCTTGGTATGCTTAATATGAAGATCTAACCTGAATGTGCGCCCGATACAAGTTCCATACACCTACGTGAAACTGTCACTTAATCATCTGGTGCCTGGTCTCCAAATGATCGAGTATACACTTCCTCATATTTGTATCCTACTTGTATCGCGCGCATCTCAATATAAATCTGTGTATTAATTAGGTAGATTTCGTTTGCTTTAACTTCAATTGTGATTTCCTTAATTCCAGTCCAGTCTCTCGTCTATTATGTTTTTTTATACCGCACTTGCATTTCACAAAGCTGTTCATGTGTTCAGGGGGAGCACATACGACTAAGTCCAAACAAGTAAGTCCGTTCTACGTTTGAGGGGGAGCGTCACACATTTTTTCATAAAGTAATGTGTGTGTGTGGCTTAACCCAAAGTTTTCTCAAAAAGCACATCACATGCACAATCCGAGGGGGAGCATTTTCTTTATGTGCAAAATCCGAGGGGAGCGTTTCTTCAAAAAGTCTTTTAAATTTTCATTATTTTTGGGGTTGAAAAAGTCAATTTTCAAAAAGTCAATTTACCATTTTGCTCAAAACGTTTTCATAGTGTCCGGACAAGTAACCGGATCAGGTACCCGGAAACATACCTATCCGGACCGGGTAGTCTCCGGACACCCTGGACAACCTATCCGGACCGGGTAGGTTTCCGGATGACCCACCCGGTGACCTCGTCCCACTATAAGAACCCGGTAACCCCAATTTTAAACCTTTTTCCCAGAAACCTATCTCAAAAACCCTCTCGACTCCAAACTCTCGGCGCACGCATTTTTCCTTCGTTGTTTCTCCATTTTGACTTCAAACTCACGTATGTTGTTCGATTTTATGCCTTATATGTGTTTTCGATCACCATTGCAAACCAATCGCATGCTAAAACCACCGATTTCTCGATGGAAAATGGGGTTCGGCCACCGAACCCATCGACGGTTCATTTTCCGTCGATCTAGGGTTGTTTTTCTTGTCTCATTTTGGTATATTACTGCTTCTATAATCGTTACCACTTGCTAGTGTAATTAGATCTGATATTAGCACTCTATTTTACCGATTCAAGTTACCCGGATGTCGTACGGATAGTCTCCAACTATCCGGACATATCCAACTTACCCAGACACTCTCAATATCCGGTAACCCATGTTATCTGGAACCACCCGCATCCGATAAGTGCCTCGTCCGGTAACCTTAGTTTATTCGGTAAGCCATCTTGTCCGGTAACCTCAGTTCATCCGAAAAGCCATCTCGTCTGGTAAGTCATTTTATCCGGTAAGTGTTGTTGTCCGGTAACCAATGGTTATCCGGACACTTTTGCAATAATGGTACATCTGGTATGTGTTTGTATCCGGATACCAATACATCCGGTAACTATTGTTATCCGGGGACTATTGTATCCAGACACCATAACTTCCCAGACTCATTCATGTTTCCGGACACCTTGGCCATTCTAGTACCCTGTTTCTCACTGTCATATTTCTCACTCTAGTGATTTTGCACTGATCCTCGCCAAGGTATGTACTGTCGCATCTTGAAAACAGATGTATACTAACACGTTGTCTTTCAGGTAATCAAATGGTTGAACAACAACCACAAGGCAACCCACCTCAAGAGGAATTCATTGACGAGGAGGCCGACAACACCTTAGTCTCACCCGATCACATCTCTGAAAAACGAGGGCAACAATCATCACCTCGATGCTGCTGAGTTCCGACCACAACACCGAGTGGTCGTGGACATCCTCCTCGGCCACCCACTCCGATACGCACTAACGACGACTATCAACGTCCCGGTTCTCTATTTACAACAAGTTTGGAACACCACCCGGGTCGCCACTGGCAACAACACCCATACAATTCAAGCGACGATCGACCACCACCCTTTCGTCCTCATACCGGAATCCTTCCGACGACTGCTCTCTCTCCCTGAAGCCACTAATGGCAGTCGCACTGCATTTGATCCAGCCATCGATGACGACATCCTTTGCGCCGAAACTCGGGCCTTGAGGTACAACCATGCACTGAACCGGCCGTTTGCCTTCAACAGAAAGTACCTCGCTCTGATATGGTACAAACTCTTCACTATAGTGAACCGGTGCCTATCTTCGAGATAGAAAGGCATAGACCAATGTACCGGTAACTTCCTACGCCTAGTTCATGCCGTCATCTACGACCGACACCTGGATTTTTCCGCAATCATATGGCACGAACTGGTGAACACCATACGCGCCATCGACGGAACCAAAGAGCGCAAGTTCATCCCGTACCTCCGATTTCTGCAACTTGCCATCCGTCAACACATGGACACCAACTCGGACATTCCGCGCCGCGCTAACCACCCGGTTTGTCCTCCCTTCAGCTTGCATTACATTGTTATTCGTAACCCATCCAACGCACAAGCCATGCGTATACCTGAAGACCTACTGGCATATGTGAATCCACAAGCACCGAGTGTGATAGCATATAGACAATCGCTAGGATTAGGTTCTCCTGTGGTCCAGCCAGAACCGGAGGGACCTCCCCAAGGAGCTAGTGTAACACCCAAAAAGTTGAAAAACACTTTTTGGGACTCACGGACGTCCACAGGGCACAAGGCCGGACGTCCGCGATGTGCGGAAGTTCGCACATCATCCGCGGTAGCAACAGAGAAATTGAGGGATTTGGATCAGCTCAAGCCGGACGTCCGCGAGACGTTTGATGAGATATTTTGGTGTTTTAAGCCTTTTCTCTCTCTCTTTCCTCATTTCATCTTCAACCTCAAAATCAATTCCCTCTCTCCCTCTAACCCAATTTTCTCCCAACAAGCCCTAATTCCTTCACCGTCTTCCCAAAATCAAACCCCTCATCATTGTTGGAAACCTTAACCCTTCTAGAAACCTTTCATTTCATCTTCTTCACCAAGTTTCTAGGGTTTCATCCAACCCTTTTCACTCCACTTTGAAGATTAGGAGTTTTGGGTTCATCTTGGTGGTTCTAGAGATGTTTTGGTTGGTGGATTCAAGTATGGTTAAGGTAATCTTCTTTTCTCTTCATTTATGAAGTTAGGGTTTTGATATAAGTAGGTATTTCGGTATGAAATGGTTGGAAAATGGTTCTACATGGTTAGATCTAACTATTGATGGTTGGAACTCACGGATCTAGGTTTTTGGAGGTTTTAACTTGAAGATTCAAGTTTCTTCAAAGGAGCTTACGTTTGGTGAAAATCTAGATTTATCCTAAATCTAGCAAGGTGAGTTCAAGTTGATTTATGAAAACTTTGTACATGCCAAAAATGTTATTTTCCAAATGTTTGTGTGTTTTACTTGAAATTACCAATTGTTGAGTTATTTGATGAGTCTAACTCCTTTGAAGTATTTATCTTCATTAATGTTGTAAAACATTCATATTTGGGATTTTTGAGTATTTGATGTGTAGAAATCGTAAATACATCCTTAAAATATTTATTGCTCAAAATGAAGTATATTTGATGGTTTTAATCATATTAGTGTAAATGATTTTATAAACCATTTGGGAGAATGCACAATTTAGTGTCAAAAGTCATTTTGAGAATTATAAGGGTATGAGTCCTTTTGGGAAAACCCTTTTGTTTAACCCGTGTCGAGTTTTGGGTTAATAACAATTTTGTGGTACTTGTTTACCTAATCGATATTTAAATGCATTTTATGCTATGTTGGTCGTTATTTATGGGTCTAATGAGTTTGAGCATTTTGCTCGGTTTTGACTTTGAGATAGTCTTGGGGACATTTTGTCCGGTTTTGATGGCTCGATGTGGAGTCTTATTTATTATTTTCTTTTATTGCACCATATTGCATATTATTGCACATTATTAATATTTACATGCCCGGGTGCGTTAGTCATTCCAGGATGGGCTTATTATTAAAGACTGTGTTGCATTGGATCCATAGGCACGTGAGTCAGTCTTTATTTGATGGTCTACTGGGTGTTGTGGAACTTGACCGAACCCCATGTTTGATGACCTTTACCTTCAAGGGTACACTAGGAGAGCTGAGTCCGGTTGAGCTGTCAGGTTGATTGACGGGCGTATTATTGACCTTGGCCATGTCGGGGCAATGCCATGGTTGTATCCCCGCTTGTGCCGAGCCTTTGGTGGTATTCAGATTGATACTTCACTAAGGTCAGCTGTCTCTTTGGGTGTGACTTGTAAGGCGTCGTATGGGACACTTGGGCTTTTATGCAGTGAAGTGTCGTACGATTAACATTGTTAGACTGGCATACTTTTGTTTTCATCCACTCTCAATGGATACGGGTCTCCCCCGTCGTTGGCCAACCTACTTGAGATTTTATATTGTCCCTGTTTTATTATTATTGTTGGTCTTATACGTTTGACTGCAATTTGATGACTTTAATATCGGATTTCCCTCCATGTATATTAAGGTCTAAATGAGGCAGGTCACTTCCATATTTATGGTATTTGGACTTCATTACATTTTACGTTCGCGTGAGTATTGGTTCGTATAATGTTTTCAATGAAGTGTTATATAGATTATTCACGTTTTTGAGTAAGTTGGGATTTGGAATTCATTTTGGAAAACGCTTTATACTATATGGGAACTTTTCTCAATGATTTTGGGTGCGTGGAAAATGAGTCGTTTATATCCTTTTTGTAAACTCTTTTGGAAATGATAATCTAAGCCGCAACCTTTCATTTAAAGAATTATTTAAATCATGCTATAAACTCTTGAACTCACTAGGCGTTAGCCTAACCCTTTTTTTTGTCGGCATGTGCAACAGGTCTCAGGTTGGGAGTAGTTCTAGTGACACTGTGAAAGGTCGTGTGCTAGTAAAGTGCTCGAGAGGTGAATAGTTTAAGTTAAGTTTTCCGCATTCATCCTTGGGGTTAGCACCTTGTAATTGGGTTAAGTGATACCCGATGTGGTTTTAGTCTTTGTAACAAGACTTGAATTTTATATTGTATGAGGTTAACCATAGATTGTAATTTGAGGTGTTTTACCTATTGAATTATAGGGAGAAATCCTATTATTTCGGATGTATTATCGAAAATTTTAATTAGTTTCTCTTTCCAAATTCAAGGGTGTTACCGCTAGGCCCGAGAGACGTGAGGGTCCTAGGACAAGAGGAGGTAGAGTCCGGGTAGCTAGGGCTCCCGGACGAGTCGTGCTGAGAGTACATTCTGTGAGGGGAACTGAAGTGGGCGGTGCTGAAGATTCGCTTGCCGGTACTAGCCATACCCGACCTTCCTCAAGCCAACCTTCCCGACCACCTATACCCCCCCATATTACCTCAACCACCCGTACCACCGATGACGTCTGACCGTCAACTACCCTACACGAGGTCCCGGTCGTCACTGCCCGACTACTTGACCAAGACCCTGGAACTGATACCACTGAACCCATATCATCGTTCACCCAAACCGGCGCCTTGGATTCTGAAACAACCGACTTCAATACAGATCAAGCCATCCGCATATCCATGATACCTCCCCGTATCGGACGTCGCCCTCCCATGACCGAGGAAACTCAATCCAACTCACCCACACCCTCCAAAATCCCTAATACCGAGCTGAATACGAGAGACATAAGGAGAGACGAGGGGGAATTAGTTAAAAATTTGGAACAAGTGAGGCGGATAGAATGGAGATCTAAAAAGAATAACAAGAGAGCGAGTCCATTAAATAGAGAGGAGAATGAGCGAAACCGAGCTCGTGTCGCCCAGGTTGCCACATCTACTGCCTCGTCTCATCCGTTTGGACAAGACATTGAAGAAGCCGTCATGGACCTAGCAACGCAACTGCACCCCCCCCCCCCTAGCCACTCAAGTGACGCTCAACAATTACTTGTTTCAAATTCTCACGGGGACTTAGCACATAATCTATCGTTCTCTCACTCGGAGAGTTTCGCTATTGAAAATAGAGAACAGCCTCCCCCGTTCTCGACTTCTTTCACTGCACCATCGAGTCTAGAGCCACTTGATATTTTATTTCATTCTTTGGCTAGGACATAGATACCTACTGCTATTATCGGTGAATTAAGTGAACCGATTGGAACATCCGTATTAAGTCTGCCCTTGTGCGGATTACAAGGATCAGATGGAAATCCTACCATAGATAACATCACGCTAACTATGAACGTAGGTGGAACTTCTGTTGCTTCAACAGTGTTGATCCAAACCCTCAGTGATTTGATAATGACCCTTGTAAACACTTAGTGAAAATTGTAAGTAGACAATATGTATTAGAGTTTCACTATCGCTGATATGTACTATGTCTCTGCAGTACCGCTGATAGGAACTCATGCTCTTTAAGTTTAAACATTCAGCGAACACTGTTCATCAATAGAGCCCTGAGCCTGTTCAGTCTTATTGATGATCGCTGATAGTTTAGTTGTTCACTTATGATCCCTGAAGGCAAGTTTCACGTCAACAAAGGTTCTACGCTGAAGTCGAAGATCAAGCCCAAGAACCAGCGACAAGTCTACTAATGAACTGATGTGGATATCAGCGAAGCCAAGATTTGCCCACTCAACGTGAAGTTACAAGTAGAAGACTTCAGCTATCGCTGAACTTTTTCACTCGCTGATAAAGTACTATTCAGTAATCGCTGATCATGAAGTCTTCCTCTACAAGTTACTTTTGTCTTTCCCCCTTGCACGTCTCCATACGATAATGTCAGAAAGGACATCCCTTTTGTCCAGGATCGTACTACCAACTCTGTTTCTACACTGTACACCATGCGGCTACTAAGGTTGTCTACAAAAGTCAAACCATGCAACCAATCAGCTGCTGCCACGTGTAAAGTTATACTGCTTTGCATTAAATGCATGCAGTATATAAGAAGAACCCTACTTCAGAAATGAAGTGCTCGACCATCTTCTTCTTCTCTCTCTTAGTGTTAGAATATTACTCGTAGTATTCTTATCTCCTTTATATCTTAATTCTAGTGCAACAAACTTAGTGTTCTTAACTTGTTTAGATTAGACTTAGTTCTTAATCTTGTTCCCCAACAAGTTGTAAATTGTTTGATTATATCAATAAACAATTTAGAAAGTAAAAATCTGTGTGTTTGTATTCAACCCCCCCCTTTCTGTAAACTTGTATAACCCTCTCGGGACCAATCAAGTGGTATCAGAGCAGATTTGTTTAATCTTATAAACAAGATCTTGCTTATACTAATCTTCTCTCTTCCTTGCTATTTCTCATAATGGCTACCAACACAAACACAAACTATATTGATAATGGTTCTCTTGCAAAACCTCCCAGATTCTCCAGAGATAACTTCAATCTATGGAAAAATAGGATGATACTTTTCTTAGAAGGTGTAGACCCTACTATGCCTTACTACATCGAAAATGGCCCATATATTCCTGTGAGAATTTATCCTGAAGTTCCAGGCACTGCTGATAGAGCTGCCATTCCTGAAAGGTTGATTCCAAAGGAAATTCATATGTGGTCTGATGAAGATAAGAAGAAAGTGGCTATCGACACAAAAGCCAGATCCATTCTTTCCATGGCTCTTCCTGACGAAGTCTACCATTCCGTCATGAACCTGAAAACCTCCAAAGCCATGTGGGACACAATCTGTGTTCAGTATGAAGGTACGTCTGAAGTCCAGGACTCACGTAAGATCAACCTGGTAAGACAATACGAAAGCTTCATTTGTGGTAAGAATGAATCTCTCTCTGAAGTACATCAGCGGTTTAACTGTTTAATAATAGATCTGAAAACCGTTGGTAAGGAATATTCTAACTTTGAAATTCTGACAAAGTTCTTAGAATGTTTGCCTGAAAGCTGGGACAGTTATTCAATGTGTCTCAAGCTGTCAAAGGATCTAAAATCAATGACTCTTTCTACCTTATATGGCACGATGCTCAATCATGAGCAGTCGAGCCATCTTAAGAAGAATCTTGTAAAAGATTCCAAAAGCACCCCTGTTGCTTTAATCTCACAGTCACCTTCCACTCAGCGATCAACTGTTACTATCACTGAGTTGGAGACTAACTCTGAATGCTCATCAGATCCTGACTCTTCAAATCTTGATGAATCTATGGCTCTCCTATCTAATAAATTTAGGAGATTCGCCAAAAAGAAAATTTTTAGAAAGAATAAACCTCTCGCTCTCACTGATAAGCCTAGATCATCAACCCCTATTGATAAGGCTACTGCTACTTGCTATAACTGTGAAAAGATAGGACATTTTACTAGCGAGTGCAGGTCAAAGAAAGTTTCTAGAACCTCAGCTTTCTCCAAGAAATCCTCTAACCCCAGGGGTAGAGATGACAAGTACAACAAGCTGAAAGAAAGGTATGCAAAGCTGAAAGGCTTTAAAAAGAAAGGCAAATGCCTGATAGCTTACTACGATTGGCTTCCTCTGACGAAGAAGAATCATCTGACTCTGAAGATGATGATGAGGCCAATCTCTGTCTCATGGCCAAAATCGAAGATGAGGAAGAAAAATCTGACATTCCCTCTGCTTCATCCTCTACCTCCAAGGTATCACCTTCTTTCTTTACCAATATTTCAGATATTGATGAAGCTGACAGTCTTCAAAAAATCGATCTCCTGACTATGAGTTTATATGATGCCATGAATGGCAAAACTGTTGTTGAAAATCAAAACCTTGATCTCGCTGAACAACTTAAAAACTGCAACCTTCAAATAGAAAAGCTTTCTAAAATTGAAGAGGATTTAAAAGATCAAGTTCATATAAATCAGCTAGTCAAAATCGAACGCGAAGAAGCTATCGCTGCATTAAAAGCTGGAAAAACTACTGTTGAAGGATGGTGTAAATCCTCAACAACGATCACTGAGATAATTAAGTCTCAGATTCCTCTGAGTGACAAACGTGGTCTTGGTTATAAAGCTGACGCTGAAAAACCAACCACTGATCATTCCATGCTTAAGTTTGGAATGTTTCTCTCCTCTATCCCTGACACTTCATCTTCTCAGTGTTCCTCTTCAAAAACTCCTATCCCTGAGGAAATCTATATCTTAGTTTCTAAAGGTAAAGAGAAGATTATTTATCCAAAACCTCAGAAGGGTACCTATGGACCTAAGCTGAATGCTTCTAAAGCTTCGGTGACTTATCCCTTTAATTCTAAGAATCAAAGTGGATATTGTTGGTAAGAAATTCGAAGAACTGATAGTTCCTCCCATTTCCAATACCAAAGGTATACTTGGTGCTGGCCCTGCTCATTTAAAATTAACGGGTAAGCATGCAAATGGTCCTAAAGCTACTTTTAGCTATAGTAAATTTTATCATTGTGGACTTACAAATAATGTTGCTAGTAAGTGCCCCACAGCCACCAAAGCTGAAAACTTAGCTAAGGTGAAGATCAATGCCCCCAAGGCAAATAAGACCACTGAGGTTAAGAAATTAACCAAAGTGAAAACTGACAAAGCTGAATCTTCAAATGCTGCGAAGATTGCTGAACCTTCCACTTCCTCTACCACCACTGACAAATCAAATCCCAAAATGAAATGGGTGCCTAAGTCAAACTAATCTTCCTTATTTGCAGGTTAAGAAGGGTATCTGGTATCTTGATAGCGGATGCTCTAGACACATGACTGGCAAGAAGAACCTGCTCACTGAGTATAAGGAAGAGAAGGGTCCCTCAGTGACCTTCGGTGGAAATGGAAAAGGCCATACCCGAGGATTTGGTGTACTCTCTAATGGTACAACAACCATCAGAAGAGTCGCATATGTTGAAGGACTGAAGCATAATCTTCTAAGCATCAGTCAGCTTTGCGACATGGATAACAAAGTGATTTTCACTAAGGAATCCTGCTTTGTCGCTGACAAAAAGGAGAAGATAGCTCTCAGCGGTTATCGTTTAGAAAATGTTTACGCTATAAACATGGACTCCACAACCACTGAGAACTCCTGTTTCTTTTCAAAAGCCTCATCTGATGCCAACTGGTTATGGCATAAGAGGCTCTCTCATCTCAACTTCAAGACACTGAATACTCTTTCTTCTAAAGAGTTGGTCACTGGTCTACCTCAACACTCATACGCCAAAGAGTCCTTATGTTCAGCGTGTGAGAAAGGGAAACAGACCAAAGCAAGCTTCAAGTCAAAGCAAGTCTCCTCAGTGTCATGTCCTCTACAACTTCTCCATATGGATTTTTTGGCCCTGTTAACAAACAATCCATCGCTGGAAAGAAATATACATTGGTCATAGTTGATAAATTCTCTCGCTATACCTGGGTAATGTTTCTCCGTTCTAAGAGTGACACCCCTAAAGAACTCATCACCTTTGTTAGGAAAATGGAAGTCCTGAATAACATGACCGTTCGCTCAATAAGGAGTGATCATGGGACTGAATTCAAAAACGTTTTTCTTGATTCCTTCTTTGAAAGTAAGGGTATTTCTCACAACTTTTCTTCAGTGAGAACGCCGCAACAAAATGGAGTCGCTGAAAGACGAAATCAAACTATCATCGAAGCTGCACGGTCAATGCTCAGCGATTCTCATCTACCTACTCAGTTTTGGGCAGAAGCTGTCAACACTGCTTGTTTCACTCAAAACAGGCCGTTGATAGTCAAAAGATTCAAGAAGACAGCCTATGAACTCTTCCATGGGAGAAAGCCTTCAATTAGCTTTCTTCAGATCTTTGGTTGTTAGTGTTTCATACTGAACAACAGAGATGCTGTTGGAAAGTTTGATCCTAAGGCTGATGATGGAATCTTTCTTGGATATTCTTCAATCTCCAAAGCCTTTAGAGTCTTCAATCGAAGAAGACAGACTGTTGAAGAAACTATCCACGTCACCTTTGACGAATCCCGTTCAGCAAATTCTAGACCTTCTGTTGATACTGAAGAACTGAATCAATGGATGTTTTCTCATCTTGGTGGTTCAGAAGACACTGTCACTCCATCTCATACTCATCCCGCTGAAGATGATGGTCCTACTATCATCTCAAGCATGCAGAATAGTGAAGCTGAAACATCATGGGTCTCATATGTTCCTCTAAACACTATGCCTGCCTCTGAACCTTCTATCTCATACATACCATCTACTTCTCAGCAATCAGTGAATGAAATGCAATCTGCACCTCTTCCTATCTTGGCTGATATACCAGAAGCTGTTGAAGCCTCATTTTCAGCTCCTCAAGTTCAGGTTGAGTCAGCGATTCATACTCCAGCTCAGCGATGGACTATAAATCACCCTATTGATCAGATTCTTGGTGATCCAAACGCTGGTGTTCAGACTCGACGAAGTGCAGGTAACATTTGTTTATTTGTTAACTTTATTTCTCTGATTGAACCAAAGAAAACAGATGATGCCCTCCAAGATCCGAACTGGGTCAGCGCTATGCAAGAAGAGTTGACTGAATTTGAAAGAAACAAAGTTTGGAAACTTGTTCCTAGACCATCCGACAAGTCTGTGATAGGCACTAAATGGGTCTATCGAAACAAGTTGGATGAGCATGGAACTGTAACCCGCAACAAGGCTCGACTTGTTGCTCAGGGATACAGACAAGAGGAAGGTATAGATTACGACGAAACCTTTGCTCCAGTGGCAAGACTAGAAGCCATTCGTCTTTTCTTAGCTTACGTTGTACACAAAGACTTCAAAGTTTATCAAATGGATGTCAAGTCAGCATTCCTAAATGGAAAGCTGAATGAAGAAGTCTACGTGGAACAACCTCCGGGATTCTCATATCCTAAGCATCCAGGTTATGTTTTTAAACTGGATAAGGCACTTTATGGCTTAAAGCAAGTTCCTCGTGCATGGTATGACACTCTCTACTTATCTCCATATTGAAAAATTTGAGTGTGGTCAGATTGACAAAACTCTATTTTTCAGGAAAGTAAAAGGTCATATTATTCTTGTTCAAATATATGTCGATGATTTTATATTTGGTTCCACTAACCCTGACTTGTGTACTCGTTTCGCTGATAGAATGAAAGCTGAATATAAAATGAGTATGATGGGTGAGCTAACATATTTCGTTGGTCTTCAAATAAAACAGAATGAAAAAGGAACTTTCATTAATCAGGGAAAGTATGTTAAAGATATGCTGAAGAAGTTTGATTTAAATCAGAGTTCAGCTATGAAAACCCCTATGGCACCACCACTGACACTAAACAAGGATCCTTCTGGAATACCTGTTAATGTCACGCTGTACCATGGGATGATCAGCTCTCTTTTGTATCTTACAGCTAGCCGACCTGATATTATGTACACAACCTGCTTGTGTGCACGATATCAAGCTGAACCTAAGGTATCTCATATGATCGCTGTAAAGCGAATTTTTCGATACCTTAAGGGTACTCCTAACCTAGGTCTTTGGTATCACAAAGACTCAGGGTTTGATCTAATCGCCTATTCAGATAGTGATTTTGCAGGTTGCAAAATGGATAGGAAAAGCACCACAGGAGGCTGTCAGCTCCTGGGTGGAAAGCTGGTGAGTTGGACAAGTAAAAAGCAAAACTCAGTGTCCACCTCAACTGCTGAAGCTGAGTACGTAGCCGCTGGAAGCTTTTGTTCTCAGGTCTTGTAGATGAGAAATCAACTACTGGACTATGACCTTCAGCTCTCAAAAATTCCAATCTATTGCGATAGCACAAGTGCCATCGCTATAGCCAACAATCCAGTGCTACACTCAAAGACCAAACACATCGAAATCAGGTATCATTTTATCATAGTTCATGTGATGAATGGTGATATAGAACTTCATTTTGTCCCCACTGACTTTCAGTTAGCTGGTCTATTTACCAAACCTCTTGAAGAGACAAGATTCAACTTTCTCATCCGTGAGCTTGGAATGCTGAACTTTGAAGAATAAACTCTTCAGCGGTTCGCATTTGATCAGGGGTAATATGAACTCGTATAACTCTTTCTATCAACTTCTCTCTGAATAAATTGATTCACTGATATCAAGGTACGTTCTCTCTTGCTCGCTGACGTTCGCCTACAACTGCAAGATTTCAAAACAAATAGCATCGCTGAATATCTCTTCCTTTCAGTGATACTTTTGAAATTTCTAAATCTAACACTGATATTTCTATTCAGAGCTTAATGTTTTCAAAAATGTCCCTGAGTTTTCAAAATACTCAGAGACATCCTAAAATATGAAAGGACGCTTGTGACGTAATCAAACGAATAAATCCTGGCACGTTCTTTTTCTGACACATGTTTGCACGTTTCGTTCTCTCAACCAATCATATGCAAACACGTGTCCGTGTCATCATGAAAAACTTTTCGCGCTCATAGTTTTTCTCTCTCTATTCTCACTATATATACCCTTTCGAGTTTATATTTTTACTTTACGCGAACAACTTCTCTTCCAAGAAAGAACATTGTTGCCCATTGAACTCTTGTTTCCAGAAAATGTTCATCTTCTTCTTCAAATACAAAGGTTAATATTCTTATTATTTACCTGTCTTTACCTTGTTTTTGATCTTATTATTGTTACTAACAGATCAAACAAACGAACCCTCTTAAAATGAAATCATTTTCTTTTCATGATTTTATGAACACAACCTTCATGGTTGTTCTTCAAGTTTATTTCAAAAATCTTAAACTTTTTCTTCATTGTTTTTCCAGAATATCTTCTTCAAACAGAATCTGGAAAACAATTGCTCTTTATGTTTTGTATTTCTTTTTCAAAACAAGAAAAACCCTAATCTTCATTAAGACATTTTTTGTCTGAATGAAATGGACAAAATTCAAAAAACATCTGTTTGGAAAATCTTTCCACATTAAGACATTTTTGTTCATTTTCTTTGTGGTAATATATGTTACTCAGAAATGGCATCTACTACTGACGCTGCTACTGCGAAGTCTCCCACTGCGGCTGAGATCACTGAGTTCACAAAGGCTCCTCAGGTTAAATTCGATCTTAAGAAAGTTACGTTTCAACACAATAATCCCTATGCTCTTTTCGAATTCCCTGAAAAGAAACAGGTCACACATCTTGATGACGTTGTGAACTTTCTCAAGACTTGTCCTATATCGACAGCTCTTACTACCACACCCCCTGCACATCGATATCTTCTAGCTCAGTTCTGGTATACTGCCAGAGGAGCTCAGGTGCCCTCAACCAAAGATCCTAAGAAACTGGTTGATGTTATTCTCTGTGACACCAAACATGGAACCTCAAAGATCACCCTGTATCATATCAGGCGTGCTCTAAAGCTTCCTGGCAGCACCAAAGAAAATCGTTTTGTCCCTCTACCAGATCCCAAAAAGAACCCTGCTGATAGGGAAACCCTGATTGCATTCTTTGATGCAATGGGTTACACATGGGACACAGGGAGAGACAAAAACCCTGACAAGAAGCTAACTGCCATCAAGAAGTCAATGATGCCCAGCGAGATGAATTTCATCTTCGCTCATCTGATTAGCTGCCTGACAGCAAAGGTTGGGTCAACTGACCAAGCATCCTAATCTCAACAGGACATGGGATACTCGTTGCTGAAGGGTCTCCATGTTGATTGGGCATCAATCATCTATGACGATCTGGCGTTCAGGGTGGGCATGGCTGACAGAACAACATGTGTTCCATATCCAAGGTTTGTCAGCGCTCTCTTTCTACACGGACTTGGGGATGCATACCCAAATGTAGGTGACCTGAGACTCTCTCAGGTTGGCTCTAAGGTGCTCGACTTCAAAGCTCTACCAAACGAGGTACGTCTTACTACTCTCTTATCTATTCTTAATCCTCCTTCTTCTACTTATGTGGCTACTTCAGCGGAAAACCACACCGCTGATACCCAGGCTGCAAAAACCACTCCTTCCAAGAAAAGGAAACACTCTACTTCCCATCTTTATTCTAAAAGGATCAAGAAAACCAAGGAGCAACCCCCCAAACCTTTCCAGGTTGAAGACCTAGCGTCTGACTCTCAACAGACTACGCTGGATGGTTTCATGGTACGCTCTGCCACAGCTGATCAAGTCACCCCTTCAATCCCAACTTCAGCGTCTCTAAACGCTGAAGCTATAAACTTGGAACAGAACCCACCTCCTTCAAACTCTCTATGGACTGAAGATGTAATTCCCAGCGAATCCAACGCTGATCCTCTTAACCAATCCATTTTCTCAACCTTCACTCCTCCCACCATTTCTTTGGTCACTCCATCTATTCCTCCCCTCTCTACAACGAAAGTCATTCAGTTGAGTGACTCATCTGCTGAGGAAATACGGCGGATGCAGGAGTTAAATACAGGACCTGCGGAAACTTCTCAGCGTCAAGGAACACTGGAAGACGATTTCGAAACGCTGACAGGTCATCGAGACTTCAACGATTTCGTCAACCATCCCGCAGGTATACATATAATTCCAAACACTACTCTCTCAAAACCCCAATCTTCTGAGCTTTCCTTTGTTCACAAGTTCTCAACTTTTTCAAGTCCTAATTTGGGAGATATCAACACCTCCCTGAAAGCCCTGGAAACGAAGGTGGAATCTCTCACCACCACTCTTACAACAAACTCTTCAGCGGTTACAGACGCTGGAGATGCACTCAAGAACTTGACCACCGAGGTCCAAGGCAAAGCCTCCAGTGCTGATCTGGAAAAGGTGGATGGTAGCATTGGTCAATTTGCTACCACCATCGCTAATAACACCTCCGCCAACATCACTCTCTCCACCAACTTTACGACCCTATCAAATGAAGTCACAACATTGAAGACAGCGGTTAATGATCTTCAGGGAGAGGTGACCTCTGTAAAGTCGGAAGTGACTTCGGTGAAGACTCTTGTGCAGCAGATCCTCGACCGCCTGAATGCTGCTACATGTGCTCTATCACACTTTACTCAGGTGGATCGATATGAACTTCAACGCATCACTCCTACTATATCTGGCCTGGAAGACAGATTAGGTAGGATTGAAACCTGTGTTGGGATCTCTAGCCTAGAAGACAGGGACCTAATGCACACTAATACTGCTGCTGTTGATCGTATTATTTCCTCTCCCATCCATCATGTGGAAGAGTGGGAGAAGACTGAAGACCTTCCCCATAATGCTGAGGGGGAGGGGAAAAATCTTGAAGACCTTCCCCGTATTTCTGAGGGGGAGGGTATTATTTCTGCAACAGATAAACCTCAGGGAGTTGATATCCCTGAGGGAACCAAGAAAACTCCCTCTGCACTTGAGGGGGAGCAACTCGATGAGGAAACTGAAGCTGTTGCTGACGTTACCGTACCCTATGCTGATAAGGAAGAATCTGAAGCTGAGGAAGAAGAAGAAGAAGAAAATGAAGACCTCGACCTTGAGAACGACGAACCATTATCATCTCCTAAAAATGATGATGATGATGACGATGATGATGATGATGACTTCTTATTTGTTCAGCCCAAGAAAGTCCCTGCTCAGAAAGGGATTTCAATAAATGAACCATCAGGGGAGCGGACAAAAACAAAGCCTGCAGCGTCTGAAGCTGACAAAGGCAAGAACAAAGGCCTCGCTGCAGAAGACAATCTGACGATCTTTCTTCAAAAGCCAGTTTCTCAGCCAGTCCTCCCCCCTGTTTGAGGATCTAGCTGAAGGTTCTCCTGCTGCTATACCAATAATCCCAGCCACAAGAGCTGAATAAATAATCCCAGTCTTAGATCTCCCTGAGACTGATGAACAAGAAGAAGAGCTGCTCTCTCACAAAAACAGACATTTCTTGGCTCCTCGAAAGCTAAGTGAAGAGGATCAGAAAAAGAGAGAAGATATGATCAAGAAGCTTGAGGATCAACGAATCATCCTTCCACGTTCCAAAGTCACTCCTAAACCTGCGAAGATCAGACTGACAAAGAAAGAATTCGTTGATCACCTCATAGCTGAAAGACTACTCGCTGAAAGAAGGGAAGCCGAAGAAAATGATAAAGCCTATGCCATCCAGCTTGTCCAACAATCAGTGAAAGACCCCGAACTGAAAAAGACACCCATCGAAGTCCAACATCAATTATGGGAAGACGCCCAAAAGATCATCGAAGAAAAGACCAAGGTTTCTACTTCTACCATGAAATGGTGCAAAGAAAAGCTGAACTTTCGATATCGGGCTGCTAGAATTAACAAAGTACACATCAAGGGAAAATCGACCATCAAAGTTCCAATTGCTGAGGTCGAGATATTCAGAGAAAACGGTACAAATGAAACCTTCTATGCTGCTGCTATCACGAAGTACGGTTTCTCGGAATGGTTGGAAATCAGAATAGCCATTCAGCATTCACGTTCAAAACTCAAAGATCATGTCGAAAAACTTCTTAATCAACAGATCGACTTGGTTTCTTCTGCTGTGGATATTCCTCCTCCTCCTAATCCAACTCAACAAAAAAGGGCCTCTACAAAGAAAAAGTTAAAACCTTCAGACTCAGGTCCTCCTATTCGGAACGAGACAGGTATTGGCTTCTCACGCGATGAAGAACTTGGTCATGAACCTGACCTCTCAGTTCTCGACACCTCTCTGCCACCTGGTGAACGTTTCATCCCTGGAAAAGTCTTAAGTGAACCTTATGGTATCTTCTTTCAAGACTATGATGGACGACCACACTTTCAACGTATCTCTGAGCTACCCATCACTCCTCTCGAACAGCTCAGGGATCTCATCTACTGGTGCGGATTCAGAGATGATCTTCTCGGACAGTACATGAAGCCCCTGATCTTCAAAGAAGCACAAGAAAGAATAAATCAGGGAGAAACAGTCCCTGACTGGATGATCCCCACTACCAAGACCCTTGATGAGCTTCTCATGAAGGAAGAACCCCTCTAGCTGATAGAATTTCCTTGTAGATCTTCTATCTTTATCAGCCTGTAACTTTTGTACTTGTAAATTTATTTGTTGTACTTGAAATTTTTCCACTTCCCTCTGTAATCTTTACGAAGTTTAAAGAAAAATTTCAGCGAATGTACTTTACTCCATCAGTACTTAAAAGATCCCAGAAAACAGTAAAAGGGACAAATATTTTATGAGTTCTTTGTATCCTTATGTTTTCATACTTAGCAATTTTCCTTCATTGCTATGTCATAATAAAATAGGGGGAGATTGTTGATCCAAACCCTCGGTGATTTGATAATGACCCTTTTAAACACTTAGTGAAAATTGTAAGTAGACAATATGTATTAGAGTTTCACTATCGCTGATATGTACTATGTCTCTGCAGTACCGCTGATAGGAACTCATGCTCTTTAAGTTTAAACATTCAGCGAATACTGTTCATCAACAGAGCCCTGAGCCTATTCAGTCTTATTGATGATCGCTGATAGTTTAGTTGTTCACTTATGATCCCTGAAGACAAGTTTCACGTCAACAAAGGTTCTACGCTGAAGTCAAAGATCAAGCCCAAGAACCAGCGACAAGTCTACTAATGAACTGATGCGGATATCAGCGAAGCCAAGATTTGTCCACTCAACGTGAAGTTACAAGTAGAAGACTTCATCTATCGCTAAACTTTGTCACTCGCTGATAAAGTACTATTCAGTAATCGTTGATCATGAAGTCTTCCTCTACAAGTTACTCTTGTCTTTCCCCTTGCACGTCTCCGTACGATAATGTTAGAAAGGACATCCCTTTTGTCCAGGATCGTACTACCAACTCTGTTCTACACTGTACACCATGCGGCTACTAAGGTTGTCTACGAAAAGTCAAACCATGCAACCGATCAGCTGCTGCCACGTGTAAAGTTATACTGCTTTGCATTAAATGCATGCAGTATATAAGAAGAACCCTACTTCATAAATGAAGTGCTTGGCCATCTTCTTCTTCTCTCTCTTGGTGTTAGAATATTACTCGTAGTATTCTTATCTCCTTTCTATCTTAATTCTAGTGCAAGAAACTTAGTGTTCTTAACTTGTTTAGATTAGACTTACTTCTTAATCTTGTTCCGCAAAAAGTTGTAAATTGTTTGATTATATCAATAAACAATTTAGAAAGTAAAAATCTGTGTGTTTGTATTCAAACCCCCCCCCCCCCCCCTTTCTACAAACTTGTATAACCCTCTCGGGACCAACAAACAGTTGTGACCTCAACGGGTAATCTAAGTGATCCTGGTGTTACCTTACCCGACTTCGTGTCAAGGGAATATTTGGATGGCGCCCTAAAAGTTGTCATGGAGGCAATGACCAATGAGTTCAAAATGAAGCTTGACAAAGTCCGGAGCTTACTGAAAGGAAAGGAGAAGGTAGTCGAAGCTGAATCCGTACCAACACCTCCACCGGCACCTGCTCAGCCATCTTACTCGGTGGACGACCTAAAGACTATGCTTCTCTCCCAGCTACTTCAACAAGCCAACTCCGACTCTTCAACCGAAACTGACCTTATCTTCGTACCTCGCTCACAAGTAACCGCCCCGCCTTCCTCAATCAATAACAGATTAGACCAGCTTGACTCGACCTTGAAGGATGTTCAGAACGCCCTTACAACTTTGTCTGACAGGGTCGCCTCACTCGAAAAAACCTGTATGAGTCAAGATGGAGGACTCAAACGCTCGCACGATGACCAGAATGATCCTGATCACCGTGAGGGGGAGAACAAGCGTGAGCGATTATTCGAGTCCGAGGCAATCACCATCGACGCTACTCTAACGGTTCAACCGGAACCATCAACGATGGCACCATTAGAAGACATGCCACAAAATCAGTTAAGTCTAGTCGAAATGGTTATCGACATGGACATCTCAGATGAAGAAGACCCAACGGTTGAAAAGACCGAGGGAGAATCCTAAGAACTTATCGGATGCTCATCATCGGAACAGCCAGACTTTGAAATGATAGATCTTGAGTCTGAGATCGACCCAGAAACTGAAAATGCATGGTATGAAAAAGCCGCCAGTGCAATAAACTCCAAGGTAAACCTGATCTTCCCAACCGATGCCGACGACGAATTTGACTACGATCAGTTTCTTCATCAGTCCATTCAGAGTACGCCTGCCTATGCTGAACTTCTACCCGAGACTTCTACACCAACACATCCAACATCTCCTCAGCCAGAAACAGCTTTTGATCAACCCCCACAACCTGTAAGATGGGAGAAAATTATAATCCTTATCCCCTTCCTAGAGGATTCCCTAAAGAGGTTGTTCGTCCTCAAGCTACGATCGCTCGATCCTACTTTCTGCCTCGGATTAGTAAAGTTCGACGACGCTTACAAGAAACAATACTTAGAGGTCATGAAAAGGAGTCTACCGGTCTGTCAGGTCCGAACCAAGCACAAGATTACCGAAGTCACCAACATCAGGTCAGGCCGAATTCTGAAGATCTGGTACCCAGTCTTTACTGTCAAACGAGAAGATGGGAAAGAATGGATATTTTCCGAAGCAGACTCCAAGAATCTCAGACTGAATGACTTCCACCCAATCCTCAAAGACCTCCGAACCCGAACTATCCGACCACTCCACATCACAAAGGCACTTGAAGCGGTAAAGTGATTCCTGAAATACAAAATCACCATGTCCTATATTACAGATTTTCAGATGGGAATCGAACACAGGACGAAGAAGATCAATCTGTTGAAACCCGATGAAAGAGCCCCAGAATTGAAGATGTACCCCGTCAACACGATGCTGATGCAACCAGAATTCGGAATCATCTATCTCAACGAACTGAACGAAAAGAAGTTTCTCCGCTTCAGCCAAGTTGAAAGATTCTACGATGGAACTTTGTTAAAGGTCAGAGATGCTTTAAGAGAAATAGTTGCCAAGGAAAGGGAAATCTGAAAATCGTTTATCGTAAGTCTTAACGAGGTAAATGCCCGAGAAGCCTTGGAAATTGTTGAAGACCGTATCGAGTTCCGCAAAGCCATCCGAAGCTTCGAGATTCTTTTTGCACTCTGAAAGAGATATGTTCCGAACTGGCACGAAATTGAACTTCGATTCAAAGGGGGAGATTGTTGGGAGTAAATTTGATTGAATAGAAGTTCAAGGTGTATTATGTAAATGTCTTAATGGGCTTATTCATTGTAATGGGCCATGGACCTTAGTTTACTAGGCCTAAGTATTTAAAGTTGTATTAGCCTTATTTTGTAGGTTAATCATCTCTCAACCATTGTAATCGTACTGTTATTATTCTCTAAATGGTTTATATAGTGTTTATTGCTTATTATTACTGATTTCTACGATATTGCACTAATCTGGGATCCACATTCTTAGTGTAAGAACTCTTTGTGATTCTCAAGTTAGTTTAGATTAGGTTCTACTTAATCTTATTCCGCAACAAACTGTAAATTTATTTTGATTTATCAATAAACAATTTAGAAAACTAAAATTTGTGTTTGTATTCAACCCCCCCCCCCCCCCCCCCCCCCGTTCTACAAACTTTAACCCTTGTAGAACCCCTGCAGGACCAACAAGTGGAATCAGAGCAGATTGTTTAATCTCATAAACAAGATCATGCTTATACTATTCTCTTTCTTGCTATTCTTCAAATGGCATTCAACTCAAACACAACCCTCCTCGATTGAGTAAAGATAACTTTAATCTTTGGAAGAATCGAATGATGCTCTTTCTTGAAGGTATAGACCCTACTATGCCTTATTATGTTGAAAGTGGACCCTATGTTCCATTCATCATATCTGCTGCAGTTCCTGCCACTGCTACTTCTGGAGCCATACCTGAAAGGGGGATTCTTAAAGAACTCTCTCAATGGATTGATGCAGACAAGAAGAAGGTTGCCATTGATACCAAAGCTAGATCAGTGATATATATGGCTCTACCTGTTGAGGTTTATCACTCAATAATGAACCTTAAAACGTCTAAAGCCATGTGGGACACAATCTGTGTTCAATATGAAGGTACATCTGAAGTACAAGAATCCAAAAAAGATAAATATGGTAAGAAATATGAAAGTTTCATTTGTGGTAAGAATTAATATTTATCTAAGGTACACCAACATTTTAACTGCTTATTAATTGATTCAAGAACTGTTGGTAGGACCTACTCTAATTCTGAGACCCTGGCAAAATTCTTGGAATGTCTTCCTGAAAGCTGGGACAGTTATACCATGTGTCTTAAACTTTCAAAGGATCTCAAGGATATTTCCTTAAGCACTCTTTATGGCATTCTGCTCAATCATGAGCAATCATGTCAGCTTAAGAAGAATCGTGTAACAGATTCCAAAAGCACACTTGTTGCTTTACTCTCCTCAGAGATGACACCCTCTCAGCGATCATCTGTTACTATTACTGAGATATAATCTGATTCTGATGATTTATCAGGAACTGACATGTTAGAACTTGATGAATCACTGGAACTTTTGACAAATTGCAACTTCAGAAGAAATAAAACTCTTGCTATCACTGACAAGCCAAAATCAACTCCTGTTGATAAGGCAACTGCTATCTGCTATAACTGTGAAAAGAAAGGACATTTTGCTAGTGAATGCATGTCAAAGAAAGTCTTCAAACCTTCTTCATCTCTCAAACATTCTTCAACCTCTAAATCCAGAGATGACAAATACCTTAAGATGAAAGAAAAATATCTGAAGTTGAAAAACTTCAAGCAAAAAGGTAAAGGTCTAATCGCTGAAGAACATGATTGGGCTGATTCTGATGAGGAATCAGACTCTGATGAAGAAATGAGGCCAACCTCTGTCTAATGGCCCAAATCCAAGAGGTGAATGAAGAAAACACTGATGTTTCCTCTACATCTTCCACTTCTCAAGTATCAATCTCTTCTAAACCAGCTCTCATTGATGCTGATAGACTTCGTGTTATCGATTCACTGACAGCTGATCAATATAATGCTCTGAATGGCAAAACACAAGTTGAACAACAAAATCTTGATTTAACTAAACAACTTAAGAAATGTCATTTAAATATCCAAGAACTATCTAATATAGATGAAAGTTTAAAAGATCAGGTCTATGTAAATCAACTAATCAGCATTGAACGCGAACAAGCTATCGCTAAACTGAAAGTTGAAAAAGATATTGTTGAAGGATGGTGTAAATCCTCATCAAAGATCACTGAGATAATTGGTGCTCAAATCCCTATCCATGACAGTAGTGGTCTTGGTTTTTGTGCTGACAAAGAAGAACCAAGCAAAGATCGTTCCATGCTTAAGTTTGGAATGTTCGCTTCTTCCATCCCTGACACCTCATCATCTCAGTGCTCTTCTTCTACTGTTCCTATCACTGAGGAATCCCCTATGAGTCCCAAATTCAACGATTTTTTAAAATCCTCATAAGAGTATCAAAGTGCCAAAGCAGAAAAAGGCTAAGTCAAAACCTTCAGCTAATCAACCTTCGACTTCAAAAGCTAAGATCCCTAAACATGTTCAAAGATCTACTCCAAGAATTAAGGTTGATGTAAAGGCTAAGTAATTTGAAGAACCTAAGGTTCCTCCAATATCTGATGCTAAAGGCATGCTTGGTACAAGCCCTTCTCATTTAAAGCATTCAAATAATTATGCATATGGTCCTAAATCTACTTTCAACAATAGGAAATTCTATCACTATGGACTCACTAACCATATTGCTAGTAAGTGCCCCACAGCCACCAAAGCTGAAAATCAGCTAAGGTGAAGATGATTGCCTCCAAGGCAAAGAAGATCACCAAAGATGAAAAACATGCCAAGGTGAAGATAACCAAAGTGAAGGTTACCACTGACGCTGAAACATCAGATGCTATGAAGATTGTTGATCCTTCCACTTCCTCTTCCACTGACAATTGTGGAACCATAGTAAAGTGGGTACCAATTCAAACTTAATCTTCCTTATGATTGCAGGTCTCGAAGGGTATCTGGTATCTTGATAGTGGATGCTCTCGATACATGACAGGAGAAAAGAACCTGCTCTCTAAATACAAGGAAGAGAAAGGTCCCTCAGTGACCTTTGGTGGAAATGGGACTATACCAGAGGGTTTGGTGTACTCACTAATGGTACAACTACCTTCAGAAGAGTTGCTTATGTAGAAGGATTGAAGCACAATCTTCTTAGCATCAGTCACCTATGCGATAAAGATTACAAAGTATCTTTCAGTAACAAAACATGTTATGTCACTAATAAGAAGGAAAAACTTGCTCTCAGCGGTTATCGTTTGGAAAATGTTTATGTCATAAACATGGACTCAACAACCACTGAGAACATTTATTTTCTATCCAAAACCTCATCAGATGTCAAATGGCTATGGCATAAGAGGCTCTCTCATCTAAACTTCAAAACGCTGAACACTCTCTCTTCAAAGGAACTAGTCACTCGCTTACCTCAGCACTCATACACTAACGAATCTCTTTGCTAAGCGTGTGAAAAAGGAACGCAAACTAAAGCTAGTTTCAAATCCAAGCAAGTGTCATCAGTGACAACTCCTCTTCAACTCCTCCATATGGATTTATTTGGCCCTGTCAACATACAATCCATCGCTGGAAAGAAATACACTCTTGTCATAGTAGATGAATTCTCTCGCTATACTTGGGTGATGTTTCTCCGATCTAAGAGTGAGACTCCAGATGAAATCATTTCATTTGTAATAAAAATGGAAGTTCTGAATAGTATGGCAGTTCGCTCAATAAGGAGTGATCATGGAGCTGAATTCAAAAACAGTTCTCTTGATAACTTTCTTGAGAGTAAGATATATCTCACAACTTCTCAGCGGTGAGAACACCTCAGCAAAAGGGAGTCGCTGAAAGAAGGAACAGAATGATCATAGAAGCTGCTCGATCTATGCTCAGCGATTCTCATCTTCCAACTCAATTCTGGGCAAAAGCTGTCAACACTGCCTGTTTCACTCAAAATAGGATGCTGATTGTCAAAAGATTCAACAAAACTGCCTATGAACTTTTCCATGGGAGAAAGTCATCTATCAGCTTTCTTCATATCTTTGGTTGTCAGTGCTACATCTTAAACAACAGAGATACCCTTGGAAAATTCAATCTCAAAGCTGACGATAGAATATTTCTTGGATACTCATCGGTGTCCAAAGCCTTCAGAGTCTTCAACAAGAGAAGACAAAATGTTGAAGAAACCATTCATGACACCTTTGATGAATCCCGATCAACAAATTCTAAACCTACTGCGAAAACGAAGAATTGAATCAATGGATGTTTTCTCATTATGGGAACCAGAAGCTTATTTCAATCCTGATCCTCGCGTTAATAACCCAATCGCTGATGATGATCCCATCATCATTCCCAGCATGCAAACAAGTGAAGTTGAATCCACCTCTTAGGTATCAGTTGTTCCCTTAAACACTTTGCCTCTCTCTGAACTCCTAATATCTGAAAACCTATCCACTTCTCCTCAGCAATCAGTAAACGAAATACCATTTGAACCTCAGTAATTACTGCTTGACATGCCTGATATGTCAGAAATGCGTGATATACCTAACAATACCATTGCTGAAGCCTCTTCTTCAGCACATCCAGAAATCCACTCAGAGCCAGAATTTCAAGCTCCAGCTCAGAGATGGACACTGAATCACACAATCGAACAAATTCTAGGTGATCCAAATGCAGGTATTGAAACTCGACGAATTTCAGGTAACATCTATCTCTTTGTAAATTTCATTTCACTGTTTGAACCTAAAAATACCGATGATGCCCTCAGAGATCCAAACTGGGTCAGCGATATGTAAGAAGAGCTGACTGAGTTTGAAAGAAACAAAGTTTGGAATCTCGTCCCCAGACCATCTGACAAAACTGTTATTGGCACCAAGTGGGTGTGTCGTAATAAGTTAGACGAATTTGGAACTGTAACCCGAAACAAGGCTAGACTAGTTGCTCAAGAATACAGACAAGAGGAAGGCGTAGACTAGGATGAAACCTTTGCCCCAGTGGCTAGACTCGAAGCAATTCGACTTTTCTTAGCTTATGCAGTTCATAAGGACTTCAAAGTTCACTAAATGGATGTTAAGTCAACATTCCTAAATGGAAAGATGAATGAAGAAGTTTTTGTTGAACAACCTCCAGGGTTCGCTGACCCTAAGCATCCAGAATATGTTTATAAACTGGATAAGGCCCTTTATGGTTTAAAACAAGCACCTCGTGCATGGTATGATACTTTATATTCTTACCTTATCACTGAAAAATTTGAACGTGGAAAGATTGATAACACTTTGTTTTTCAGAAAGGTTAAAGGTCATATTATTCTTGTTCAGATATATGTCGATGACATTATATTTGGATCCACTAACCCATCTCTATGTACTCGATTCGTTGAACGAATGAAGAAGAAAAATAAGATGAGTATGATGGGCGATCTAACATACTTCCTTGGGCTTCAGATTAAGCAAAGCTATAAAGGTACATTTATTCATCAAGGTAAGTACGTTAAAGATATGCTGAAAAGTGTGATCTTACTCAAAGATTAGCTATGAAAACTCCTATGGCACCTCCGCGGAAACTAAACAAGGACCCAAATGGGAAACCTGTTAATGTCACTGCCTATAGAGGAATGATCGGCTCTCTTTTGTATCTAACAGCGAGTCGACCCGATATCATGTATTTTACTTGTTTTTGTGCACGATATCAATATGAACCTAAAGAATCACATTTGATTGCTGTAAAGCGAATATTCAGATATCTGAAGGGTACACCCAACCTAGGTCTTTGGTATCCCAAGGACTCGGGGTTCGATCTAACTACCTATTCAGATAGTGATTTTGTAGGTTGCAAACTAGATAGAAAAAGCACCACTGGAGACTGTCAGCTCGTAGGTGGAAAGCTGGTGAGTTGGACAAGTAAAAAGCAAAACTCACTGTCCACCTTAACCGCTGAAGTTGAGTATGTAGCCACTGGTAGTTTTTGTGCTCAGGTCTTGTGGATGAGAAATCAGCTCATAGAATATGACCTTCAGCTATCAAAGATTCCTATCTATTGCGACAGCACTAGTGCCATCGCTATAGCAAAAAAATTTGTGCTACACTCTAAGACCAAACACATTGAAATCATATATCATTTTATAAGAGATCATGTGATGAATGACGATATAGAACTTCACTTTATTCCCACTAACTATCAGCTCGCTGATATCTTTACCAAACCTCTTGATGAGACAAGATTCAACTTTCTCATTAGTGAGCTTGGAATGCTAAACCTTGAAGAATAACTATTCTGCGGTAAAGTATTATGTCAGTGATTAAGGTTTTATATCTGATATTCACCTCTTAATCTCTAAGTAAATGTTCTTTGATACTCAGGTATGTTCCTCTATCTTTTCTCACTGAAGTTTTCTTCAGCGAGATTTGTTTTAAAAATCTCAAACTTAATCATTCATTTTCCTTAAATGATCAAAAGACTTTTTCAAAACAAAAACTGATCACTGACATTTTCTATCAATGATCCCTTTGAAAAATAAAACTCATCACTGACATTTCTTATCAGTAATTCCTCTAAAAACAAAATCTTATCAATGATATTTCCAATCAGTGATATCTTTTGAAAAATGAAAAGACACCTTTTTGTGTGACGTCATTCTTGAGGATAACCCATGGCACGTATTTTTCTGACACACGTTCGTCCGTTACATTTCTTGACCAATCAACTTCGTGGGACGTGTCCATGTAATGTTGAAATTTTTTCCCGCTCATCATTCTTTTCTCTCTCTCCTATATAAACCACACTCGTTTTTTTACTCTTTACGCGCACAAACTCTCTCAAGGCAAGATTACTCTGAGCTTTCAAACAACTTAAGAACTCGAACATCAAAACCTCTCAAACTTCCAGGTTCTTCTTCTTAAATTCATGCACATTGTACGAAAAAATCACTTTTTGATCTTTAGTCTTTGCTAACTAAGATCAAAAACTTGTTTTTTTCTTCTAAAAAGTCATATTTTCATGATTTTTTTTTCAAAAACCCTAAAAGGATTTTTAAGGTTTACCACTTTTTAAAGTTTTCTGTCTCATCTTCAATGTAACTTACCATTATTTCCCAAAAAGGAAACTAGTACATTACATTCTTCTACCACTTTCATCTTATTTGAAACTGGAAAACCCATTTTTGTACCATTTCTTTCCCAAAATGGGAACTGGTAAAAATTCATTTTCTTATACTTGGAAATTTTCTCTAAAAACTTCCATCGTAAGAAGCTTTCTATTTTTCTCTTCTATTTGTTCTTCTTCTACAAACAGAAATGGCATTCCAAGCACCTTATTTCACCAAGTCGAAAATGTGAAATTTGATATGTCTGCAATACAATTCAAATCCAACAACCATTTGGCTCTCCTCGACTTCAAGGCCGACAAACCCTCTCCTTGATCGATGCTGCCAACTTCTTGAAGAACTCTCCTATTTCTTATGCCCTCATTGTGTATCCTCCTGGGCACAAGAATCTACTGAAGCAGTTTTGGTACACTGTTGAACGCAGAGAAGACTCTGCGTTCTAGAAAGAAAGTAACAGTGATTGCTTTCGAAACTGAGCACGGCGAGGGTAGCATTACTCCCTCAGGCATCCGCACGTGCCTCAGACTCCATATCAGCATGAAATATGCTGACAACCGCACTGATGAACAAACCATCAAGTTTCTCGACTTGATGGGTTATGAATGGGAAACAAAATTCGGTGGTGCCCCTGACAAGAAACTCACCAAGATCCTTAGAGCGAAGATGCCCACTGAACTTGGGTATATGTTTGCCCATTTTGTCCAATGCATGGGTGGAAAAACATGAAGCATGGATCATGCCAACAGGGCCGATCTTGACCTTGGCTACTGCGTCATCACTGACAGGAACGCTGACTATGCCAGGATGATTTTCGACGACCTAATGGTGAAAGTCGAAAAGCCTGACAGGGATCCTACAGTGCCATACGTACGCTTCATCAGCGTCCTACTACAGCACTTTTTGGATACCTTATATCCAACCGCGGGAGGATACCTGCTACCCAAACTTGGGTCTCGCCAGCTCGGCCGAGAGCCCCTTGCTGATAAGGTACATTTTTCTGATTTCTACAACTCTCTCCTCTCCCAACCTGCTCCGTCTTCTGCAGTAATGCCAGTGGTCCAACCCCCCCCCCCCCCCCCCCCGGTTGCTTCACACGCTGCAACAACCACCAACTCTTCTAAGAGGAAACCTTCTACAGCCCCTCTTGGTCAATCTAAAAAGACCAAGAGATCAACAAAAGAGAAACCTCAGCCATCAACAACAACAACAGGGATTGCCTCTTCACATGCATCCCTTGATACTTTTGTGGTACGCTCCACCACTTCTGATGCCACTACAACCACCTCAATGATTTCTACAGTCGCGGATTCTACGATGGCTCCTACCCAATCAACCTCAGTGCCTCAAAGCACTTAAGGTATAGTTCTTGGCACCGCTAGTGCCTCCCAGACACACAACACGACCATCTTTTCAACAATCGCTTCTTCCCTAACAATTTCTTTGGTCCACACGTCTACAGCACCAACGACCTCAGTCGCTGACACTCACGAAACCCTTCTACGCAATTTAATGAAGGGAAATGTAGGACCTGTGGTCTTCCTCTTGAGGATCCTCAGCAGATACGTGTGTCCCAGACTCCTCTCGAGCAGGACATAGAATTCTATGGAGGAAGTCAATTTGATTTCTTCAATATACCATCAGGTACATCAACTTCCCTAACTCGCTTTTCTAAAATAACTAAGCTCGATAATGCATGTGCTCAACCATCTTTTTCTCTTACAGGTCCTACTTTGGATATGTTGAATACCACCATCAAAGAGGTCAACGATAATGTTGCCATGCTCTCCACCGACCTCCAAAAGAACAAAACAGCCATGAACTCTGCCGACTTTTCTCTTCAGCAACTCACCTCCTCCCTCTCCACTAAAGCTGACAAGGCTCAACTATTAGCTCTTACGGAGGAGGTGGCAAAAATAAAGGCCGACGTTGCTACCAACACCACCTCCATTCAATCCCTCAATAATTCTATCAACGGCATCAACACTTCTGTAACCGACCTGTCTTCTAAGGTGGAGGATAATAATAACCTGCTAGCTGAAGTACTAGCAAAATTGAAGGAACCTGCCCCTGTCCCCTCTCCTTTCTTCAATGCAAATGACAGGACTTCTCTAGGCTTGGTGGCCGATTTTGTTATAAAGTCTGGTGAGGCTATCACTGCTTTAGAGGGCAGGGTTAATAAATTGGAAGATGCCCCTTCCACCTCTGCAGCGGTAAATGTTGATGCTACAGCTGCTCCTCTCGACCCTCCCTTGTTGATGATGACAAAGAGGGGGAGATGAATGAAGAAAATAATGAAGTTGTTGCTGACTCTCCACCGTATATTCTTGAAGAAACATGGGGGATGTCAGTAAAGCAAGTTGAAGACCCTCCTCGTGTTGAGGGGGAGGAATTGAATAAGTAGGTTCCTCCATTTTCCTCCACTGTTGCTGAAACGGTGGATATTCCCTCTGATGAAGAGGATGAGGAAAAGGATGAAGAGCATGAAGACCTCGAGTTGGAGGACTCCAAGATAGACTCTGGGGTGATGATGATGATGATGATGATGATGATGATGACAAAGATGAATCTATTTTTATGGCTCAATTCAAAACCCATCAGCGCTCCTCTCAAAGGAGTCACAATAAACGAAGCAGGGGGAGAACTGCTGAGAAAGCCCCATCAATGAAGACTTCCCAAGGAAAGCAGAAAGCAATTTATGCCGAGGGAAATTTGAAAATTTGTTTTACTTCTGAGGGGGAGCAACCTTTTCAGGTATGTCTCTCCATCATCCCTTTCTCTGCTTCTACCCATGTCAATCTTCGACCCCTTATACACACTTAACCTTTTTCTATCTTTTCATTCCAAAAACCTAACTCCTTCTTCTTTTTAATCAGCTAGTTCTCTCCCCTGCTTGAGGGACGAGGTAAAGACCAGCAACAAATAATCCCAACAATCGTTGAAGACAAACTAATAATCCCATGCTTTGTCTTGGAGACTAAAGAAGAAGAAGAAGAACAAGAAGAACAAGAAGAAGAAGAAGAAGAAGAGGAAGAGGAAGTGCTGACACACCCAAATAGACCCTCACGACCAATCCAAAGGTCGGAGGATGAACTCTTCCAAAGAAGATTAACACTAATCCATCAGTTAGAAAGCCAACGGATCAAGATCCCTCCTCAGCAAGGTACTACTTCTGATGATCTTGGATTCCTGGCCCTGGAAGAACATGAAGAATCTATCAGGGCTGAGCAAATGTATGCGGCCTACCAAAAGGATGCTCTCTATGCCCTTAAGGTAGCCCAGAACTCAGTCTCTGATAAGAAGCTGAAAAAGAACCCGATCAGAGTCTAAGAGCAATTGTTGAAAGAAGTTGAGGAGGAAGCCCAAGAAGAAAAGGCTGTCAGCGATTCAGAGTTAAGTTGGTGCAGAGAGAAGATCGATCATCGATACCATCCCATGAGAATCACTGTTGTGAACATAACGGGAAAGTGTAAGAAAAATTTAGTGGTGGTGACTATTCAAGTGATCAAAAGTGATGACACGTCAAAAACAATGTTCACGTCCAAGCTGGAAAACTTTGGGTTTAATGAATGGTTAGAGATCAGAGATGCTATACAAAGATCCAAGTCCAAATTCAAAGCCCACGTGGAAAAGTTCTTGAATTTGCTCATCAACAAAGTCTCAGCGAGGGTGGAATGACCTCCTCCTCCTCCTCCTCCTTAGGAGACCCTTATGGAATCATATTCTATGATTGGTATGGGATCCAAATATTTTAGCGAGGATCCAAAATTCCCATATGCCCAACAAAACATCTCAGAGATCTAATCTACTGGTGCAACATGTCAAGACCAGGTATCTTCCTCAAAGCCCACATCTTTAGAGAAGCAAAGCTCAGAAAACAAAAGGGAGAAGAAGTACCTGACTGGATGATTACTAAAGAAGACTCGAATGACGAAGCCCTTATCAAGGATGAACCTCTCTAGCTGATAGATTCTCTTCTTGTAATCTTTTGTAATTTATCAGATATTACTTTTAGTACTTGTATAGTTTTTTCACTTGTACATTAAAACTTTCAACTTCCCTTTGTAATCTTATTATGAGTTAATGAAAGTTTTCAGTGAAAGTACTTTACTCCATCAATACTAGAAAAGATCCCTTAAAACAGTAAATGGGACACGCATATATGAGTCCTCTTTTTCCTTATGTTTTAACACTTAGCAATTTTCTTATGTTGCTTTGTCATCATCAAATAGGGGAGATTGTTGATCCAAACTCTCTCAGTTATTTGATGACGACCCTTAGAATACTTAGTGAAAATTGCATTTAACATTTGTATGTATTAGTGTTTCACTATCAGCGATAACATACTGAGTCTGTTTAGTATCGCTGATGATCTCTAATGTAATACTGTCATTTGTAATCCCTAAAGACAAGCCTCGCGACTAAAGATTTTATTGCTGACATCGAAGACAAAGCTGACGAATAAAGATAAGTCTACTCATGATCTGATGCAGACATCAGTGAAACCAAGACAAGTCTACACACGCACGACAATTCATGAACAAGGCTTCAGCGATAGCTGACTTACATTAGGCCTCATTGATGGAAGACCTCATCAGCGATCGTTGATCATGAAGCTTGTGCTTCAAGAATTGTTTGTATTATCTCCTTGCACAAAAGTACGAAGGTACAGAAGAAGTTTACTTTTGTCCAGAATCGTACAACAACTATGCCACCTACACTGTTCACCATGCGGCCCAAAGCATGTCTTGATAAAAGTCAGAAGCATGCGCCCAACAAGAAGTTGATACGTGTATAGTGCTCATGCATTGCATTTAATGCATACGGTATAAATATGAGCAATACCCCTTCATTTTGAAGGATCTCCCTAATCTACTTAGTGCTTGTAGAAAACCTATGATTTTCTACATACCCTTTCTTTCTAGTTTCTTAGTGCAAGAACTCTTTGTGATTCTCAAGTTTGTTTAGATTAGGTTCTACTTAATCTTATTCTGCAACAAACTATAAATTGTATTTTGATTTATCAATAAACAATTTAGAAAACTAAAATTTGTGTTTTTATTCAAACCCCCCCCCCCTTCTACAAACTTTAACCCTTGTAGAACCCCTACGGGACCAACAATTTTTAATCGATGTGTGGTGGTTGGTCAAGGTGACAAAAACAATAAAAGAATGAATTTTTTAAATAATAATAGTAATAATTTAAAAAATCGTGATTTTTCAATGTCAGTGATAAGTGAAAGTAAAGTTAAAATAATTTACTGATGTCAAATTAGATTTTACTAGCTTTATAGGTAATGAGCACTGTTCTAAAAGGCTCGCCGCAACAGCCGCCATGGCGCGCCATGGCTTAAGGCTTGTTGTCAGGATCGATTCCAAACAAGAATAATTATACTTAGAAATCAGAATTAAATAATCTTGCGGAATAGAACTTTAATTCAAACACACTCAATGAACAACTAATCAGAAAACACAATCTGTTTGTATTCAATACTTCAACTCACAAGTTTACAACCAAACCTCAATCTTGTTGAACAGGCTCAACAAGACGACTTCTACTTCTCTAGAAATAGGGTTCTAAACCTTGAGGTTAATTCTCTCTAAAACAAAAACGAATTCTTAAACAATCTCACCGAATAGCTATCTATCAAAATCTATTTATACTAAATAATTACAAGATAACTATCAAAACAAAATAGATCTTCAGAATATTCTTTCATACTTATCTTCAATCATTCCATCTTTATCTCCAACATTCTCGCATTACATAATTATGATCACAAGCAGCATTAACATCGTTATGCACAAGTAGTACTAACATGATTCCAGCAGCATTAACTTTTACTTGCAGTACTAACTTTGCTCTGGCAGTAGTATTGTTGTTCTGGCAGTACTAACCATACTTGGCAAATCTTCAGTTCCCAACAATCTCCCCCTAACTTGACTTTTTAGGTTGAGAAGTCAAGTTCTTCAGATGATGCTTCCAAAACCTAATCATGAACACATAAATCAGGATTCAAACCCAGGCTTTGATTGATAATCCTTCTCACCAAGTATCTTCCCATTTCAGAATCCTTGTTGCAAGCCAACTTAGCATGTAGCATTCCATTCAACCTTTTCATGTTGTGCTTGTATGCAACATCCACCAAATAATACTCATGATATGTATAGTCAAGTGTGATGACATACACTCCACATTTTTCAATGAGCATCCAGTTGGTAATGGCTTGAAAATTTCTTTCTATCATATACTGAACTGCTTCTGGTTTGAACATTAGGCACAGGTATTCAAGAACCAATTTGGTGATAGACATCCCTTTCTCATTCAGCATATTTCCATACAGCTTCATTCCAACCTTGTACATCTCCTCTATGTCAGATCTAGAGCACATTCTGATAAGTCTTTCCCATGTAGAACAGACCTCATACTTCCCATCTGCTCTTTTGACTCTAGTGTACTCCTTTCTCTGATCTACCAAGGTATCCCAGAAGATGATCTCAGGAGGCATGGAAGATAATGGGTCAACTTTGATTGGATCAGTATCAACCATAGTGATATACATATCACATTGAGCATTACTTGGTTGACCTGATGGAGTTGCTACTTCTTCTTCAGCAACCTTTGTATCATCTTTCTTTTCTGGAACATCCTCTTCTTTTTCTTCTTCTACCACTGGTTCTACCCTAGGTTTCTTGACAACTTTCCTCTTGGTAGCTATAGACTTGGTTCTTATTCTTTTCAGTGACACCAGCTTTTCACCCAGGGTTTCTTCTTGCTTTTTAGGAGTGTCATGTTTGGCTTTAATCAAAGCCTCTGCAACTTCAACTTCTTCCAAAGTAGGCTTTTTAGTTTCTGTTGCTTCCTTTGTTTCTGCTGCTTCTTCCTTTGTAGATACTGCTTCTTGCATGGTTTCTGCTGCTTCTTTTGTTTCTGCTGCCTCTGGAATGGTTTCTGCCGCTTCTGCTTTTTGACTTTCATCAGCATTAACCGTTTCTGCTGTTGGTTCAGTTTCTGCTTCTTTCTGAATTTCAGCAGCATTAACCTTTTCTGCTGCATGATCAGTTTCTGCTTCTTTTTTTAATTTCAGCAGCATTAACCTTTTCTGCTGCATGATCAGTTTCTGCTTCTTTTGCAATTTCTTCAACACACTCATTCTCCCCCTTTTCCTGTGCACTCTCCATGTTGAATTCAGCTTCTGACTCCCCCTTTTTGGGAGCATCATTGTTGGGGCTTCTTCTTTTAAGAACATACTGAGCTTTCTTCTTCCTGTGCATCAACTTTGTAATCAGCTTCTTATGCTTCTCAAGCTGTGTTTGTTGATATAGGACCACTTTCTTGAGTCCATCTATCTCCTTTTGCTGACTTACAACATTTGTGTTGATATTGGCAATGGTTTCCATCAATTCCTCATATGTATATCTATCCTCACCTTGTTTAGGAGTTTTTACTTCCTTTAAAGGATCACTGGAAATTTTAGTAGGTGTCTTTTGCCTAGCAAAAGCACTGCCTACCCCCGTGGTTTCTTGGCACCTGGGACCTCTGAATGATTTCTCATTCTGAGTTGCCGTGAGGAAGGTCTTAGGTATGTTACCACTGTCCTTCTCTGTGCTAGCATAAGTAGTGGCAGCCTTGCTACTCACATGCTCAACCTTCTCCTTAGTGAGCACCTTCTTGGGGTTGGGAGACACCCCTGTGGTTTCCCTTTCGGTATTCTCTATTGGAGAATGCTCCAATAGAGGGCTTAAAGGCTTTGGGCTTGTAGGAGGTACATCAAGGGAAGGAGCCTTGTGTACCATTTTTCTTGTAAACTTTTTGGTTATGAGAGGAGTGGGTCTTTGAAGAATGGACTGAGGAATTTCTTTGGTGATTGAAGGTGGGGTTTGGCTATCAGTGGGTTGGTCTAATGAGGGCCTTGACCCTGATGCCATACCTTCTTGTGGGTGGGACACACCCATCATTGTAGAGAACAATGGAGTGTCAACTCCTTCCGAGTCCCTGGAAGTTCTTCTCATATTTGAGAAGACCTTTCCTTTAGGGGGTTTAGGTACATATACCTCATTAAATTGAGGAAAATCCGTCAATGTCGTGAAAAACTCTTTTTGGATTCCAGGTTTAACACAAGATCATTGAAAATCATTTGTGAAAAATTAAACTTCCTGGCAGTGGCCAAGCAGACCAGGGCATAAGCAATGGTACTGCTAAACTCACTCCATCCAGTAGTTTTCTTTGAAATGCAATGCATTAAGGTATGAACAAAGAATCGTCATTGTGTAGAAAATTTAGACTTGAAAAACTTAAAGATTCCAATGGGACCTTCATACCCCATTCTCGTTAAAGTTGAGTATAGATCGTCATTAGGAATAGACGTCATACCTGAGGCATCATCCAATCGAAGAGTGATGCAAATAAGTTCCTCTGTAACATTCAAGGGTTTGTCACACACCCTTGTTTTGATGATTTTCTGCCCATCTTCAGACACCACGGTGGCATTTTCCCAGAACTGCTTCTGATGCTCGGTGTAGATTGTCGGGGTCACCGTTAGGGCATAGGATATATGCGTGTACTTGAGGAAATCCACAATGTCGTGAAAACCTGCGGACTGTTTTGGCTTCTGGAGCATGGCAATCTCGTTGTGTTCGTCGATAAACTCCATTGTACCCGAGGATTCTTGACAGAAAACAGAGATTCTTGGGAGAGAAAAGTTAGAAAGAGAGAGATATGAATAGAATTCAAAGAGACGTTATGAACTTTGGCGGGCTGAAAGAGGTATTTATAGCAGTATTAGCCCTAATTTTTCTTTTAAAGCAGTATTAACGACACATGCAGTATTAAGTACGAAGCAGTATTAACTATGTACTGGCAGTAGTAACTATGCACTGGCAGTAGTAACTATGCACTGGCAGTAGTAACTATGCACTGGCAGTAGTAACTATGCACTGGCAGTAGTAACTATGCACTTTTCAGCACTTGTCAATCTGAGTCATACAGAAGATCCTGAGAAAAAGAGTTAGTAGTACCAAAAATAGAAGGAAATATATGTATAAAAACTGAAAACATGACTTTATTCAAGGTTGATCATGCCCACACTTGTTACCAAGAAAGTGAATCTACCCACATCAAAAGCTTTTGTGAATAGATAAGCAAACTGGTCATTGGTATGAACTTTAGCAACTTGAATTAATTTCTTTTCATTACAATCTCGAATAAAGTGATACCTGATCTCTATGTGCTTTGTTTTTGAGTGTTTGACTGGATTGTTAACAATGCTAATAGCACTGTTGTTGTCAATGAAGATTGGAGTGTGAAGAAATGTTACCCATAGTCCAACATCTGATTCTGTATCCATAGAACCTGAGAGCAGCAGCTTGCAGCAGCTATATACTCAGCTTCTGTTGTAGATAAGGACACTGTGGTTTGTTTCTTACACTGCCAAGATACTAGTCTTGCACCCAAAAACTGACATCCACCTGAAGTAGACTTCCTATCCATGTTAGCTCCACCCAAGTCACTATCTGAGTATGCAAGTAGATCAAAGGATGATTCATAAGGATACCAGAGACCTAATCTAGGTTGCCCTCTTAGGTATCTAAATATCCTCTTGACTGCATGAAGGTGTGATTGCTTTGGTGTAACTTGGAATCTGGCACATACACATACTGGAAACATAATATCTGGTCTAGAGGCTGTGAGATACATGAGTGATCCAATCATTGATCTGTAATGATGGACATCCACATCCTCCCCCTCAAGATCAGCATTGATCTGTTTGTGTGTCTCCATTGGTGTGCTTGCTGGCTTTGAGTCTGATAATCCAAACTTATCCAGGATGTCTTTCACATATTTGGATTGGCATATGAAAATCCCATCCTTCTTCTGTTTCACCTGAAGCCCAAGGAAGAAAGTAAGTTCACCCATGGAACTCATCTTGAAGCTCTTGTGCATTAACTCCTCAAAGTCTTTACACATGTGATCATTTGTGGATCCAAAGATAATGTCATCCACATAGATCTGAACAAGTAGGGTGTCCTTCTTTTTACTTTTAATGAATAAGGTCTTATCAATGATTCCTCTTTCAAATTCATTTTCCAAGAGATAGGTAGACAGGGTGTCATACCATGCTCTTGGGGCTTGATGTAGACCATAAAGTGCCTTCTTTAACTTGTACACTCTGTCAGGATACAATGGATTCTCAAATCCAGGGGGTTGACAGACATACACTTCTTCATCTATAGTCCCATATAGAAAAGCACTTTTTACATCCATCTGGTAGACTTTGAACTTCATATATGAGGCATAGGCTAGAAACAACCTAACTGCCTCAATCCTTGCAACTGGAGCAAAGACTTCCTCATAGTCTATACCCTCTTCCTGAGTATACCCTTGTGCAACCAGCCTGGCTTTGTTCTTGATCACAATTCCTCTCTCATCCTTCTTATTTCTGAAAATCCACTTGGTGCCAATTGCCCTATGACCTTTTGGAAGGTCCACCAAGTTCCAAACATTCTGTAGCTTGAACTGTAGCAGCTCCTCTTGCATTGCTTCTATCCAACTTGGATCTTTCATAGCATCATAAGCCTTTTTGGGCTCAATTTGGGATAGAAAGCAAGTGAGTACAGTATTAACTGTATTTTGCTGATCTTGTAGCTCTTGAAGTCTGCTTTGATTCCTAGTCATCATGGGAGAAGCAATGTCTCCAATTACCAACTCAGGAGGATGATTTTTCTGAGTTCTTGATGGATGACCAGATTCCTCTTGTAAGTTCACATCCAGATTTGACTCATTTAAGTCTGGATTTTCTTCAGCTTCTTCAGTCACTTCAGACTCTCTGGAATTTGGACTTGAAGGCTGATTTTCCTCTATTCTTCTCTCTTCTTCATTCTGAATGGGTTCAGCTTCCTTTTCTTGTTCACAGAAGTCAACAGGATCAATGGTAGGGAGTGGAAATATCATAGACTGAATTCTGTGATCTGATGGTGGTGCATCCCTTTGTCCTGCATTTACATCACTACTGATACCCAAAGAATTAGTGAGTGAATCAATGTCAAATAGCCAATCAGGACCTGAACCAATAGGATTTGGTGTGTTCTCATTGCATTTGACATTGTCACTTTCTTCAATTATTCTAGAAGAGGTATTAAACACTCTGTAAGCCTTACTCTGAGATGAGTAACCAACAAGAAAACCATCATCTGCTTTGCTATCAAACTTACCTAAGTGAGATTTGGTATTAAGAATTGTACAAGGACACCCAAATGGTTTGAAAAATCCAATAAATGGTTTCTTTTTCTGAAAAAGCTCATAAGGTGTCTTGTTTTTAGGCTTTATTACTAAAACTTTGTTTTGGACATAACAAGCAGTATTAACTGCTTCTGCCCAAAAAGTAGTGGGTAATTTTGAATCAGCTAACAGAGATCTAGCAGCCTCAATCAGTGTCCTATTCCTTCTCTCAGCAACACCATTCTGTTGTGGAGTCCTAGGAGCACTGTATTGTCTCTCAATTCCTTTTTCCTCACAAAAGGTGTTTAGATCAAGGTTTTTAAATTCAGTCCCATTATCTGATCTAATGACTTTCACTTTTTGATTTGATTGGTTTTCAATTCTAAGAATAAAAGATTTGATCAGTCCACTTGTCTCATCTTTAGTTCTCAGAAAATATATCCAAGTAAATCTAGAGTAATCATCAATAATAACTAAACAGTATGACTTCTTGCCAATGCTCATGACATTTGTAGGGCCAAACAGATCCATATGCAACAACTGAAGAGGATTTGGGATAGTGTTTATCTCTTTGGACTTATAAGAAGTTTTGTGTTGTTTGCCTTTGAGACAAGCAACACAATGATCATCACATGAATAAACTTTTGATGGTAAACCCCTAACAAGATTATTTTTAACAAGTTTATTCATTGTTTTAAAATTCATGTGACACATCCTTTTGTGCCAAAGTGATGATTCATCCATTGAAGCTTTTGATACCAAACAGTTTAGGGATGAATCAGATGAAACACTTTCTAAATCTAAACAATACACATTATCCTTTCTAGGAGTTCTCAATAGTATCATGTTTTCATCAACTACTTTGAATCCAGGAGCAAGAATAATGCATTCAGAATCAGTAAATAATATACTATGTTTCTTGTCACAGACCTGTGATACACTTAACAGGTTGTATCTCAATTGCTCAACATAGTAAACATCCTCAAATGTCATCTTACCTTTTGTTACATCACCTTTACCACTTATCTTACCTCCTGCAGGATTATTCCCAAAAGCAACATGTCCTCCATCAATTCTTTTGAAATTCTTGAGGCAGGCCATGTTACCTGTCATGTGCCTGGAGCAACCACTATCAACATGCCAGATGCTCTTCCCCTTGAGCTGTTGGTTACCCTGCACATAAGATAAATCAATGAGTTTTTATTGGGAACCCAAGCCAAAGTGGTCTTGGGTCTCCCTTGCTCATCAAAGTACTTACATTCAGTTTGGATAAGTTTTTCAACCTGAGGAACTTCAGTACTGGAGTACTTTGTCAAGATGATTGGTCTAGCAGCACAAACACTAGAAGAAGTATTATCTTTAGAAGAAGTACTAACAGTGTTAGCAGTACTAACACTGCTAGCAACAGTATTGCTTCTAGAAGAAGTACTAATAGTGTTAGAAGCACTAACACTGCTAGCAGCAGTACTATCTGAGGCAACAGTACTAACACTAGTGCTTTTAGGAACCCACATTGTGACACATTCTTTTTCAGTCTTTTTCCTCATGTGGCTTTTGGATTTAGCTTGTTTCTTAGCCACATGGTTTCTTACAGGCTTCCTATAACCATTTGATCTTTGAAAAGTTCTTTGAAAATTTATCCTTTGGTTAATAGGATTGAAATAACAGTGTTTGGCAAGGGATTCAATTTGCCACAGATAAAACAAGGTTTTGGTCTGTTAATCCTTTGCAGATCAACTCCTTGTATTTGAGCCCACTGATTATTCCAGTTTCTTTGATTTCCCCTCTTTTTATCATGTTTTTGGGGTTCATTCTTTTGAGAATTCTTGCAAGAACAATGTTCACAAGTATTGGAATTCACAACAGTGGTCTGTGTATAATGAACTCCCTTTCCTTTTTCAGATCTTTTCATCTCATTGTTCTTATCCCAGGGACTTCCACCTTCCTCATTAGTCTTGATGTAATTCTCTAAGGGGATCTCACCACTGACATTCTTGTTCCTTTTCTTAGACTCTTCTTTTTCAGTTTTATCCTCAACAACAACTTCATATAATGGATCTACTTTAGTAGCTCCTTCAGGTAAGTCCTTCCTATCCTTGGTTTCTAACAGGTCTGACCTAGGAGGGGTGTATGTGTTGTTGTAGGGTGGGGGTGTGGCATTGTACCCTAGGCCTGGTTTCATCTTACTGTGGATTTGAGCATTTATTATGGTGTTCATGACTTTAGAAGCACATGAAAATTTTTCAACATCAAGTTTTACTTTCTCAAGTTCTCCTTTTAATTTCTCACATTCCTCCCTAGACTCTTTCAGTTGGAACTCCAGACCATTCTTTTCCCACTTCCAGTAGTTTGTATCATATGAGTGTTGAAGTTCATTGGCTTGAAAAGCCTTAATTTATTCTTCAAACCTCTCAACAATCACTACATAATCTCTTCTATCCTTTTCTAATCTCTTAAGGTCATCATCACACATTCCCTGGTTGTGATCTCTATACTTTTTCACAGTGTCTATACAAGCTTGAGAACAGAGATTAGATTTTACCTCAGTAGGAAGATCTGAGACTTCTGCCATGAGTGCATGATTCTGAATTGCCTCTTCTGCTTGATCACTCCAATCAAATCCCATTCCTTGTTGAGAAACAAGGGCTTGAACAGAGTTTCTGTTCTGGTTGAAGCTTCCAGTCTGAGCTTGTTGATGGTTGTTTTGAGATACTCCACCTCTGCATTCTCTGGCAAAGTGTCCCATCTTATGACACTTGTAGCATTCCACCTTAGACTTGTCAAACCCAGCACCATCTTCTCTTCTTTGGGAAAAGTTGTTTCTCCCAGTCCTCTTTATAAACTTCTTCACCCTCATAGAAAGCATAGCCATCTGCCACTTGATATCCATCTCCTCAAGATCATCAGCATTAATCTGTTCTAAGTCATCATTAATTAATGAGGAGTTAACATGACTAGAAAAGAAAGCTTCTAGTACAGAATCATTGGCCTTCTCCTGATTTACTCCACCAGCAGTACTAACTGATTCAGGGTTAGCAGTAGAATCAGTTGATGCTGATAGGAGTGCAGCATTATACACATATCCTGAGGGATTCTTCTTGGCTTCAACCTCTGCTTCAAATACCCTAAGATCATTGTAAAGATCATCAAGCTCTTTATCTTCTAACTGGTCATTCTGTCTGAAAGACACAGTATACATTGTCCATTCCTCACCTAATGATCTTAGAAACTTCCTGTTTACATCATCAGCCTCCATACGAACTCCAACTGTAGCCAATTCTCCAATCAACTTATTAAATCTATCAAAAGTTTGAGTCATAGACTCATTCTTTGTAGAAGTAAAATTTTCATATTGTTGCTTAAGAATTGCCTTCTGGTTCCTCTTGGTGCTCTTGGTACCAGTGAATCTCTTTTCCAATGCATTCCATAAAATCTGAGCATCAGTGCAGTGATGAAATTGGTGCTGATACTCATTGGGAATAGCCAAAAGCAGAGTGCTTAAGGCTTTCATCTCTGTTTGTCTAACCATTCTTTCTGCATCAGTCTTTGGAGGGGGTCTTTTGCCATCTGGTCCAACCCTTCCTTCAGCACATGGACCATTCTCTATAATATCCCAGATGGAATAATCAGTAAGCAAAATATACTGCTTGATTCTAATCTTCCACATGTCAAACTCATTAGGCCTGAGCATGGGAACCTTTGAAACAAGAGTACTGTTTGATACAACTGTGTTGTCCATAATGATTGTAGATTTCTAAGAAACCAAGCTCTGATACCACTTGTCAGGATCGATTCCAAACAAGAATAATTATACTTAGAAATCAGAATTAAAGAATCTTGCGGAATAGAACTTTAATTCAAACACACTCAATGAACAACTAATCAGAAAACACAATCTGTTTGTATTCAATACTTCAACTCACAAGTTTACAACCAAACCTCAATCTTGTTGAACAGGCTCAACAAGACGACTTCTACTTCTCTAGAAATAGGGTTCTAAACCTTGAGGTTAATTCTCTCTAAAACAAAAACGAATTCTTAAACAATCTCACCGAATAGCTATCTATCAAAATCTATTTATACTAAATAATTACAAGATAACTATCAAAACAAAATAGATCTTCAGAATATTCTTTCATACTTATCTTCAATCATTCCATCTTTATCTCCAACATCCTCGCATTCCATAATTATGATCACAAGCAGCATTAACATCGTTATGCACAAGCAGTACTAACATTGTTCCAGCAGCATTAACCTTTACTTGCAGTACTAACTTTGCTCTGGCAGTAGTATTGTTGTTCTGACAGTACTAACCATACTTGGCAAATCTTCAGTTCCCAACACTTGTGTCTCACGCCACGCCATGCATGTGTACGCCATGGCCTAATGTGCGATCTTTTGTGACGCGATATTTGATTTTTCTTTACGTTTTTATGTTTTATTTCCTATCTTCAAATATATAACCTAATTTAACTTGTTTATTATCATTGACTCGTCGAGTAATAGTACAAGACATATGTATTTATATGTATAGTATAGTATATGATATAGAGATTTGCTGCCGTAAGTCACGCCTTGATAAATGCCATGGCCTCGTCGTGGCTCCTAAGGCTTAAGGCTTGGCCTCGTCGTCACGCCATGCCTTGCGCTATTTAGAACCTTGGTAATGAGTCCCTTGTTTATGTATAAAGTTTGTCAATAAACCCTTAAATGTATCATTTTAAAGTACGATCGCTAACATAAAAATTAAAACAAAGTACGTTCTCTTTCTATGCAATTTACCCTATTATTTATTGTATTACCGAATCACTTACTTTTTTGTTATAGATTAATAAAGAATATTTATTCGAACATCCAAAATCATTAAAGATATCATCGTTTTAGATTACTCTTATTTTTTTAAAGTGGTGGCTTATGATGTATGATATCAAATGTGATTTTATTTTTTTCTTGTGCACCATTTTAACATTAATATTTTACTACAAAAGTAGATTGGTCTGATCACTATGATTCCCTGGAAGAAACTTCATAGTTTTTATGTATATATGTATTGGTGGTTTTCTTTTTTAAATAAATGTATTGATGGTTTATGATGTATTGATATCAACTGTGATTGATAAAGTCGTCAAAGACATTATATTATATATTAACAATATGACAATACATATAATAATTATCAGCAATATCACATTTGATATAACCAGCATTAAAATATATAAAAGTCATGCCAATATAATATCATATACGATGTGATAGCAAGAAATTCTAAGTACAGGTGAACATAAATTATCATATATAATAATGATTCTTTTAATACAAAAAGAAAAAAATGATTTTTATTAATGGGTTTTCATCATGAAATTGGTGGGTTTTGGGAAAGATATAGTTTTCATTCTAAATACATGTCATATTGGAAATTGTGATTTATACAATATTCTTTTCGTTTTACTATTTTATATAACTAATGAATTTGCTTGAATCACTAAGCGTTGAGTCTAACATTTTTCTTTCTCAACATGTGCATCACGTCCTTGGGGGAATGGTGCTAATGACACTATGATGTAATGATTGCTAGTTAGAGGTACGAGAGGGATTTAGGTAACTAGAGACATCATCCATATATTGGAGATAGCGACTATTTATTGGGTTTTAGTACAATCGCCACTAAATATAAACTTGTATAAGTTTTAAAACTATTATATTGATGTTAAATCTTAGATTGCAATTATAAGTATTTAATTGTTGACTTTTAAGAAAGACATTTATTACTTATTTGAATTTTTATTAAATTTTTTAATTTTTTTAAATTAGTCGTTATTTTCAAAGTTAAGGATGTTACATAGAGTTATAATAATGTACATAAACGTCTTGAAGGTTCAGAGTGCAACTAGTATAAGTTAGTTGCTTAGTTAGGTAGGCTAGTTTGAATGGTTGTTAATCTCATATTTTGAACTAAAAGTAGAGTTGTAATCTTTCAATAAGATCTATGAAAACAAAAGTTACAATTAGAGAACACAGTGTCAATTTAAAAACCACAAATAAAAATACATATATTTTTTTCTTTCCCTTTTCTTTTCTTCACATTCTTTTGTTTTTTTTTCCAAAATTTGAGAACACAGTGTCAATATTTTTGAAAATAGGTTATGTAAAATAATAGCTAGCACAAAATACGTTTTTTTTAATGTTTTTTTTAAATATTAATTAAAAACTATATTAAGTTGTTACAACTTTAAATATGTAGGATATTGATTGGATTCTCCTAAAAACATGTTTGGCCCCAACTATATTTTTGGTCGGAGTATCTTACTTTGATGATTATGCTTTATCTCCCCCAAAAAAGTTTTACTCAAAGTTGTATGTGCGTGCACTTAAATCAAGCCTAAAAGGTGGTGTGGTGGCTAAGCCAACCCTTAAACTTTAGGAGTTCTAGTGAAAATTACAATGTTTTTCAATTTGTAACTTATGGCTACAAAAATCTATGTATCATATATATATATATATATATATATACTAGCAGTGTGCCCGTGCAATGCACCGGGTGAGCAAGGTGAGAAGTTTTATTGTAAATGGAAATGAAAAAACAATGTAATTTCTCATTAGAAAAAACATATATGGATTATATCGTATATTTATGGAGAAATAGGAGTAATAAACGTGTAATAGTAGAGATTTACACACATTAGTAGGATCAACACGTATTATTTATGAGGAAGCCATGTCGGTAACTCAGCAGAAATGAGCATATACAATGAATGGGTTGGGTTCCGATGAGAAATTGAGTTAACGTGAAAAGCGTAAGAAGTGGTTATCAACCGTTGAATGAGAAATTAATGCACATTAGGATGAGATGCATCGAGATAAGATGCACCTATTCAATTCTCTTATAAGCCGCAGTTCATGGGAGAGCATGAGATTAAAAGTGATCAACGGTTTAGATCCACTTCTCACGCTTTTCACGTTAACATCAACTTCTCACACGATCCTTCGCCTATAATAAATTATATCTACCACTTACATCATTGGTAAATAGAAATTCATATTGCTGGTAATACTTACTAAACCCTAAACCCTTTTGATAAATAGAAATTCATAAACGCTTTTCACGTTAACATCAACTTCTCACACGATCCTTCGCCTATAATAAATTATATCTACCACTTACATCATTGATAAATAGAAATTCATATTGTTGGTAATACTTACTAAACCCTAAACCCTTTTGATAAATAGAAATTCATAAACGCTTTTCACGTTAACATCAACTTCTCACACGATCCTTCGCCTATAATAAATTATATCTACCACTTACATCATTGATAAATAGAAATTCATGTTGCTGGTAATACTTACTAAGGCTGTTAATAAGAGTGTATAAAAAGAATCCAAGTAAGTGTTGCACAACAATTTTCACGGAAATTTGATTGGTAATGAGAAGAAATAAGAAAACCTTGGTTGGGTTAAAGTTGATTAACATATAGTAAACAAGCAAGAAAACAAATTGCAGCAGGATTAGAATCAAATTAATAAGAAAGGTACATTCAAAGTAAATGTTTACCTTATCCAGTTTCAGGACGCGATAGATTCACCGGGTAACTAAAAGTAACGACTCTTACACGGTAAGCGTTTACCTGGTAAATTATTGCATACGATATCGTTTTAATGGACTAAAATCATACCCGGTAAATTAAGTTAAAGTTTTGACTTTTACCGGGTATTGAATCATAAGACTTTCAACAAAAGATAATACCCACAAACATAAGACTTTGACCAATCTGAAACACACTATTGAATTATTAAATTTCAACAAAAATGAATACCGACAAATATAAATTCCAAACCAGCTCATTATAATCACTTTTTTTTCAAAAATAAATTAATTATAATAAAAAAAGATTAGTTATGAAGAGAAATAGAGAGACTAACGTTCAGGGCCACCAAGTTTAGTAACTGTGTCAACAATTCTGGCATGAAGATCACTCATTTTTAGTTAAACTCAAGCCTATGTATAAGAAAAGAAAGAAAAGCATGACAATTGTTTTTGCTAAAACTCACGCTTTACCATTAAGCCATTGTAGCATCCTTTTTTCTCATTGATAGCCTTTTCCTACATCATCCTTCCACCACCGGTGTCTTTAGTTTGATATTTACTCCAATAACTTCTACAACACCTCTTGCTACCTTTTGGATGTTTTATCATCTGCACATCCTATTACCATTTAGCAGCTTCAAACATTTAGGACAACATAAGTGAATAAATATGAACTGATAAACATACAAGAACAATTGATTATTGAGGTGGTCTTGTACTCCTGGAACATGATACATAATACATCAAGCAAAAGCACTTACTAATCTTTGAGCTACCTACACTCAAAGAAAAATACCCATATGTCATGGAAAACAAGAGATGGCATATGCGGTGCTAATAATTAGAAATTGATAACAATGAGAGAATATAAAAAATTATAATTTTCGTCCCAGCCACGTAAATCCCTCATCGACGAAGCAAAGCACAACAAAACAATGTAAACATTTGAACACATCATATAGTAAAAGTCAGAACAAGAAAATTGCCAAAATCAAACATATACAGTGCAAAGCATAAAGTTTCCTCACCATCTACAAAATGAAGAAAATAAGAGAAGAAGTGGTTTCGAAAAAATTTCTATCAGCAGTTTCGAATTCACTGTGTGCTTGCTTCAAAAACAAAATAGAAGTTATGAAACCAAATAGATAGCAGAATTGTTACCTTTGTTGAAGATCAAGAGCAGAATCGTAAAGAAAACACTATTATCCATGGATACAAATAAATGTGAAGACGCAAAGAAAAGTGAGAACAAGGTCGTTACCTCTACTGAAGATTGAGACGAACCGAAAGCGAAAAAGCTTCAGATACCTAAGAACCAAGGATGAAGAGAGAATGTAAGTAAACATGGTACTTCTACCACGATTAAATGAACAAAAAGATCAAATGCCACCAACAAACTTCATTAATTTCATATATGATAAATGCATAAACCAACAGGTCATGCACAAATCTAGGCATAGCTAACAATTTAGAAATCTAGGCATAGCTAACAATATATAGTATAAATTCATATTATGACAAACTTGAGTGAATATGGAATGAATGGCCATACATATGTAGTATAGATATATATAATTATATAGTAGTTTTAGAAAAAATAATTAATGTTATAGAGGTAAAATAGTAATTTTGTATTTGTCTAATGTTGTTCCACTTTTTGAGTGGATTAAAATAACTCTAGATTTATCTAATGAAATTGGAATTCTGTAACAACATTAAAATTTACAGAATAACAAACAATTTTTTCATTAAAATGTAATCTAAATTATTTTATGTTTATTTATATACTTTTTATATTTTATTTATATGTTAAATCTCAATATTTTTTATTTTTATAGTTATATTATAACTAGAATAGTTGATTTGGATATCATTTAGATTGCAAAAGTGCCAACTATGATTTCTATTTTAGAAATTGTAGTGGTTGTGAGTATGATTGCTAAATTAGAAATTGGTTTTGGTAATTTACAAATGTTAAATCAATACTTTTTGATGATGTGGCAGTGAATATGTTAGTGCCTAATATTCTAAGTTGTACTATGTAGAGGGACTAATATTGTAATTGCATAGTTACATACTATATATTGTTAGCTATGCCTAGATTTCTAAATTAGGTCATTCATTCCATATTCACTCAAGTACACACACTCTACACATTCTCTCTACATTTCATCTTTGTACTTGAAGATTGATTATCATTGATATATATGGATGGCCATCTGATTGATTACATGGTTTGATTACTTGTTCTGGGATCACAATTGGTATCAGAGCATAGTATTTCATTTAGATTAGATTAGAATTTTGGGAGTTTTTGCAAATTTTGAGTGTTCTTTATTTTTTCATCCATTTCTTATTGATTCTAGCAATTTGAGTGCTTCAAATGGATTAGAATTGGTCAAGGAGTGTTTGATTATCATCCCTGTGTGTTTTGATTCCGCAATTACACCAGGATTAGTCTCAATTTGTGCAAACCTTCTATTTTCGGACTTTTATTTGCTGCACACTGTTTTGCATAGAAAAACCATTTTGTGTTGGTTTTTGGACAAAACTCGAAGAATTAAAGTTGTCCAGAATACCCTCGCGCACCTACCTACCAAATTTCAGCTCAATCTGATCATTTTTGAAGAATCGACTTAAGATCATATGAGTATTCAAAACTATCGCAGCCTTAGGTGTTCTTAAATTCATAACTATCGCAACCTCATATGTTCTTGATATTCATAACTATTGTAACAACCCAAACAATTTTAAACAAGCAATTCATAAAAAATAGAATATCCCAAAATCGCGTCTCAAAATTTCTTACATAACATCCAAAATTTGGTTGGTGGAACAACCTACACAACTGAGAATAATACTGAACTAAACTATAGTGTCGCTACACTATCGGGCTTCCTTGCTAGCCGCTCTGCTCACTTGCCAGAGCCTCTCATCACCTGTTTCCCTGAAAAGGTTTTAATTTGAAAATGCGAGGATTAGACCATGAGGTCTACTGAGTCCCTCTTAACAGTTATCAAGCATTTAAAAACAGTTTATATTTTTCAACATAAATCATCCATAAAACTTTTCATATAAAGGTCCGCCCCTCGTAAATTGGCACCCTGAAGTCACCCTAGGGTGACGACGAGTCAGTCTCATGCTGCCTTACAGGGTCACACCTCCCTTGACATAAACGGGTCACACCTCCCGGCACGAGCTGGCGGGCCACACCCCCCGACTTAGCCAATTTACATCACAACAATGTATGCATACATCCCATATAAAAACCTTTAAACAACTTTCATGTAGGTAAAAGCATAAAAATAAACATGGCATTATTCATCATGTCTTGCTTTAGAAACATATTAAAAGTCACACATTTTAGTTAGAAAACTCACCTGGTGCTCTTACTTCTCTTTTCTAAACTGATCCTGACCCCCAAGCGATTTTCCTGAACGAAAGGACACAAACATAAACTGATCAAACACTGTCCGATAACACTACTTCCCGGATGTCTCTATTGTCCGGGTAAATCCACTGTCCGGATACTTCTACTGTCCGGGTACTTTACTTACCAGACACTTATGCCTATCGGATACTTTCTCCCGGAGACCTACAACACAAGAAACTTACCGGACACGCTTCCAGAAACCTTCATCCCCTGGGCTTTCCGGATAACGCGCTGGACGAGGTTTGGGGCAGAAAATCCTACTATACGACTCTCAAAACGAAATATAAAGCGATAATTAACCACTTAATGCTCCATAACCAAATCCCACAAGTTTTATTATCAAACACCAATTTAAAGATGTATAAATCCCTCTATATGGCCTCAAATGACTTAAAGCAAAAGAGAGCTCTCAAAACCCAATAATCATCAGACAAATCTTAAATGGAGTTTTAGATTAAGGATTACCTGATATGCTCCTTGCAGAAAACGAATTCCAATCCTACTCTTTCTTCTGATTTTGAAGCTTGACAAACCTTCTCCTCAAATGCCCAAAAACTCCAAAACTCTTTTCTCCTTCTCTCAAAAACTCAGCCTCCAAACACATACAACAATCAGGAAAATAGAATGTTTACCTAGGATTTTGTGCCCTTTTATACTCTATCCCACATTACCAATTAGCCCCTCAACTTCCACTTTTATTACACCTTTCCACAAGCATTAAAACTATTCCAATTTGGTCTTGGTTGTTACAACACTCCCCCCTCAAAAGAATTCCGTCCCAGGAATTCCATTCGAAAAGATGAGGGTATCTGGACTTCATATCAGATTCTACTTCCCACGTTGCTTCTCGTCCCTTATGATACCTCCACTGGACCATCACCAAACGAACTTCCTTGTTCCTCGTCTTTCGCACTTTACTGTCTACGATCTCGATTGGCTCCTCCTCGTACGTCAATTTCTCATCAATGCTGACATCTTCTAACGGAATAGCCACATCGGTTTCGGCCAAACACTTCTTCAGGTTCGACACATGTAAGGTCGAATGAATCCTTCTCAACTCTTCCGGCAGATCTAACTTGTAAGCTACCGCGCCAACACGCTCGATGATAACGGAAGGCCCAACATATCTCGGCCTTAACTTCCCTTTCTTCCCGAAACGCACTACTCCTTTCCAAGGCGAGACCTTTAACATTACTTTGTCCCCCACTTGAAATTCAATAGGCTTTCTTCTCTTATTCGCATATTTCCTCTGTCGATCTTGCGTGATTCTCATCCTTTCGCGGATCAACTCGATCGTATATGCCGTCATTTGTACGATCTCCGGACCTGCCAATTGCCTTTCTCCCACCTCATTCCAAGACAACGGCGTACGACACTTTCGCCCATACAAAGCTTCAAACGGTGCTGCTTGGATGCTTGCGTGGTAACTATTATTGTAGGAGAATTCTATCAACGGTAAATGCGCCTCCCACGACCCCTTGAAGTCGATAACGCACGCCCGAAGCATATCTTCTAACGTTTGAATGGTTCGCTCACTTTGACCATCCGTTTGAGGATGATAGGTCGTGCTTAACTTTAGTTGCGAACCCAACTCTCGTTGCAAACTCCTCCAAAATGCCGACGTGAACCGGCTATCACGGTCAGACACTATGGATCGCGGCACTCCGTGCCTAGACACAACCTCATTAATATACAATCGGGATAACTTCTCCAAAAAATCCGACTCTTTAATAGGTAAGAAGTGCGCTGACTTGGTGAGAATATCTACTATCACCCAAATCGCATCATTACCCTTCGGAGTCCTTGGTAACTTTGTGACGAAATCCATGGTGATATTATCCCACTTCCACACCGGTATCACTGTAGACTGGAGTTCCCCATAAGGTCGCTGGTGTTCTGCCTTAACCTTTAAACATGTCACACACCGCTCCACAAAATGAGCAATATCCTTCTTCATCCCCGGCCACCAGCAAGACTGTCTCAAGTCCCGATACATCTTATTCGTTCCCGGGTGTATGGAATATCGCGACTGGTGTGCTTCTTCTAAGATGCTTGCTCTCAGATTGCCCAGTTTAGGAACCCATACTCGGTCTTTCATACACTTCAGCCCACCATTGTTGACTTCGAACGACGATGCAACTCCGACTACTCTTTCGCTCTTTACGTTCTCCTCCAACATCGCTTCCTCTTGAAATTTCTTAACTTCTTCATGAAGGTTCGAGGTTGCCTCGACTCTGAAAGCTACGACTTTGGTCTGTTCTCCCCGTTCCTTCCGACTCAGCGCGTCGGCCACCACATTAGCTTTACCTGGGTGATACAAGATCTCATAGTCGTAGTCGTTCAATAGCTCCATCCATCTCCTTTGTCTCATATTCAGCTCCTTCGGATCAAACAGATGCTTCAGACTCTTGTGATCAGTGTAAATCTGACACCTTACTCCGTATAAGTAATGTCGCCAGATTTTCAGAGCGAACACCACCGCCGCTAACTCCATGTCATGAGTGGGGTAGTTCTTTTCGTGGTTCTTCAACTGTCGAGAAGCGTAGGCAATTACCTTCCCGTTCTGCATCAGCACACACCCCAGCCCGAGCTTAGAAGCGTCACTGTATATCACAAAACCCTCTGATCCGTCAGGTAACGACAGAATTGGAGCGCTGCTTAAACTTTCTTTCAACTTTTCAAACGCAGATTGTTGCGCCTCCGCCCACATGAATTTGACATTCTTCCTTGTCAAAGAGGTCAGTGGCGAAGCTATTCGAGAGAAGTCTTGAATAAACTTCCGGTAATAACCTGCTAAACCGAGAAAGCTTCTCACCTCCGATGGGGTTTTTGGCGCCTCCCAATCTTCAATGGCTTCAATTTTAGCAGGATCTACCTTGATGCCGTCCGCCGACACCACATGACCCAAAAACTGAACTTCTCTTAACCAAAACTCGCACTTCGAGAACTTCGCATATAATTTCTCACGCTTAAGCAATTCCAGCGCTGCTCGAAGGTGCCTCTCGTGGTCCTCTCGGGTACGAGAATAGATTAAGATATCGTCAATGAAGACGATCATGCACTTGTCCAGCAATGAGTTACACACCCGGTTCATCAAATCCATGAACACCACTGGCGCGTTAGTCAACCTGAAGGGCATGACTAAGAACTCATAATGTCCGTATCTCGTACGGAAAGCTGTCTTTGGCACATCCTCCTCTCTCACTTTCAATTGATGATAACCCGACCTCAAGTCTATCTTTGAGAAGTAACTTGCACCTTGAAGTTGATTGAAGAGGTCATCGATCCTCGGAAGCGGGTACTTGTTCTTCACAGTTACTTTATTGAGCTCACGGTAATCTATGCACATTCGCATAGATTCGTCCTTCTTCTTAACGAAAAGTACCGGCGCTCCCCAAGGCGATGATCTCGGACGAATAAAACCTTTGTCGAGAAATTCCTGCAACTGAGTCATCATCTCCTTCATCTCTGCTGGTGCTAACCGATAGGGCGCACGGGCAATCGGTGCCGCCCCAGGTAACAGTTCTATTCTGAACTCCACTTGACGATCCGGAGGCAGACTCGTCAAGTCATCCGGAAACACTTCCGGATACTCACTCACTATCGGTACATCCCCCACACTCTTCTTTTCCTTCTTAGCATCTAACACATACGCTAGATACCCCCGACATCCCTTTCCCAAACACCGCCTAGCTTTCATCAACGAAATCAAGCACGACTTCCTATTCCGTTGATCTCCGTAAATTATCACTTCTTTCTTATCGGGCAAAGAAATACGGATAAGCTTCTTATTACAAACTATGCTAGCGTCATTTTCCGCTAACCAGTCCATTCCCAGGACTACATCAAACTCCCCCATTCCCATAGGATACAACCTTAATGGAAATAAGTGGCCCTCCACGTCTATGCTATAACCCTCATAGACCTCCTTCACCCAGACTCGACAATCATCTGCTATTTTTACCTCAAACCCAAAGTTCAACCTCTTAGGTTTCACTTGCAATTTTTGAACAAAATTGGGCGACACAAACGAACGGTTGGCCCCCGAATCAAACAGTACTCTAGCAAAAGTCGATTCTATAGGAAAGGTACCAGTTACCACATCAGGCGTGTTCTCCGCCTCTTCAGCCGACATGTGGAAAGCCCTTGCTCTGGCGCGAGCCGGCTCCACTTTCTTCTCATTGTCCTTTCTTTCGCTGCCACCACCTTCACCCCCAGCATAACCTTTCTTCAATTGCGGGCAGTCCCACTTGACATGACCCGACAACCCACACTGATAACAGATCCTCAGATTGCGACAGTCTCGAGCTAGATGCCCCACTTTTCCACACTTATAACACCCCTCCTTTTCAGCCCAACATTCCCCCCTGTGCATTTTGTTACACTTTGCACACGGTTTATCCACTGACATGAACCCCACCCGCGGATCAGGTCTGGCTGTATTCGGCCTCTTACTGTCTCGACTCGGCCCGTCCCACTTACGCTTGTCTCCAACTCTTTCGGTCATCTGCCTGGTCTTATCCTTCTCAGTAAGTTCTGCAGTATCAACCGCAGCCTAAAAAGTAGACGGATCTTTCACTTACACCAACTCCCTTATACTGCTCTTCAGCCCATAAATGTACCTCTCTATCCGCCTTTCCTCAGTAGGCACGTACAACTCAGCAAACCGGGCCTTCTCAATGAACTTCGACGTGTATTCCTGAACTGACATTGACCCTTGCTCCAATCCCAGAAACTCCTCCTCCAACTTTTTAACTGCCACCAACGGACAAAACTGAGCTCGGAACCTCTTAACAAAAGATTCCCACGGCATACTCTTCGCTACTTCCGATCCCCTACCTCCGGTATCGACATCCCACCAATAGATGGCCTCAGACTTCATCATCGACATTGCAAAAAGTACCTTATCTTCCTCAGCGCACTTGCTAGTATCGAATGCTAACTCCATCTCGCGAACCCATTTCAAAGCTAGAACATGGTTGCGCTCCCCATTGAACGTTGGAGGCTTGCACGAAACAAATGTCTTAAACGAGCACCCTTTCACTGTCTTTGGCTCACTAGTGACAATTGGAGTTGTCACCGAGTTGTTTCCTATCTCCGTCCGTGGTTCACTACCTTCCTCAGTCTTCTTCCCAGTACTGCTCTTGGTTCCTCCCTCAGACGAAGTCTTATTCTGATTGTTTAGCACTGCTTGTAAGGTCTTTTGCAGTTTATCCATTTCCGCTGTGAACTTATCCTCTGTCACGAAAGTCGGTGCGGCCTCAGGTTTGCGCCCTTTCTTAGCTTTTGTTTTCTTTACAGGTGCTGAACTTTCCTGTTCGGATATCGCTTGAATTTCTGGTTCCTCCACACTCCTTGCCTTGCTTGCGCTTAACCGGTGCTTTCTTTTTCTTACCCTTGCCCTTGGTGGTTGTTGCTCCCACTTCAGTAACGGCCTTTCTCGGTATCGTTCCTCTACCCCTCCCACGGCCTTGACCTTTCCTACGAGTGGCCGCCGCCCTTGAAGGTTCCACTGGTCCATCCTCCGCCAGTTCCTCAACTCTCACTGCTTCTTCATGCGGCGTGGTACTCTTGGTTTGCGCTTCCTCCACAATTGGAATCGACCTACTTCTTAAAGTTCTTGCCGACATTCTGATACACCACAACAAAAGACTCATTTAATACCAAAGACTCATTTAGTACTACAGCTACGGAGTAATAAGGCGATTTAAGCACGTACATGTACCTGTAAGTTCACAATTACACTGGCCAGGTGTAACTCCAAACTTACCTTACATGACCGTCCTCGGTACCCTATTAGTCCTATATCTATAAAAGTGCCCTCCTAACGCATTCCTGATTCTCAGTTGTGATTTCTACTCCTCCAAAGTTTAAGTCTAGGCCCCTCCGGTCACCTAAATCCCTTAAACTATGGCTCTGATACCAACTGTAACAACCCAAACAATTTTTAAACAAGCAATTCATATAAAATAGAATGTCCCAAAATCGCGTCTCAAAATTTCTTACATAACATCCAGAATTTGGTTGGCGGAACAACCCACACAACTGAGAATAATACTGAACTAAACTATAGTGTCGCTACACTATCGGGCTTCCTTGCTAGCCGCTCTGCTCACTTGCCAGAGCCTCTCATCACCTGTTTCCCTGAAAAGGTTTTAATTTGAAAATATGAGGGTTAGACCATGAGGTCTACTGAGTCCCTTTTAAGAGTTATCAAGCATTTAAAAACAGTTTATATTTTTCAACATAATTCATCCATAAAACTTTTCATATAAAATCATTCACGGATAAAGGTCCGCACCTCGTAAATTGGCACCCTGAAGTCACCCTAGGGTGACGACGAGTCAGTCTCATGCTGCCTTACAGGGTCACACCTCCCTTGACATAAACGGGTCACACCTCCCGGCATGAGCTGGCGGGCCACACCCCCCGACTTAGCCAATTTACATCACAACAATGTATGCATACATCCCATATAAAAACCTTTAAACAACTTTCATGTAGGTAAAAGCATAAAAATAAACATGGCATTATTCATCATGTATTGCTTTAGAAACATATTAAAAGTCACACATTTTAGTTAGAAAACTCACCTGGTGCTCTTACTTCTCTTTTCTAAACTGATCCTGACCCCCAAGCGATTTTCCTGAACGAAAGGACACAAACATAAACTGATCAAACACTGTCCGATAACACTACTTCCCGGATGTCTCTATTGTCTGGGTAAATCCACTGTCCGGATACTTCTACTATCCGGGTACTTTACTTACCGGACACTTATGCCTATCGGATACTTTCTCCCGGAGACCTACAACACAAGAAACTTACCGGACACGCTTCCAGAAACCTTCATCCCCTGGGCTTTCCGGATAACGCGCTGGACGAGGTTTGAGGCAGAAAATCCTACTATACGACTCTCAAAACAAAATATAAAGCGATAATTAACCACTTAATGCTCCATAACCAAATCCCACAAGTTTTATTATCAAACACCAATTTAAAGATGTATAAATCCCTCTATATGGCCTCAAATGACTTAAAGCAAAAGAGAGCTCTCAAAACCCAATAATCATCAGACAAATCTTAAATGGAGTTTTAGATTAAGGATTACCTGATATGTTCCTTGCAGAAAACGAATTCCAATCCTACTCTTTCTTCTGATTTTGAAGCTTGACAAACCTTCTCCTCAAATGCCAAAAAACTCCAAAACTCTTTTCTCCTTCTCTCAAAAACTCAGCCGCCAAACACATACAACAATCAGGAAAATAGAATGTTTACCTAGGGTTTTGTGCCCTTTTTTACTCTATCCCACATTACCAATTAGCCCCTCAACTTCCAATTTTATTACACCTTTCCACAAGCATCAAAACTATTCCAGTTTGGTCTTGGTTGTTACAACTATCGCAAGCCACTATTAGTCATAACTATCTCAACTCACAAGAAGTGAACAGTATCTTATCTCAACCCTCTGTTGAGATAAGATCATCTTTATCTCAACCCACTAAGATTGAATAGTATCTTATCTCAACATTCTGTTGAGATAAGGTCATCTTTATCTCAACCCACTAAGGTTGAACAATATCTTATCTCAACCCTCTGTTGAGATAAGATCCTCTTTTTTGTTCTTTTATCGCAACTCCTTATTTGAGACAAGAAGTGCGTTGAGATAAGAAGTGAGTTGAGACAAGATTTTTTTTGGTTGAGACATGCTTTGAGTTGAGACAACAGTGTGTTGAGATAAAAGTTTGTGAAACAATTTTTACTAATCGGATCATAAGGGGTACTTAACGATCATTAACAAGTAATCTAAATATGGCTACTTCAGAGTCTACTTCAAACGAGGTACATCCCGATTTCTATAATCAATTCTTTATTCAACAAGCGTATTTAACAAAGAGGTTAGAAGAACTAACAACTGACCAGAACATAGCAGATGAAATAATTTCCACTCAAAAGGAAAGACTAATTGAACAAGATAGTCAAATTAAAGAATTAGAAAAGAAAAAGACTGAGTTCGATATTGGTCATGCGTATTTTCAAGATAAAATAACTGAACTATCAGATAAATTAATGAGTTCGGAAACCAAGAATTGTGAGTTTGAAAATCTTTTACATGCTTATAAAGATAGGAATGATGAGCTGTGTGAAAATGTCAAAGATCTGGAAAATAAACTATACAAAGCAGGTCAAACTGAACAAACAATTCACATGCATAAGCCAAGTAAGTTCATATATTTCAATTCAAAGTGGGGAATCGGGTATGACAATCCACAATACCTGGGTAATTCCTTAATAAAATCTCCCACTCTTTATAAATTTGAATGGATTGAACTTGCAATACATTCTAACTATCAGATTAAATGGCTTAAAATGTATGGTGAAGACTATGAGGCTAAGGAAGAAATAAAAAGAAAAACCATTGTTAAAATGAAACTTCCTTTTTGGTATGGTCCAGATAATGCAAAGGCATTAAATAACTAAACAACCTTACCAAATGATTACTTTGAGAGTTATATTGTTAAAGAACCGGGGAAAACGGAAAATACTCAAAAGGATAATACTGAAAAACCAATTTTTGAAGGTAAAAGGTATTTTCCACCAATGGTTCTTGAACAGAAACTCGTGAACCTCGAAAGCAAGATCAAAAGCACTATTGAAGAAGTTATAAATGACGAGAAGCTTTCTTTTGAGATCGAAAAGGAAGTTATGATCACAGTGTTTTCTGAGAGTTTAAAAGAAATGAAAACAAAACTTGAGGAAATGTCTGAAGAAAAAGTTTCAAAAGAAAAGCATTCTTCAGATTCAGATGTTTCCTCATGCAAAGATTTCATGGGAAATACGGTGTTCAGGAGTTGGACAGTTGATGACCAAGTTGATTTTGAACCTTGGGATTTGGATAATCAATTTGTCAGAGATCCTCCTGAAATGAAATTTTATACAGAAGAAGATAAAGCTATTGAAAGAGAAATAAATGAACTTCTATATCTGAAGTCTAATGGTATTTTTCACACTTCATTGGACAGTCAGCCTGATTGTGATAGTGAGAATGCTGGTAAGGACAAAGGTAAAGTTGTATGTGAAGTGCCTGTTCAATTTGACTTTAGTGCCAAACATCCAGATCACACTACTTTCTAATAAAAGAAGAGAAACCTGAAAAGATTATCTTGAAAGGGGAATCTTCAACATCAGCTGAGAAAATTTCTGTTAATGATTATGATTCTAAATCTAAATCAAAACAGTCATTACAGAAAAAGAAAACAAAAACAAAAAGAAAGAAGCATGTTAATTCTTTTCAAGCTCAGAATTCAAAAGCTTACGACTCCTATTTGTCTGGTTTTTCAGATCGTAATTTGAGAAACAACACGCGCCTTGAGTGGAGAATAAAGGAGTCCACACAGGATATGGCCCAGATCAAATCATCCCACGTGACTTTAAATGTTTTAAATTCCAAGAAAGACACTTTTGTTTCAAATGTTATTAATTATGATGTTGACAATAGACGAAAACTCGTAGTTCCTTACAAGGTTTATTCAATGCGACAACTGATTAATTTGGCACATGATCAAATTTGTTGTGCTTCTTGTGGCGTGGATGATTTTATCTGCAAATCTGACTATAACCGTTGGTTTTACTCAAATGATTATTCTCACACCGGTTATAGAAACAATAATGTCAAGTCCAAACCTACTAATCAGAAAGGACCCAATTGGCAATGGGTACCAAAATCTACTTAATCTGATTTGCAGGTTTATCATGTGCAGTGCTGAATGCCTAATTATTACCAAACACATGACTGGAAAACAGAAGAGAAGTGTGCAATATGAAGAAGAGTACCTGTGCTGATACCATATGCATAATTTCAGGGATATTTTTTTTAAACTTTTTGGTTTATATTTGTGCTTATTGATATATCTTTCTGTATGCTTCTTTGTAGGGGGAGCATACACATTAATGGTTTCTAAATAATTTAGTTCAGAACCCGCACTTCAATGATGTTTATGGTTTCTAAACACATCAGTTTAGAACCCGAATTTCAAAGAGATTATGGTTTCTAAACACATCAGTTTAGAACCCGGATTTCAATGAGTTTATGGTTTCTGAATAATTCAGTTCAGAACCCGCACTTCAATGATGATTATGGCTTCTGAATAATTCAGTTCAGAACCCGTACTTCAAAGTTTTTTTTTACTTCTGATCATATCAGATCAGGACTCGTTCTTAATCTCTAATAATAAATAAAATAAAATAAAAAATTTACTTTGATTGTTACATGTGCTAATGTTGTCAAATTAAGATCTTTTGCATATTTTGAGGGGGGGGGGGGGGGGGGGGGCTTATCCGATTTTAAATCTGTCGATCATAAATTGAGGGGGAGCTTAAATGTTAGCACTGTAAGTATCTTCTAAACTTAATCTGAGATTGTTTGAAAGAAGAACGACTTTCAAGCATGAAAAATGTGTTCTTAAATGTTCAAACCACTTCTCTATTTCAAAAGGATTTCATAATTTTAGAAGTGTGTTTTTAAAAGTTTTCATGTATATCTCGGATTATTACATCATTATTTCTGACCATGTGTTTCCAAAGATTAATACTTGCGTATTATCTTGTCTATATACTTTCAAGTATTAATACACACCGGTTCAGCTTCTTTTTGACTTTGTTATTACCATATCTCAAAGCAAAACATTTTTCGATGGTAATACTCCCGTTTGAATTTCCAATTTTGTTGAGCATCATATTCATTTCAGCGTAAGAGCATAATCGTTTCACTCAAAGATTGTTTATATTTGTTCATATAAACAATATCCAATTCTTTGATACCCTTAACCGTTAATGATTATCTATCATATTTGATCTAATTGATACATTGTCATATTCTCAAACAAGTCTTACGAATTCATTTCATTTCATTCTATATCCTTGTTTTGAGAAATCTTCAACGTTCAAATGCTCAAATATTTCATGAATATTTTTAAGGAGCATACATTCTAACGACAATGTTATTCAAATGCTAAAGATTCTTATTTGTTCAAGCTAAACTGTTGAGCAACATATCTTTTAGGACAACATTTCATGGGAATCAGTGTGAGAGCTTAAAAGAACTTCTATGGATCCACGTTAACCAGTGTTTCCTACCCAAGAAGTTATCCTTGAGTGATTGATGGGTGAGGGGTCGAAATCAACGAGTGGGGGAGATAACTCATCCGGTTGAGTAATCTCATTGTGTTGAGGTAAAATGAAAAAGAGAGTTTGGTTAGAAGTGAGCGAATGAAAAAAAAGAGGGTGTGAGAACAGAGTTAAAAGAATACGAGAACTCTGTACCAACCACTTTCTGAGTCGGACAACCACATTACTGATTGGTTCACATTTTCTGGTGACCATCATTGAAACAGGCAATTAGCTCATGCCAACTCTTGCATTAAACCCCACCAGCTACTCATTTCTTTCTCAATAAAGAAATGTTTCAATTTTCTTGGGGATGCAGCATATTATCTATCCAATCTTCACTCGGAAGGTTTGTATATTGAAACGAAGGAAATTTGCCCCACCTTCGCACTTCAATCATGCACATTGAGTCCGTGGAAAACTTGTTGCTGTCTCAACAGTTTACACAATTTGAGCCTAACTACTATTCAAGCATAAGTTGCTTCAATCATTTCTACACTTGCACGTACACACAAGGAATAAGTTTTCTTGTCATACCGTTCATAAAAATTCATTTGTGTCTTTCGATGATTGAATGGAAGCCCTGGAGGAGTGAACATCAAAAAACTCTTTTCCAAAGTACATTCGTTGTACTAAGTGGCTTTGTGCAACTTACAGGCATTTTAACTGTCTCATTTGTTGATTCGGGGTTACAACTGTTATATTATCTGAATTTGAAAAGATTCGGATAAACATTTTCGGAATTGACGGTTATACAAATCAAAAGGAGAAGATTGTTTCTGGTACTCAAAGAGAAGGTTGAAATTGAACAAGAGTTTTGATGATCATGATGCTCACAATCATTAAAAAGGGGAAGAAATGTCAAACAAAAAGAAAGAGGGAGATAATTCAAATATTTTAATTTCCAAGAGTCAAAGAGATATTTGTCAAAGTCGAAGAAGTTCAAGACAGTTTGTTAAAGATGATCAAACGTGTGAAGATACAAAGACAATTCGTGCTTAAAGAATATTCAAGAATGTCTTAAAGCTTAAAGCCCGTTGAAACCTCAAATCTCGTTCATAATTCAAAGACAGAAGAATTTACCAAAAGTCAAAGCTACAAAGATCGAAGATTCGAAGATATAAAGATTTTGTTTTGAAGACCTTGATCAACGCTACACAGATTTGAAGTTCGTGTTTTTCAAGACTTTGTGACTATTTGTTTCGAAAGAGCCTAAATGAAGATTAAAGCCGCCAAAGTGGATTATTGAAGATAAAAGCCTATCTGAAGATTCGTCAAAGATTTAAAGTGTTGAAGATCTGAAAATTAAAGAGCTGAAGACTATTGTCATAATTTTTTTTAAATCTTGAATCCATAGGGGGAGATTGTTAGTACACAATGTATCCAAGATTTAGGACTAATTGTAATTAGTCAATATTTGTCAAAGTCAACAAAATAGCTAGTGAGGATCAAAGGTATAAATACCCTAATTGTAGGGTTTGTGAAGAGAGGTCATCCATTTACACATAGTAGCCACACATAGTGTTCTTACATTCCAATCTTATTGTGAGCTACTTTGATTCTTATTGAATATAGAGATGACTTCATGTGTTGATTATACATATTAATTACTTGTTCTGGGATCACAGAATAGTATAAGAAATTGTAGGAAATAATTTCTAAATTAGAAATTGTTTTATGTCAAATCATGTTTTATGATGTTTTGTAGAATATGTTTATGAAAAAAATGTATGAATAATTTTATTTGTTAATAAAAATATTAATTTTTTTTGAAAGGCATAAATATTAAAAAATGCAAAATATAATTTATAATAAAGTATAATAAAATAAATTACATATTAAAAAAAATACAAACTTAACACATAAAAATACATCAATTTTCGTTTAGAAGTTCTTCAAGTTGATGTTCGTACAATCTCCGTTGTGGTTCGCTCATTGTTGTGGGATCCATTTCCATCAACTTCATGATGTAGAGAGAGCGTTTGGGGTAATCAAATCACGTTTCGCTATTATATGTGGGTCATCTCGTATGTGGTGCAAAGAGATAATTGGAGAAATAATGAGAGCATGTATAATCATGCACAACATGATCGTCGAATATGAACGTCATATTTATATTCATCAATTTGATGAGATAAACGATGATGTTAATTTTACTATAACTACGCCTCCAATCTCTCGTAGCATACTTCCCGAGTACGAAAACTATCTCCAAAATCACATACAAGTACGCGATATGTCAACGAATCATTGTTTACAATCAGATTTAATTGAAGAGATTTGGCAAAGATTTAGAGAAGAGGAAATGACGATTAATGTAATATTTTTACTTTGTATTTTAATTTAATGTTTTATAAATTAAATATTTTATTTAATTAATTTATTTTATTTTATTGTAATTATTTAATTAATAAAATATTCCATATTAAATTATAGTAAAGAATATTTAATTGTAGTTTTGTTGTTATTTGATTAAAATATAGTTTTTTATGATGATGTGTCACTTTATAAAGTGGTTGAAATTTCATTGTTGTGGAGAATAATTTAAAGATAATTACAAAACTGATGTGGCGTTAACGTGACACATTTACAATTGTAATGAAATTTCATTGTTATGGATGCTCTAATGGTTATATCAATAAGAATTTTCTTTAATAAAGGCAAAAAGAAAAAGAAAAAAAAAGACTACAAAAAGACTCAACGTAAATAGTAAAATGTTATAAAATAAATAATCAGAATATAATAAAAATAATTAAAAAACATAATATGAATAATATAATAGAATATATATTTATTATAATTTTTATTAATTAAAATATAATAAAAAGAAAAAAAGAAAAACTAAAAAAAGTTATTTATATGGGAAATTAATTAGAATACCCTAAGTTTGACCATGTGTTACCAAAATACCCCAAATTTCTCCCACTTTGCAAAAATACCCTAAAAATCCGCGATGGGAGCCCGCGATCGCGGGCCAGGGACCTTTCTGACACTTTTTTAAACTTGCAGGGACCATTTTTGAAAAATGAAATCTCGCGATCGCGGGCTAATCCCGCGATGGGACTATTTTTGTGACTTTTCAATTGCAAGGGACCATTTTTGAAAAATTCCAGGGACCATTTATGAAAATTTTGGTATTTTTGACACTGTTCACCCCGCTTTCGTCCATTTTTACGATTTTAAAATGAAATGTTACACTTTCAACCCCTATACTTATTTACTAAATTTACTTTATACCTTTTACTTTCATTATTTTAATTTTACATTTAACACATATAATCGTTTATTAACTAAAATACGTTTTAATTTTAACAAATTACACCATTATAATCGTCTCTTCGATACGTTCGAAATGAGCCCAATCTTGAATTTTTTTGGATTTATATATTTTAATATATATCATATACAGTTATACACTACATAAAAAAAATATTTTTTATATTTAAAATTCATACCCTTATAGTTAATTATTTAATTTGTGGTTTTTAATGTATTGTTTCCTTTCCATTTTAATGTTTTTAATATAGAAATTCACTTAAGTTATTTAACAAGGAAATTAATTAACAACATCATATAAAAATTATTGCAAATCATCTTCCCAACCGAAACGGATACAGTGCATGTAAACAAATAAATCTATTACTGGAAGGCGTCCTGGAGTCCTGTGATGAAGTTAACATTTTCCTTGATCACGTCCTCCATTCCTATGTAGTCCAATTCGAGTTCTTCTAGTTCCTCTTCAGCTTCCTTAATCTCTCGTTGCAGGTGCCGAACGTGAGCCCTAGTCATGGCCAGTTCTCGTTTCTTCTCCGCTAGATACTCCATTTTCCCCTGCTGAATCCCCCTGTTATGGTTCCACATACCCTTTACCTTTTCGATACCGGCGTTCGCCTCATCAATGGCTTTTTGCACTGCGGGAGTAATTCGTTGACTTTGTCGAAGACCCGTCGGCATAAAATCATACATTGGTGGGGTTCTCATGCCATTATCGAAGTAGTAATTGTCGGATGCCATCTCCCAGTCTGCTTCCTCCTCATGCGTGAATGGAAAATCGGCTGCAGTTCGCCCACAGTTTGTCCACTCCTCGTCTGTTTCCGGTACCTTCCAGGTACTCCGGCGAGCTCCGTCGTTCAGTGGTTGGTAGGCTCCCGAACGTGAAGTTCCAGCCACATTCGCCGACCTGTTCCCCCTTGATCTTGAACCTCCATCCATTGTGTTAAAAAAGCGAGAGTGTGTTTGTATAAAAGATAGATAGGAAGTTGTGAAATGTATGTTCTTCATCAGATATGGTCAAAGATTTCGTCTGAAAAAGTTGCCTGCATGATTCGTCTGAATAGTTCACTGCAAGATTCGTTTGAAAAGAGCCTGTAGGATTCCACTGAAAAAGTAACTGCAATATTCGTCTGCTCTTGAATAAAGGTCTTTCATTAGGCAGAAAATTAGTCTTTAAGTAGTCAAACATAGCTAATTAATGAGAATTTCATATTTATATGGTACTATCAAATGCAAGTTTCTATAATATAGATATTGTTCTACATTACATGATACCAATTTTTGCATCATATGAATCACTTCCAGACAACAAGAACCAATACCCCAATAATCAAGAAATAAATGCTTGTTCATCCAATAATCTTTGTATTAGGATTATCGCAAGTTTCATAAACCTACTTACTAGGTGTTGGAAATATGGGTTTTACTAAACTTTGGACGCATTTAAATTTATATATATATATATGTGTGTTATATATAACTAACTTTTAGTAGGTTTATGTTCTTCTATATGAGATCTTCCAAATGATATATAATGCGTCCAAAATAGATCTTCGAAATGATATATAATGCGTCCAAAATAGAGTATGTGTGAAAGAGATATCGATACTCAAAGTTGAGTAAATGGATGAAATTAGCAAAAACCAAATGAAGTAAACAGTAAGTCAATCACAATACTTTAACAAAATAAGTTAATACTAAAAATAACAATTATTTAATGTTACATAAACAACCTAACGTGGCCCTATTTGACAATGTTCATAAATGGACTCCGCCATATGTATGCGAAAATCTTTGGCAACAACCTCGGCCTCGTCAGGGTGTACCCATACCTCATTTTTATTTATCAACATTTGGACATTACGGCATACCCAGACACCGCAATCTGCAGTTATCCCGGCCTGCTGGGGTGCATTCTTGGCGAACTTATAGCGAAAGGCACCTGTCATTTCGCGACGTCTAACATCCTTGACCCGGCAAAAGAAGTCATATAGCACAACTTTAAACTTTGTCATTTGCTCTTCCAATTGTTGTTTGAAGAGATTGGCACTGTCGCTATCATATATGGTCAAGGTCATAGCGTCAAGTTCAAACACTCCAAGCAGCCAATGTTGGGGATTAATGCATATTGGGATGTACACCTGAAATATTACAATATTAGACAACTTAGTTAGCAACAAAACAAGTTAAATAAAATAAGAGTAAAACGATTTACATACCACATCGAGGAGAGCCCAAGAGGTCCCTTTCACGCCATTGCATGAATTAACCACGGAAGCGGGACCTAGATGCTCAATCAACAAGTAATGAAAGAACATACTGAACATCATGGTCCACCTCGTGTCTGTTCCACGATGTCTTTGCAACAGCGAGACCCAACAATCGATGTGCTACACATAAAAAATAGATGGTTAGACATGTAAAATAAATATATTTGATTATATGACTATAATTAAACTTCATACTAACCACATCCAGTAAGTCAGACTCCAAAGGGTCAATGGCCAGCAATACATTGAAAAACGAGGGGGTGATTTCCAAGTTCAAGTGAGGGATGAAGATCGAGGGGGGAGGCGACCAGTCCGGCACATCCTCAATATTTTTGATGCCGGTTGAGGCTCCGGTGAAGACACCTTTCCCTTTTTCTTTCCTCCCTTCTTTCCCCCGCTTTCTTTGCTTGTTTTTTAGCGGCCGGTGGTGTCGTAGATCCTTGTTGGCCAAACGGGTGACGAAACCATTGTGAAATTTTATGCGACAGCTTTTGAGGGAGCGGGGTCACCTGTGGTGGTGGATCTACAACATCCATCGAGTCATCGTCAGGCTCCGAGAAGTGATCCTGGATAATAGGAGACCCCGTCTGAAAATTACGTTACTCAATGTTTTAAGTACAATTTAGGAAATGTTCACAATTAAACCAAAAATACCAAAATAACTTACAGTATGCATTTCCGGCCTGTAATAGTCATCGGCCGAACCGCCAAAGATGTTTGTGATTGCTGTGGTGGCGAACGACGGCATGTGCTGTGCCCCCGACATCCCGGCCTGCGTGACATTGATCATTAAAATAGTTACAAAATTAGGATTATCGATATATAACTATAATGGTTACTCAGTGTCACTAACACTCTCCGGGATAGTAGAATATGATGTGGTGGTGAACGGCGGCGACATCTGCGAGGTGTATGCCCCCGACATCCCGGCCTGCGTGACATTGATCATTAAAATAGTTACAAAATTAGGAACAAACATATAACTATAATAGTTACTCAGTGTCACTTACACTCTCCGGGATAGTAGAATAGGATGTGGTGGCGAACGGCGTTTGGGACATCCCGGCCCCCGACATCCCGGCCTGCGTGACATTGATCATTATAAGAGTTACAAACTTAGGAACAAACATATAACTATAATGGTTACTCAATGTCACTTACATTTTCAGGGAATGACGGATAGGATGTGGTGGCAAACGTCGCCTGTGCCCCCTGTCCGAACGGAGCGGGGATCGGTGTCGTACTCGACAGCTAAAACAAATTTAGAACGTAATATTAATATACAAACTAAATAAACGTGGCCAACAAATTAAGTTAAACACTAACATTGACAGCGCTAAACTGTCTGTAGAATCCCTCCAGAAGCTGTACACGTGACTCTAGCGGCCCGTGGACGTAGTCCCACAGGTGCTCATGAGAGCCACGCTGTGGCTCGTAGGAAGGGGCCGCCTCATATGGATTGTAGGAGGAGGAATGGGGCGGCTGGTAGGAGGAGGAACGGGCCGGCTGGTAGGAGGAGGAAGGGGGCGGCTGGTATCCACCGGAAGGGGGCCTGTCGTCGTCTTCCTCATCTTCGTCAGATGTGGAAGTAGGGGGACGTCGAGCCCTTTCCGCCTCTGCGTCAATAAAGGCCACGCTGTCTCTGTACCAATATGTGCCCATCTCGTCGACAGTAGGCACAAGGCGATCGAAAGGCAAGAGTGGCTGCTAAATATATGATAAAACATAAAAGAAATTAATAAGCGGGACTAACGTATGCAAATTGTAAACATAGTAAAAGAACTTACATTTCTAGACGCATTGAAGAACTGAAACCAAAGCGACCTACTTAGGGTAACACGCTTGTCCCAACGGGTTCCCCTAAGTACTCGATCGTCGCGCTTGACGAAATATCGGATTGATGCGGGAAACATCTCCAAGATCCATATCTGGAATTAGACAACAAGAGCAAGTACGTAAAAAGAAACATGTGTACTAGCGTAGGGTCGCCACCAGAGTAAGACACATCCATCCATGGCCCGAACGGTGTCCCTCTATAGATGGTCTCAAGGGTATCCGCGCGATCACCTAATCCCCTAAAGAGCGCTCCTAATTCTTCGATGTAGGAAACTTTGCACCTTAGCGTCAAGTCGATGTTAAAGAAATCCTTCTACATAGTCATTCACAGATGTTATAGTTAGTGTTATATATAGATGCTGCGGTTTATTTTATTTTATATAGATGTTGCGGTTTATTTTATTTCAACGTATCATATTGTTATATATAGATAAAGTGCGGTGGTATTTTATTTCAACGTATAATAGTGTTATAAATAGATAAAGTGTGGTGGTATTTTATTTCAACGTATAATAGTGTTATATATAGATAAAGTGCGGTTTATTTTATTTTAACGTATCATATTGTTATATATAGATAAAGTGCGATGGTATTTTATTTCAACTTATAATAGTGTTATATATAGATAAAGTGTGGTTTATTTTATTTCAACGTATCATATTGTTATATATAGATAAAGTGCGGTGGTATTTTATTTCAACGTATAATAGTGTTATATATAGATAAAGTGCGGTTTATTTTATTTCAACGTATCATATTGTTATATATAGATAAAGTGCGGTTTAGGGACCCTAGTTGTCATTCTTAAAAGTTTAGGACCTAATTGGCATTCTTAAAAGTTTAGGGACCTAAGTTGTCATTCTTAAAACCGTAGGGACCTAAGTTGTCATTCTTAAAAAACACATTCTTAACAATTTTTTTATAAAAACAGTTTTTTTATAAAAAATTGTTAAGAGTGTGTTTTTATAAAAAAATTGTTATAGTTTTATGGTTTTATGTTTGAATGTGATATTTGTGTGTTATAATGTGTATGTTGTTATAGTGTGTTTTTTCATATAAAAATTGTTAAGAGTGTTTTTTTATAAAAAAATTGTTAAGGGTGTGTTTTTATAAAAAAATTGTTAAGAGTGTGTTTTTATAAAAAAAAAAACACATTTTTAACAATTTTTATAATAACACACTCTTAACAATTTTTTTATAAAAAAACACTCTTAACAATTTTTTTATGAAAAAACACACTATAACAACATACACATTATAACATACAAATATCACATTCAAACATAAAACCATAAAACTATAACATTTTTTTATAAAAACACACTGTTAACAATATTTTATAAAAAAACTGTTTTTATAAAAAATTGTTAAGGGTGTGTTTTTATAAAAAAAATTGTTAAGAGTGTGTTTTAAAAAAAACACATTTTTAACAATTTTTTTATAATAACACACTCTTAACAATTTTTTTATAAAAAACACTCTTAACAATTTTTTTATAAAAAAACACACTATAACAACATACACATTATAACATACAAATATCACATTCAAACATAAAACCATACATATCATGTTAAGCATAGAACATATTCGAACATAAGTTATAAACACTATAACAACCTACAAATCATATATCTTAACTTAAAATAACATACAAAAAATAACAAAAATCATAAGGAAAACATACCACAGAGGTAATACGCGACATCTTCACAAAACCCGAACGCGTATTCCACACGACAAAATTGAGAGAGTGGGAGAAAATTGAGAGAGTTTGATTAAAAATTGAGAGAGTTATTAAAAAAATGAGAGTGGCCGGTTTTTGGTCCCCCCCTTATATAGTGTGGCCGAAGAAAACATTTTTTAGGGTTTGGTTCGTCAAAGGGATTTTAGGGTTAACCCTGTGCCGACACGTGGCACTTTTGCCCGCGATCGCGGGGGGTCAAAGAAAGTCAAACGCGGGCAGGGACCAAAACTGCACACGCGGGCATTCTTGAGGGGGGAAAGCTGGACCGCGGGCATTCTTGAGGGACCAACGCGAGCAAAGTGGGCAAACTTGGTGACACGTGTAACCCGCGATCGCGGGGGTCAACGAGAGTCAAACGCGGGCAGGGACCAAAACTGCACACGCGGGCATTCTTGAGGGGGGAAAGCTGGATCGCGGGCATTCTTGAGGGACCAACGCGGGCAAAGTGGCAAACTTTGGTGACACGTGGCCTAGGGCCCGCGATCGCGGGCTCCATCGCGGATTTTTGGGGTATTTTTGTAACATGAGAGAGATTTGTGGTATTTCAATAAAACATGGTTTAACTTAGGGTATTTTAATTAATTTCCCTATTTATATTAATAAAATATATTTAAATAACTAAAAGACAAAAAAAAACAAAAACAACAAACAAACAAAAAACATAAAAAACAAAAAAAAGTAATGATGGAGATAAGGTTAGGAGTGCCAATAGTAGATGGTAGGGGTGCCATTAGTCTAGCCCAATCTTTATAAAGGAAAAAGAATCAACCGTCGACATGAATTAGTTAATGAATTTCACCTGGATTTCGTAGATGGGTTTTTCTATCCCTACCCCTCCACATTTGTATACCCTCCTCCCCTCACAGTTGCATATTTTTTATTTTTTTATTTGAAATTTACATTTCACACCCTTATACTTATCTAATTAATTTACTTTATACATTTTAGTTTTCTATTTATCATTTTACACTTTTATTATATTAACACATATAATTGTATATTAATTAAAATACCTTAAAAATACTTTTTTAATTTTAATAAGTTACATCATTATAATCGTTTTGTCGATACCTTCAAAATGAGCCCAATATTGAATATTTTTTGATTTAATTATATTATTATTCGTCGATACCTTCTTATTTTTTGATTTAATTATATTATTTCGAAATGAGCCCAATATTAAATAAAATACATTTAAAAAATACTTTTTATTCCAACAAATTCCATCTCTGATTATTCATTTAAATCAATATATCCACGAGTACAAGTACGCTCTATATATTGTTCATACAAATCTAATCTACGTTTGTAAATGAGTCAAATATTGAATATTTTTTGATTTAATTATTTAATTATATGTCATATATACTACATAAAAATATTTTTTATATTTAAAATTCATACCTTTATAGTTAATTATTTAATTTATGGTACATCTTTTACTTTTTCAATTTTCGTTTTACACTCTTAATAGAATACGCTTAAAAATACATTTTGATCTTCAATCAAATAAATTTAAAATACATTTAAAAATAAACTTCAAAATGCATTAAAAAAAATTGTAAATAAAAAATATAGTCAGTCCCGGGCCGGGCCTTGTGATGAAAATCGTAACTAGTTAAGAATCGTCGCACCATAACCGGTCCCGTATCGAGTCCCGTATCGCACCATAACCGGTCCCGTATATATATCGAATTCCTTAACGTATTTTAACGTAATTATGTATGTTAATGTGATATGTTAAAACGTATTTTTTTAACATATTTTAGTTAATATATGATTATTATGTTAATGTGATAAAACTGTAAAACGAAAATTGAAAAAGTAAGAGATGTACCATAAATTAAATAATTAACTATAAGAGTATAAATTGTAAATATAAAAAATATTTTTATGTAGTATATATGATATATAATTAAATAATTAAATCAAAAAATATTCAATATTGGGCTCATTTCGAACGTATCGAAGAGACGATTATAATGGTGTAACTTGTTAAAATTAAAACGTATTTTTAACGTATTTTAGCTAATATACGATTATATGTGTTAATATGATAAAGGTGTAAAATAAAAATTAAAAAAGTAAAAGGTATAAAGTAAAGTAATTAAATAAGTATAAGGTGTAAAATGTAACTTTTAAATAATAAAAATAAAAAATAATTAGTGTGTGAGTGTGAGTAGGTCAAAATAGGGGGGGGGGGGGGGTAGGAGGGTATACAAATTTGCAGGGGGTAGGGATAGTAATCCCTTTCATTTAATTATTTAAACAAAAAAAGATAGAGAGAGCAATATTAATATCAGAGCATCCAATTATTGTAGCTTTTTGAAGAATTAGGGGCTGTTTGTTTAGCTCTTAATGGTTACATTAAGAGGTTACCTCTGAATCCACCAGAGGTAAAGGGTGTTTGGTAAAAAAATTGTACCCTCTTAATGGTGACAAAATCCTCTGAGCCATTTTGTGATTTGGGCACCCCTCAACCATTCAGATTGTAACCTTTTCCACTTCTACCCTTCTCATAAGACTCTCAGCCGCTATCTCTCATTCCAAACTCGCCATCTCCTTCCATACTCTGCATCTGCTTCCAAACTCTTGCCACTACTCCATCTCGCCGGTGCTCCATCTCGTCTACTGCTCCATCTCGACGGTGCTCCATCTTGCCGCTGCTCCATCTCGCCGACTGCTCCATCTCTCCGTTGCTCCATCTTGCCACTGCTTCATCTCTCCGGTGCTCCATCTCGTCGCTGCTCCATCCCTCTTTCTGTTGAACTTCAAATCCTGGTAAGTAAGCATAAATAATTCAAAACCCCCATCTTGCTTGCAGTAATTTGTACTGGGTATTCATCAGTTCTATGTATTTGTATCTGTTTTTGCTAAAAAAATCGAATTGAGAATCACCAGTTGTAAAAAGGTTGGCAATTTTATTGCCAAGAGCAAAACCCTTCAACGATCTGATCTGTCCTTTGTTCATTTGTGTTTTTTCTGTTCTTATTTATAATTGAAAATCCCTTCAATGATTTGATCTATCCTCTGTTCTTATTTAGCTAATAGAGTTTTGTAGATTTCATAAAACATATATTTATTTAGATTTCATATGGGTTTGAACTTTGAATTGATATTTTTTGCCGATTATGTTGAAGATGTGTGAAGACGATGATGAGCAATAAAGAATCTTATTTTATTTGGATTAAATGATACTGGGGGGTTAAAATGGTAATTTGTTGTCATTCAGAGTTACCATTCAGAGCAGTTACCAAACAACCAAATTTCATTCTGCACTCAACTATACAGAACCTCTCAACCATTCTGACCTCTCAACCATTATGCACCAAACCATTCTGCAACTGCTAAACAACCCTTACTTGCAAAGTGGTTTTTCAAGACAAGAATAACTTGTACTTTTTGTTAGTTTACAATATCTTGTTTGCTACGATGTTTGGATTCATTCATATTTTAGTCGTTGTTAGCATTGAAAAAAGTAGTAATGGCGTGGGATTTTCTTTATAAACAGAATAACTGTTGATTAAAATCAATACGATTTTATATGGTGTGTTCCGTTTGTTCGTCTTGAAAGTTCAATATAATCACAAACTTATAGCATAGATACCATGTAATAATCTCAGGTAAACCGTACCAGATATTGTCCGTTTTAACCAAATACATTGGTCGATCAAATGGTTTTAAAACGTGTCTGATAGCGGATGTATCAAGTCCTCCTAAGGCAACCTTCGCTCCCTCTCCAACCAATATGAGATCTTACAATCCACTCCTTTTGGAACGTCCTTGCTGGCACACTAGTCCAGTTCTCGACCCTGATATTATCTGTAACACCCTAAAATCCAAAGCAACAAGCTAGCCCAATAACTTTGAATCCAACTTAAAACCATGGTTAAAGTTATCGGTATCTGATAGCTAAATATCATGTATCCAAAATATGGGTACAAATAATTCCTCAATGAAGGCACAAGTATATACCAACAAAGCCGATCGCTATAAGTAATAAAGGTGGTAAATATTTACCAAGTATCGTATCCACAGGGACTAAACAACTGAGAATCATAGAATTACACGAACTTCTTGCACGAGTCTCGGTTTGTGAAAAATATTGTTTTGTTGGTGAAATGCTTAAAAATTAAAATGTAACTCTTAAATATTAAAAATGGGTATGGGTGTGATTTTCCTTGAGATTTACGTAGTAACAAATGGTTAGTTGCTTTGTAGCACGAAATGTTTATAAAAAGCCCGATCTCTCGAAATGAAGAATTTTATAAACCGGTCCTACAAAGTTTCCATAAAGTTTCCATTATTACCAACTCTCGATCTTGCCGATTTAATTAAGTTTGACTCAAAACGTCAAGTTCTACCAATATGGAGATTTATACCCAAATCTCTTTGTGATATAAATCTCGACCGGCGTTTGAACCTTAATAAATCATACAAAACCCGCCTCTCGACGTGGTTATCAAAGACTCTCTCAAATCTTTGTGCATCACTTAATCCGTATTTCAAATTCGCCCCTCTCGAGGTGTAAGATCTAATATTAACACTTCAAAGTGATCGGCTTATCCGCGTTGAGTTTAAGTCTCGGCTCAAGTGACCAATCTCTAGAGTTAGTAACGATGGCCACACCCAAGTGTTGCCTACTAGTCTCAAGTTTGTTCACACCCACACCCAAAGGGTGTTTAGCTCATAATTAAAGTGAGAAACATAATAAGATAAGAGAAATTTAAGTGCATGAAATTAAAGACAAATGCCCACAGTATCTCACTGTGGACAGAAATTACAAATACAAGTGAATTAAAGCTACAAGACTCCAAGTTTTTAAGAAACTTTGGAGTAACTAAATGCAGAGAATTTTAAAGAGTGTTTCAGTTACAATGGATGATCTAAATGAAGAGGCAAGAGACTCTATTTATACTTCCAAAAGGCAAACTATCCAATGAATAATTTTTCTTCTATCTTGTGGATAATGCCCAAGGCATGCTTGTTCCAGATTTTCAGGGATTTCAACCATGCTTCAGCTTAAAATATCATTTTGTTGCCCATGTAATTGTCTTGCCCGTCGTTGGAAAGAAGTGAACCGTCGATGCCCACAGTGGGATGTTCTCGTGCTCACAGTGGGATAGTTTTCAGCAGAATTTGCAAAAATTAATCTTTTAGTACATTTATAAACTCTTTATCACATTTTTGACCAAATGAAAGGGATAGGAGCAAAATGGGTATAAAAGTGGGGTAATTTATAGAAAAAGGATGATAAATAACTCTAAAAAATGAGAGTTATCACACCCCCAAACTTAAGGTTTTGCTTGTCCTCAAGTAAAAGAAATGAAAGAAAAAGAATTTTTACGGAGGGAAAGATGAACGAAACTTACAAAGAAGGTGCTTGGTTGTTTCCGTAGGATGGAAATCGTATATCTTCCTCACTTGACTTCAATGACGTTGAAATTGATCGGTAGGACTTTTTCGAGTTAGTGTTTGTGGCTTTTAAAAAAATTCCCTTCCCCCAAACTTGATCTAAACTACAAAAGGAGTTGAAGTTTTGTTTACTTATGTCGCTTCGCCTTTTCAGTTCTGTTTTAGTCACAAAACCCCAAGTCTTTTTGATTTTTCATTTTGAAACCATGGGTTTTACCTTCCAATTTTGCGAAGGTCGTCTTCCAATTTTTCGAAGACTTCTTTATTCAAATTTTTTTAGCATCATAAATGATGATGATCAATGTTTTCATTTCCCACCCCCAAACTTTATGTGGACAATGTCCTCATTGTTAAACGAACGCCGCTAGGTTAAGGAAACAAAGGGAAAAAGTGTTTAGGCCAAGTAGAAATATGGCCTACGTCTTCTCAATTTTTCCGATCATAAAATCAAGCGAAGAAGAGATACCTTAAATGAAAGATATAAACACAACCAAAATACAAGCACATACCCACAAAAGTTAACATAACCACAAGAATAATAATCACCCGCAAGCGTTGCCCAAAAAGCGGGGATCACACAGTTAAAGCTTCACAAATACCCAAAAGCAAGCAGAAGAGTTAATGTTTCAAAAGAGTTATAAATGATCAAAAGTTTAACTTCCCAATTTATGTTGTTGCCACTGTGGGTATCTGTGGACATGCGACTTCACTTCGAATCTGGAATGGAGGAACTGGCAGGCGCCTCGTCGGTCTTCTTAGCTTCTTCGAGCCTAGTCAAACGTTCCTGGACAGACTTCAAGGTGTCACGGATCTCTTTGAGCACAAGGTTTGTCTCCTCTAGTTGTAATGATAAAGCGACTACCCACTCGACCGATCCATACCCCGAAGAGGTACTCGGCTGTTGGGACGGCTTCTGGTCAGCGAGCTGCGAATCTGGTGGCGAATTAGCTGATGGAGCATCGTGCGGCGGATCACGCACCAATGGTGGAACATTTTGAAAAACATTAGAAGGCCGCATAGCGCTTTTTCGGCGCGAGATAGTACCTCTATCTAACATGGATTTCCTAAATGTGATGACATCCGGATCAAAAGTAGGGACACGAGCAGCGGTGCACGATCTTGTGATTAATCCCGGAAGTACCAACCGACTAGTGGTTTTGGTAGCCGCCTTGGAGATGGCGTCTACGGCAATCTGTCCATAGTCGACCGGGCATTCCTCACTATCACACAGCTTGAGGCTTATAAGAAGCTCATAAATCCCATTTTTTATCCGTGAGGGACGAGTTGTTACAAACTCCCCCACTAAAACTCTTGACGTCCTCATCAAGCCTACCCATAATCTTCATCCCTGTAATTCGGATTCGCCTAAGATGTTACAAACACCACCTTCGAAGACTCGTCACACCCGATGAGGTTTGTCCCACCATCCCGATGGTATAAGGATCGACTTTGATACCATGTGTAACATCTCAGGTAAACCGTACCAGATATTGTTTGCTTTATCCACAGACATGGACTCACGGTTTTAAAATATGTCTGATAGAGGATGTATCAAGTACCTAGACTCACGGTGTTGAACTTTAATTTGATAGAGGGGGGGGGGGGGTACTCAGCACATACACCACCTTCAAGGTCGTCAACAGAAAATGAATCAATTCAATGGCGATCAAGAATTTGGATATCTTGAGAATCGTGTGAGTTCAATTTCCGAATTGATATTTTGATCCTATATTCCTGGGTTTCACGAAATTAAATCTAGGATAAGACTCAATAACACTTTCAAATTTAGGGACAAAATAGAGAGCAAAATTACATGAGAGTTTTTGAAGGTTCAAATTTTTTGCGAGTCCCAAAAAATGTAAGTATATAGTTTATATACCAATCCTATTCGAAAAAAAGAGGAAAATTAACTGAAATGGGAGTTTTGTAAGTTACCAGCAGTGTCATCTACGTTTTTCAGGAACTAACTCTGAAAACACACCACTTGATCTAAACTCAAAATTGATTAGAACGAAAGTATTCTTTCATTCTAATCATGTTTTTCCACTTCATTCCAAGTCTAAAATTTTGTAGAGGTTTTGGGACCACCACCAAGGGTGCGGCCCCTTGACCCCCTCCATTTTGTCGTGTACGGGATCATACTTGTTGTATATACAAGTGTACACTCCGCACCACCTAATTCTTACTAGATCACAGATTGAAACCCATTGGCACCCGTGTTAATTCCAATTACACTTAAATGGTCGGTGACACTAAAATCACCGATATATATATATATATATATATATATATATATAGGGGCCATTCAAGGGAGAACTAGGTTGTTTGTAGTAACTGTGAGATCCAATATGAGCCACATATTAAGCAATAAATTAGGAAATTATTAATTTTGGTCATTTTGTTTGAAATTTAAATTAAAGGGTATTTTGGGTATTTTAAAAATCTCTCCTATCTCCTATCTCCTCTATTCTCTCTCCTCTCTCCTCTCTTCTCTCTTCTCTCTTCTCTCTTGCAGGCATGTTGCCTCCGGTGATACCCAGATCACTGTGATACCAAGATCACTGTGATACCCTTTGTAAACGGTTCACTGTGATACAACCAAAATCAAAATCAAACCCACAGTGATACTCAACTAACCAAAAGATGCATTGTGATACATCCCCATTGTGATACAACCAAAATCGAAATCAAACCCCCTGTGATACCCAACTAACCAGAAGATCACTGTGATACTCGTTGTGATACCCACAAATCAAAACTACAACGGAGATCGATTCAACAAGTTTTCCAATCTTCTCCACTAACTTTGGTGATATTTTCTCTGCCAAGTTTAAGTTGTTTAACTTGTCTGAATTCAAAACTGGAAGCATCTAAAAACACTTCGGAGCTCCACACGGCTTTCTGGAGTGATTCTGATAACTGGTCGAGTATGACTTGGTTGCCTAGTAACACCATCTTGCAGTCGCAGAAGCCTGGAGGTGGAGACATCCACGATTCCGACACGTCGGAATCAACCCGCCTGCCTTCTTTCAAAAGCGACCTGCTCTACTGTACTTACCTATCGACCCATTTCAGGATCCCAGATCTTGGGATTTCAAAGTACCTGTGTAGAAAGACGAGGATTGGTTAGAGGAGTTAGAGTTTATATTCTAACGGTCCATGACGACATCGCTCCAAAACACAACCATCTCGGCGTTCTCTCTTCGGCCATGGCGTCGATACTTCTTCGAGAGATATTCGACATTGTTCCTCCGGATTTTTTGCTGATGGATCGTTGTTTGGTGGAAGTAAACACCATCTTTCATGGCCATAAAATGTACCATACAGCAAAGAGAAACCATGGATGGATCTTGAAGAAATGAATGAGAGATTTTAGGGTTATGGAGAGAGAGAGAGAGAGAGAGAGAGAGAGAGAGAGAGAGAGAGAGAGAGAGAGAGAGAGAGAGAGAGAGAGAGCGACGTATAAGATAAGAGAGGTGATATTTTAGGATTTATTAATTAAATAAGAGTAATAAAACAATTTACTAAAATACCCTTTAATATCTATTTAAATTTTATATTAATTAGCTTAAATTTTTGGCTCACATTGGATCTCACGGTTACCACAAACTATCTAGTTTTCATTTGATTAGGTCCCATATATATATATATATATATATATATATATATATATATATATGGGGGGGTTTGTTAGAAAGCTAAAATCGATTAGGAATATGGGACCGTCACAGTTTGATACGTTGTATGTTCATCATGAATGTGTTTTTGATGAAGGATAACACTTATATATTCATCATAATGTGTTATTCATGAAAAATAGTCATCTTGAAGATGGACACCTTATGAGCTATGGGTGGTTCCCAGGTTCCTAACAGAACTTTCTACCCTCTCTCTCTCTAGTTCTCTCTCTCTCTCTCTCTCTCTCTCTATATATATATATATATATAGTTAACAGAAATGATCCAAAAAATTCGTAGATAAAGGTCCAAAAAATGTATTACCTAGTTATATCGAAGTCTGTTAATTTAATAACATAGCTATGGTCCTTCATTTTCATCTATCTTATTTGTATCTGTTTTCTCTGAGTTCTCTCCTTGGAACCATTGCTAGCTATTGCTATCAACGATTTATTTCATCAGGTTGGGTTCTCGTAAGTATTAGAGTTATGGTGAGAATGGTAAAAAGGAATCTACACCCTTGGATGCAAATTAGGATGAGATGCACCGAGATGCACCGGATCAATCCCCCTATCGAGTGTGATTCATGGGTGGGTTTGAGATTAAAAGTGATCATGGATCCAGATTCCTTCTTAACTTCTCACCTTAACTCTTCTTCTTACACGATTCTTTGTCTTATTTCATATTAATATATATATATAGGCATTCTAGTGTTCTTTTAGCTTTCTTGATTAGTGTATTTTCAGGTTTCATGATATATGTCAAGTGATTTAGCACTCGAATTAATGGCAACGATTTAAACAAATTGTATTGAATGGTTAAGAGTAAAAGTGTATTCTATGCATATTCCAATTGTGTATCGAAACAAAGTGAGAAATCTTAGTTTTACTATTCATCCATTCTATCTTGATGATAAGGTTAATGGTTGTTAGGGAAATAAATTCAGGTGTCTAAGCATTTCACACTTTAAAGTGATAATAAACTCAGGGCCGAATTTTTTGTTGAAAGAATGATACATGTGAAAGTTAAGATTATGTATATTCAAATGATACGAATACTATAATAAAAGAATTTTATATATATTATACTTTTTATTTTTAACAGTTAGTAACATGTTTTAAGTTTGGTTTGTTGGGATAGACAATTAGTTGTTTGCTGACATGCACCAAGTTTATATTTGCTAGACACTTGATATTGATATCCTTAACGAAGATTTTGTGTTCAGGAATACTTGCAAATTTATATTATATGAATTATTAGAGTTTATTGTACTCCATTATATTTTAATTGATAGCAAAAATAAAATGATTTCTCTAATATTTTTTTCATACTTATCGGGGCCATTTTTTTACAAACGTCTTGGGCCCCAAAATTCTCAGGAACGTGTCTATATATAGGCTTCTTCTTTTATATTTGTGCAAGTTGAGAGACCCGTGAGATTCACTATAAACCATAAATCATAATAAACTAATGGTTAAATTAGGAAATTAACAATTTTAGTATTTTTTTTCAATTAAAAAAACTAAATAAAGGGCAATGTAGATATTTGTAGAAAACTAAACCTAACAATGAACCTTACACGTTGTGAATACCGATTAACCTACCAAAAGTACAACTATATGAACCTACTTAACACATTGTGAACATATCGTGACTCGGCAACATCAGGTATGTGAAAACATCCTGAACAAAATCAATAATCAAGTTTGAGCATCTGCCAAGCATCTCCGATGAACCCAGAACTAAAAAAACATGTAGTATCGCTATGTGAATCAGTATTAAATATATTGCCAATTAAACATTGTGGCCACCTGTTTGTATTCAACATTGTAAACAAAGTGTGACACCACAACATCAAGAACAAAAAACAAAAAGAAATAATAAAAGATTATACAAACAGAAGATACAAACAATGACCATGGGTGATGCACATATGTTGATTTCACGTAGTCACTCACCCCATTTTCCTGAATCTGAACCTTCATTACGTAGTCTGTCTAGGCTTTTATTCATGACCATGGGCGATTGCACTGAGATGAGAAGGGTGGCAGGTTGGCGTCGAATAGGGGAGAAGTTGTCGACGGCGAGTGGGGTGGGTGGTTGCCGGCAAAAGAAGAATTCATGAAGGCTATGGTCCCATAGAAGAATTCGGGGGATAATTCTTACTTGACGGCTATAGGTTTTGCGTTCGTTGGCACAAAACGATAGCCAATCGCCGCTGAAAAAGGAGGGGGTGTGGTATGGGGTTCTTGTCACCAGGAAAATTGGATATGGGTGTCATTGAATTAAGGCCGAGGGAAGAAAATATGGAAACCTAGAAAGATACATAAGAAATAAATAAATAAATATATTCATTTATAAGTTGTACTCAATATAATAAACTACCACTATTAGAAAACAGAGTATTACCGACAGAATTCACCGACAAATATTTTTCGTTGGAGATTACCGACGGAAGATCGACGAAACAGTGACGGATGGCCCACAAATGGTATTTTTCCTGATAAACTTATAGTCCGTCGGTAAATTATTTCCGAAGGATCATCGACAGCACATCGAATTTCCATATAAATAAAATTAAAAATCAAAGTAATTTAGAGTGCGGCGGTAAATTTATTTATTAACCATGGATTACCGACGGATACGTGAAATATCATTTAAAAAACTAAAAATTAATATAAAATATTAATTACTCTTTTATGCTTATTTAACATATCAAATTATTTAAATCATATAAGTGGATTAGATTGGATCTCACCGATCATTTCAGGATTTTTGAAGTTCTCAAATGATTAAGCTACATCTAAGTTCTTCTTTTACAAACCACCGAAATAATACAAGCCAAACAGATGAGGGTATTTTTGTTCTTTGAGTCATTACACCACACCAATGACCATTGACCACAATAGGTTTAACGGTGGGTCTTGTTAATGCCAAAAATCACACCAAAGGGACAACTTAAGGTCGATGTGGACTTTAACAACTAAAGAAAGGAATCTTTCGACAAAGGCGTGCGACAAAGACAAAAATGTAAATGAGACAAAGGATTTGATTACGCAGGAAAAACCTCAACGAGGAAAAAACCTGCGGACGACAGTGGATGTCGTCGCTGCACTATGGTCGCCAATCAGGGGCGATGTCCTTGGTGTTCCGGGTGTCGATCGTACAGAGATTACAATACAAATGAAGGAAATACTTCGAAATGTAAAGTACAAGTGTTTGGAATGTAAAAACAGTGTGCGTCGTGTGTGAAAACTATGTATAAACTGTTGGTCGAGAGCGAGAGTCTTGCGTCGAGAGTGATCTTCTATGAATGATCTCTTTGCTTCGAATGAATATTCTTCGAGTGTTTTTGTTTGCTTCTGTTGTTCGATGCTCTTGTTCTATCTTTCTTTCTGTGTTATTCGGTGTTGATCAGGTGTCTTGAACTGATGATTGAGCTGGGATTTTATAGTCTTCGGATGACTTTAATTGAATCATTAAGATCTTTGATGATTGTTGTAACGGTCGTCATCTTTAACGTGAGTTTAGATGCTCATAATTGATTTCGTCGGTTATAGCCGTTGTCTATTAATGACTTTGACTCCTACATTAAACACTTAAACAAACATAACAGTCGTATAACGCGTTAGTCGGTCGAGGTCGTACGGTTTTATGCGACGGTCGTGCGGAACGGGCGATGTCGAGGTCGAGTGTCGTGAGGAACTCTCGACTTACCTTTTAGGAGGGACGACGGAGGTTCTTTGGGTCTTCGTCGGGACCTTATCTTAATACAAGGTATAGCTTATGACATGCGTCTTACCTTCTCTGGTCGTGGTCGCGACCTGTGAAATTTTGCCCAAACAGTTTGCCCCCAAAATTTGAAATTAGGATGGCAAATTCGAATTTTAAATTTTGCCTGTCGGGTGTTCAGGGTCTTGTGTTGGAAGATACCTTGGTTGTTTTGGAACCGGATTGGTTCAATTCTAACTGAACGAGAAGTCGAAGAGAAAACGAGGTTGTGACGTCATACTGGCGCACGATTGTGCTTACCAGCTGTTTTTAGAAATGTCAACGGAGCCCAAAGGTACTATTAGAAATGAAGACGATCTAGATGACTTCAGAAGTTTATCGAAAATTCCCATGGGGATTACTATAAGTAAGGCTGGCGGGGTTCGACCGGAGATATGTCCCGAGGGGTATGTCGCGATATACGAGTACCTATTTAAGATGGGCTTCCACTGGCCGTATTTGCCTCTGGCCAAGGCATTTATGTGTGTGTTTGACCTGTCGCCAGGGTAACTGATGCCCCAGTTTTGGCGAGTCATTCTAGTCACCGAGCGACTTACTTCGCATTGGGAGTGGCGTATAAAGTCATGAGCGATCAATATCGTTGTTATAGTTTACTTTCAAGGCTTAAAGGTGATCGTACCTTAGTTTTGAACACTGTTGTCAATGATCGCAAATGGAGGACGAGGTATGTACTTGTGAGGGTGGCGATGCTGGATATGGACAGTGATTGGATTAGATCCGTAGATACTGCACAACTGGCGACGATGTCTCATATTGCGCAACCGGCGACGATGTCTCATACTGCGCAACTGGCGACGATGTCTCATATATCCTCGTCGACCCTTTCGTCAGCCGCCAGGGGCAAGGGTGTAAAGATGGGAGAGGATGAGGAGGAAGTCATGATGATCAACTTTACGTTGTCGACGATCCTCCTGATTGACTATGTCCTTGACGGGACGAAGTTATTTCCGTATCTGGGGAAATATCAGCTCTTATCTTTCAAGGAGAGTTTTCAAGGGACCTCTATCGAAGAGATGGGATTGCGAGGAGGAGGAGGAAGGTCTCCAGGGTGAGGCGTCAAGCAGGGACGCGACCGACGCTCCCCCTTTGCCTTAGGAAATGTCTTTGTCATTCGTCGTTTCTTTTGCTGCTCGACTGTTAGTGGTCGAGTTATTTTGAATGTAAATGACAAACTATTCAGGGAATGAAATTTAAATTTTCGTCGTACTCGTGTTTTGTATATTCAGTAAGTAAATAACATGTCAATTATGAAATTTACTGAGTATAATATAATAGAAATCATGCGACTTAGGCATCTATTGCAACGCAATAGCTTAGAATGTAAGACATAGCGCTTGTAAATCGTGTAAACAAACATAGGAATGTGCGACCAAAGCATACATTCAGAGTAATAATTTTTTCTAAGTTTAAGAAACTTAGAAAAAAGTCGTGTAGACTTTGTGATCATATGACTAAATTGTGCGACGAGCTTGAATCGTGTGTCCCTGCAGAAGAATGATCAAGTCGTAGATGTGATCGTCTATGTCGGGCGACCTTGAGAATTTAAAGTCACATAGTAGACTTAGTGATTATTGTCGTGCGTTTCTGCGATAAAATAATATTAGAGGTTGGTCGTTGACTAGCCAACAACCATCCGATGCTTAAGTCAGTAATCGTTCGTGATGAGAAATCGTATGAAGAAAGAGAGAAGAGATTAGGATATGTACCTTCTCAGATTTATTTCTTTTATTTGACGGGGTATTTGCCCCCTGTCATTTTTTATCCTATTCCTTTCAGGAGGAAGATAGGTTTTAAATGACAAATCGACACAGGGATCTTGGAAAATACCATTTATGTCTGCATTGACTGTGTTTTCGAGCGACAGGGCCATATGGTCATTTTATTCCTGCAGACAAGGCATAAGTTTGTTTCTATGGATAGAAGGACGAACCTGTCGTGCCGCATCTGCTAAGCGATTTACTTTCGCGGTTTCAGAGTGGATTTATAGCAGTCACGAGTGACTTTCGACTCACTCTTGATTTCCTAGATGCCCCACGGCGTAGGGAACTTCAGGGTCTGATGATATGTCGAGGGAACAACTTTCATTTCATGGATCCATGGTCAACCTAGAATGATGTTATAGGCCGACGCACAGTCGATGACGCTAAACTTGGTCTGCTTGTTGACTCCTCCGGCATAGACAGGTAGAACGATATCTCCAAAAGTACTCGTCGCTTCTCCATTGAAACCGACCAAAGTTGTCGAACGTCGGGTGATTTCCGAGCGATCGATTCCCATGGCTTTGATGGTGTCAAGGAAGATGACGTTCGCTGAACTGCCCCCGTCGACCAAGACTCGAAGAGTTAGACAGTTACCAACCGTGAGTTGAATGATCATACCGTCGTGGTGTTTCTGGTACGAGTCGCCGAGGTCGTCTTGGTCGAATACGATTTTCATGGCTTCCAATTCCAAATCTATTTTAGGCCTTGATGAACGCAGAATAGGCCGATCGTCTGGTGCCTGACTGCCGTGACGTTTGGCTGCAGAATACGTCAGACCACACACGTCTGAACCACCGGTGATGCAATTGACGACCTTTGCATGCTCAGGGGTTGACGGTCGAACATCGTTAGCTGGGGTAACGACGTCGTCGATGATGTTTTTGAGATTGCCCTTTGGGACGTGATACGTCAGCTCCTTTTTGAGAGCTATGCAATCATCTGTCGCGTGACCATGGTCGACGTGAAATTCGCACCACTTAGATTTATCTTTCTTAACGCCGTCCTGACCGGACTTCGTTGGCCATCGAATAGTCTCCTGGGCGGTCTTCAGAGCTTCGACCAAATCTTTAGTGGACCCTTTGAATCCGTAAGAGGATATCTTGGGGTATTGAGGAAATTTGGTCGCGGTCTTAGCCTCTGCTTTTGTCTTGAATCGGACGTTCAAGATCTGGCGGGCGGGCTCCATTTTGGAAATCGCTTTCGTCTTGAACTCTGGCTTCTTTACGCCTAACGACCTCTTGTCGTCGGTATGCTTGTGACGAAAGGCAGCGTCGTCCTCTACTCTCATGTATGCTAAGGTTCGAGCTCGGACGTCTTCGAAATTCTCCGGAGGATACTTAGTCAGGTCAGTGTATAAACCTGAACTGTCGTCCAGACCACACTTATAGGCTTCGATCGCGGTCTTGATGTCACAATTGCGAATGTTGATCATCTATGCATTGAATCGATTGAAATAACTGCGGATAGACTCATTGGTCTTCTGCACGACGTAATACAAGTCACTGGTCTACTTCTCCATCTTGCGACTGCTGGCGAATTGCTGGGAGAATTGATTGACTAATTCAGCGAACGACCCGATGTACTTGGGTTTGAGATTGATCAGCCATTGGAGAGCAGGACCAGTGAGAGTTTCACCGAAGCTTTGGCACACACAGACGTCTTGATACATGTGTGGAATTGAGATCGTCCACATGAGCTGCTTATACTGCGCGACGTGCTCTGTCGGATCGGTCACTCCCGAGTACTTGGGCGTGAAGGCGGGGACATTGTACTTCTTCGAGACCTCGACAGTCGCGATCTCATCGATGAATGGTAATGCCTGAAATCCTGATTGGGGCTCGACGTCGATGGGCACGGCTGCCCCAGGCAGCTTGGCGAGCAAAGATAGGACGTGCTCGTTCTGATCTTCTAGTATTTTCAATCGCTGGGCGACGGGGTCATTGGGGATGAGATTTGCCCCTACTTGCGGATTGATTCTTGAGCTGGTGCCATTGACATGCGACGAGCCATTGGCATCTCTGTTGAAAGGAGCAAAATACGGTTGCGACTCGTTCTGAAATGGCTGCGACCCATTCTGAAATGGCTGCGATCCATTCTGCATGGGTGGTGGCCTTATATGCTGAGGAGGGACCGTCCCGAACTGGGGATTTGGATTGAACGGCCCCGGCTGCTGGTTTTGCATGGTCGGACCTGGATGCTGATTCTGAGCGAACGGACCTTATCCTGGACCTGGATTATGCACGAATGGTCGAGGACCATTCTGATCGAACGATCCTTGGCCTGGATTCTGAACGAAGGGCCTAGGACCACTCTGAGGTCCAAAGGGATTCCTTAACCGTGCGATCTCTTCAGCTGCTCTACGGCTTTGCTCCGCCATGGCGTTGATTTGATTTCGGGCGACTTCAAGCTCCTGGTACATCTGAGCAATGACATGCTGCTGATCTCCAGGGGCTGCCATTTTCCTGCAACAGAGAACAAAGAAAACTCCAAGAAACCGTTAGCAAGACGCACGTTTGTCGAAGATTTTCTCTAGATGGGGTCCCATGGATGGCGCCAAACTGTTAATGCCAAAAATCGCACCAAAGGGACAACTTAAGGTCGATGTGGACTTTAACAACTAAAGAAAGGAATCTTTCGACAAAGGCGTGCGACAAAGACAAAAATGTAAATGAGACAAAGGATTTGATTACGCAGGAAAAACCTCAACGAGGAAAAAACCTGCGGACGACAGTGGATGTCGTCGCTGCACTATGGTCGCCAATCAGGGGCGATGTCCTTGGTGTTCCGGGTGTCGATCGTACAGAGATTACAATACAAATGAAGGAAATACTTCGAAATGTAAAGTACAAGTGTTTGGAATGTAAAAACAGTGTGCGTCGTGTGTGAAAACTATGTATAAACTGTTGGTCGAGAGCGAGAGTCTTGCGTCGAGAGTGATCTTCTATGAATGATCTCTTTGCTTCGAATGAATATTCTTCGAGTGTTTTTGTTTGCTTCTGTTGTTCGATGCTCTTGTTCTATCTTTCTTTCTGTGTTATTCGGTGTTGATCAGGTGTCTTGAACTGATGATTGAGCTGGGATTTTATAGTCTTCGGATGACTTTAATTGAATCATTAAGATCTTTGATGATTGTTGTAACGGTCGTCATCTTTAACGTGAGTTTAGATGCTCATAATTGATTTCGTCGGTTATAGCCGTTGTCTATTAATGACTTTGACTCCTACATTAAACACTTAAACAAACATAACAGTCGTATAACGCGTTAGTCGGTCGAGGTCGTACGGTTTTATGCGACGGTCGTGCGGAACGGGCGATGTCGAGGTCGAGTGTCGTGAGGAACTCTCGACTTACCTTTTAGGAGGGACGACGGAGGTTCTTTGGGTCTTCGTCGGGACCTTATCTTAATACAAGGTATAGCTTATGACATGCGTCTTACCTTCTCTGGTCGTGGTCGCGACCTGTGAAATTTTGCCCAAACAGTTTGCCCCCAAAATTTGAAATTAGGATGGCAAATTCGAATTTTAAATTTTGCCTGTCGGGTGTTCAGGGTCTTGTGTTGGAAGATACCTTGGTTGTTTTGGAACCGGATTGGTTCAATTCTAACTGAACGAGAAGTCGAAGAGAAAACGAGGTCGTGACGTCATACTGGCGCACGATTGTGCTTACCAGCTGTTTTTAGAAATGTCAACGGAGCCCAAAGGTACTATTAGAAATGAAGACGATCTAGATGACTTCAGAAGTTTATCGAAAATTCCCATGGGGATTACTATAAGTAAGGCTGGCGGGGTTCGACCGGAGATATGTCCCGAGGGGTATGTCGCGATATACGAGTACCTATTTAAGATGGGCTTCCACTGGCCGTATTTGCCTCTGTCCAAGGCATTTATGTGTGTGTTTGACCTGTCGCCAGGGTAACTGATGCCCCAGTTTTGGCGAGTCATTCTAGTCACCGAGCGACTTACTTCGCATTGGGAGTGGCGTATAAAGTCATGAGCGATCAATATCGTTGTTATAGTTTACTTTCAAGGCTTAAAGGTGATCGTACCTTAGTTTTGAACACTGTTGTCAATGATCGCAAATGGAGGACGAGGTATGTACTTGTGAGGGTGGCGATGCTGGATATGGACAGTGATTGGATTAGATCCGTAGATACTGCACAACTGGCGACGATGTCTCATATTGCGCAACCGGCGACGATGTCTCATACTGCGCAACTGGCGACGATGTCTCATATATCCTCGTCGACCCTTTCGTCAGCCGCCAGGGGCAAGGGTGTAAAGATGGGAGAGGATGAGGAGGAAGTCATGATGATCAACTTTACGTTGTCGACGATCCTCCTGATTGACTATGTCCTTGACGGGACGAAGTTATTTCCGTATCTGGGGAAATATCAGCTCTTATCTTTCAAGGAGAGTTTTCAAGGGACCTCTATCGAAGAGATGGGATTGCGAGGAGGAGGAGGAAGGTCTCCAGGGTGAGGCGTCAAGCAGGGACGCGACCGACGCTCCCCCTTTGCCTTAGGAAATGTCTTTGTCATTCGTCGTTTCTTTTGCTGCTCGACTGTTAGTGGTCGAGTTATTTTGAATGTAAATGACAAACTATTCAGGGAATGAAATTTAAATTTTCGTCGTACTCGTGTTTTGTATATTCAGTAAGTAAATAACATGTCAATTATGAAATTTACTGAGTATAATATAATAGAAATCATGCGACTTAGGCATCTATTGCAACGCAATAGCTTAGAATGTAAGACATAGCGCTTGTAAATCGTGTAAACAAACATAGGAATGTGCGACCAAAGCATACATTCAGAGTAATAATTTTTTCTAAGTTTAAGAAACTTAGAAAAAAGTCGTGTAGACTTTGTGATCATATGACTAAATTGTGCGACGAGCTTGAATCGTGTGTCCCTGCAGAAGAATGATCAAGTCGTAGATGTGATCGTCTATGTCGGGCGACCTTGAGAATTTAAAGTCACATAGTAGACTTAGTGATTATTGTCGTGCGTTTCTGCGATAAAATAATATTAGAGGTTGGTCGTTGACTAGCCAACAACCATCCGATGCTTAAGTCAGTAATCGTTCGTGATGAGAAATCGTATGAAGAAAGAGAGAAGAGATTAGGATATGTACCTTCTCAGATTTATTTCTTTTATTTGACGGGGTATTTGCCCCCTGTCATTTTTTATCCTATTCCTTTCAGGAGGAAGATAGGTTTTAAATGACAAATCGACACAGGGATCTTGGAAAATACCATTTATGTCTGCATTGACTGTGTTTTCGAGCGACAGGGCCATATGGTCATTTTATTCCTGCAGACAAGGCATAAGTTTGTTTCTATGGATAGAAGGACGAACCTGTCGTGCCGCATCTGCTAAGCGATTTACTTTCGCGGTTTCAGAGTGGATTTATAGCAGTCACGAGTGACTTTCGACTCACTCTTGATTTCCTAGATGCCCCACGGCGTAGGGAACTTCAGGGTCTGATGATATGTCGAGGGAACAACTTTCATTTCATGGATCCATGGTCAACCTAGAATGATGTTATAGGCCGACGCACAGTCGATGACGCTAAACTTGGTCTGCTTGTTGACTCCTCCGGCATAGACAGGTAGAACGATATCTCCAAAAGTACTCGTCGCTTCTCCATTGAAACCGACCAAAGTTGTCGAACGTCGGGTGATTTCCGAGCGATCGATTCCCATGGCTTTGATGGTGTCAAGGAAGATGACGTTCGCTGAACTGCCCCCGTCGACCAAGACTCGAAGAGTTAGACAGTTACCAACCGTGAGTTGAATGATCATACCGTCGTGGTGTTTCTGGTACGAGTCGCCGAGGTCGTCTTGGTCGAATACGATTTTCATGGCTTCCAATTCCAAATCTATTTTAGGCCTTGATGAACGCAGAATAGGCCGATCGTCTGGTGCCTGACTGCCGTGACGTTTGGCTGCAGAATACGTCAGACCACACACGTCTGAACCACCGGTGATGCAATTGACGACCTTTGCATGCTCAGGGGTTGACGGTCGAACATCGTTAGCTGGGGTAACGACGTCGTCGATGATGTTTTTGAGATTGCCCTTTGGGACGTGATACGTCAGCTCCTTTTTGAGAGCTATGCAATCATCTGTCGCGTGACCATGGTCGACGTGAAATTCGCACCACTTAGATTTATCTTTCTTAACGCCGTCCTGACCGGACTTCGTTGGCCATCGAATAGTCTCCTGGGCGGTCTTCAGAGCTTCGACCAAATCTTTAGTGGACCCTTTGAATCCGTAAGAGGATATCTTGGGGTATTGAGGAAATTTGGTCGCGGTCTTAGCCTCTGCTTTTGTCTTGAATCGGACGTTCAAGATCTGGCGGGCGGGCTCCATTTTGGAAATCGCTTTCGTCTTGAACTCTGGCTTCTTTACGCCTAACGACCTCTTGTCGTCGGTATGCTTGTGACGAAAGGCAGCGTCGTCCTCTACTCTCATGTATGCTAAGGTTCGAGCTCGGACGTCTTCGAAATTCTCCGGAGGATACTTAGTCAGGTCAGTGTATAAACCTGAACTGTCGTCCAGACCACACTTATAGGCTTCGATCGCGGTCTTGATGTCACAATTGCGAATGTTGATCATCTATGCATTGAATCGATTGAAATAACTGCGGATAGACTCATTGGTCTTCTGCACGACGTAATACAAGTCACTGGTCTACTTCTCCATCTTGCGACTGCTGGCGAATTGCTGGGAGAATTGATTGACTAATTCAGCGAACGACCCGATGTACTTGGGTTTGAGATTGATCAGCCATTGGAGAGCAGGACCAGTGAGAGTTTCACCGAAGCTTTGGCACACACAGACGTCTTGATACATGTGTGGAATTGAGATCGTCCACATGAGCTGCTTATACTGCGCGACGTGCTCTGTCGGATCGGTCACTCCCGAGTACTTGGGCGTGAAGGCGGGGACATTGTACTTCTTCGAGACCTCGACAGTCGCGATCTCATCGATGAATGGTGATGCCTGAAATCCTGATTGGGGCTCGACGTCGATGGGCACGGCTGCCCCAGGCAGCTTGGCGAGCAAAGATAGGACGTGCTCGTTCTGATCTTCTAGTATTTTCAATCGCTGGGCGACGGGGTCATTGGGGATGAGATTTGCCCCTACTTGCGGATTGATTCTTGAGCTGGTGCCATTGACATGCGACGAGCCATTGGCATCTCTGTTGAAAGGAGCAAAATACGGTTGCGACTCGTTCTGAAATGGCTGCGACCCATTCTGAAATGGCTGCGATCCATTCTGCATGGGTGGTGGCCTTATATGCTGAGGAGGGACCGTCCCGAACTGGGGATTTGGATTGAACGGCCCCGGCTGCTGGTTTTGCATGGTCGGACCTGGATGCTGATTCTGAGCGAACGGACCTTATCCTGGACCTGGATTATGCACGAATGGTCGAGGACCATTCTGATCGAACGATCCTTGGCCTGGATTCTGAACGAAGGGCCTAGGACCACTCTGAGGTCCAAAGGGATTCCTTAACCGTGCGATCTCTTCAGCTGCTCTACGGCTTTGCTCCGCCATGGCGTTGATTTGATTTCGGGCGACTTCAAGCTCCTGGTACATCTGAGCAATGACATGCTGCTGATCTCCAGGGGCTGCCATTTTCCTGCAACAGAGAACAAAGAAAACTCCAAGAAACCGTTAGCAAGACGCACGTTTGTCGAAGATTTTCTCTAGATGGGGTCCCATGGATGGCGCCAAACTGTTAATGCCAAAAATCGCACCAAAGGGACAACTTAAGGTCGATGTGGACTTTAACAACTAAAGAAAGGAATCTTTCGACAAAGACGTGCGACAAAGACAAAAATGTAAATGAGACAAAGGATTTGATGACGCAGGAAAAACCTCAACGAGGAAAAAACCTGCGGACGACAGTGGATGTCGTCGCTGCACTATGGTCGCCAATCAGGGGCGATGTCCTTGGTGTTCCGGGTGTCGATCGTACAGAGATTACAATACAAATGAAGGAAATACTTTGAAATGTAAAGTACAAGTGTTTGGAATGTAAAAACAGTGTGCGTCATGTGTGAAAACTATGTATAAACTGTTGGTCGAGAGCGAGAGTCTTGCGTCGAGAGTGATCTTCTATGAATGATCTCTTTGCTTCGAATGAATATTCTTCGAGTGTTTTTGTTTGCTTTTGTTGTTCGATGCTCTTGTTCTATCTTTCTTTCTGTGTTATTCGGTGTTGATCAGGTGTCTTGAACTGATGATTGAGCTGGGATTTTATAGTCTTCGGATGACTTTAATTGAATCATTAAGATCTTTGATGATTGTTGTAACGGTCGTCGTCTTCAATGTGAGTTTAGATGCTCATAATTGATTTCGTCGGTTATAGCCGTTGTCTATTAATGACTTTGACTCCTGCATTAAACACTTAAACAAACATAACAGTCGTATAATGCGTTAGTCGGTCGAGGTCGTACGGTTTTATGCGACGGTCGTGCGGAACAGGCGATGTCTAGGTCGAGTGTCGTGAGGAACTCTCGACTTACCTTTTAGGAGGGACGACGGAGGTTCTTTGGGTCTTCGTCGGGACCTTATCTTAATACAAGGTATAGCTTATGACATGCGTCTTACCTTCTCTGGTCGTGGTCGAGACCTGTGAAATTTTGCCCAAACAGGTCCAACTCCAACTACACTCCATTATAGTCACCATGTTTAATGGCAATTGATTGAGATTCATGGTGATGGAGCTAATAGAGCCATTACCACATTCGAATCCAAGTTGCTATGCCATGTATATATATGAGAGCATCTCCAATGGTATTTGAAGATAGCTTGAAAATGACTTGAAGAAGACTTAACCATTGAAGACAAAGACTTGAACATGACTTTAGTTATCAAAGACTTGATGTTCCTCAAGCCTTTAAAAATATTATTATGAGAGCCAAAAGAGAGAAAGTATATGTTGATGGGACCAACCTATTTTTTAAATATTTTTATTTTTTTCAAGTCCCTTTTAAAAGCTTTACCATTGTAGATGCCCTGAGCTTGACAGTGGTGGAATTGTCGTTTTTATCATTAGTTACTGTTTTCGATTCGTAGTATAAAATATAAAGTAGAACATTTGTTGAATGATAATGCCCTAAACCATGTTGTAATAGCATATTAAAGGGAAATTAATTAAAATACCACAAGTTTGACTTTGCTTTACCAAAATACCATAAATCTCGTTCAGTTTACCAAAATGCCACAATTTTCCGCGGTGGGCCCCGCGATCGTGGGCCCCAGCCCACATGTCCCACATCTTTGGCCAATTAGCCCGCGGAGGTCCCCCAAGAATGTCCGCGGAACAGGTTTGGCCCCTACCCGAGGAGATTGCCCGCGATCGCGGGATACCCCGGCCACGTGTCCCACAACTTTGGCCAAATAGCCCGCGGAGGTCCCTCAAGAATGCCTGCGGTACAACTTTGGCCCCTGAAGTTTGGACGCGGGTACACTTTTGGCCCCTGTCCCGCGAGGGTACCCCGTGGTGGTCCCGCGGTATGCCGAAATTACACTTTTGGCCCCTGAAGTTTGTGGAAAATTTAAAAAAACATTAATGGTCCCTATAGTTTTTAGGTTATCATTTTATGTGGTTTTTAATGTATTGTTTCCTTTCCATTTTAATGTTTTTAATATATAAATTAATTTAAGAAAATGTTTTCCTCATTTTAAGTTATTTAACAAGGAAATTAATTAAGAAGATCATCTAGAAATTATTGCAAATCATCTTCCCAAACGAAACGGATACAGTGCAGGTAAACAAAGAAATCTATTACTGGAAGGCGTCCTGGAGTCCAGTGATCAAGTTAACCTTTTCCTTGATCACGTCCTCCATTCCCATGTAGTCCGATTCGAGTTCTTCTAGTTCCTCTTCAGCTTCCTTAATCTCTCGTTGCAGTTGTCGAACGTGAGCCCTAGTCATGGCCAGTTCTCGGTTCTTCTCCGCTAGATACTCCATTTTCCCCTGCTGAATCCCCCTGTTATGGTTCTACATACCCTTTACCTTTTCGATATCGGCGTTCGCCTCATCAATGGCTTTTTGCACCAACGGAGTAATTCGTTGACTTTGTGGAATACCCGTCGGCTGGGTACAATGATACATTGGTGGGGTTCTCATGCGATTATTGAAGTGGTAATTGTCGCATGCCATCTCCCAGTCTGCTTCCTCCTCAGCCGTGAATGGATAATCGGCCGCAGTTCGCCCACAGTTTCTCCACTCCTCGTCTGTTTCCGGTACCTTCCAGGTACTCCGACGAGCTACATCGTTCAGTGGTTGGTAGACTGCCGAACGTGAAGTTCCAGCCACATTCGCCGACATGTTCCCCTTGATCTTGAACCTCCAGCCATAGTGTTAAGAAAAGCGAGAGAATGTTTGTAAACGGTGAGGAGAGAATGTATAAAAGATAGATAGCAAGTTGTGAATTACTACTTCATCATGCCATCTACTTATAGCCGTGAAAATGTATGTTCTTCATCAGGGATGTGGATATGGTCAAAGATTTCGTCTGAAAAGTTGCCTGTAAGATTCGACTGAAAAAGTAACTGCAATATTCGTCTGCAAAAGAGCTTGTAAGATTCGACTGAAAAAGCAACTGCAATATTCGTCTGCTCTTGAATAAAGGTCTTTCATTAGGCTGAAAATTAGTCTTTAAGTAGTCAAACATAGCTAATTAATGAGATGGTAGATCAGATTTATATGGTACTGTCAAATGCAAGTTTCTATAATATAGATATTGTTCTACATTACATAATACCAATTTTTGCATCAGAAGGAAGACACCAAATTTCAGATGAAATTTTTAAGCATTCCAACCAAAGAAAACTCTGCTTCGAGAATAAGACTTCCATTTAACAAAAACCCCTTCGCCGGTTCATTGAGTTCACCCAGTAGCATGAAAATTAGTCTTTAAGTAGTCTAAGGATTAATGCACATGTGAATCAAGAAATAAATGCATGTTCATCCAATAATCTCTGTATTAGGATTATAGCAAGTTTCATAAACCTACTTACTAGGTGTTGGAAAATTTTAGTAAAAATATGGGTTTTACTAAACTTTGGACACATTTAAATATATATATATATATATATATATGTTATATATAACTAACTCTTAGTAGGTTTATGTTCTCCTATATGAGAGCTTCGAAACGATATATAATGCGTCCAAAATGAAGTATGTGTGAAAGAGATATCGATACTCAAAGTTGAGTAATTGGATGAAATTAGCAAAAACCAAATGAAGTAAACACTAAGTCAATCACAATACTTTAACAAAATAAGTTAATACTAAAAATAACAATTATTTAATGTTACATAAACAACCTAACGTTGCTTTATTTGACAATGCGCATAAATGGACTCCGCCATATGTATGTGAAATGCCTTGGCCTCGGCCTCGGTGTGGTCAGGGTGTACAAATACCACATCGTTATTTATCAACATGCTGACATTAAGGCATACCCAGACACCGAAATCCGCATTCATCCCGGCCTGTTGGGGTGTATTCTTGGCGAACTTAAGGCGAAAGTTCTCTGAAACGTCGTGACGCCTCATGTCCTTGACCCGGCCAAAGAATTCAAATAGCACAGCTTTAAACCTTGCCATCTGGTCATTCAATTGGTCTCTGAAGAGATTGGCATTGTCGCTGTCATATATGGTCATGGTCATAGCGTCAAGCTCAAACACTCCGAGCAGCCAATGTTTGGGATGAATGCATATAGGGATGTACACCTGAAATATTACAATTTTAGACAACTTAGTTAGAAACAAAACAACTTAAATAAAATAAGAGTAAAACGATTTACATACCACATCGAGGAGAGCCCAAGAAACCCCTTCCACACCATTGCATGAGTTGGCCACGGAGGCGGGACCTTGATGGGGGAGCACCAGGTAGGGAAAGAAAATATTGTACATCATGGTCCACCTCGTGTCTGTTCCACGAGATTTTTGGAGCAGCGAGACCCAACAATCCATGTGCTATACATAAAAAATAGATGGTTAGACATGTAATATAAATATATTTGATTATATGACTATAGTTAAACTTCATACTAACCACATCCTGTAACTCAGACTCCAAAGGGTCATCCGCCAGCAATACTTGGAAAAAGCGGGGGGTGATTTCCCGGCTCATGTAAGGGACGAATATCATGGGGGGGAAGTGACCAGTCTTGCACATCCTCAATATATCGGATGCCGATAGACGCTCCGGTGAAGCCACCTTTCCCTTTCTCTTTCCCGCCTTCTTTCCTCCCTTGTTCCCCCCTGCTTGCTTTCCCGCTTGCTTTGCTTGCTTTTCAGGGGGCGGTCCTGTCGTAGATTTTTGTCGTGTCCACGGGTTTCGAAATTTTTTTGAACGTTTTGGCTCCCTCTTTTCAGGGAGCGGTGTCCCCTGTGGATCTACAACATCCATCGGGTCATCTTCCGGCTCCGAGAAGTGCTCCTCGATAATAGGAGACCCCATCGTCTGAAAATTAAGTTATTAGATGTTTTAAGTAGAATTTAGGAAATGTTCACAATTAAACCAAAACTACCAAAATAACTTACAGTATGCATGGAAGGTGGCGGTGTGACGTACGACGACGCCGACATTCCTGGCCTGTAATACTCTGCGGCTGAACCGCCAAAGATGTCCGTGAAGAGATTGGTGTCGAACGACACCATTTGGGATGTGTAACCCCCTGCACTCGACATCCCGGCCTGCGTGACATTGATCATTATAAGAGTTACAAAATTAGGAACTAACATATAAGTATAATGGTTACTCAGTGTCACTTACACTCTCCGGGATAGTAGAATAGGATGTGCTGCTAAACGGCGGCATTTGGGATGTGTATGCCCCCGACATCCCGGCCTGCGTGACATTGATCATTATAAGAGTTACAAAATTAGGAACTAACATATAAGTATAATGGTTACTCAGTGTCACTTACACTCTCCGGGATAGTAGAATAGGATGTGCTGCTAAACGGCGGCATTTGAGATGTGTATGCCCCCGACATCCCGGCCTGCGTGACATTGATCATTATAAGAGTTACAAAATTAGGAACTAACATATAAGTATAATGGTTACTCAGTGTCACTTACACTCTCCGGGATAGTAGAATAGGATGTGCTGCTAAACGGCGGCATTTGGGATGTGTATGCCCCCGACATCCCGGCCTGCGTGACATTGATCATTATAAGAGTTACAAAATTAGGAACTAACATATAAGTATAATGGTTACTCAGCGTCACTTACACTCTTCGGGATAGTAGAATAGGATGTGCTACTAAACGGCGGCATTTGGGATGTGTATGCCCCCGACATCCCGGCCTGCGTGACATTGATCATTACAAGAGTTACAAACTTATGAACTAACATATAACTATAATGGTTACTCAGTGTCACTTACACTCTCCGGGATAGTAGAATAGGATGTGCTGCTAAACGGCGACATTTGGGATGTGTATGCCCCCGACATCCCGAACTGCGTGACATTGATCATTATAAGAGTTACAAAATTAGGAACTAACATATAAGTATAATGGTTACTCAGTGTCACTTACACTCTCCGGGATAGTAGAATAGGATGTGCTGCTAAACGGCGGCATTTGGGATGTGTATGCCCCCGACATCCCGGCCTGCGTGACATTGATCATTACAAGAGTTACAAAATTAGGAACTAACATATAACTATAATGGTTACTCAGTGTGACTTACACTCTCAGGGAATGACGGATAGGATGTGGTGCCAAACGTCTCATGTGCCCCTGTCCGAACGGCGCAGGGATCAGCGTCGTACTCGACAGCTAAAACAAATATAGAACGTAATATTAGTATACAAACTAAAAGATCGTGGCTGACAAATTAAGTTACACACTAACATTTACAGCGCGAAACTGTCTGTTGAATGCCTCCAGATCATCAAGACGCGTGTGTACTTGCCCGAAAACGTGGTCCTACAGCTGGTCTAAAGTGCCACGAGGTGGCTCGGTGGAAGTCGGACCTCGATGGGAGGAGGAAGGGGGTGACTGATATCGATCGGAAGGGGGCCTCGCGTCGTCTTCCTCATCTTCGTCAGATGTGGAAGGAGAGGGACGTCGAACCCTTGTCGCCTCTCTGTCAATAAAGGCCACGCTGTTGTTGTACCAATGTGTGTCCCTCTCGGCGGCAGTAGGCTCAAGGTGATCGAAAGGCGCAAGCGGCGGCTAAATATATGATAAAACATAAAAAATTTAATAAGCGAGACTAACGTATGCAACATTGTAAACATAGTAAAAGAACTTACACTTCTAGATTGACTGAAGAACTCAGTCCAAATCGCCCTATTTAGGGAAATAGGGCCCTTGTCCCAACGGGTTCCCCTAAGTAATCTGTCGTCGCGCTTGACGAAATATTGGACGGCTGCGGGAAACATCTCCAAGATCCATATCTGGAATTACACAAGAAGAGCAAGTACGTAAAAAGGAAAGCCAAACAGTTTGTATGTATTATTATTTATGTTATACTACGTATCTAACCTTGAAGGCGTATGTAAAACCACAAAGATTCATCTTGGAACGTCGATCGGCGCGTCTGGCAATGGCTCGGTGCAAAATAGTATAGCTATGTGTCCAGATGTGGCTACCCCACGGGTACCTGTTAAACACATCCAAGTCCTCGACGGCCCTAATGACCGTATCGGAAGCAGTCTGGCTATACTCACGGCCCATGAAGCCCATATCCACGATCACCACCAAGCATACACGGACAGCATCGGCGTCGCATAGGGCACTAAGGCCCTCTTTCATCATGTCCCGGACTGCCTTCAGCTTCAAACGAGATGCATGCACGCCCCAAACCCTACGAACGAAGGAGCAGTCTGCTAAGGGAGGAAGGGGGGAGCCTCTCTAAAACGTAGTCCTGTAATTAGACAGAACTCACGACGCCCAAACTGCAATTCATGGCCGAAGAAATCAAAATGCATCTCCTCCGGCTCACCATTGGCGACCTCGAGATGTAGAAACATGTGGACTAGCGTAGGGTCGCCACCAGAGTAAGACACGTCCATCCATGGCCCGAAAGGTGTCCCTGTAAAGATGTCCTCAAGGGTAGCTGCGCGATCACCTAATCCCCTGAAGCGGTCTCTTAACTCCACCATGTAGCCAACTTTGCACTTTAACGTCAAGTCAATGTGAAATAAATCCCTCTACATAGTCATTCACGGATGTTATAGTTATTGTTATATATAGATGTTTTTACTTGTTTGGTTTATTGTGTTGATAATTATTCGTTTGTTTTAGTTTTAGAAAAGAAACCACTCAATCCATTGGACTTCCACGTATCAGGGGAATCACAAGGATTGCTTAAATCCCCACAAATAATAGTGATGTTGCGGTTTATTTTATTTCAACATATAATAGTGTTATATATAGTATGTTACGGTTTATTTTATTTCAACATATAATAATGTTATATATAGATGTTGCGGTTTATTTTATTTTAACATATAATAGTGTTATATATAGTATGTTGCGGTTTATTTTATTTCAACATATAATAATGTTATATATAGATGTTGCGGTTTATTTTATTTCAACATATAATAGTGTTATATATAGATGTTGCGGTTTATTTTATTTCAACATATAATAGTGTTATATATAGTATGTTGCGGTTTATTTTATTTCAACATATAATAATGTTATATATAGATGTTGCGGTTTATTTTATTTCAACATATAATAGTGTTATATATAGATGTTGCGGTTTATTTTATTTCAACATATAATAGTGTTATATATAGTATGTTGCGGTTTATTTTATTTCAACGTATAATAATGTTATATATAGATGTTGCGGTTTATTTTATTTCAACATATAATAGTGTTATATATAGTATGTTGCGGTTTATTTTATTTCAACATATAATAATGTTATATATAGATTTTGCGGTTTATTTTATTTCAACATATAATAGTGTTATATATAGATGTTGCGGTTTATTTTATTTCAACATATAATAGTGTTATATATAGTATGTTGCGGTTTATTTTATTTCAACATATAATAATGTTATATATAGATGTTGCGGTTTATTTTATTTCAACATATAATAGTGTTATATATAGATGTTGCGGTTTATTTTATTTCAACATATAGTAGTGTTATATATAGTATGTTGCGGTTTATTTTATTTCAACATATAATAATGTTATATATAGATGTTTGCGGTTTATTTTATTTCAACATATAATAATGTTATATATAGATGTTGCGGTTTATTTTATTTCAAGATATAATATTGTTATATATAGATGTTGCGGTTTATTTTATTTCAACATATAATAGTGTTATATATAGATGTTGCGGTTTATTTTATTTCAACATATAATAATGTTATATATAGATGGTGCGGTTTATTTTATTTCAACATATAATAGTGTTATATATAGATGTTGCGGTTTATTTTATTTCAACATATAATAGTGTTATATATAGTATGTTGCGGTTTATTTTATTTCAACATATAATAATGTTATATGTAGATGTTGCGGTTTATTTCATTTCAACATATAATAGTGTTATATATAGATGTTGCGGTTTATTTTATTTCAACATATAATAGTGTTATATATAGTATGTTGCGGTTTATTTTATTTCAACATATAATAATGTTATATATAGATGTTGCGGTTTATTTTATTTCAACATATAATAGTGTTATATATAGATGTTGCAGTTTATTTTATTTCAACATATAGTAGTGTTATATATAGTATGTTGCGGTTTATTTTATTTCAACATATAATAATGTTATATATAGATGTTTGCGGTTTATTTTATTTCAACATATAATAATGTTATATATAGATGTTGCGGTTTATTTTATTTCAACATATAATATTCTTATATATAGATGTTGCGGTTTATTTTATTTCAACATATAATAGTGTTATATATAGATGTTGCGGTTTATTTTATTTCAACATATAATAATGTTATATATAGATGTTGCGGTTTATTTTATTTCAACATATAATAGTGTTATATATAGATGTTGCGGTTTATTTTATTTCAACATATAATAGTGTTATATATAGTATGTTGCGGTTTATTTTATTTCAACATATAATAATGTTATATATAAATGTTGCGGTTTATTTTATTTCAACATATAATAGTGTTATATATAGTATGTTGCGGTTTATTTTATTTCAACATATAATAATGTTATATATAGATGCGGTTTATTTTATTTCAACATATAATAGTGTTATATATAGTATGTTGTGGTTTATTTATGGCTAGAAAACTCAAGAGAAGTTTAGGGACCCTAGTGGTCATTCACCAAAGTTTAGGGACTTAAGTTGTCATTCTTCAAAGTTAGGGGACCTAAGTTGTCATTCACCAAAGTTTAGGGACCTAAGTTGTCATTCACTAAAGTTTAGGGACCTAAGTTGTCATTCTTAAAAATTTAGAGACCTAAATTGTCATTCTTAAAAGTTTAGGGACCTAAGTTGTCATTCTTAAAATTTAGGGACCTAAATTGTCATTCATAACATTTTTTTATAAACACTTTAACATTTATTTTTATAAAAAAAAACTTTAACATTTATTTTTATAAAAAAAAACTTTAACATTTATTTTTATAACAAACACTTTAACATCTTTTTTATAAAAAAACACACTCTTAAAAATTATTTTTATAAAACAAACTCTAACATTTATTTTTATAAAAAACACTTTAACATCTTATTTTTATAAAAAACACATTCTTAACAATTTTTTATAAAAAACACCATCTTAACATTTTTTTTTATAAAAACACTCTTAAGAAATATTTTTATAAAAAACACCATCTTAACATTTTTTTTAATAAAAACACTCTTTAAGAAATATTTTTTTAAAAAACACCATCTTAACATTTTTTTTATAAAAACACACTCTTAAGAAATATTTTTATAAAAAACACCATCTTAACATTTTTTTTATAAAAACACACTCTTAAGAAATATTTTTATAAAAAACACCATCTTAACATTTTTTTTATTAAAAACTCTTAAGAAATATTTTTAAAAAAAACACCATCTTAACATTTTTTTGATAAAAACACTCTTAAAAATATTTTTATAAAAAACACCATCTTAAATTTTTTTTATAAAAACACTTTTAATAAATATTTTTTAAAAAAAACACCATCTTAACATTTTTTTATAAAAACACTCTTAAGAAATATTTTTATAAAAAATACCATCTTAACATTTTTTTATAAAAACACTCTTAAGAAATATTTTTTTAAAAAACACCATCTTAACATTTTTTTATAAAAATACTCTAACATCTATAACAACATACAAATATCACATTATAACATACAAATATCACATTCAAACATAAAAACATACATATCATATATTTCAAAATTTAACCATAGATCAAATATCATATTCAAATATATAACAAGTTATAAACACTCTAACAACATACATATCATATATCTTAACTTAAAATAACAACATACAAAAAAAGAACAAAAAACTTAAGAAAAACTTACCAAATGAGTAACACGAGCCATCTTCAAAAAACTTGAGCGCGTATTTCACACGTTAAAATTGAGAGAGTTTGGAAGAGGAAGGTTATTTTTTTAAGTTGAGAGAAGTGGTGGCCGTTTGGTCCCCCCCCCCCCCCCCCCCCTCTCTCTTATATACTTGCGGCGAATTGAACAAAATTAGGGCTTGAGTGCATTAAAATTTTTTAGGGTTAACCCCATACCGACGCGTGGCGGGGTATCCCGCGATCGCGGGCAACCTCCGCGGGCAGGGGCCAAACCTGTTCCGCGGGCATTCTTGAGGGACCTCCGCGGGCTATTTGGCCAAAGTTGTGGGACACGTGGCCGGGGTTGCCCGCGATCGCGGGCAACCTCCGCGGGCAGGGGCCAAACCTGTTCCACGGGCATTCTTGAGGGACCTCCGCAGGCTAATTGGCCAAAGTTGTGGGACACGTGGGCTGGGGCCCGCGATCACGGGGCCCACCGCGGAAAATTGTGGCATTTTGGTAAACTGAACAAGATTTATGGTATTTTGGTAAGACAAAGTCAAACTTGTGGTATTTTAATTAATTTTCCCATATTAAATGTCGGAGGCATGTTTATATTTATGCATGTGTAAATAGAGGGGGGATTAATCCCAATTTAATTAAGAGGAGGATATTCGTCGAGGATTTGAAGCCACCATGTGGGGTTTTATCTCTTTGGTCTTCTATTATTTGGATCCTCCACTAATTTTAGTGTATCTACTTGTTGTGTCATTCAAATGGGTCCCACCAACTTTCTTCAAGCCAAATAACGCCACGTGTGGAGTTTTCTTCTTTCACAACCAACATCTTTTCTACTTTGGCCGACGGTTTCTTCTTTTTGGCCGGGGTATCAATTTTACTATAACCCCAAGATTATATATATATATATATATATATATATATATATATATATATATATATATATATATATATATATCTCTAGGGGTGGTATCGGGTACAAACCAACTAGTTTGTACAAACTCCATCTACCTTCATGAATTTGCAATTTTTTAATTTGGCTTCATGAATCTATATTTTGGCTCCATAACTTCTTTTTTATTTATTTATAAGGGTATTTTAGGGCTCCACCGGAAAATATAGATTAATGAAGCCAAATTATATATTCATGAAGCCAAATTTTATATTCATGAAGCCAAAATATAGATTAATGAAGTCAAATTAAAAAAATTGCAAATTCATGAAGGTAGATTGAGTTTGTACGGGTTTGTACAAACTAGTTGGTTTGTATTTGATACCTAGCCTATATATATATAGGCTGAGTATCAAATACAAACCAGATAGTTTGTACAAACCCGTACAAACTCAATCTACCTTCATGAATTTGCAATTTTTTTAATTTGGCTTCATGAATATAAAATTTGGCTTCATGAATATATAATTTGGCTTCATGAATCTATATTTTTCGGTGGACCCCTAAAATACCCTTATAAATAAATAAAAAAGAAGTTATGGAGCCAAATTATATATTCATGAAGCCAAAATATAGATTCATGAAGCCAAATTAAAAAAAATTCAAATTCATGAAGGTAGATTGAGTTTGTACGGGTTTGTACAAACTATTTGGTTTGTACCCGATACCAACCCAGCCTATACTACTTTAATATTCATCTTGATCAAAACTCTTAATTACAATCATGGAAGCATAATGTACAACAACTTAAAGCACAAACCTCAAAAATCTCTTAAAAACAACTTGATATGCATAATGTACAAGTTATTAAAGCTTCCTTTCTATTCCTCACCACTAGCGCCAAATTTTGGATACAAAAAATTATCTTTCGCCTGATGAAATTCAAATTTCAAAATTAAGTATTGAAACTTTCAATAGTGCTTTCTTCCTTCAAGCTTTATTACTTCCCATTTACAGCTTTCTTTGTTTCTTTTAGTAGCTTCAAACCTTCTTTTTTCTATCAGACTTTTATTTATCCTAATTTCAACTTACGTCCAAAATGTTTCAATAAAGCCAGACGTTGCTCTGCTTGATTTTTGATTTGGGCGGAAAACCCTAATAGACAGGCCTTGATTCTGATTTCAGTTTATAGCCAGCCAGGATATGAAATTGGCCTTTAAGCCAAAGTGGTGCTGGAGCTCCCTAATATATAGGCCGAATCTTTTCTTTCTGATTCAAGGTAAGCTTCTTTTCTTTTGAAATGTATTTCGAGATCTTGTGTTTATACATCTTTTTCCTATGGTTCTAGGAGATAAAATCAAGAAGGAGCTAATGGAAACCAAACAGGGGTAAGTAATCTCAATCTTGATGCAATTTCTTGAAAACCCATGAAAACATTTGATAAATCTTAACAGATGTATAACTCAAAAACGTTTTGAAAACTCATCGACAAAGCTGACCTGAAAATGATCTTCCCCAAGTAAGCAAACGTCAAGTTTCTTGTTGTTTTTCTCCAAATCTTGCTAATTTTGATGGAACTTTAGGAAATGGCGTGATCAATATGGAGTGATCGTTTAGAAGTAGCGAGAAAATAGTTTAAGGTTCATGTTGATGAGATCAAGAACATGTCAAGTTCTGCTATGAAAAGGAGCATAAAACTTCTGAGGTAAAATGTCAAGTTCTGCTATGGAACTTTTTCTATGTTTTTAAAATTTTCCAACTGCATAGTTCTCTTTTATCTTTTTTTTTCTTATTGGTTTTACACATTCTCTTTTTATTGCATGGTGTTCCTCATGATATATGTAGACTCAAAATACTTTGTTGACATTCTTTTAATATTCTCATATTACGTTGTTTTTGTTATTGGTTATCGCATTTTGTGCTGTGATTTTCAATGGTATACTTTGTTGGCAAGAAAAGAGTAGTGACCATACCACACTACAAAAAAGAGCAATACCATAGAATTGTTTTGGAGCTAATATAAGGACATCCAGATCGGTGATAAAAACGATCAAATATTTAATAGGTATAACATGAAAAGTACCCTCATTTCTTTAATTTGTTGAGTTGTTTAGAGTTCTGAATATCACAATCGGCATTCTTAGCCTCAAGAATTGTATGAAAAGTATCATAAAAAAACATGGTCTATTTTAGATCTCTGTCTTTTATGTCATAAAGATCTCTTGTGCTCTTGCTATTGTTTTGTTATACATTTCCTGCTGCTTTTTTTTACATTTGTTGTTGTTTTGTTATACATTCTGATGTTATTTTATATAGTTTTTTTGTTGCCGTTTTGTATGGTTATTAAGAACCACTCTAGCTTACCTTATTAGGTAACATTTTCTACCATTATAATGGATCGTTGGTAAATATCTTTTACCCGGTAAGTGCTAAACAAATGAAAGTCTTCTCCCTCACGTACCAGGTAAGATTTTCGGTCATTCCTATTCCTCTTAGCGGGTAAAATTCTGTTCTTGTCATGCTTACCCTAGGTAAGTGACACCTGGTTTTCAGCTTTTCATATGACATTGTAAAACTCTACCTATTTCAAATATCTAATGTAAACCCTCAACTGATGACATTGCAAGCATGAAGTCTGTTGTTGAATACTTTAAAGAGATGTATGTCCATTCAGCTAACTCATTTCCATTGCCTTCAAGTAGGAATTCACAGGAAAGTCAACTATTTACTGATGGAGGTCAGGATTTATCAGCCAGGCCTGCAAGATTGTTGAAGGGTAACAATATACAAAAAGGTAGTTGAGGAGCAAATTAGGGCTCTATTGAAAGTTACCTGGTATCAGTTTTGATTGATCGATTTTTGCAGCATCATGTTTACCTTTTTGTTTGTAGTGATGAAAAGGACCGAGAGTCTTTGTTTGTAGCTAAGCAATGGGAAACAATGGAGGGAGTTTCTTGATCACAATGAAAACATCGGCTTCATATTTCATGTAAATGTTTCGGTCTCCCCATTTTGTAACAGAATGATTCCAGTTTGTTTGTTTTTTCTGTTCTTTTCGACTTATCTTCTGCATTATGTTGCGGGAAGATGCGAAAAAACATGAGAGAAGTGCCAAAAACAAATACTCACGAGATGTGCCCATGTTTTTTTGTAGTGCCTAAAATGCATTTTGTAGGTTCTTGGTATCATCTTGAACTTTAGTACATCAAGTTTATTTTTTGCTTTCATGCAACTGTGGTGTTTCAGACATGATTATTTTTTGTTACATTTTAGTCTTTGAATTTGATTTTCAACTCAAAAATGGACCTAATATCTCTGTTAGCTTTAATTAGCCCCTAATTTACATGAATGTTTTATTAAGAAATAGTGTCAAGGACTTATTTGTATTTGTTGAGTGTCAACGGCTAAAAGTGTAAATAACCAATTGTTGTATTGGTTATAAAGTCTTGTTAAAAAGATATTTTAGAAAATATCTCTAAATATCTCAAAGTATCTCTTTGTTAGTTTATATATACGTACAAAAAGAGAGAGTGAAAAAAGTTGTAAGAGAGAGTTGTTCTTCATTTCATATATTGTAAACTCTTCTCTTTATCAATCAAATACAAGGATTATTGCTATTATTGTTGTTACTTGTTATATCTGGGTTCCTACAATTGGTATCAGAGTAGAATCGGTGATTTGAAGAAATCGAACGAAAGCAGAAAAAGCAAGAAATTTCGTACTGAATTTTCTGGAAAACGCAGCGAACCGATTTGTCTTTTCCCAGAGATTGCACCGTCAGATCGTCGCAATATTTGGACAACAGCTTTACGACACTCTGTTCTACATTCTGAACGGTGGGATTAATCGTTTGAGGTCCAGAAGGTATCGTTTTTATTTTCGTCGTAGTGCAATAACTTTTCGGGTGAAACAATCATCAATCGGTTTTAATTTCTGATTTTTCTTCCGCAAGTTTTATTCTTCAAAGTAACACCGATCAACGATCATCTTTCAAGTAACAATATGTCAACACTAAGATTTAGTTGTGATGCAGATTATATATACTATTCTAAACTTAGTTCCAACTTTCACAAAATTATTCCTAATCTTAAGAAAGAGTTGGAGGAAAAGAACAAAAGTATTCTGATTGATTCAGAAAAGATTGCTAAGCTTGAAGAATCAGGTAAACTCCTAAACTGTGAAAATCTTGAACTGAAAAGGAATTTATTTGAGTCTGAAGAAGAGAAGAAAAGCCTTGAACTTAAGTGTCTAAACTTTTCTAATCTGATTTCTAATTTTGAAAAGCTTGTAATCAGTGAAAGAGAGAAATTTAAAAAGGAGTGGAAAGAGCATGATTTTGAAAGAAAATAGTCTGAAAAGTTGAAGGTTGAAGGATTTCAAACAAAATGTTTGAAAGATGATTTTGAGAGAGAAAGAAAGGTTTTTAAAGCTGAAATGTCCAAATTGACAAAAAGACTATCTGATTTGTCAACCAAGATTATGTTGGAGAAGATTTGTAAATCTGATCTTCAAAAGATGTTTGATATGAATTTAAAAGAAAATGATGTTTTAGCTAAAAGGCTTAAGGACCTTGACTTAGCAAACTCTCGTGTTGATAATACAGATAATCTTGTTTTCAAAAGAGTGAAAATGGTTTGGAAAGTCAAAAGCTCTACTCTTGTCAAAAATGCCCCAAAGCCATTTGTTTCTGATAAGCATTCATCTCTTCATTCTCATTACTGTAAATGCTTTGATCTTATGTTTAAATTAAAGAACCATTTCTCTAATTCAAACTGTGTTCATAGTGGGTAATTTCAAAAAGAAAATTCAAAGACCCATAGTATGAGATTGCATAGGAAGAAACCTGGAAAACCAGAGGACCTGAAGACAACTCCAAATCCTAACAAAATAGGACCCATTTGGAAATGGGTACCAAAAGTTCTTTGATCTGTCTTGCAGGTACATGGACTCCTTAATACATCTGTTAAGGACTCACACTTCACTGGACATTGGACACTTAAACACTCAGTTTAAGACTCATCCTTCAAAGGCAATTGATTTCGGTGCACAACAATCAAGTACTATGACAGCATGCTGGCAGATTTGCAATGCCGTAGTAAATTGATCATATCTCACTGATCAAGACACCGATTGATGCGATTCAAAATGCACTGGATTCCTAAGACACAGATGAACAATTTTCGTGTTTTGAGAATTCAGAGATTCGAAATTTATAAGGGTCATATGCATCGTTGAAGTAGACAACAGTGTGTTGATGGAAAGCTGATGGACAGATCTGCGCGACTGTGGTAAATCAACCATATCTTTGTCGTACGAGCTCGAAAAGAGGTGATTTAAGATGATCTAAATATATAACAAACAAATAAAAAATGTTTGTCAGTGAAAGCCTATCTGAAAGGGTTGCCGGCCGAAATGATGTCCCGAGTGCGGAATTCAAAGGCTGTAACGCTCAAGGAAATGATCGAAGAGGCCAAGTTGATAGAGGAGATGTATGCTAGAGATAGAGAAGAGAAAGCTCATGTTGGAGATAAAAGAAAGTGGGAAGGTCGCTCTGATTCTTCTCAGAAACTCAGGCTGTTTGGTAAAAATATACGTTCTGATTCGCGAAGAGAACCCAACTGGTGTCCGAAGTGTAAGAATAAGCATTTTGGGCCATGTCGAACAAGCGGGCCAGAGTGTTTTAAATGTGGGAAGACGGGGCACTTTGCATTTAACTGTTTATTACCCGGTGCGGTGTGTTTTGAATGTAAACAGCCAGGGCATATTCGAAAGGATTGTCCAAAGTTGAAAAAGGAGGGAGAACAGGGAAGGAAGGCAATTATACCTAAACCCACAGGTCGAGCATTTAATACGACAGTGGAAGAAGCGAGAGGATCCAAAGATGTCGTCTCTGGTACATTCTTTATAAATTCCATACCTGCTCGTGTGTTATTTGATAGCGGTGCAAAAATTATTCGTTTGTATCCAAAGTGTTCTATGGAAAATTAGCTATGCCTGTCACTACTCTAGAAGATGCCTTAGTAGTAGAGATAGCTAATGGGGGTTTAGCTTTGGTTGGTGAAAGGATAGATGGTTGTACGATTCAGATAGAAGATACAAAATTTCCAATTAGCATGTTGTTAATGGAAATTGGAGGATTTGATGTTATTATGGGAATGGATTGGTTGTCTGATAACCAAGCCGAAATAATGTGTGCTAAGAAGTTGATCCGAATTCCGATGGTTGATCAAGATGATGTAATTATTTATGGGGAGAAGCAGAAGGGAGAAGTACAGTTGATTTCAGTCATAAAGGCACGTAAGTGTTTAGCAAAAGGATGTTTGGCATATTTGGCATATGTTCTGGACGCTAAGTCAGAAAAGAAGCAGATACAAGACATTAAAGTGGTACGTGATTTTCCAGATGTATTCCCGGATGATCTTCCAGGTTTACCTTTGGAAAGGCAAGTAGAGTTCCGTATTGATCTAATTCCTGGAGCGGCACCAATAGCTCGTGCGCCATATCGTTTAGCACCAGCAGAAATGAAAGAAATGATGTCACAATTGCAGGAGTTATTAGACAAAGGTTATATCAGACCGAGTTCTTCACCTTGGGGAGCTCCGGTGCTGTTTGTTAAGAAGAAAGATGGAAGTATGAGGATGTGTATAGATTATCGAGAATTAAATAAAGTGACAATCAAGAACAAGTATCCATTGCCACGAATTGATGACTTGTTTGATCAATTGCAAGGTGCAGGATGTTTTTCTAAGATTGATCTGAGGTCGGGGTATCATCAAATACGAGTAAGGGATGAAGATATTCCGAAGACTGCTTTCAGAACGAGATATGGACATTATGAATTTCTTGTGATGCCATTTGGATTGACTAACGCTCCAGCTATATTCATGGATCTGATGAATAGAGTGTGTCGGTCATTTCTAGACAAATTTGTCATTGTCTTTATTGATGACATACTAGTCTATTCAAAGAATGAAAATGATCACGAGTGTCATCTTCAGGAAGTTTTGGAAGTACTAAGAAAGGAGAAGTTGTATGCAAAATTCTCGAAATGTGAATTTTGGCTAGAAGAGGTACAATTTCTGGGTCATGTAATTTCAGCTGAAGGAGTGAAAGTGGATCCAGCCAAAATAGAAGCAATGATGAATTGGGAAACTCCAAAGAATGCATCTGAAATCAGAAGTTTCTTGGGTTTGGCCGGGTATTATCGGAGATTTATTCAAGATTTCTCAAAGATTGCTTCTGCTTTGACTGTGTTAACTCGTAAAAATGTAAAGTTTGTTTGGACTGAAAAGCAAGAATCAGCTTTCAAGACTTTAAGACAAAAGTTGTGTGAAGCTCTTATTTTAGCACTGCCTGAAGGTACAGATGATTTTGTAGTATATAGTGATGCTTCAAAGATGGGACTAGGATGTGTATTGATGCAAAGAGGCAAGGTGATGCTTATGCATCAAGGCAATTGAAAGAGCATGAGAAGAATTATCCTACCCATGATTTGGAGTTAGCAGCGGTGGTTTTTGCTTTGAAGCTATGGCGTCATTATCTGTACGGTACGAAGTGTACTCTTTATACTGATCATAAGAGTTTAAAGCATGTCTTTGATCAGAAGGAATTAAATATGAGACAGAGAAGGTGGTTGGAACTACTTAAAGACTACGATTGTGAATTGCATTACCATCCTGGTAAAGCAAATGTAGTGGCTGATGCTTTAAGTAGGAAGGAGTATAGTGGCTGTCTGAAGTCAACAAACGCTCGAATTGATGTGATGTCAAGTTTGATTGAACGAATAAAGACTGCTCAAATGGAAGCTCTTTTGGAAGAAAACCTAAAAGATGAAGTTATGGTCAAACAACGGTTTCAATTGACGGAAGATAGTCGTGGGGTGAAGTTGTTTCGAGGCCGTGTTTGGGTACCAAGAAAAGGTGGGAATAGAGAGTTGATTTTGGAAGATGCTCACAAATCTAAGTATTCCATTCACCCTGGGAGTACTAAAATGTATAGAGACCTGAAGCTACATTATTGGTGGCCAACCATGAAGTTAGATGTGGCTCGATATGTAGAAAAGTGTGGAACCTGTTCTTTAGTTAAAGCTGAACATCAAAAGCCATACGAAAGTTTTCAATCTTTGGAAATTCCGGAATGGAAATGGGATAAGATTACCATGGATTTCGTGACGAAGTTACCAAGGACACAAAGAGGTAACGACACTTTATGGGTAATAGTTGACAGGTTGACAAAGAGTGCTCATTTCTTGGCAATGAAGGAAGCTTCACCAATAGAAAAGTTGGCAAAGTTGTATATTGACGAAGTGGTGTCAAGACATGGTATACCAATGTCTATTGTTTCAGATCGTGATAGTCGGTTTACATCAAGGTTTTGGCGGTCACTTCAAGAAGAGTTGGGTACAAAATTGAATTTGAGTACTGCATATCATCCACAAACAGACGGTCAGAGTGAAAGAACTATTCAGACATTAGAAGATATGCTTAGAGCTTGTATACTAGATTTTGGAGGTAACTGGGATACGCACTTGCCATTGGTAGAATTTGCGTATAACAATAGTTATCATTCTAGTATCGGAAGAGCACCGTTTGAAGCCTTGTATGGTAGAAAGTGTAGAACTCCAGTGTGTTGGTTAGAAGCTGGAGAGAAACAGTTTGTTGGAACGGAATTGGTGCAACAAACGGCTGATAAAATAAAAGAAATCCGACAACACATGAAAGCGGCTCAGGACAGACAAAAGAGTTATGCTGATTTAAAAAGAAGACCAGTAGAATTTCAAGTTGGGGAGCGCGTCATGCTAAAAGTATCTCCATGGAAAGGTGTAATTCGTTTTGGAAAGCGTGGGAAGATAAGTCCTCGTTTTCTAGGGCCTTTTGTTATCACTAAAAGAATTGGTCAACAGGCTTATCAGCTAGATCTTCCACCAGAATTGGAAGGAATTTACAATGTGTTTCATGTATGTTATCTTCGGAAGTGTTTGGCCGAAAAACAAGATGTGATTCCGATAACTGATGTTAGGGTGGATGAGAAGAGTCAATGTGTTGAAGAACCAGAAACGATTTTAGAAAGATCGGTTCGGAAGTTAAGGAACGGCAAAGAGGTGCCTATGTTGAAAGTACAGTGGAAACATCACCGAGGCAGTAACGTGACTTTAGAGTCGGAGGAAGAAATGAAGAAACAATATCCTCATTTGTTTACTTAGTTTGATTTCGGGGACGAAATCCTTTTAAGTTGGGGAGTATTGTAACATCCCGAAATTTCCTTTGTAATTAATAAAAGATAAATTGTAGTTTAGTACATTTTATTTATGAGAAAAGTTACTTAGAGGGTTGAATTGAAATTATATGGAAGTTTGGGGTTTATTTTAGAAAATGAGTTAATGACTCATGTTTTATGTGAGGTGTCACAGTAGGAATAAATCAGTATTTGATAATACTGATTTTGTGTTGTTATTCCAAAAAAGAAAGAGATAGAACGAGGCAGAGAGATAGAAACGGAAGAAAGAAGAAAGAAGAAAGGAAAAAAAGAGAAATCGTTTGGTGATTCTGTGGTAAGAGTTTGTTTTCTCTGTTATTATCATTCATCTCCATAGATTTAAATGGTAGTATTTTGTCCAGATTGTGATTAAGCTGTGATTAAGCCACTGAATTGGAAGAACACTGTGTTCAGAAATATTCAGGTGAGTTATTCAACTTTCTTTAAAATTAAGCAAGGTGAATGTTAATAGATGTGTTGTAATTGCGATTGAATCACTTAGAATGCTTAATGGTTAAGAAAATTCGAGACTGTATTAACAGGTGAAAGTGATGATGAACAGTACAGTTTGCGCAATAGTTGGTTGCGAAAAATAGAAGTTTTCGCAACAGTTGGTTGCGAGAAGTAAAGTTTTCGCAACTGAGGGTTGCGAAAAGTAGGGTTTTCGCAATAGTGGATTGCGAGAAGTGGACTTTTCGCAGCTTTGGCTTGCGAAAAGTGTAGCTTTTCGCTACAGTAGCTTGCGAAAAGTTTTGACATTCAGTAGTAGTTTGAGGCTGTTATGTGGCATGTAATCTGATATGTATATGCTATTTGTTATATGTTTATAACTCTGTTATTGATGTAAAAATCATGCTATGTGAAATTATAAGGACTTATTTATGAGTCCGGAGCTGTGATCAATTATTGAGATGATAATCCCCGATGCTAAATGGCAAAGTAGGGATAACCGTTGAGATTAATATTCTGTACTTAGAGATATAGAATATAGGTTGAAATTGTATAGCTTTAGTATACAATAGAATGAGTGTTGATACACATTTATTTTGTGGCGTTGGCTAGAAATTTACATCTGGTCTAGTGGGCATAAAGTACGGTGTAATGAGAACCGTTTACTAGCCACGGACTGTTGAGATGTATTTCTAGTTGTTGGAGTGAATCTTGAATCATCTGTGAGGGTCTCTGGTGGTTGTTGATCGCGATAAAAAGGAAATCTCATTTGAGAGACCAGTGATTCAAGATGGGGAGGAAATGAAATGAGGAATGGAAGACTTGGAGTTGTAATTCCCATTTCAAACGAAAGATGAGATATCTTCATTGTTGAGAAATTGTAATCTTAATTCAGAAAGAAGCAGGTTTGGAAACTGCAATTTCTGGGAGTTAGAGTTATTTATAAGTCCGGTAGGATTTATAATAATTCTCGTTGGTAGTATGATGACTAGATGAATTAGTCATAAGTAAGGAATGGGTGGATTCCGATGATTGATAAGAGCTTGGTATGGTGAGATGGTTGATAACAGGTTTGATATATCTGTTAATATTTAGTTGTTAAATTTTAATTTAATTTGGATAATCTCACTAGGCGAAATCCTAATGTTTCAAATTAAATTGTCTTACCAGGTACAGGCTCTGGGAAATAGTTTGGGAAGTGAGACTTCAATTGGAGGAAATCAGACTTGGCGATAACGAAGGATCAGGATATTCTTTTGATGACTTTTGGGACAATCCTTAGATAATCTATTTGATCTTATTGTGATGTATAATTAGATTGATCAGATTATTTAAGTTAATCTACCTTGTGTATATATAGAAACTTACTTATGATCCTTTGGTTTATAAAAGTCTGATATTTTGATGATCATAACGCATGTATTTTGAGGTTTAAATTGGCCCTGAATTTTAGGGTGTTACATAGTTTATATATATATGTACAAAAAGAGAGAGTGAAAAAAGTTGTAAGAGAGAGTTGTTCTTCATTTCATATATTGTAAACTCTTCTCTTTATCAATCAAATACAAGGATTATTGCTATTATTGTTGTTACTTGTTATATCTGGGTTCCTACAATCTCTATCTCATAACAGATCTAGACCAAGCTGCATCAATGAGAAAAATAGAAACATCTCGAACCCAAATTGCACCACTCAAGTTCCAAAGATGGTTGTCCATGCAGTGCAACAACTTCTTAATTAGAATCTTTCAAAATATTATTAAGTGGTTGATGATGGTTGATTCAAATACAATTGACATTGTATGATTAAATAAACAATGAGAATATTATGAAATATGTATTAATGAACTTGAACCTGTTGTGTATTTGAGCAACTGTGCTACACGTCTTGGGTTTTTTCGTTTTCCATTTACAATAAAATTTCACATCTCGTTCGCCCGTGCATTGCACGGGCACATTGCTAGTATATATATATATATATATATAGGGTCAGGTTCAAGGGAAAACCTCAAAAAACAGAAAACTGAAGAACACCCTAGGAGCCCTTCATCTGGACAGTTAAATAGTTGACTTTTTTGGTTTTATGCACAAATGCATGTTACAAATAACCTGTATGCACTGTATGCACAAGTGCATACCGTCCAGATGAAGGGCTCCAAGGGTTTTATAAACGGTTGTTTTTGGCTTTATACGCGGTTTTGGAACCACGTATATGGGCAGTGTTTGTAAAGGTATCTGAATTTATACGCGGTTCCAAAACCGCGTATAAAACTCAACTTTTATACGCGGTTTCAAAACCGTTTAGAAAAGTAATATTAACCGTGTATAAAAGTCACAATCTTACACGGTTTTTAGATGAAACCGTTTAAAAAAGTTCTACTAATTGTTTATAAAAGTGTCAATCTTACACGGTTTTTTGCCAAAACCGTTTACAATTGTAATAATTTTCAACGGTTTTCATAACAAACCGTGTATAAATGTAACCATTTTTAAAAAAAATGCAAACATTTGTACACAGTTTTTTACTAGAACCGTGTATAATGAGTTATATTTATATTTTTAATATTTTCCTCAATTTTGTTACTATCCATTATTCCAAATGTTGATGAAGCTGCAATATATCCGATAAATTACATTTCTAAATACGACTCCAATTGGAATAACGAAACATTTCAAACCCAAATCCAAATACAAAAATCAACTAGACAAGTAAGTGTAGCATCTCAAAATAACCATTAACCATTAAACTTTAAAGATTGTCAACTAAAATGTAACATCTCAAAGTAACCAACATTCTAATACATTTTATCGTATAATCAACTCTAATAGTTCTTAAAACAATCCCCCCATTCATTACTACATTTTACCATCTTTCATGCGCTTCAAACTAAACAATCTCGTGATATTGCAAGTCATCTCCTCTACTTGTGGAATTGCAATGGGAGTCGTGTATAAAGTTGTAATCGATGTATGTTTTTCATATCACAATACATGTACAGAGGATACAATATATACACAGTGATTAGCAACTAATTAGGAGGAGAAAAAGGAAGGTGATGACCGACAATAATGGGTCAAGATACACATTGAATATTAATTATTGAGTGGGAGTAATTTCCTCCTTGATTTTAGTTATATCGTTAATACGCCCCCGCAAGATGGAGGCTCCGTCGGAGACTCCAATCTTGGACCGTAATGATATGAATGGAGCTCGTGTTAAAGGTTTGGTGAGGATGTCCGCAAGTTGATCTTTAGAATGCACATGGGAGACACACAATGAGCCATCCGCCACTTTTTCACGAACAAAGTGATAGTCCAAGGCTACGTGTTTCATGCGAGAATGGTAGACAGGATTTGCACAGACGTAGGTGGCACCCGTGTTGTCACAATATAAATGCGGTGCGTCGGTTGATGGGACACCTAATTCGAGTAGGAGATTTTGTACCCATGAAAGTTCAGCAGCGGCGTTAGCAAGAGCTTTGTATTCAGCTTCGGTAGAGGAGCGAGATACCGATTTTTGTCTTGCGGACTTCCAAGAGATGATGTTGGAGCCCATATATATGATGTATGTCGTGGTTGAGCGACCTGCGGTGGTAACCCCACCCCAATCCGAATCGGAGAAGGCACTCAATTTCAGTTGGGATCCCCGATTAAGAAATAGACCATGGTACATGGTGCCTTTTAGATAGCGTAAAAGACGCTTTAAGGCTTGCCAGTGGGTTTGTTTGGGTTGGTGCATGAACTGTGAGAGTTTGTTGACAGCAAAAGAGATGTCAGGTCGAGTGAAGGCAAGGTATTGTAGGGAACCAACAAGTTGGCGATATGGAGTGGGATCCGCATCGGGAGTGTTGTCGTTTAGAGTGAGAGTTTGGGAGGAGCTTAACGGAGTGGAGACCGTTTTAGCACCATCCATGCCATGGCGAGTAAGAAGATCACGAATATGAGCATGTTGAGACATGAAGAGACCTGTGCGAGTGGAAATGATATCTACTCCCAGAAAATGACTAAGCGGACCAAGATCCTTGAGTGAGAATTGTGTTGCAAGAGTGGTGATGAACGAGCTAAGAAAGGATGAGTCATTTCCGGTGAGGATAATGTCATCTACGTAGACGAGGAAGTAGCATAGGACCTTGCCTTGACAGTAGATGAATAAGGAGGCATCGGCTAGGGACTTATGAAGCCGAATGTGGTGAGGAACGTTGTGAGAGCGGTGTACCAAGCACGTGGTGCTTGCTTGAGGCCGTAGATAGATTTTGTTAACTTGCAAACATGGTTCGGGTATTGAGTGTTGGTATACCCGGGGGGCTGAAGCATGTATACCTCTTCTTGGAGTGTCCCATGAAGGAAGGCGTTGTTGACATCGAGTTGACGGATCGGCCAATGTCGAGACAAAGCAATTGAGAGAACGGTGCGAATTGTTATGGGTTTGGTGACAGGACTAAACGTGTCAAAGTAGTCTTTCCCGTACTGTTGAAGAAAGCCTTTGGCGACAAGTCGAGCCTTGTATTTAGCTATGGAACCATCGGTGTTGCGTTTAATACGGAAGATCCATTTACAACCGATTGGGTTGTGAGCAGCTTTGGGTACGAGTTCCCATGTTTGGTTGTGAATAAGGGCGTTGTATTCCGCATCCATAGCTTTACGCCATAGCGGGTCCTTCGATGCTTGAAGGAAGGTGGCGGGTTCAAGAGGTTGAGAGAGAGGATGTAAAGTGGTGTGGTTAACATAGTTTGGACCAAAGTACTTGGGGTTCTTCTTTTTTTCACGTGTTGCTTTTGTAGGGAAGTGAACAGGAGTGTTGGATGGTGTCGTGGGGTTTGTGGAAGAATGAGAGTTGGTCGCTATTGATGAAGGGATTGTGGTGGTAATCGATGGTGAAGATGGATTTGGAGGAGGGGATGAGATGAGGGTGGATGAATGGGAATTGGTGGAGTGGGCTGGTTGGTTAATGGGAGTAGGTTGGCCCACTGGAGTTACTGGGCTGGAGGGAGTATCGTTGGCAGTGGTAAGAGAGCTAGAAGATGGGTTTAAAGGTGAAATGTTTGGTAGTGGAGGAGATTGTGAATTGATTTGGACGGTCGATGGGATGGGTTGGGTGGGTGGTGTGAAGGTGGTGAGTGTTTGGGCTAGGAAATCATCAACTGATGTGGGTTTGGGAAGTGTAGGTGGAGTTGAGTGGAACGGGAATTGAGTATCGACAAACACTACATGGCGGGAGTAGTACAGTCGATTCGTGGTTGGGTGAAAACATTTGTAGGCGGACTTGTCAATGGAGTAGCCCAAAAAAATGCAAGGGTGGGAACGAGGTTCAAGTTTGGACTTCGAGTAGGGTCGAAGCCAAGGATAGCATAGGCATCCAAATGGTTGAAGTTTGGTATAGTTGGGTGTGTGGCCGTAAAGGATTTGATAGGGACTTTTGTTGTTTAGAGTGGATGTCGGAAGTCGGTTGATTAAATAAACCGCGGTTTGGAACGCATATGTCCAAAATTTAAGTGGAAGACAAGCATAATGAAGTAATGCAAGGCCGGTTTCAACTATGTGTCGATGGCGACGTTCGGCAACACCGTTTTGCTCGGGTGTATGTGGTGGTGTGGTGTAGTGAGAAATACCGACTGATTGTAGATAGTGAGTTAAGCCTTGGTATTCTCCACCGTTGTCACTAAATAGAGATATTATGGGTGTTTGAAAATATTTTTCGACTAGTGATTTAAATTTTGGAAAAATGGTGGAAACATCGGATTTGTTTTTGAGTGGATAAAACCAAATATATTTGGAAAAATAATCCACAAATACCACGTAATATGCGAGACCATCAATAGACTTTTGTACGGGTCCCCAAACATCCGAGTAAAGTAATTGTAAAGGTTTGGTGACCGTAAATGAATTAGAACCAAATGGTAATTTATGGCTTTTATTAATGGCACAAGATGAACAATGGAAGTTCAAGCTAGATAAGGATCTAAAATGAAGTCCTAGGGCTTTGCAAATGTGCTTGAAAGTGCGGATGGACGGGTGTCCAAGTTTATGATGCCAATTGATTGGAGATGATACTTTGGTGCTATGGATGCGCGGAGTGGTTGAGTAGTTGAGGTAGTAGAGATCATTGATGTTCTCCCCCCGAATGAGAGGCGCCCCCGTTTGCAAGTCCTTCACAAAAAAATAGGAAGGAAAGAATTCAACCGAAACTTTGTTAGTCCGACATAATTGAGCAACTGATAAAAGATTAGTTTTAAGTTTAGGAACACAAAGGGTATTGGAAAGGGAAAGAGGACGAATGGGTGTGTGAATGTTTGTATTGCCGGTATGTGTGATTGAGAGATTTGTACCATCGCCTAAGTATACTTCGTCGGGTCCCCCATAATCTGAGATTGAGTGTAACAAGTTCCGGTCCGAAGTGATGTGGTGCGACGCACCGCTATCGACAAGCCACGGTTGTGGTGAAACAACGTTGTGATGATTCGAGTGTGCCATGTTGGCCACCGGTCCAGTTGTTGCGGTTTGAGCCGGTACATTATGATCCTTAATGAGTCGTTGAAGCTTGCGGCAGTCTCGTGTGTCATGACCTGGGATTTGACAATAAAAACAGAAAGCGTTAGCATTATAAGACCGGTTGTTGGCTTGTGGTGGTGGCCGATTTCCACGATAGGTAGAGGGTGGTCGGGCTTGTCGACTAGTGTTTTGTTGTTGCTGTCGGGATGGGCCTTTGGAGGCTTGGCGCTGCGTGAAGTTGGCAGTGACGATGGGCTGTGGGATGGCTGTTTCGGTCTCTTGGAGAGACCTCTCGAAGTCAACAAGTTTGTCGAAAAGTTCCAGAAAGGTAATGGGTTGTTCTCGGACTTTAAGGGCTGCTGTTAAAGAGGAGTATTCAGGGCCAAGTTGACTTAGGATATGGACCATAAGGTCCTCATCGCTTATTGGGTTTTGGACAAGGGCAAGTTCATCAGCCATCGATCTCATGTCATGGAGAAACTCAGAAGCGGATCGATTTCCTTTGGGGTTTTTGGTTAGCTTTGTTTTGAGGGAGATGACACGGGACCGAGATGTATTGGCAAAGCTAGTTGCAAGGCGAGTCCAGGCATCTTTCGCAGTCGGTGCGGAAGCAATGATGGGTTGAATGGTGTCCGAGCAAGAGCCGAGAATGGCACTAAAGATCACTTGATCTTGTTGATTCCAGATTTTGTAGTCGGGATTGGTTTTGTTGTCGGTAGTGGTTTTGGGCGGGGCAGTGATGGTGCCGTCTATAAACGCATCAAGTCCGAGTCCAACTAAGGTGGACTGAACTTGTCGTCTCCATACCGGAAAGTTTGTGTTGGTAAGGCGGATGGGAAAGTGGGTGGTGGCGGTAATTTGAACGATGGTGGAGGAGGAAGCCATGATGTCAAGGCTGGGAGCAGGTGGCCGATTGGTTGCGGAGGAGGGTGGATCGGAAAAAAAGGAACCGTTAGGTTGAGAGGGGCTCTGATGCCATATAAAGTTGTAATCGATGTATGTTTTTCATATCACAATACATGTACAGAGGATACAATATATACACAGTGATTAGCAACTAATTAGGAGGAGAAAAAGGAAGGTGATGACCGACAGTAATGGGTCAAGATACACATTGAATATTAATTATTGAGTGGGAGTAATTTCCTCCTTGATTTTAGTTATATCGTTAATATCGTGGTCATCCATGTGTCCTATATATAAATTTGAATGTAGGTGTTATTATAAACAAAATAATGTGTTATGTTGAATATATAAATAAAATGAATGAAATATAAGCACATACCTTGAGGACAAAGCATATTGTTTATGCATCACAAATTGGAAGATTTGCATCGCTACATAGTAACCACACTCTCAACCATCTTGTTGTTGATTACACTAAAGTGTAAAGAAAAGAAAAGTTGTAATTAAACAAATTAAAGTACGAAATAAATTGTTGGGATATATAATTATACCTTGTTTAATCTCCATGCAATCGAAGTGTTGACTTGAGAAGACCCTATGGCATGATTGTATTTTGTAATGGTCCTAAATGAAAAATAACAAAACATTAGAATGCATCGGTTTGACGGGACCATATTTTATAGGGATGGTCTCGGACCGGTTAGTGCCCATCTCTAGGTAAGACCATGAGAGTGTGTGCATATGAGCACCAAGTACCAAAACAAGTAAGGCAACAAGAACACACATGAAGAATACCTTAATCAAATACCCACATAACAAATTAGAATGCATCTTTTGCTCAATACACACAATACCAACACTTCAACACAAATAGGTTGCATAAAGAAGGTCTGAATCAGGAGTAAATCAAACCAAACTAAACAAATCAAATATACCCTGTATGGAATGTCTCAAAATAAATACATCATTTCTCTATTTGGTACATTTTCTATTCAAAACAACCTCTATGCCCAATGTGAAGTGGTCAGCAAAGTAGAACGTAATAGTCAAACTATAAATCGAGATGATACCTTATCAACATAAGGGTGATTAGATAATAGCAGTTCCTCCATCATGTGAGAGTCATGTTGACTTTTATTAATCACTGCAAATGACAACATGAATGGGAAGTGAACAAAGAGAAAAGTGCATATGTTTGCTAGTTAGAAAAACACAACATGAACCCAAAATTATAGTTGATCATCACTAAATAAAATCAGCAAATAACTGAGCACTAATCAAACATTCTGATTTCACTCAAATTCACCCAAAGCATATGTCAAAACTAATCATATTCATGCACTCAAACAAAATGAAAAAAGTACCTTTAAAAGGGGTAAAAGCATCTCACGCCAAGTATTTAGTTAGTTTTTAACTATATGCATACACTCTTATAAATAGAGATTAAAAACTAGTTTGAAAGGTGAAAAACACCTCACACTAATTTAGGTAGACTAAAAGGTGAAAAACACCTCACACCAATACCATGAATTTTAGTTGTAATGATAAATAAAGGGTGTTAATCTGGAAACTTAATCAATACCTTGAAGCTGCTGTTTTCCAGGTCTGCACAGTCCCTGGACTCAGATTTCAATAGGTTCTGTTTTACGACTCGAACCTAAGGGTTTCAGTCTGATCCAACCATGGCCAAGAGTCGTGGGTTTGAGCCTGCACCAAACCGAGATATGCAGGTTTGGAATCGTCTATCCAACAGTCATTTAACTACTAATTTTAGGTAAATCAAACCCAGATATCGAGATTAAACGTTAAGGTGATCGAGTGCAACACAAATACAAGCAAAAATACATCAAATCCTTGCCTTAATCAGATCTGTGGGTCTTCCAATTCCAGAAAATGAGAGAGAAATAAATCTTCTATGATAACCTCCAAGCTATAGGACTTTTATATGGCTAACCAGTTATCTCATTACGTGAATAAAATAAGCAACTATACATGAGAATTACTAAAGAAGTTACGATTGATTATGAAATAAAAGTGTAAAAAGCCACCAAGCCTGTAAGTCAAGTACACCATGTATCACCAAAAGAATTAAACTACAATGCAGTACCTGGGAGTTTAAACGAATATGATGTCATTAGAACTCAACATAAATACAAGGGAACAACCAACTAAAATCTTTAATCAACGATTTTGTTACCTAAAAATAAACTGTTCCATACGTAAAATTGAAGGAAAAAAAGCGTTAATCTAATAATGACCAATCAAGAAGAAGAAAAAATCACACAACATGGAAAACATTAATTTGACGATTACCTTAAGAAAAATCGATACAAAATAGCCCAATGTCTGTTCCATACGAAAAAATGAAGAAGAAAAACATTAATCTATATTGATTGATAAAAAACACAGAAGATCGAAAGCATGGAATCGATGATTACCGTGATCGATTCAAACAGGAAAAGAGGTATTAAAAAGAAGATGGAATGATCTTAAGGAGATAATGCGATTTTCATACCTCACTAGCGTGGGACCCGTGCGTTGCACGGTAGCGTAATGAAAATAAATTTTTAACTATTAAATGAAATGATTTGTCATGTAAATAAGTAGTAACTATTTAACCCAATTGGATCAAAATTTCGATCAACATTCAAGATTGTAAGTTGTCATCTTCTTCTTTATATGATCATTTTCTCCTCTAACTTTTTACTTCCTCACCAATATGAAACAATCAGGATCTCACCACAATTCACCATTTGATAAATACTTCATTCTCATAGAAGTCATTCTTGGTGATAGAGCACTTTCTTATCTTCTCCCCTGCAAATGGAGGAAAAGAGCGAGCCATATTTGGTTTCTGTATCTTATCTGAGTGGTTGAAAATATATTGGCTGGTTTAATTTATTTGTGGAACCGGCCGGTTTTGTTAAAAAGAATTCATAGAAAAAACAACTGAGTAATTAGACCATTTTCATCAGGCAAGACAACAGTCCTTTCTAAAATACCACATCAGTTTTGCAATAACATTTCTTACATTAATATAAGATCAAACTTTTTTCTAAAGTGGTTTCTACTACCAATATTATTATATAATGAATAAGTAATGAAAAAAATATATAATAAACCAATATTATAAAATAATCGTATTAATTTATTAAATTTAGTGGGTCCACATCTTGCTAAATTAGCAAAATCTTTCTAATTAGCAAAATCTTGTTATCTACATGACATTGTCATATTATCTTGCAAGACCTTATACAGGATGGATGTGGATGTTCTTACTATGTTTATTATATTGGTTTAAAAATAACATTTATTAAAAACCCTTGCATTTGTTTTTTAATTTTATGCCAAACTGATAAATTGAAATAATTTTGATTTTGAATCTATAAATTTTTATGGGAAAAGACCTGGGTTATTTGATTGGTATTCTATTAAGTTTTATATGGATGAATGGATAAAACTGTTTGTGTAGATTAATTTGTTTATATATTTTAGGAAGGTTTTTTAGAGAACTCTATATAGATGGAAGTAGTTTTTTTAATAAAAAATGACACCTTTAAAAAGAAAAAGAACTTAGCTTCTTACATAAAATTATCTCTTAAATATTTACTGAATAAACCATTTTCTATTCTATTAAATTATTATTAAATAATCATATATAAGTAACTACTAACCTGAAATATCATTTGTATCTATTTTGGGCAATTAATTAAATATTATTAGAATAATAAATGTATTACGGTTGTTTTAAATGTAGACTATTTTTATTAATTAGTATTTCATTTGATGAGTTATTTTGTTCGACCCATTAAAATACTCTAATCACTGATAGATATTCGCTTAGTTATGTAAACAAAATATTCACCACAGTATAAATTTTGATGGGTTTTTTTTTCTATTCTGAAAAGAAAATTTTGATAGTTAAAACTTGAGTTAAGATATTATTTTTCACTCAAATTTTAAATTTAAATTAAATTATTATTTTTGGTTAAAAGAACTAATGTTTCGTGTTTATATTTTATGTTCTTTTACAAAACACCAAAGACTCTTGAGACATTTTTTATTTTAAACAAAAATTATAAATAATGAAACGAAACTTAACATACCCATCTGAAAAAAACAAAATATCTTCCTAACAATAAAAAATGATAGAAACATATATCCTTTCAAATTGTTATAAATTTAATCTTCCACATATTTAAAATCCTTTTATAGTAGCAATGTACTGTAAAAATATAGAGTATTATTAAGGAGACCCAAAATATTTTTTTTTGAAAAGCAATCAAGACAAACTTCCATTACCAACCACCACAATTACAAAGTCATTCACTGTACCCAGAAGCATACCAAAATGGAAACCTGCACCATAGGGGTTGCAAGGCGCAACCACAGCAGTGTTACAAAATAAAACATAAATTAAATTACCCTTAGCAGCGCGCTGGGACTTATAGAGCACTGAACAGGCAGCTGAATAAGCCGTTCCAGCATCCGGACAGCCCGCTGCCAAAACTTTCATCATGTTACAACCTGTTCGCTGTCCGCCACTCTGCACCTTAGCCTCCACGATCGACCACTTCTGGGCTATTAGACAGAATCTGACCAAGGGCTTAATGACCATATACAAAGAATTACAGCAAGTATGAATTGAGACTCAATAACTTCAAACCCACCAGGTCGACTTTTCATCCTTGATAGCAATATTATCCTCTGCATATTCTTGCCAAAGCTTATAGAAATTAAACGAACCCAGTTGCGTCAAAATTCTCAGCCTACTACCAGAAGACCTTATCTTCATTAAGAGGCCGTTTACTAAACGCTTATAATGAGCCTCCCAATATTGGGAGGTTCATTACTTCAATTAGTCCCCATGTTCCTTGAATGGATCTCTTAGTTGTTGAGTTCGGTAAGTGCTTACCGGATCACTTACCTTATCGGGTAAACATGGCAAGGGCCGAGAGTCTTGGCCAGTAAGTATGGATGACGACTCTTACCAGGTAAGTGTTTACTGGGTAAAACGTTGTATGTGATGCCATATTGCGAGTAGAATCTTACCATGTAAAGTAAGCGAGAGTGTTGACTATTATTGGTAAACAGGTAAGCATTTGGCTAAATGACCCCTAAGTCTTCAACGCAATCAAAGGTACCAGTCCTGTAAGCAGAACAGAAAAAGCCAAATTAAATCACGTAATAGAAAATTTTGTTTACATCTGCATCTTCTGAATGCAACTGAACCAAATAAAGCAAAGAAGCAAACCATATTAATGCAACATGGAAAGGACTTGTCAATGGCGTGTAGCTCAGTTGGTAATGGGTGGATGCATCTTTGTACAAAAAGCAGAAGGTCTCGGGTTTGAACCCAAGACAACCCATAGCCACAACCGTTGAGTGAGTCAGGTATGCCCCCCACATTATGGATAGGCAGCCGATTGTGGGCCGGTTGGGGTTGCCGGTATCAACCTTTTGTACAAAAAAACATGGAAAGGACTTGCACATAACCTCACTCCTGCTCCCTTGTACCCACACCTTCATAGACCAAAAAGAGAGAGACGACCATATAAGATCACAACAAAGAGATGCACCAAAACGGAAGCCAAAGAATAACATTATACAAACACAAACTCAACAACCAAGATTGAACTGCAACTTTACCAGACTTTAAACTGAATTAATTAATTGATTTCCAATAAAGGATTAGAAGAATTGTCAACGCAAAGGTAACAAATTGGAACCAAAATTCACCAACCACTTATTCGAACATAGCCGAAAAAAGCTTCCACCAATCAACTTCTGAAAGCAACATGTATAAATCCAATTGTAAAATATAATCTATTAAAATAAGTAATTATAAAATAAAAAATGAAAAGTTTTAGTAATTAATGAGGACATTTAATATGTGACTTTTATTTAAAGTAAATCAAAAATCTAGAAAAATAGATAAATGGTCATGGAAGCCTATGCTTAACCCTCACCCTACATTCTCATTTATATATATATATTGATTGGTAGCCTACTAAAAGATAAAAAAAATATTGTTTATTAAATATTTGTCTAGGTAAACGTTTACCAAGTTACATTATCTTACCGGATCAATATGGCAACGACCAAGAATCTTACTCGGTATGAACGAAAACAATGACCAAGAATCTTAGTCGGTAAGAGCGAAAACAATGGCCGATAGCGCTAACCCAAGCGGTTTGCCTGCACTAACCCTTATTACCTGCAAAAAGTACAAATTGATTCAAAGTGTATCCTTAAACTAAACCCTTACGGTTAACATAACTTGACTCCCATGACCCTGTGCTAACCTGCTAATGAGACCAGTTTTGCCTGCACCACCTGGACCATCTCAAAACTTTTCTTCACAGCATATGTTAAAAGTTAAAACAAAAGATCTTCAAGTTTTAGCCATATCCCTAACATAATATAAGAAAGAAACTAAATACTTAAGCACCCGGAAACCGACTATTCCATTGTATTATTCATGATGAATACCCCTAAATATTCAAAATATTCATTATGAATAATTTCCGTGATCATCATGATTAATACATGAATAGTTGGTTCCTAGAATTATCAAAATATTCACAGTTTTCGTTCGAATCTGCCCCTATACATATACCATATATTTATACGAAATAATTTACATAAAATACAATACACCATTTCTTGAGGATGTTATATCTTCATATCTTTACTAAGCACCACCAAGGTCCCTAAGCCGTTTCAGTTCAGGCAATATGACTGAACCAAGGTCAGGTCTATCCTTCTTTCTCAACTCACAGCATTGCAGAGCCATTTTCGCCAAATATAGCGTGTCATCAAGCGGCCAATCAGTCACGGCTGGATCAAGCACTTTTAAAAGGTTCCCTTCTTTGATGGCCCTCAAGACCAAGTGGGTTAACTCTTTGCAGTAATAATCTGTAATAAAATCACTCCAAACGAATATATATCGGATTTTTTACCCAGTAGCCCTGTCTATTGATATTCAGGGTCGATATAACAAAATGTCCCAGCAGCGGCGGTCATGTGATATTGGGTGGCATCATCAGCCACTTCTGGTGGGACCAACCTGGCTAACCCAACATCACTGATCTTGCTCACATAGTTTCGGTCCAGGAGAATGTTGCCAGGTTTAAGATCACGGTGCACCAGTGGCTGGGGTCTGGTTTGATGAAGGAAATAAAGAGCTGTTGAATAATTGAAAGAAACGTATATGGGTTGAGTTTGCATGGTGGAGCAGAAGCTATGCTTGTGGTATTTATAGCTAACAGAGGAATGTATGTATGCATGTGTTAAATTACGTAAATGGATATATGAATGAATATTCAATAGCTCCTCTTAATTATTTATTTTTATATTTATTTCATGAAAATGCAACATTTTTTGGTTTGAATTCTATTTCATATAACATATTATTGTTGTGATACAATCAAGTTATAAAGAATATGCAGGAAGATTGCTGCACAAAAGGATATTCATATATTGACAAATATCATAAACATGTATGTTTCATACTATATTACAATTGACCATACGTACACATATATATATACAACAGTAGACCGACAGTTATAACTGCCAACCAAATCTGTTAAATCTAACTGTAACAGACTTCTATAAATAACTATAATATTAACTGTCTAGGTTAGACTTTTAACATTCCCCCTTAAGCTAGACAGGACATACTCCAAGCTTTCCTTTCATCTTCATAAAGTCACCGACTTTCAAAGCCTTAGTAAAGATATCTGCAACCTGATCACCTGTTTTGCAGAAAACGACTTCGATCTCTCCAAGACTTACCAACTCACGTATAAAGTGGTACTTGATCCGTATGTGTTTACTCTTTCCATGAAAGACTGGATTCTTCGTAAGTGCGATTGCCGATTTGTTATCACAATGAATCGGTGTTGATTTTTCTTGTGGAAGTTGTAGTTCACTTAATAATCCTCTCATCCAAATTACTTGACATCCCGCAAAAGTGATTGACATATACTCGGCTTCTGCCGAAGACAAAGCAACTACTTTTTGCTTCTTGGACTGCCATGAAACAGCACCAGATCCCATACTCAATACGTAACCAGACGTGCTCTTGCTATCGTCCATACTTCCTCCATAATCGCTGTCACAATAAGCCAATAACCTTGGATTTTCAATCTTTTGATAAGTAATACCGTGATCAAAGGTTCCCTTGATGTACTTCAGAATTTTCTTCCCTGCTTCCCAATGACTTTTCTTGGGAACTTCCATAAACCTGCTGAGAACACTCACGGCATACATAATATCCGGTCTCGTGGCTGTTAAATACATTAGACTCCCAACTAGACTTCTATAAACACTTGAGTTCACGGTTTCTTCTTTGGAGTCCTTTGTCAACTTCAGTCCAAATTCCATTGGTGTGGAACTTGACTTAGCATCCTCCATATTAAATCTCTTTAAAATATCTAGTGCATATTTCTTTTGTGAAATACTTATCTGATCCTTTCTTTGTTTCACTTCTATCCCCAAGAAATAATGAAGGTAACCCAAATCTGTCATCTCGAACTCAGCCTTCATAGATTGTTTGAATTCTTCTATAAGACTTGGACTATTTCCTGTGAATATGAGGTCATCTACATATAAACAAACAAATAAGAGTTTACCTTTGAAACTTTTGATAAACAGCGTATGTTCATAGGGGCACTTTCTGAAATCATTCTTCTCAAAATATGAATCTATACGGCTATACCAAGCACGAGGTGCTTGTTTTAGCCCGTATAAAGCTTTCTTCAAACGACACACTTTATATTCCTCATTCTTCTTTTCATACCCAAGAGGTTGGTCAATATAAACCTCTTCACTCAGATACCCATTTAAGAACGCCGATCTAACGTCCATTTGATGTATCATCCACCCGTTTTGTGCCGCCAACGAAATCACTAAGCGTATTGTTTCTAAACGGATTACGGGGGCAAAAACTTCATTGTAATCTACCCCATACTTCTGCTTGTATCCTTTTACGACAAGACGAGCCTTATATTTTTCGACATCACCGTTCTCTTTCAGTTTGGTCTTAAAGACCCATTTCACACCAATTGATTTGTAACCACTTGGAAGTTCCACCAAGTCCCATGTATCATTTCTGTGAATAGAATCAATCTCTTGATCCATGGCATCCCTCCATTTTTTGCTTATGGATGCAGTCTCGAAATCCATAGGATCGGCATCTGCGAATAACGCAAAATCAACCAGTTCATCATTATGAATCTCCTAAGTTCTCTCATATATTTCGTTAATTCCTCTAAACCCACACGGTGGTGAATCGGACGAAGATGAACTAACCGAACCGACTGGAGATGATGGTTCCGATGCTACAGGACTCGAGATGGGCGAGGAACCGTGGTTTATATCATTGTTCTCGACATTTGTTTGCGGTCGAATACTTGTCTCTTCAGAAACAACTACAGGAGTTTCTCTTGCTTCTTCTGTCCATTCCCATGACTTTTCTTCGGCAAAAATAACATCTCTACTGATGATCACCTTATCAGTTTTCGGATTAAACAGTTTATAGGCTTTCGAGGCTTCACTATAGCCTATGAAAATGCATTTTTCGGATCGATCATCTAACTTCCCACGTCCTTCATTAGATACGTGAGAATAGGCAATACATCCAAACACCCTTAGGTGTAGGACACACGGTTTAAATCCGCTCCATGCCTCTTGGGGTGTCATGTCTTTTACACTCCGAGTAGGTGCACGATTTAACACATATATCGCACACGATACAGCCTCTGCCCAGAATTTGTCAGGAAGCTTTTTATATTTCAACATGCTCCTTGCGAGTTCCATAAAGGTCCTGTTCTTTCTCTCAGCAACACCGTTTTGCTGCGGTGTGTACAGAATGGACTTTTGGTGTTTGATTCCATTCTCCTTCAAGAAGGTTTCAAACTGAAGAGAGGTGAACTCTCCTCCATTATCGGAACGTAACGATTTAATACCAAACCCACTTTGTTTTTCAACTAAAGACTTGAAATTCTTAAAATTTTCAAATACCTGTGATTTTTCTTTTAAGAAGTAAACCCAAGTCTTCCTACTAAAATCGTCGATGAAGGTTAGAACATATCTGCTTCCGCCTATAGACGTCGTTCTCATGGGTCCACACACATCTGTGTGAACCAGTTCGAGAGGGTTGGATGCTCGCCAAGCTTTGTCTTTCGGAAAAGAATTCCTTGCATGTTTTCCTAACGCACATGCCTCGCATACTTCCTTTACGTTGTCGATGGTTGGTAATCCACGCACCATACGGGCCTTACTCAAATACAACAGTGAACCAAAACTTAAATGGCCAAATCTGAGATGCCAAAGTTTTGATTTGTCCTTAATAATCGCACTAAATGCAGAAATATCTTGATTGAATTTTAACGGAAACATCTTGTTGTTAGTCATCTTGATATTGCTTAATGTGTTTCCGTTTGGATCTTTTATGACACATACCCCGTCAGCAAAACGAACCTCATACTTCTTTAGTATCAATTGTCCAACACTCAAGAGATTATGTTTGAGTGCTGGAACAAAGTATACGTCACATATCCTTTTTGACCCATGGTTTGGGTTCACTAGAATATCACCTTTTCCTTGAACAATATGCTTCTTCTCATCTCCCGTCCTAACTTCACTATGTGAGGTTTCATCCATCGTTATGAAGATTTCTTTTATCCCAGTCATATGGTTACTGCATGCGCTATCAACATACCAAATTTCATCACTTACCGAAGATTGAGAATCACAAGTCATAAACATGGTTTCAGACTCATTAATTTCTCTCTCATGCATGAATCTTGATTCGTTATTTTCTTCGGCTTGTTTCTTTCGACAGAATCTTGCGATATGACCAAACTTCTGACAATGATTACACTGCGTCTGTGTCCACGACTTTCCTCTTCCTCTTCCTTTTGAAGATGACTCTCCTTGAATCATATGGCCCTGATCGTTATTCGCACCCCGCTCACGTCCCCTACCGAAACCTTTGTTCTTCCAAATACTTTTCCCTTTCCATTTATCGTTATAACTCGGTTTGGTAGTTATACGAGACTGGAAGGCTTGATCCACAACAGGTGTATCTTGTTGTTTTATACACATTTCATGGGACTGCAGTGTCCCCAATAAACTTTCCAAGGAGAGTGTTGAGAGATCCTTCGACTCTTCAATCGCCACCACGATATATTCAAATTTTCGTGTAAGGCTTCTTAGTATCTTCTCAACCACTCTCTTGTCTTCCACGCTTTCACCTTTTATTCTCATTTGGTTCACCAGTGTTATTATTCTATTGTAGAAATCTTCAATCGTTTCGGACTCCTTCATCTTTAGACCATCAAATTCACACCTTAGTGTTTGGAGGCGTATCGTCTTTACCCTTTCTTCTCCTCTGTAACATTTGTACAGCATATCCCAGGCATCCTTTGACGAAGATGATGCCGAGATTCGTTCGAAGATCGTTTCATCCACTGCTTTGTAGATGAAAAATAACGCCTTCTTATCATTCTTCTTGTTTTCTTTTAATTCGTTCGTTTGTTGTGCGGTCAAACCGGCCTGACTTGCAGGTTCATTAAGGCCGTTCTCCACCACGCTCCATAGGTCCTGTGATTCGTACAAGACCTTCATTTGGATGCTCCAATGATGGTAGTTTCTCCCATTCAACTTTGGGAGAAGTGGTTGCAAAAGGCTGTTGCTTTGCGAAGCCATACAGACACTAACAAACCAAAAAAAAAACTTGATTTTTTGCAATCTATCCAGAATCGGTAGACAAGGCTCTGATACCAATTTGTTGTGATACAATCAAGTTATAAAGAATATGCAGGAAGATTGCTGCACAAAAGGATATTCATATATTGACAAATATCAGAAACATGTATGTTTCATACTATATTACAATTGACCATACGTACACATATATATATACAACAGTAGACCGACAGTTATAACTGCCAACCAAATCTGTTAAATCTAACTGTAACATACTTCTATAAATAACTATAATATTAACTGTCTAGGTTAGACTTTTAACAATTATTTCAGCGCATATTTTGAAACGAACACTCCATGGGATTGGTGGGGTGTCGTTTTTTCTAAAGAGGCGATCTTCTAAGCTCCATTTTTCCATATATTCGTAAATAAGACAGCCGTATTCTGGGCAGGCACCAAATAGGAGAACCATATGAGGGTGTCTCATACAGCTAAGAACCTCGACCTCTTTTTGGAACTGACTTTGACCTTGTGAGATATCTGGTCTTAAGACCTTAATGGCAACGGGAATGTGATCAAGACAGGCTCTAAAAACAGGTCTGTATCCTCCCTCGCCAATTTTTAAGGAATTAGAGGAGTAATCTGTGGCGATTTCAATGTCTTCGATACTGTATTTTCTATACTGAATGGTACATTGGGTCAAAGTCAAACTAACCATAAGTCTCTTCCTTTCTGCTTCCTCGTGTTCGGCTTTGAGTTCTACCTTTTTTCTCTTTTGGGTCTCGAGTTTTGCAAGACGTTTAGCCAATTGTGCTGCTTCTATGGCAGCTTTGCTCTTCTGTTTCTCGATTTTCACTATATCTCTTATTGCAGCTTCAGCTGCTTTGACTTCCTCGGATTTGAGGTATCCCTCTGCTGACATCCATTGATTGATCTCAGTTGCCTAAAGGAACCCATCAACAGGTTTTGCTTCAATTTTTGTTTTTTTAAACAATAGGACCTGTTTGTGTTTCTCTCATGGAGACATTTAAGATATTAAGCAAGCTTTTTTAGTTATAAAACCTGCCTTTTGTGTAGCATTTGTTGCTTCTTTGCACGCTGAGTGATACATATCCATGGTTCTCTTCAATTCAAGCTCTAATCTCCAGTGCATTTCATCACAATCCAACCCTTCGTCTCCTCTCTTTCCCACGATCTATTGTATTAATCCATCTGCATTAAAAAATAATGCCTAAATAATCAAAACTCAATTCAGATTCAAACCAAAAATGACAAAAAACCCTAAAATTGAGAACCATATAAACAATAGAAAACAAATCAAAAATTAGGGTGCTTGAGTACCTCTTTGTATTCGCAAGAAGCGAAGATAGACTGTGAAACTGAACGCATCCTTCACCCATCTCCATAAATCTAGACAGAGAAAGTAATAAGTACAGTTCAGCTCTATATCATGGACTAAAAAGCTTGGATGAAACTATATTGTTGTGGTAGTAGATGATGGGAATATTAAGTTGGGTATTATCGGGGTAATTCTAATACATTTGAAATCATTTAGGAACATTTTTTAAGAAATCCTATTGGTTGTGCTTCTCAATGACTATGACAAACTCATGGATATATACCCTTGTCTGCAAAAGAGAACCCATTGCTATAATTCCAAATAGTCAGCAAGTTGTTGATATGGGAATTTGTAAAAAAAATTGTATGGTGGATTAGTTTTAAAGAAACTTGAACAACAATAAACCAATAATTGAGACTTGAGAGTAATTTCTCAAGCTTCTGTTGGAATGCAAACCTGTGTGATTCATTTATATTTTGATGCAACAGGATACCATTTTTCTCATCAACCATTAACTTTTTTTTATTCTGGATTGTATTTGTATCATTAGTCTATCGGTACTTATTTGGTGCTATGGTGTTCTCTTGATTATATTAGGGAGGATCTTGTAAAGGAGTGCATAACACATGCTAATGGATTTCAAGAAAATATGATACAAACCAATGTTGGGTATTCAATTTCAAGCAAATAACGCCTAAAATCAAAACCCAATTCAGATTCTAACCAAAAATGAAAAAAAAAACTAAAATAAAAACAAATCAAAAATTAGGGTTCTTGAGTACCTCTTTGTATTCCCAAGAAGCGAAGAAAGACTGTGAAACTGAACGCATGCTTCACCCATCTCCATAAATCTAGACAGAGAAAGTAAACCCTAGTTAAGAAGAAAAACCACTCTCTTCGTGAACTGCAAAAGCTTTAAAAATGGGTGTTTTTTATATATTCTGGTGAAAAACATTAGAAACGAATGAAAAACATTACAAACGAATTGGCATACACTGAGAGATGGAGAAAGAGAGGAAAGCAAACCTGGTGGAGATGAAGGTGAGTTCTCTGCAGTATTTGTGAGCGACTGGAATACGAAAAGACAACCCTAGTCGGTTTGAAGAGGAAACGAATTGGAGCTTGGAGCGACTGAGAAATCAGAAACGAAGCGATAAGACCCGGACGAAGGAGAAAAAAGAAAGGGGGAGCTCTGGCCTGAGTGGGTGCCACGTCAGGACCTTGGTTTTTGTTTTTATATGTATATAGATATAGATTTGGTGAGCAACTGTGAGGGTTGGAGAAGAGAGCAGGGTTGGAGAAGAGAATAGGAGGAAAGTGAGGAGTGGGAAAGTGGAAGAGTTTTAGGCTGCGTTTGGTTCACTGGAATGTTTTTGGATGGAATGGAATCTGTCAAAGGAATTTGACTTTGAAGGAATTGGAATGGAATGTTGTCAGGTTTGACCAGCTGTTTGGTTGACAGAATTGGAATGGAATCTGTTAAAGTAATTGGAATCTGTCTGTTTGGTTCACAGAATTTAGCTTTGGAATTGGAATAAAATTTAAGTAAATGACCAAAATACCCTTTTGTTGATTTTATTTTTTTTGAGTAAATTTGTTTTGTTTCTATATATAATTAAAAGAAAATATTATATATATATATATATATATATAGCCTAGGATTCTTTCTTCTTCACTTCTTCTTCATTTCTTCTTCTTCTTCACTTCTTCTTCTTCTTCTTCACCTCCGGCAGCTGCCCCCTCCACAGCCGTCGTTCACCACCGTCTCCACAGTCGCCGTTCACCACCATCTCGCTGCCGTCGACCTGCTCACTTCACAGCCGCCGTTCACCACCATCTCGCCGCCGTCGACCTGCTCACCACCATCACGCCATAAACAAACCCACGTGAAGAGGTGGGTTGCAGGTTCTTGCTGCCGGCGGTGGGTCGCTGGTGACGCTGTGCAGTGGCCGGCGGTGGGTCGCTGGTGGCGCTGTGCAGTGGCCGGAGGTGGTTGCTGTGGTTCTTGCTGCCGGCATGAAGAGGTGGGTTGCAGGTTGCTGTCGGCGTGAAGAGGTGGTTGCTGTGGTTCTTGATGATCATTGTTGGGGGTAGTATTGTCATAAACTAAAATAGAGATGGAATGGATTTCAATTCCATGACTTTTATGAAGGAATGGTGAATTCCTTAATGGGAGGGAATTCAGGAAATCAATTCCATTCCATTGCAAACCAAACAGCACAATGGAATTTGGTCAATGGAATTGATCATTCCAATTCCAACCAATTCCGTCGGAATCCGCCCAACCAAACGCAGCCTTAGGGTTCTAAAATGCAAAGCGGGAAACGAAAAAAAGGGTGGGAGGGATTAGAAAGTTTTGGGAATTCTAAATAAATTTTAATAGTATTTAAATTGCTTTCTTAATAAATACTATTTATTAAAAAATATTATACTGTTATACAGTACTAGGTGTGAACCGCACGATGCGCGATAACGAAATCTTATAATCAAAATTACATAGTAAAAATTGGATATGTTGTGAATATTTTTTTTTGTGCTATCGTTTACGTGATTCTATAGTTATATTATGTGTGTGTAGAGCATTGTATGAAATATAATGTAGACAGTTTCATGACAAAAAGTAGCATTTAGTATTATGATTCATTTAAAGAAACATGTGAAATGATTGAGTTTTAAGGTAAAGATCAATATATAAAGCAAAGTCCAACATAATAGGTGATGTGTCAACTCACTACAAGTACAACTCTAACCAGATTAGCCGATGCATAATAGTAATTCTTCAACTTTATCCTGCATACAAAAATTAATATATAAGAAGTGTTGTTCTACCATATAGTAATTCTTCAAATAGTGTTTACACTCTTTATTGTAATTGAAATTGTTTAAGGTTAGTGATAATTATTAAATAAATAGTAGGTGTGATTATATGTAAAGGGAGATTAAATAGTAAATGAAAATAATGTTAATGAAGACATCTAAATGATGATTAATATATATATATATATATATATGGTGATGAAATGAATGTAATGGGATTTACCGTTTCAATGTTCGAAGGAATAATGTTGTCAAAAATTCATGATACACAACGTTCATAACCAAGTTATGGTCCTCGATCTCATCATTAACATTAAGAATGGTTAAACCTTCACGTGATGTCACTCGAGAGATAGCAACATATAGTTGGCCATGTGTAAAAACCTATTAGAATATAGAGCAAATAATATAGTTGTAATATTTTTTTAAATGTAAGATAACAAAAAGTAAGTAAAAAGGTAAGTATCGTACTTGTTTTGGGAGAAAGAGGCCGACATATTTTAGTGATTGCCCTTGACTTTTGTTGATTGTCATTGCGAAGCAAGGTGCCAAAGGTAATTGTCGCCGATTAAGCTTAAAAGGCCACTTCGATTCGTTTGGAGCCATTATGATTCGTGGAATTGTAACATTTTTTCCCTTATTATTTCCAGAAATTATGTCTCCACGAACAGACCACGTTCCAAGTAGCGTAATAATCAATCTCGTTCCATTGCACAATCCTTCAGTTTGATTGATATACCGTAGAAGCATAACTGGAGCACCAATCTTTAGATGAATATCATGATTAGGTATGCCACTAAATTTCAAGTTATTCAAGAACTCTGTTGGGTAAAGAAGGTCTTCATCATATGACTGCATACTTCCTTTGCATACATTGTTTGAACTTAAATATGTTCTCCCTTCTCCAGGTATGATATCCATGATGGCTTCATTATGTTCTTGCACCATATCATTTTTTGGTGTGAGAATTGCTCTTTCAGTAAGATATGAAGGATTTTTGTGGTTATCCAAAAGTGACGGATACACCGCATCAATCATGGACTTCATTGGAGAGTCAGATTGTTCTAAACAAATGTCTTGAGGAATCTCGAGTAGCTCGTGATGGGGATGATCATAGAATGAGCCATCACCAATTTGTAACATCCACTTATCAAAAGTTTCAATTTTAGTGGCCTCTAATTCAGAAATGCTTTTAGCCATGAGTCATATTTTGATTAAGCTCATATACTTTGAACAATGGCCATAGATAAGATGAGTTAAGTGATGCAATGACAATATCAGGTCGAGTTCCTTTTGGAATAACCGGCGAAATTTGTCGAAAATCACCACCACATACAACTGTAAGACCGCCAAATGGTTTGTTTGCGCTGTCTTCGTATCGGGAACTCAAAATGTCTCGTAAGCTTTTATCTAAAGCCTCAAAGCAGTATTTATGAGCCATGGGAGCTTCATCCCAAATGATCAATGAAGTTTGTTGGAGCAATTCTGCTACTTGAGTTCCATGTCGAATTTCACATGTTGATTCGTTCGTTAGATCGAGGGGAATGCGGAATCTTGAATGAGCTGTTCTTCCGTTTGGTAATAATAGTGCTGCAATACCAGAAGAGGCAACTGGTAAAACTATTTTACCATCTGATCTAATCTTTGAAATGATGGTATTCCACAAAAATGTTTTCCCGGTTCCTCCACGACCGTGAATGAAAATCGAGTCTCCTTGCTCATTGTTAACAGAGTTCATAATAGCTGTGTACGCCTGCTTTTGACATTGGTTGAGGGAGAAGAACAAACCTTCATGAAGAACCTTTTGTTCGTTAGAATCATAGTCAAGTTCCTCATTCACCAATCTATTTTGTAATTGACGTAACAAATCTTGATTCGGCAGTGGCATTCCGTCAATATCTTTCAAACTTTTTCTCATCTTTAACATGATAGACTCGATTTCAAATAATGTGTAAGCCTCGATTTGTGAATCAGATAAGTCTAGGTTGTTAACCTTGTACTTTCTTCTTTGCATCGTAGCTACATCTTCAGACAATATTTCGTAATGGGTGGTCCATAGCTTAACGGCATCTGCTACTTGACAATGGATCAAAATTGTGACAAATAAATATCGTAATTCATATCCCTATGCCCAAGTTGAGGCTTCTATCAAACATTCACCCCATTCCTTATCATCTTCTAATAGCCCCAATGCATAACATGCTGATTTGAAAGTTGGATATGTTGTACCATTCACTGTACGAACATGTTCAAATGAAGTGCAACCTTTGACGAAGTTTTAGAGCATACGCATGTAAAATTTCTCACCAGCTGAAGGATGGGTGAAATATATTCGACCAATCGTTTTGCCTTTTTTCGTCTTGTCCATTCCTTCTCTTTTGTATTCCAAACCCATTCTGTTGGAAATGCAGAGTAATTGAGCTTTCGTGCATCTGGGTATTTTTTGTTTGTTTCCAACCATTCGGTAAACTTTGTTTTTCCAATACCCGGTTTTGCAAGAACCGCTTCAAGATTATTGTCCTCTTCAAAAATGATGGAATGTTCTCCAGGAAGATGGAAAGGCAATCGTTCCACTGCCGGGTATCTATAGTGAATGTCGAACTGAAATATACACCAACATGCTTCAGATGCAGATATATACCTACAATCTAAATATGTCTTGATTTCATCAAGTTCAACATTTTTTTCAGACGATTCAACTGTAGTTGTAGCTCAATCTGATCCTTTGTGAAGATATTTGAATAGATACTTAATCGCTCTCGAATGATTACATATCTCAACATTGATATGGGCATCAAATTTTACGCACAAATTTCTATTATAAGGAACGACATACCGATTGTCCAATTGAATGTTCTTCTTTGTAATCAGAGCCCCTCGATCTTCTCTTCGATAAATTGGGAATCCTGTAGAGTCAATGGTTGTGTGCATATTAAAGTTCTTTGGGAAATTTTTTGTGCACTTACCTTTGACCATACATGGAGATGATGGATAATGAGTTCCGCATGGACCATGTAGCATAAAATTTTTAACTGCATTATAACCATATGGATCGGTAGCTTCGCTTGGAATCTCCGCACTAATAATTCTATCAATCTCCTCTGACGATGGGTTTTTATATTGTGACCCGAGAAATCACAATATGTGTGCATGAGGAAGTCCTCTCTTTTGAAACTCGATGGTATAAAGACCTGAGAAAATGTACTTGATATTAATTTTACAAATATATTTTATAAATGAAGAACATGACGTTGAAAATGTAAAACTATTGTACTCTATAATTCATAATAATATGTTTGTTAAGTATACTTGCGATAACTTCTCCAAACGGCTTCTCATTTTTCAAATCAAGCATTAGTTGTCTTAATTTGATTTCAAAAACTCTCGATACTATGTCAACTCTATTTGGATCATCCTCTTGTTGAATCATGGCTAGCATCTCATTTATCTCTGGCCATTTTGGATTGCAAGTAAATGTCAGAAATATATCTGGATATCCAGCCCATTTGCACAAAGCCATTGCGTCTTGGTAATTTTGAACTCTGTAGCGTGCTCCACCGGTATGAGATGACGGTAAAATAACAGATTTGCCTACACTTTTTGTTGGTCCCGAAAGGCTTAAACAAGTTTGTAGAAGGGGAGGGGGGGGGGGGGTTGAATACAAACACACTATTTTACTGATAAATCATTAACAATTTACAGCTTGTTGCGGAAACAAGATTAAGGATAAACCTAAATCTAAACAAGTTGGAACACTAAGGTTTTCTTGCACTAAGAAAGATAAGGAGATTACTAATAAAATCCTATCTTGAGAGATTTGAACTTGTCCAGAGTTAGCAAGTTACTTCAAATGAAGTGAGTTCATCTCTTTATATACTGCATGCATTTAATGCAATTCAGTATACACTTTACACGTGTCATCAGTGGATTGGTTGCATGTCATTGACCTTTGATGACAACCTTAGTAGCCGCATGAATGAACAGTGTAGTATCAGAGTGGTTGTACGATTTCAGATTTTCGGAGGTTCTTTTCTGACATTTCGTACGGTGGCGTGCAAGGGAGGTTAAGACAAAAGTACTTTGTACGGAGGACTTCATGATCAGCTTTCGTTGATTCAGCGATTATCATTTACTATTCAGCGAATGATAAAGTTCAGCGATAGCTAAAGTCTTGTACTTGATACTTCACGTTGAGTGGACAAATCTGAGTCTTCGCTGATCCGCATCAGTTCATTAGGAGACTTGTCGCTGGTTCTTGAGCTTGATCTTCGACTTCAGCGTAGAACCTTTGTTGACGTGAATCTTGTCTTCAGGGATCATAAGTAAACAACTAACTTATCAGCGATCACCATAAGGACTGAACAGACTCAGCGATATGGTGAACAGTGTTCGCTGAATGTTTAATCTAAAAGAGCGAGAGTTCCTATCAGCAGTACTGTAAGATCTTAGTACTTATCAGCGATAGTGAAACTCTGATACATATTGTTTACTTACAATTTTCACTAAGTATTTAAGATAGAGTCATTATCAAATCACTGAGGGTTTGGATCAACAATCTCCCCCTATTTGATTATGACATAGCAACAAAGAAAATTGCTATTTATGAAAACATAAGGATAAAAAGAACTCATAAAATATTTGTCCCTTTTACTGTTTTCTGGGATCTTTTCAGTACTGATGGAGTAAAGTACATTCGCTGAAATCTTTCTTTAAATCTTTGAATCAGGTTACAATATGAATAAGAAAGATTACAAGTACAAGCGAAATAAATTACAAGTACTGAAGGATGACTGATACAATAGAGAAAGTGGTGATTGTTGTCAGCCTTCAAAGGGTTCTTCCTTAATGAGAAGTTCATCAAGGGTTGTCTTTTCAGTTGGAATCATCCAGTCAGGAACCTTTTCTCCTTTATTCTTTAGCTTCAGAGCAGCTTCAAAAATCAAGGGTTTTAGGTGTCGTGCCTAAATGTCTTTTCTGAAGTCGCACCAGTAGATGAGATCTCTGAGCTGTTCGATTGGAGTGATTGGAAGCTCAGCGATCCGTTGAAAGCATTTACGTCCGTCGTAGTCAAGAAAGAATATTCCATAAGGATTACTGATGACTTTACCAGGGACGAAAAGTTCACATGGTGGCAAAGAGATGTCAAGGGCAGATAGATCAGGATCAGGACCAAGTACTTCAGCGCGAGAGAAACCAATTCCAGTTTCATTTCGTATGACAGGACCTGAGTTTGAATCTTGACGTTTCTTCTTTGGTGAGCCCCTTTTTCTTTTTGGCTTTAGATCAGGAACAGGAGGAATATCCACACAAGAAGATATCAAATCGATCTGTCTGTTTATCAGCTTTTCGAAATGATCCTTGTACTTAGATTTTGATGGTTGGATAGCTAACCTCATCTCCAGCCATTCAGAGAGACCATACCTTTTTACAGTGTTAGCACGAAAGGTTTCAGATGAGCCATCTTCTCTGAACAGTTTGATGTCAACAATAGGTACTCCGATGGAGGTTCTTCCAGAGATGAATACCTTGTTGATCTTCGCTGGACGATATCTGAAGTGGATTTTCTCTTTACACCAGATCAGGGTGGTCTGAGAAACTTCAGCTTTCTTTTCCACGATCTTCTGGGCTTGTTCCCAAAGCTTTCGTTGGATTTGAATGGGAATACGCTTCAGCTTGGGGTCTTTGACAGATTCTTGAGTGAGCTTGATGGCGTATTCTCTGTCTTTGTCTTCAGCTTCCTTCCTTTCAGCGATGAGGCGTTCAGCTCTCAGATGATCCTGGAATTCAGCTTTTGAAATTCTGAACTTAGGAGGAACTGAAGGTAGTTGATCGCGCCTTAGAATGATTCGCTGATCCTCGAATCCCTTTATCATTTCTTCTCTCCTCTTTTGATCTTCTTCACTCAGCCTTTGAGAATCTGAGGAAGGTCTGTTTCTGTGCGAGAGAGGTTGTTCTTCTGGTTCATCAGTCTCAGAGATTAAATCTAAGACTGGGATTATGTCTTCAGCGGTAGCTGGTATTATTGGTGAAGTCGCAATAGAAGATCCTTCAGCGATATCCTCAAACAGGGGAGAGGACTAGCTGAAACGCAGCGATCTTACAAATAAGAACTGGGTAGAAGAACTTGGGTAGAAAAAATAGAAAAAAATGTGGATGTGTATGGTGTTTGTGGAATGGATAACTGATTGTTCAGAGATGATCAGGGAAGGAAAAATAAGTTTAGTGTACCTGACAAATCGGCTTTGCAAGTAGGATCGCCAGATTATCATCTTCAACGATGCCTTTGTCTTTGCTTTTCTCAGCGCCAGAGGCTGAGTGCTTTGTCTTTGTTTTTGTCTTCTCCCCTGTGGATTCGGTTATCACGATCCCTTTAAGAGCTTTTCGAGGAGCATGTTTGACGACAAAGAATTCGTCATCTTCATCATCATCATCATCATCATCATCGTTCCTTGGAGAGGAGGATGGTTCAGCTTCAGGGATGTCGATGTCTTCGTCTTCTTCTGCTTCGGATTCCTCAGCATCTTCTTCGAGTTGCTCCCCCTCAGATACAGAGGCGAGGTTCTCAGTTCCCTCAGGGTTTTCATCTCCCTGAGGTCCAGTAACTAGATCTTCATTACCCTCTCCCCTGATAGATTCATCATGGGAAAGGTCTTCAGCGCTCTTATTTTGATCTTCAGCGCTCTTCTCCTGTTCAGCGCTCTTCTCCCCCTCTTTCTCATGATGGGCGGGGGAGGAATGAGTAGATTCAGCATTGGTGTTGTCTCTGTCTTCTGGGCCAGAGACTTTCACACAACCTTCAAGCTTAGCTATTCTGTCTTCTAGGCCAGAAATAGCAGACGTGATTTTCTTCAGCTCTTGGCGATCCTCTGCGGTGAATGAGTCCAAAATAGGTGCAGGGGCCGGAGCAGGAGCTGGATTGTTTGCCTTGTTCACCAGCGTCTCAATCATTGTCTTGACAGAACTAAGGTCGGTCTTCACTGAGCCCAAGTCGGTCTTGACCACTGACATATCACCTTCGAGTGTACCAACCGATTTCTTCAGCGTTGTAACCTCGCTGGAAACGGTGGAAACTGACGATTTGAGGTTGGTGTAGTCAGTGTAGATGTCGGAGAGCACTTTGGCAAAGTCGGCGAGAGTTTTATCAAGGTCTTTGATGTCATCAGAGGAGGCCTTCTTTTCCACCACAGCAGTCAGCTTCGTCAGATTCTCTCCAGCGTTTGTTACAGCTGTAGAGTTATTTGATAGACCGGTGGTGAGATCTGTAAGTTTCATCTCCATGGACTTCAGAGACTGGTTGATGTCTCCCAAATAAGGACCTGTAACATATAAGTACTTGTGAACAAAGGAAAGCTCAGAAGTTTCAGGTTTAGTTACAGTGTTTAAGGTGGGATCTGTACCTGCAGGAGCGTTGACGAACTCATCAAAGTTTCGAGTCCCTCCATAGTGTTCCATATCTCCTTCAAAAGTTCCGTGAGGGATGGAGATCTCTGCAGGTCCTTTCTTCATCATTCGCTGAGAAGCTTCAACGGCTTCTTGAATGATGGCATCTCCAGCTTTAACTGGAGGAGTGTCCAAAGAAGTAGAAGGATGATCGAAGGATAAGAATTGGGGTTGGGTTGCAAGTTCAGCGTTGGATTCGCTGAGAAGTACTTCATCAGTCTTTTGAGAGACTAAAGAAGGTAGGGTAGATTCCAAAGTTCTAACCTCAGCGTGTAAGGACGCTGAAGTAGGTTTAGAAGGGATGGCTTGAATTGGTGTGGCAGAGCGTACCACGGAACTTTCCTTCAGCTCTTCAGAATGAGCTGAGGAGTCTTCAGCATGGAGTTGCTGGGGTTGCTCCTTGGTTTTCTTAATCCTTTTGGAATCAAGAGGGGTAAGAGATTGTTTCCTTTTCTTAGAAGGAATAGATTTTGTGGCCTGGGAATCAGCGAGGGGTATAGTCGCTGAAGGAGCCACAGAAAGCGGAGAATTAAGTAGAGTGAGAAGGGTAGAGAGACGTACCTCGTTGGCGACAGGCTTGAAGTCGAGAACTTTTGGGCCAATCTGAGAGAGTTTCAGATCACCCTCTTCAGGATAGCTGTCCTTCAGGCCATATTGAAAGATGGCGCTGATGAATCGTGGGTAAGGAACCCATGCTGGTCGGTCAGCGGCAGAATCAACACGTTGAATGAGGTCTTCATAGATGATGGAGGCCCAGTCAATGTTGAGACCTTTCAGCAGTGCGTAACCCATGGCCTGCTGAGGTTGAGCGGCTTGATCAGAAGATCCGGATTTCGCTGTCATGCAGCTGATCAGGTGAGCGAAAATGAAGTTCATCTCGCTGGGCATCTTGGATTTCTTTATCAGCGTCAGCTTCTTCTCAGGTAGCTTGTCTCTTCCAGTCTCCCAGATGTAACCCATCGCATCAAGGAAAGCAATGATTTCTTCCTTGTCAGCGTGCTTCTTGTGGTCAGGTAATGGAATGAAAGGATTTTCTGAGGTAGCGTTAGGGAATTTCAGAGCTTTGCGGATTATTGCGGGGGTTATCTTGATGGTGCCATACTCAGTATCGCTGAGTATGCAGTCGATGGTTTTATATGGATCTTTGGCGGAGGGTAGGTCGGTGTGTCTGGCAGAGTACCAGAATTGGGATAATAGACGCTGACTGGCAGGAGGTGAGATTGTCAGTGCTGTGTAGATGGGGCTATTCTTCAAAAGATTTACAGCGTCGTCTAGATGGGATACCTGCTTCCGAGGAGGAAACTCGAGAAGCGCTGAGAGGTTGTTTGCCTTTGTCCAGTCTAGTTGATCCAGCTCAAACTTAACCTGAGGAGCTTTGGTGATTTCCAGTTCCTCAGAATCAGCGGAGATGGACTCAGCGGTAACATTCAGCTTTGAAGTTGCCATTTCACTGTATTATCAGTTCAACCAAAGATGTTAACAAATAAGAAATATCTTAATGTGGAAAGAAAATTTCCATTAAGATTTTTCGAATTTTGTCCATTTCATTCAGACAAAAAAGTCTTAATGAAGATTAGGGTTTTTCTTGTTTTTAAAAAAAAAAAACGAATATAACACCCATAAGCCTTGTATTCCAGTTTCTTAAAAGAATGGATACGAAAGAAGAACAAGTTTAAGATTTTAGATTTAAAACTTGAAGAACAACCATGAAATGGTTGTGTTTATAAAACCATGAAAGAAAATGATTTTATTTTTGAGTTCTTTTGTTTGATCTTGTGTAAAACAATGATAAGATCGAAAACAAGTTATTCGCATTTGATAATAGATAAGAACATATTAACCTTGAGTTTGATGAAGAAGATGATGAACAGTTCTTGAAGATTGAGAGCACAAAATGCAACAGTGTTCTTTTCTTGCGGAGAAAGATTGATTCGCGTAAAAGACAAATATAAACTTTGAGAGTGTTTATATAGGAAGAGAGTAGAGAGAGAAAAGCTTGAGCGGGAAAGTTTTTCATCATGACACGGACACGTGTTTGCATTTGATTGGATAGACAACGAAACGTGCAAACGTGTGTCAGAAAAAGAGCGTGCCTGGTGTTATCCGTTGCAATGACGTCACAACTGTCCTTTCACATTCTTTCGTTGTCTCTGAGGTTTTGAAAGAAAAACTCAGGGACTCTTTGGAAAATATGAAGCACTGAATAGAAATATCAGTGAGGGTTTTAAGAAATTTCAAAATATCGCTGTTAAGGAAGAGATATTCAACGATGAAAGAATTTGAAATCTTGCATTTTAATGCGTTTTGTCAGAGAGAGAAAACATACCTTGATATCAGTTTAACCAGATTTATTCAGAGAGAAGATGATGAAATGGATTGTACAAGTTTATTTTATCCGAGAGCCTATACAAGAATGTATAAACGTATCGCTGATTAAATGTGAACCGCTGAAGATTTATCCTTCAAAGTTCAGCATTCCAAGCTCGCTGATGAGAAAGTTGAATCTTGTCTCATCAAGAGGTTTGGTAAACAAATCAGCTAACTGATAATCAGTTGGGATAAAATGAAGTTCTATATCACCATTCATCACATGATCTCTGATAAAATGATATCTGATTTCTATGTGTTTTGTCTTTGAGTGTAGCACTGGATTGTTTGCTATAGCGATGGCACTTGTGCTGTCGCAATAGATTGGAATTTTGGAGAGCTGAAGATCATAGTCTAGTAGTTGATTTCTCATCCACAAGACTTGAGAACAACAGCTTCCAGCGGCTACATACTCAGCTTCAGCTGTGGAAGTGGACAATGAGTTTTGCTTCTTACTTGTCCAACTTACCAGCTTTCCACCCAGGAGCTGACATCCTCCTGTAGTGCTTTTCCTATCCATTTTGCAACCTGCAAAATCACTGTCTGAATAGGCGGTTAGATCGAATCCTGAATCTTTGGGATACTAAAGACCTAGATTCGCTGTACCCTTAAGATATCGAAAGATTCGCTTTACAGCTTTCATATGGGATATCTTAGGTTCAGCTTGATATCGTGCGATCAGACATGTTGCAAACATAATATCGGGTCGGCTAGCTGTAAGATACAGTAGTGAGCCGATCATCCCACGGTACAGCGCGACATTGACAGGAACACCCTTTGTGTCCTTATCAAGTATCAGCGGTGGTGCCATAGGGGTTTTCATAGCTGAACTTTCAGTTAAGTCGAATTTCTTCAGCATATCTTTAACATACTTTCCCTGATTTATAAAAGTTCCTTTTTCAGTTTGCTTAATCTGAAGACCAAGGAAATATGTTAGTTCACCCATCATACTCATTTTATACTCATCTTTCATTCTATCAGCGAAACGAGTACAAAGCTCAGGGTTAGTAGAACCAAATATAATGTCATCAACATATATTTGAACTAAAATGATATGACCTTTTATTTTTCTAAAAAACAAAGTTTTGTCAATCTTACCTCTCTCAAATTTTTCAAGGTGGAGATAAGTAGAAAGAGTGTCATACCATGCACGAGGAGCTTGCTTCAAGCCATAAAGTGCCTTATCCAGCTTATAAACATAACCTGGACGCTTAGGATCTGAGAATCCTGGAGGTTGTTCCACATAAACTTCTTCATTCAGCTTTCCATTTAGAAACGCTGACTTAACATCCATTTGATGTACAGTGAAGTTTTTGTGTACAGCATATGCTAAGAAAAGAGGAATAGATTCAAGTCTTGCTACTGGAGCAAAGGTTTCGTCATAATCTATGCCTTCCTCTTGTCTGTATCCCTGAGCAACAAGACGAGCTTTGTTGCGAGTTACAGTATCATGTTCGTCCAACTTGTTTCGATAGACCCACTTAGTGCCTATCACTGTTTTGTCAGTTGGTCTCCGAACAAGTTTCCAAACTTTGTTTCTTTCGAATTCAGTCAGCTCTTCTTGCATAGCGCTGACCCAGTTTGGATCTCTGAGGGCATCATCTATTTTCTTTGGTTCAGTTAGAGAAATAAAGTTAACAAATAAACAAATATTACCTGCACTTCTACGAGTCTGAATACCAGCGTTGGGATCACCAAGAATTTGATCGATTGGGTGATTTACAGTCCATCGCTGAGCCGGAGCATGCGTCGCTGACTCAGTCTGAACTGGAGAAACTGAAGATGAGGCTTCAGCTACTTCTGGATTATCAGCTAAGAGAGGAATGCTTGCATTTGTCACTTCATTCACTGATTGCTGAGAAATAGATGGAATTTCTGAGACATTTGGATCAACTGCGGGTATAGTGTTTATAGGAACAGCTGAGACCCAAGATGTTTCAGCTTCACTATTCTGCATATTGGGAATGATAGTAGGACCATCATTTTCAGTTGTATGAGCATGAGTAGTGGGAACATCTTCTGAATCACCAAGATGAGAAAACATCCATTGATTCAGTTCTTCTGTATCAGCGTTCGGTTTAGAGTTCGCTGAACGGGATTCGTCAAACGTGACGTGAATAGTTTCTTCTACAGTTTGTCTTCTTCGATTGAAGACTCTGAAGGCTTTGGAAACTGAGGAGTATCCAAGAAAGATTCCATCATCAGCCTTAGGATCAAACTTTCCAAGGGCATCTCTGTTGTTCAGTATGAAACACTGACAACCAAAGATGTGAAGAAAGCTGATTGAAGGCTTTCTCCCATGAAAAAGTTCATAGGCTGTCTTTTTGAATCTTTTGACTATCAGCGACCTGTTTTGCGTAAAACAAGCCGTGTTGACAGCTTCTGCCCAAAACTGAGTAGGCAGGTGAGAATCGCTGAGCATTGAACGTGCAGCTTCAATAATTGTTCTATTTCTTCTTTCAGCGACTCCGTTTTGTTGTGGTGTTCTCACTGACGAAAAGTTGTGAGAAATACCCTTGCTCTCAAGGAAGGAATCAAGAGAACTGTTTTTGAATTCAGTTCCATGATCACTCCTTATTGAGCGAACAGTCATATTGTTCAGAGTTTCCATTTTCCGAACAAAGGTGATGAGTTCTTCAGGGGTGTCACTCTTAGAACGGAGTTAGAATATTCCTTACCAACCGTTTTTAGATCTATAATTAAGCAATTAAAACGTTGATGTACTTCAGAGAGAGTTTCATTCTTACCAGAAATGAAGCTTTCGTATTGTCTTACCAGGTTGATCTTTCTTGAATCCTGGACTTCAGACGTTCCTTCATACTGAACACATATTGTGTCCCACATGGCTTTTGAGGATTTCAGGTTCATGACGGAATGGTAGACTTCGTCAGGAAGGGCCATGGATAGTATGGATCTGGCTTTTGTATCTATAGCCACTTTCTTCTTGTCTTCATCGGTCCAATGATGGATTTCCTTTGGAATCAGCCTTTCTGGAATAGCAGCTCTAGTTGCAGTGGCTGGAACCGCAGGATCAATTGTTACAGGGATGTGTGGGCCGTTTTTAAGATAGTAAGGTATAGTAGGGTCTACACCTTCTAAGAAGAGTGTCATCCTATTTTTCCATAAGTTGAAGTTATCTCTGGAAAATCTAGGGGGTTTTGCAAGAGAACCATTGTCTATATAGTGAGTGTTTGTGTTTGAGTTGGCCATTTTCAGATAATAGCTAGGAAGAGAAATATCTTAGATTAGATCTTGTTTATGAGATTAAACAAATCTGCTCTGATACCACTTGTTGGTCCCGAAAGGCTTAAACAAGTTTGTAGAAGGGGGGGGGGGGTTGAATACAAACACACTATTTTACTTTTCTAAATTCTTTATTGATAAATCATTAACAATTTACAGCTTGTTGCGGAAACAAGATTAAGGATAAACCTAAATCTAAACAAGTTGTAACACTAAGGTTTTCTTGCACTAAGAAAGATAAGGAGATTACTAATAAAATCCTATCTTGAGAGATTTGAACTTGTCCAGAGTTAGCAAGTTACTTCAAATGAAGTGAGTTCATCTCTTTATATACTGCATGCATTTAATGCAATTCAGTATACATTTTACACGTGTCATCAGTGGATTGGTTGCATGTCATTGACCTTTGATGACAACCTTAGTAGCCACATGAATGAACAGTGTAGTATCAGAGTGGTTGTACGATTTCAGATTTTCGGAGGTTCTTTTCTGACATTTCGTACGGTGGCGTGCAAGGGAGGTTAAGACAAAAGTACTTTGTACGGAGGACTTCATGATCAGCTTTCGTTGATTCAGCGATTATCATTTACTATTCAGCGAATGATAAAGTTCAGCGATAGCTAAAGTCTTGTACTTGATACTTCACGTTGAGTGGACAAATCTGAGTCTTCGCTGATCCGCATCAGTTCATTAGGAGACTTGTCACTGGTTCTTGAGCTTGATCTTCGACTTCAGCGTAGAACCTTTGTTGACGTGAATCTTGTCTTCAGGGATCATAAGTAAACAACTAACTTATCAGCGATCACCATAAGGACTGAACAGACTCAGCGATATGGTGAACAGTGTTCGCTGAATGTTTAATCTAAAAGAGCGAGAGTTCCTATCAGCAGTACTGTAAGATCTTAGTACTTATCAGCGATAGTGAAACTCTGATACATATTGTTTACTTACAATTTTCACTAAGTATTTAAGATAGAGTCATTATCAAATCACTGAGGGTTTGGATCTACACTTTTACCATTTGTATCCCCACGATGGACAGCATCCATTAATCCCGAGAACAAATCCGACCTTAGTTGTTGCTGATTATTTCGAATCCACCTGAATCTACCCTCTTCAATTGCCATGTACGCGTCCACCATGTATTGCTGAAGCAATCTCACTGGTTGAAGTAATGTGCGACCCTCATGTAATCGTTGTTGAAAACGAAAACAATAATATTGTCTCATCGTTAACAATTTTCGTTTCTTAGAACTACCCTCTACAATTTGGAGTTTAATGTCTTCTCTGAATCCGTCTTCTCCATAAGGGTGGATCAAAGGATATGACATAAACATGAAACTCGGATGTAGATCAGTAATTCGTTGAAGGCCATTTGTACGATGCTCGACAATGACATCACGTTCAAAATTACTTTCAGTCATGTCACCGACTATCAAACCAGCCACCTCGTTAGCATTAGGCATATTGTAAACGCGCCCGTCTGTGTGACGATTTTTATGATTCTTAGACGAAAAGTAGTATCAGGATTGGAACAGTACCTATCTCTTGCCATACGAAAAGACTTTACTAAAATGTTGTGATCATCCAACATTTTAGAAAGTTCTTGGGTAATTTGTAAATCGATACCATCTTTGCCGAATTGCCTTTGAATGGCATCCAATCTATTAGCAATCTCATTATCTGTATCATAGATATAGAGTTGTGCAAATTGTGGTTTCTTTCCCCTTCCGGGTAACAAAGAACCAATTCTGTGATAATTTTGCCCACTAACTCTATAAACATACGGTCCTTTGCCACGATTAATTGAGGAATCAATGCGCGCTCCGAGAGATGTGAATGCAAACATTGAATTATATGTCCTTATTTCCTTGCGAAACAAAAGACCCTTTTTTCTAGATTCGGGCCCAAGTAGACCAGACAACGTTTTTGGAGGATGTTGAAGTAACGGTACTTGCACTTCTCCTTCTGAACAACAAAACATGAATTTTGGCGTTGCAGTTTTTTTCTTCTTTTCGGTTCGTTCTTCATACCACATAATTGCATGGAAAAACTGGCAAGTATGAGTTGGTTGTCCGATGGTCCATGGTACTGTTCTTGTTGCTGGTAAACAGAAAACACATATAATTTATAATTATCTCTTAATAATATAGTGGTTGCAACTTTTACAACAAACAATTGTAAGCCAATTACCTTGGATGCGGGTTTTTCTAGCATGAACATTTCGGTTTTGATTCTTGCCAATTGAACATGTGCCTACCTCATCTGGTTTGTAAACACTATATGATATTAATTTATTTGTAAAGCAAAATATAAAGTTTTAAATAGTTAATTGGTGGTGTAACATAATCACCTGCTTGTGTTGTAGAGCTCGAGGCTTGATGCAAATTTGAAGCATGTTCATGAAGAGGATGAAATGGTATGCCATTTAAATTATGTTGTACAAACATGTTGAGAGGGAAAAGATGTACACATCGAAGTTTCATGTTGATCCTCATAAAATCTGAGTGTTGGAACCGCCTATCGATGATTGCAAGTCGTCTTCGCAACCTCTTATGTTTGCATATTTGCCTTTTGAAAATGTTCAATGCATGGATAGTCTGCTGAGCACCACGTTTGAATTTCAATTTATGTCGTCGTTCATATCGTGCTATATATGATAATCGTTTTCGAACGTCGTACACTTCGTCCAAGAACTCCATTGTACCTTTTGAAACAGTGGAATAAATTATACACATGTATAATTTTGATCAACCATTATATATTATAATGGTATAACTTAAGTTTTTTTAGAATTATTAGAATATATACATATTTAGATTTACAAAAGTAAAGATATAACAAAATGAATACCAATAAGTTAGATTGCAAAGGAGGCATTGCATCAATGTTTAGTTGTTGCAATGTGTATGAAAAAGTAGTTATAACATGATTTACTGTAACTGTATTCTAAACAGATTCTAAATGAGTGTAAAGAACCCTCTAAACAGATTCTAAATGCTCTCCAAAACAGATCTAAACAACCCTTAATCAGCTCTAAAAATCACTAAATATGAAGAAAACAACATTCCTATTTCAAAAAATGATAACACATTTCAACAACATTGATCTGACTTATGTCTTTGTTTTTGTTTTAATTTTAGTAGACAATTTTTTATGAAGTTTGTTAGTCTACAAAGAGCAAAACAAAAGTCTCAGATCGAATCTCTGTTATTTTTTATTGTTTTGCATATGACAACTTACATATGGTTTACAAAGCTTATGCATTATAGATAATCATAGAATCCTATAAGTTTTATAGATGTCAATTATGCAAGAGTTCTAGCAAGACATGTTAGTAATCATAAACCTTTTATTCTTCAGATTTAAAAAATATCAACATGCCAAAGTAAAGGGATATAAGTTGCACTTGCAGATAACTATCACGACTCAAAGAAAAACAATGAATGTAAAAAAACAAAACATGTATATAAAAGCAATTTAAAATAGACACCTGTATAAGAGATTGCCTTATGGAAGAATGTTATACTTCTATTGCACACCAAAATTGTAGAGTTGTAGCACGATACAAAGAGTTTTTAGAGTTATCGTATTCTCCTAGATGAAAACCAATTAATGAGGTCTTTTTAACTTCTATATACTATTAATTTTATTTAATTGTAGTCTTAAATACAATAAATGAAAATATTTGTATTAAAAATATAGTAAATGATAAATATTTGAATTAAAAATATAGCAAATAACAATTATTTGTATTAAGAGTATAGTTAATGATAAATGTTTGCTTTAAAAATACAATAATTGACAACTTTTTGTTTAAGTTTATTATAAGTGATAATTATTTGCTCTTGTTTTATGTTAATAATAATGTAGCACACACAATTATTTGACTGAGAGATCGAGAAATAAGTCTGGATTGGAACTGTTGGTTGGTGAACCCAAGATCGACATAGACATTGTGTGGATGGGTGCAAGTGGTGTCCGTGGGGGCTTATCGTGCTCAGCAGAGGATCCAGTTCGTGACAGTAACATGTGCTGTAGTCAAACAACTTTCTGCATTAAGTTGTCGCTGTTAAGCTGTCTCTGTTAAGCTGTCTGGAAAGCTCGTTCTCCTGCAACTGCTGTTGATGGGCTGCTCCAGGAGCTGTGTGCTAGCGGGGCTGCTGCGATGTAAAGGGTAGGGCTGCAAAAGGTCTGTTAGGCATCTGACATAGCCATTAAGCTATGCTTAATGACAGCAGGTGCAGCAAAAAGCTGTTTCGGTTGCCTCTGAATATGCTTATGCGTGGAGTTGCAGTTCGGTTCTGGTTTGGTGGCGGATCCCATGGCGTCGTTTATTCCTCGCAAACAGGTGGTTGGGTGACGTTGCTATTTACTGTTGTGGCTTAATGAAAGTGCATTTGTTCCCTGTATTGTTTTGTTGGTTCGAATAGCCATGTGGCTGAATAGGTTTTTTTTTGTTGTATTTGGTATTTGGTTTGTGGGTAATAAAAATCTTTCTGCCATTAAAAAAAATACAATTATTTGACAGATTCCATCGGGTGAGATTCTATTGCTTATGCATATGGCAGTGGATAGTGTCTTAGCTTACTTTTTAGACCTGATAGAGATTGTGGAGATTAGGCTTTGTAAGTGGAGTAGACAGAACACTTGAATCCAAATAAGGAGTGTGGTTATACGAGTTTAAAACTTTGTTCATAAACGGAGGTTTCATTGGGATATATTGAGTTGGATATCGACGTGAATTGTTATTTTAGTCCATTTTAGCTCAAGACTTTATATTACATAGTGTTATTTTAGAACTTGTATTTCCTCACAGTAAAACTTCAAACTATTTTTAGTTGCTCGATATTTAATATACATTTTAAAGATAGTGTTTAAGACAACATGTGTTATTTTTTTGTCAAATGACAAATAAAAGTAAACAATTTTAATATTTAAACAACTAATATATTGCAATGCATATCGAAAAAACAAACTCAAAACAAAGACACTCTTTAAAAACATCTTGATTAAACAACTAATATATTGCAATGCATATCGAAAAAAACAAACTCAAAAGAAAGGCTAAATAAATCCGAAGACTATTGAAAAAAGACTATAAATTATTAAGGAGTCTTGTTTGATTTCTGAGAGTCCATCCCATCCCTTACTCATCTTCATCATCTATCACTATTCTTTTCCTTTTTTTCTTCGTGTCTTTAGAGGCGTGATCTCCAATATCATCAAGGACATCATCAACCATCGAATCGTCAACCTGTTAAATTTACAAAAACCATTAAATATATAACACTTGCTTAAAAATTATATGATACTTGACAGTGGTTGTTGACGGAATGAAATTACATAAGAAACGATAAAGACTCGTCTAGAAAATATAAATTAATACATAAGAAGCAAAAGTGAATATAGACGTACCTTCATCGACATTGTAGATTTATATTTCTCCTCCAAACTATCAATTGGCTCAAACACATTATATACTTAGAAAACATCACTACCACGCTTAAGGTTGTAGTCACTCAGTTGTAGTCTAAAAATTAACCTTTTTCCACAAAGATTTGTGATTTCCTTTGGAAATTCATCACTACTTGAATCATATTTGTTGAACAACTTCAATGCCGAAGAATCTATCATCCGTTCTGCAATTCGGTGTAATACTACACATGTGGTTACACCGGTTTCATCACACACAACCAAATGGAGTTTGAACCTAAAAGTGAAATTTAAGTTAGAATAATGTATAATATGTATCGGTAAACACCAATTAACTTTTAATATTTTAAACATTACAATGTTAATGGGGTGTTTGATTGAATGTCGCAGTGATCACATTTGTAGACACCTTCAACAGGATAAATCTTCCTACAACAACCTTTGCATCCCAAGTAAAACCATCCATATTGCACATCAATGTCATCTATAGTACCGATTATAGTAATGGTATATCCCTGAAATAGAACATGAATTAAAGAAATTGGTGAATTATAGTAATACAATTATTTGATGGTAAAAGATGTAATAAGAACCTTTGATTCATTAATCCATTCGGCTCTCATAAGTTGCTCTATAGTCATTCGGTTTTCAAACATTTCATCTTCCGTTGTTTTCCGGATGACATTGGTGGATTCCAAAAACTTCACCCGAGGACAAACCCGAGAAAATCTTTCAATTAAAGACGACACATAAGGATGCTCGAGGTTAACATACACCTTGCTCGCACTTGTTGTTGTGAAGTTCACGACACCTTCATGTAATGTCAAAGTATATGTTAACACATAATCGGAACAGAGTGAGTAGAAGAGAATCACATATTCTTTGTTATATTAAAAATTAAAAGAATAATATAACAAAGTATTAAATAAATAATTGAATACCTAGATATTTTTTGATTCGCATGGAAGTAAAAATAATAATCGAAGGGCCTTTCCCATGATCAATTTTGTGTTCGTCAATAAAACGTTCTCCAACTTCTCCCCACAATGTTACTTTGTGTTGGTGATTTTAGTGTCATCAATCATTTTGGTGTAATTGTGATTTAATTGAGATCAATTAAGACGATAAGGCAAACATACGTAAGTTAGGAGGTGCGGAGTGCACACTTACAAGTTTCCATTATCATCTTAGATCGCCTTAAAGCGGTGTCGAAGTTCGAAAAGACTAGAATTTTCTTTGAGGGCTGTCGCTGAAAACTGTCGCTGAAAAGCTGAAAGTTGTCGCTGAAAGCTATCGGCTGTCGCTAATAAGTTATGTCAATTTTGATCTTATCCATAAGCGGTTGTAACCGTTTTGTAACCGTTTTGTAACCGCTTGTAACCGCTTGTAACCGTCGATTTCTTTCTATAAATATGTGATCGAGAATTTGGATAACGATATAGTTCTCATATCATAGCCTTTGGTTTGAGAAAATCTTAAGAATTATCCCAATACAAAGTTCGTGAACCCAAGGCTTATAGGGTCGAATTGTTGTATTCGGAAAGTGCCTTTCCGACACGATTCTTAAGATTATCCGGTCTCGACACCATCATATAATTACAAAAGATCTAACATTCGAATACAACAATTTCTGTTTGATTAACGATGGCAAATCGAGAGGAATCCGTTCGTGATATGACTTCGAAATTCGGCAAACTAGAGAAGTTTCTAGGAAACGATTTTCGTCGATGGCAAAAGAAGATGCACTTTCTTCTCACCACTTTGAAGGTTGTGTATGTTCTTAGCACCCCCATGCCGGAGATCGATGAAGATTCACCTTTGGAGGCAATCCGACGTAAAAACAAATGGGAGAACGACGACTACATATGCCGTGGGCATATTCTTAACGGTATGTTTGATGCTTTATTTGATGTTTACCAAAATGTAGAATCATCAAAAGAATTGTGGGATGTCTTGGAATCGAAATATATGGCCGAGGATGCTTCGAGTAAGAAGTTCCTTGTAAGTAATTTTAATAATTACAAGATGATCGATTCCAGACCCGTAATGGAGCAATACAACAAATTGCTCCGGATCCTTGGTCAATATACTCAACACCATATGCATATGGATGAATCCATATCGGTATCGAACATAATTGACAAGTTGCCACCATCATGGAAAGACTTCAAACACACACTTAAACACAAAAAGGAAGAACTTTATTTGGTGCAACTTGGGAGCCACTTACGTATTGAGGAATCACTACGTGTGCAAGAAAGTGGTAAGACCAAGGATAAGGATATCCCAAGTTCATCCAATGTCAACATGGTTGAGGAGCGTAAGAACACGACCAAGAAGAAATTCGACAAAGGTAAAAAACGGATGTTCGACAATCCCAAACATGGATCCAACAAAAAGTCAAAAATGACTTGTTGGATCTGTGGTCGAACAGGACATTTCAAACGAGATTGTCGAGTTGGTAAAGGTAACAAGAATGGAGCGAGTACTAGTGGTGCGGGACAAGGGTCGAACGACCAACCCCCAAATCAAGGTCAAAACTCGATCATTTCTAATAATTCAAGTAAGAATTATGTACCACTAATTTCCTATGCATTTTATGTACAAGATGATAATATTGCGTGGTGGGTAGACTCGGGTGCCACGAGTCACGTGTGCAAGGATCGAAGATGGTTCAAGAAGTTCGAACCGGTGGAAGATGGATCGGTCTTGCATATGGGCAACGAGTCTAGTGCTCCAATCTTGGGTCGTGGTTGTGTGGATTTGAAGTTTAGCTCTGGGAATTTGTTGAATATAAACAATGTTTTATTTGTACCTAATATCCGGAAGAATCTAGTCTCCGGAAGCGTGTTGAACAAATTAGGTTTTAAACAAGTATATGAAAGCGATAAGTATGTACTATCGCGGTGTGGTATGTTTATTGGATTTGGTTGCTACAATTCTGGGATGTTTATGTTAAATATAATTTGGTTGTGAAAATTCTGTTTGCATGGTAGATAATAGCAATTTGTCCTTTCTTTGGCATGCTAGACTTGGACACGTGCATTACAAAAGAATGCATGAAATGTCCAAGGATGGCATGATACCTTCCTTTAATTTAAATTTGGAAAAGTGTAAGACTTGCATGCTTACAAAAATCAAACGTCAACATTTCCCTAAAATTAAAAGATCATCTATGGTTTTGGATTTAATCCATAGTGATCTGTGTGACTTGCATGCGACTCCTTCACATGGAAATAAAATGTATTTTGCTACATTTATAGACGACGCTTCGAGATTTTGTTATATTTTTCTACTCCATTCGAAAGACGAAGTTTTAGAAAAATTTAAGATTTATAAAACCGAAGTGGAATTGCAGCAAAATATTTTAATTAAAAAGTTGAGAACCGATAGAGGCGGTGAATACTTTGATCCTCTATATTTCCAATCTGTTGGAATTATACACGAGACCACGGCACCGTATACACCTCAACAAAATGGTGTTGCGGAACGAAAGAATCGAGTTTTAAAAGAAATGGTTAACTCGATGTTATCCTACTCCGGTCTTAGTGACGGATTTTAGGGTGAAGCCATGTTGACGGCTTGCTATGTTTTGAACCGGGTACCAAACAAAAGGAGTAAGGATACTCCTTATGAACTTTGGTTCAAGAAGAAACCAAACTTAAATTATTTACGAGTTTGGGGTTGCCGAGCTGTGGTAAGGTTAACGGATCCCAAAAGAAAAACTTTGGGAGAAAGAGGAATCGATTGTATATTCATCGGATATGCCAAGCATTCAAAGGCATATCGGTTCTATCTTATTGAACCCAACGACTCTATTTCGGTTAACACCTTTATAGAATCAAGGGATGCAATATTCGATGAGAATCGATTCACCTCGATTCCAAGACCGAAAGATGTGATTCCAAGTACGAGTGGAATCAAAGATAGTGGAAAAGAAAAAGAAATTTCTTTGGAAATTCCCGAACCTCGAAGAAGTAAACGAGGAAGGATTGAGAAATCTTTTGGTTCCGACTTTCAACTATACTTAGTTGAAGGTTCACGAGATGAAATTGAATCTCAATATGCTTATTGTTATAGCATAGAGGAAGATCCAAGAACCTATGATGAGGCTATGAAGTCTCAAGACGTCGCCTTTTGGAAAGAGGCAATAAATGATGAGATGGAGTCTATCATGGGGAATAACACATGGGTGTTGGCCGACTTACCACCGGGTTGCAAACCTTTGGGTTGCAAGTGAATTTTCAAGAAGAAAATGAAAGTCGATGGTACCATCGATAAGTTTAAAGCCCGGTTGGTAATTCAAGGATTTCGACAAAAAGAAGGTATTGATTATTTCGATACCTATGCACCGGTCGCTCGAATTTCCACCATTCGATTATTAATAGCGTTGGCAGCTATTAATAATTTGGTAATTCACCAAATGGATGTCAAGACGGCGTTTCTTAATGGTGATTTAAAGGAGGAGGTTTACATGAAGCAACCGGAAGGCTTTGTGATGTCGGGGAATGAACATAAAGTATGTAAATTGATTAAATAACTTTATGGTTTGAAGCAAGCCCCAAAACAGTGGCATCAAAAGTTTGATGAAGTGGTTTTGTCTAATGGTTTTCATTTAAACCAATCGGACAAATGTGTGTATATCAAATTTGACGATTCCGGTAGAAGCGTCATAATTTGTTTATATGTTGACGACATGTTAATCTTTGGCACGGACCAAAGACAAGTCGACTTGACAAAAGAATTTTTGTCATCCCAATTCTCGATGAAGGATTTTGGGGAGGCCGAAGTGATCCTCGGGATAAGGATTAAACGGGAGAACAAAGGTTTGGCCATAACGCAATCTCACTATGTCGAGAAAGTGTTAAAGAAGTTTAATATGTTAAATTGTTCGCCCGTGAGTACTCCGATGGATCCAAGTGAAAAGCTTTTGCCTAACGAGGGTGAAGCCGTTTCACAATTAGAATACTCTAAGGCAATCGGGTGCTTGATGTATGCCATGACAAGTACACGTCCGGACATTGCCTATGCTGTTGGTAGGTTGAGTCGGTTTACTAGTAGACCGAGTACTCATCATTGGCAAGCGGTAAGAAGGGTATTCAAATATTTAAAGGGAACCATGAGTTATGGTATAACATATATTGGGTTTCCTTCGGTGATCGAAGGCTACACGGATGCGAGTTGGATATCCAATGTAGAGGATCATTCTTCTACTAGTGGATGGGCATTCTTGCTCGGTGGAGGTGCCATCTCTTGGGCCTCAAAGAAACAAACTTGCATCACAAATTCCACCATGGAATCTGAATTTGTATCTTTGGCAGACGCCGGTAAAGAGGCAGAGTGGCTAAAGAATTTAATTTACGAGATTCCTTTGTGGCCGAAGCCGATATCGCCTATATGTATTCATTGTGATAGTGCTGCAACTTTGGCTAAGGCATATAGCCAAATATATAATGGAAAGTCGAGGCACTTGGGAGTGAGACATAGCATGGTTAGAGAATTAATCATGCATGGGGTGATATCCGTAGAGTTCGTTAGAACTCATAACAATTTAGCCGACCACTTAACAAAGGCATTGGCTAGGGACTTAGTGCACAAGTCCGTGATCGGGATGGGTTTAAAGTCCATATAGATCTTTATTAATAAGATACCCAATTCCCCTTTAATATAACGTTAAAGGTTGAATTCAATGTGGAAGGCTTATTAATAAAATTGAAGCACATAATATTATCATCCCAAGGTATGTGCTTAGACCTGCAAGTGTTGTAAGGCTGAAAATTTTATTTCTTAATGATTCTTTTGAAAAATTGCATATTCAGGTGCAAGATATAAAAGAATCACCTAAGTGGACGTGAAGTGTGGCCGCTTCAAGAAAGTTTTCGACTTGGCTTTCTATACGTTCATGAATGGATAAGGACACAAGGCCTTTACAAATGTGTCAAGTTGTGTTATCTAGATTTGTACGAACATATGTGTATATTATCTTCATGTATTCAAATGGGTTGAAGGGTTCAATTCTTAGAACACCCCGATTCTCGAATATTTGGAATGTGTAATATACTAAAATGGAAATTCAATCTTCGTGACATTTTCATTTATGCGTGTGTTTGAATTTCACATATTTATAGTACGTTGTAAATCAAATGATTACACTAAAATGGGGGAGGAATGTTGGTGATTTTAGTGTCATCAATCATTTTGGTGTAATTGTGATTTAATTGAGATCGATTAAGACGATAAGGCAAACATACGTAAGTTAGGAGGTGCGGAGTGCACACTTACAAGTTTCCATTAACATCTTAGATCGCCTTAAAGCGGTGTCGAAGTTCGAAAAGACTAGAATTTTCTTTGAGGGCTGTCGCTGAAAAGCTGAAAACTGTCGCTGAAAAGCTGAAAGTTGTCGCTGAAAGCTATCGGCTGTCGCTAATAAGTGCTGTCAATTTTGATCTTATCCATAAGCGGTTGTAACCGTTTTGTAACCGTTTTGTAACCGCTTGTAACCGCTTGTAACCGTCGATTTCTTTCTATAAATATGTGATCGAGAATTTGGATAACGATATAGTTCTCATATCATAGCCTTTGGTTTGAGAAAATCTTAAGAATTATCCCAATACAAAGTTCGTGAACCCAAGGCTTATAGGGTCGAATTGTTGTATTCGGAAAGTGCCTTTCCGACACGATTCTTAAGATTATCCGGTCTCGACACCATCATATAATTACAAAAGATCTAACACTTTGCATGTCACTGAACTGCATTTAAATACAACAAAATAATAACAGATTGACCATCCAGGTATATTATTAAAATAATAGAAATTCTTAAATTGTATTGTTGATAACTTACTAATCCGATATGATTTCTAGATCTCTTTCTAAAACCACCAGATACGGTTTCAACATCACACACTTGTGCCAAACACCCAACAATGTCTACAACAAATATTATTATTTAGATAGAATTAGAAACACAAATGAAGTGGTAAAATGAATGATTGTACCTGTAAGGATGCTATCATTTTCAATTCGACTGTTAATAACCTTTTCACCCACAAACTGAAAACTTTTCATCGGAATGGCAGCGACGTTAGTTGTCTTCTTCACCGTTGTTTAAAGAGTGAACACCATTTTGAACTTTGAATCAACAGGTCGATAGTTTTTTGAATTTGCGACAACTTTGAAGTTAATTATATTGTATACAACACCTTCTTTTAGCAAGTGCTGGAATTTTGACGCCAAGTTTCTTCTTATTGTTCCAGCCATCAATGTATCCTAAACACACACGAAAAATGAATCAATGATGTAAAAAAAATGTAAAAAATGTAAAAAAAACATGTAGTAACAATATACTTGGTCATCAACCAAAACCATATCCAAGCTAATTAATTCCCCATTTTTTTGTATTGGTCGACTCCCACATGCGGCATACTCTAACTGTAACAGACCAACACTCATTTTCTACTCCCAAATCTTTCAACCCTACATAATTCATCGTCCAGAAATGATTGACGGTTTCTACAGTTTATCACACAAATGAAAATTAAAAGATATGTATGTAGGATCATGTATATATATAGTACAAACATATCATAATAACACATTTATTAGCTAGTATGTAACCCAAAAAGGCTCCATAAATTTATTGAATGACATTTATTTAGAATAAATTAGTACTTAATCATTATGATGTTATACAAGAACACCAATAGACATCACTTCAACATAAATAAGCACTTATAGTGAAATAAATAGAATGTAAATGTAATTAAGTGGTTTTAAGATCAAAGATAAAACAATTATTATGAAATAAATGACATGTAATCATCATTATGTAGGTTTAAAGACAGAAATAATGTTTGTCTTAATATAATAGTAATTTTGTAGACATATGAAGGGACTCATTAATTACAATAAACGGTGTAAAGAACCCTCTAAACAGATTCTAAATGCTCTCCAAAACAGATCTAAACAGCCCTTAATCAGCTCTAAAAATCACTAAATATGAAGAAAACAACATTCCTATTTCAAAAAATGATAACACATTTCAACAACATTGATCTGACTTATGTCTTTGTTTTTGTTTTAATTTTAGTAGACAATTTTTTATGAAGTTTGTTAGTCTACAAAGAGCAAAACAAAAGTCTCAGATCGAATCTCTGTTATTTTTTATTGTTTTGCATATGACAACTTACATATGGTTTACAAAGCTTATGCATTATAGATAATCATAGAATCTTATAAGTTTTATAGATGTCAGTTATGCAAGAGTTCTAGCAAGACATTTTAGTAATCATAAACCTTTTATTCTTCAGATTTAAAAAATATCAACATGCCAAAGTAAAGGGATATAAGTTGCACTTGCAGATAACTATCATGACTCAAAGAAAAACAATGAATGTAAAAAAAACAAAACATGTATATAAAAGCAATTTAAAATAGACACTTGAATAAGAGATTGCCTTATGAAAGAATGTTATACTTCTATTACACACCAAAATTGTAGAGTTGTAGCACGATACAAAAAGTTTTTAGAGTTATCGTATTCTCCTAGATGAAAACCAATTAATGAGGTCTTTTTAACTTCTATATACTATTAATTTTATTTAATTGTAGTCTTAAATACAATAAATGAAAATATTTGTATTAAAAATATAGTAAATGATAAATATTTGAATTAAAAATATAGCAAATAACAATTATTTGTTTTAAGAGTATAGTTAATGATAAATGTTTGCTTTAAAAATACAATAATTGACAACTTTTTGTTTAAGTATATTATAAGTGATAATTACTTGCTCTTGTTTTATGTTAATAATAATGTAGCACACACAATTATTCGACTGAGAGATCGAGAAATAAGTCTGGATTGGAACTGTTGGTTGGTGAACCCAAGATCGACATAAACATTGTGTGGATGGGTGCAAGTGGTGTCCGTGAAGGCCTATCGTGCTCAGCAGAGGATCCAATTCGTGACAGTAACAGGTGCTGTAGTCAAACAGCTTTCTGCATTAAGCTGTCTCTGTTAAGCTGTCTGGAAAGCTCGTTCTCCTGCAACTGCTGTTGATGGGCTGCTCTAGGAGCTGTGTGCGAGCGGGGCTGCTGCGATGTAAAGGGTAGGGCTGCAAAAGGTCTGTTAGGCATCTGACATAGCCATTAAGTTGTGCTTAATGACAACAGCTGCAGCAAAAAGCTGTTTCGGTTGCCTCTGAATATGCTTATGCGTGGAGTTGCAGTTCAGTTCTAGTTTGGTGGCGGATCCCATGGCGTCGGTTATTCCTCGCAAACAGGTGCTTGGGTGACGTTGCTATTTAATGTTGTGGCTTAATGAAAGTGCATTTGTTCCCTGTATTGTTTTGTTGGTTCGAATAGCCATGTGGCTGATTAGGTTTTTTTTTGTTGTATTTGGTATTTGGTATTTGGTTTGTGGGTAATAAAAATCTTTCTGCCGTTCAAAAAAAACACACAATTATTTGACAGATTGCATCGGGAGAGATTCTATTGCTTATGCAGAATATTTTGGGGACAAAAAAATATGCTGCAATGCTGAAATAAAACATAGACCACAGAGAAAACAGAGTCCCAAAAGCAAATGCATTATCCATCATATGTTCATATGCATTAATCTTATTCAATAATTTAACGAACCCTCCCTGCCACATACATCAGAGGATAACTATTCTGCATAACTTATGTTGAGCCAATTAAGGTATAATAATTGGAAACTAATGTGTTCCAAGTGCAATCACTATTCTGCATAACTTATGTTAGCTTACTGTTTGGTTTTGTTTTTTCTTTCATGAAACTCATGTTTTGCATCATCTTTTTATCTAAACATTACCATGAACATAATTTCAATTTTGGTAGTAGAAAAAGCATTACTGATTATAAACAATGTTTTTGCATCAAATCCATATACTTCTTAAGCATAAAGCGAACTCTTGTCAAAATGAAATTAGCAATGAACATTTTTGCTTTATTCAAAAAAACAAATATTCATGCTCCTAACTTTCAACCAAAATCTAGATTTTTCATTATGGAGAGCAACTAACAACTCACCCCTAACGACAACTCACCAAAATCTGGATTTTTCATTTAGCTATTCTCGAAGAATACATAAGGACAGAAAATGGATAGCCTATAATAAACACCCAAAGACTTCAACATCAGTAACAAACATTAATAAATGTGGATTTTTCGTGCGACTTTTGGTAGCATTAGTAGAACCTGTTGAGGATGCAAATAGCAACGCCAGAGAACACACAGTAGAGTTCATGTCTTTACAGTGAATTCAATTCCCAAATATTCCAAATGAAGAGACATATACATGTCGTTCTTTAATTGCGACAACCATTGCATATTACTATTTCTATACGGTCTTTTAGTAGGCTATGAAATAGCAAAGATGTACTTTCTCTACAAAAGTTTGTCACCAAGGGAATGGAGCAAAGATTTACTTTCTCTACAAAAGTTTGTCACCAAGGGAAGTTCATTTGCATAAAAAGAAAAAAGAAAAAAGAAAAAACTCTTAACTTGCAGACTTGTCAAATAGACCATTTGTATTAAATAGACCAAAGCATATCCCACCCAAAGATGGGATGCAACATCTGGAAGAAAAACATCAAGCTTCATTATGCTTGGTAAAACAAATTTTGAGTTTCCCATTTCAAACTCAAACTCCATGATCCAATGGAGCTATCTACATTCTGCATACTTCAGCAAATTAGTTATTTGTTTACTACAGTGGCATGTTATCGTATCCTAATAAATGCACTACTCATGGTTTAGATGCCTTACAGTTAAATCTCGCCTCCATGAACTTGAGAAGTAAGGATTTGAACTGTTCATAGACCCATCGATAATAACTTGAACGCTCATCATCTCTCCAATTTCAGACACCAACTTTCTGCTCTATTAGGGCAATCATGATTTTTACGATTATGTCTTCCCCTGATATAAATGCTAACCAAATATACAAAACTGGAAGTATATACCTCTACGAAGGCAGGCTCAAATCGGTAATTTTCTGCAACAGTTGATCGATGTGAATGGTATAACCTGCGATTGTGATTGAGTGAAATCGGTGTGAAGAGATTATGCCTTCCCCTGATATAAATGATAACCAAATATACAAAACTGGAAGTATATACCTCTACGAAGGAAGGCTCAAATCGGTAATTTTCTGCAACAGTTGATCAATGTGAATGGTATAACCTGCGATTGTGATTGAGTGAAATCGGTGTGAAGAGATTGAAATCGTTGTCTAGCCAAGTCTGCCATGAGATTAGAAGATATCAACAGAGGAATGCTTACCGTTTGAACCCTTTGCCGGCGTCGCAAAATTGAGCACCGAATCAGATATCTAATGTTCCTTATGCGAGGAAAGACGAAGGGGAGTTCAGACACCAACTTTCTGCTCTATTAGGGCAATCATGATTTTTACGATTATGTCTTCCCCTGATATAAATGCTAACCAAATATACAAAACTGGAAGTTTATACCTCTACGAAGGCAGGCTCAAATCGGTAATTTTCTGCAACAGTTGATCGATGTGAATGGTATAACCTGCGATTGTGATTGAGTGAAATCGGTGTGAAGAGATTATGTCTTCCCCTGATATAAATGCTAACCAACTATACAAAACTGGAAGTATACGGGGGTGTTTGGGAGTGCTTATATTTTTAACTTATGCTTATTTGCTTATAACTTATCTCCGTTCTAGAAAAGCCAGTTTCAAGTTACTTCTCAAAAAACTGCTTATCTCCTTCCCTGGAACACGATAAGGAGTTTTTTTTTTTAAATCCAAACACTCATCTCCTTCCCTGGAACGCAATAAGGAGATAAGTTAAAAATAAAAGCACTCCCAAACACCCCCTATACCTCTACGAAGGCAAGCTCAAATCGGTAATTTTCTACAACAGTTGATCGATGTGAATGGTATAACCTGCGATTGTGATTGAGTGAAATCGGTGTGAAGAGATTGAAATCGTTGTCTAGCCAAGTCTTCCATGAGATTAGAAGATATCAACAGAGGAATGCTTACCGTCTGAACCCTTTGTCGGCGTCGCGAAATTGAGCACCGAATCAGATATCTAATGTTCCTTATGCGAGGAAAGACGAAGGGGAGACTAGAGAGGGAAACCGATTGAGTGGGGAAGATAAAAGGGAAACAGATTAGAGAACACAATCGTAAGAGAAACCGATTGACTGGGGAAGATGAAAGGGTTCTGATGTTAAAAAAAATTGAAAAATGGCAAAAAATTGAGGAAGCAGGATTTTGAAATACTGAAAGCTGGAGATGACACATCAGCAACTCCAACATTTTGCTTTAATATATATATAGATTTGGTAATTTTAAATAGTAGGGAAATTAATTAAAATGCCACAAGTCAAACTTTATGTTACCAAAATGCCATAAATCTCTCTCAGTTTGCAAAAATGCCACAAATACCCACGATAGGAGCCCGCGATCGCGGGCAGTGGCATTTTGGTAATTTTTTACCCCGCGATCACGGGGGAATCCGCCCGCGGTGGACCAATTTGGTTGGATTTATGATTTCTAAATGAAATTTTACACTTTCACCCCCTATACTTATTTACTTACTTTACTTTATACCTTTTACTTTCATAATTTAAATTTTACATTTAACACATATAATCGTTTATTAACTAAAACACGTTAAAAATACGTTTTAATTTTAACAAGTTACACCATTATAATCGTCTCTTCGATACGTTCGAAATGAGCCCAATCTTGAATTTTTTTGGATTTATATATTTTAATATATATCATATACACTACATAAAAATATTTTTTATATTTAAAATTCATACCTTTATAGTTAATTATTTAATTTATGGTACATCTCTTATTTTTTTTTCAATTTTGTTTTACACTCCTATCGCATTAACATAATAATCATATATTAACTAATTCATTAAATCGTTTTAAATTATTATTATTTGAATGTGTTTATAGATATCGTGAATGGCAATAGGACAAGGTTTCACGAGAAGAATATGAAATGGGGTTTTGACAAGTTGGTATCACTGGACTCATTTAAGAATTGTGAAAATGGGTATTTGGCGAATGATGATTCATGTGTGTTTGGAGCTGAAGTATTTGCAGTTACAGAGTATGCACAAAAGGATCGATGTATTTCCAACGTAACTTAGATTAAATTTATCTCCTCCAGTTCAGTCCCGTCTCGTCCCATCCAGTTCAGTCCCGTCCAGTTCCGTCCCGTCTCATCTAGTATGCGTACCAAACGCTACCTAAAAGTACCATAAATTAAATAATTAACTATAAGGGTATGAATTTTAAATATAAAATATTTTTTATGTAGTGTATATGATATATATTAAAATATATAAATCCAAAAAAATTCAAGATTGGGCTCATTTCGAACGTATCGAAGAGACGATTATAATGGTGTAATTTGTTAAAATTAAAACGTATTTTTTTAACGTATTTTAGTTAATAAACGATTATATGTGTTAAATGTAAAATTAAAATAATGAAAGTAAAAGGTATAAAGTAAATTTAGTAAATAAGTATAGGGGTTGAAAGTGTAACATTTCAATTCAAATTCATCAAATTGGACGAATTTGGTCCACCGCGGGTATACGCGGGCCGGGCTAACATTTTCAAAAATGGTCCCTGCAAGTTTCAAAAAGTGTCAAAAATGGTCCCTGGGCCCACGATCGCGGGTTCCCATCGCGGGTATTTGTGCCATTTTTGCAAACTGGGAGAGATTTGTGGCATTTTGGTAACATGAAGTTTGACGTTTGGCATTTTAATTAATTTCCCTAAATAGGATTTAATAGTTTTTGAGATTCTAAAATGCTTATTTAATAAAATTTAAATTTTTGTTAACTTTTATTTAAAATAATATATTTTTATATAATAGATATAATAAAGGGGAAATTTTGGTGTAAAATTAGAATTTTATAGAAAAATGAAAGAAAAAAACAATCTATAAGACCACTAATACCCCTATTGCCTATTTAGAACTACTAAATGTATGTGTATATATGTATCTATAAATATGAAGTGGATATATAAAATATATATATATACACATGTATGTATGGCGAAGGATTATGCGAGAAGTTGAGGTTAACGTGAGAAACGTAAGAAGTGGATCTAAACAGTTGATCACTTTTAATCAAATGCCTTCCCATATAAATTGCGGCCTAAAAGGGAATTGATCTGGTGTATGTTGGTGCATCTTATCTCGGGGCATCTCATCCTAATGTGCGATTCATTTCTCATCCAACGGTTGATAACCACGTCTCACGCTTCGAGACTTTTGTGACTCAGTGGTTGTTAATGAACCTTATTGGGCCTTTATGGGCTTGACTGACTCTTAATGAACTTGATCGGGCCTTGATGGATTCCAATTACTCTTAATTGTCCTTGATGAATCATATATGACTCAATGGTTGTTAGTGAACCTTATTAGGCCTTTATGGGCTTGAGTGACTTTTAATGAATTTGATCGGGCCTTGATGGATTCCAATTACTCTTAATCAACTATAACTGTCCTTGATGAATCATATATGACTCAATGGTTGTTAATGAACCTTATTAGGCCTTTATGGGCTTGAGTGACTCTTAATGAACTTGATCGGGTCTTGAATGATTCCAATTACTCTTAATGAACTATAATGGTCCTTGATGGTTTTTTATATGTGATTGTTGATGAACCTCGCTGACCTTGATGGGTCGTATCTGACTCAGTGACTATCGGTGAATTGTGTTGGGCCTTGGTGGACGGTTCTTAATGAACTGCATTAGACCATGATGGGTCCTATTAGATTTAGTGGTTGTTAATGAACTTATTGGCCATCACGGGCTTAAGTGACACTAATAAATGTATTGGGCCTTAACTGGCTTAGTAGTTGTTCAAGAATTGTATCATGTCTTTTACTGAACTATAACCGGCTTTAATGTGTCCAAGTGACTCTTAATTAACTATGTTGGGCTTCATGGGTTTTAATTAATGACTCTTAAAGAACTTGATTGGGCCTTGGTGGGCTTCAATATCTCTTGATGAATTGTTATTGCACTTGATGGGTCATATCCGACTATGTATCGGTAATCAAAATAGAACCATAAAAGATCATTATAATTGTTGTTTTTCGTCCTCTCGGGTGAGTACGGCGCTTACCGCATTTGGAATGACAGCTAAATACAATTGTAAGACCTCTTGATCGTGAGGTTTTGACAACAGAGGAGGCGACGCCATATACTCCTTGAGTTTTTGCAATGCTTGCTCATGATCGTTGGTCCTGTTGAAACCTTTATTTTTCCTGAGGACGTTATAAAACAGATGGCATCTATCTGCAGATCGGGAGATAAACCTGTTTAGGGCCGCTACTCGACCAGTAAGCCTTTGTACCTCCTTGAAATTTCGAGGAGATTTGATGTCGATGATGGGTTTGATTTGATCGGGGTTAGCCTCGATTCCTCGGCGAGTGACCATGTGGCCTAAGAACTTTCCAGCGCTGACTCCGAAGGAACATTTGGTAGGGTTGAGCTTCATGCTATACTCCCGAAGGATGTTGAACGATTGTCTTAGATGGTCGACATGATCGACCGCTTGCTTTGATTTGACGAGCATGTCGTCAATATATACCTCCATTGTGTCGCCGAGATGGTCTTTGAACATTTTATTCACCAGGCGTTGATAGGTGGATCCTGCATTTTTTAGTCCGAAAGGCATAACTTTATAACAGTAAATACCTCGGTGTGTCATAAAAGCGGGTTTCTCCTGGTCCTCGACGTGCATTAAGATTTGGTTATACCCTGAATAGGCATCCATGAAGGTCAATAATTCATGTCCTGCGGTTGCGTCGACCATGGCGTCGATATGCGGTAATGGAAAAGGATCTTTTGGGCAAGCCTTATTGAGATCGGTGAAGTCGATACAGACCCTCCATTTTCCATTCTTCTTAGCCACGACCACGACATTAGCAAGCCAGTCGGGATATTTTACTTCTCGGATCTTTCCGGTCTTGAGGAGGTTATCGACCTCATCGTTTATTACCTTATTTCTTTCAGGAGCGAATTTACGGCGCTTTTGCTTGACGGGTTTAAACGATGGATCGATATTGAGCTTGTGAGAAATGATGTTTGGGTCAATGCCAACCATATCTTCATGCGACCAGGCGAAGCAGTCAGCATATTCCTGCAAGAAAGATATTATCCTTTGCCTAAGGTGGGGATCGAGAGATGATCCTATCAAGACTTTTTGCTCGGGCTTGCTTGGGTCTAAGATAACTTCTTCTAGGCAATAGTCACCGATGGCTTTAGGAACATCTTGCACCTTTTCAAGCTTTCCATGCGCTGGGTCAGCGATTCGTTCAGAGTTTCCGCCATCTGCCATTTTCCTGTGATAGAGAACAGAAGAAACTCCAAGAAACTATTAGTAGGGTGCACGTTCGTCGAGGATTTTCTCTAGATGAGGTCCCACGGATGGCGCCAAACTGTTAATGCCAAAAATCGCACCAAAGGGACAACTTAAGGTCGATGTGGACTTAATCAACTAAAGAAAGGATCTTTCGACGAGACGTGCGACGAGGGAAAAAATAAACGAGACAAGGAATTTGATGATGCAGGAAAAACCTCAATCGAGGAAAAAACCTGCGGACGACAAGGGATGTCGTCGCTGCACTATGGTCGCCAAACAGGGGCGATGTCCTTCGGTACTGGTGTCGATCGTACAGAGGTTACAATACAAGTGAAGGAAATACTTCGAAATGTAAAGTACAAGTGTTTAAATGTGAAAACAGGTGTTTGTCGTGTGTGAATACAAAGTGTGAACTTCTGGTCGAGGGCTGTTGTCGTGCGTCGAGAGAGATAACTTGATCTTTCCTTTGAGTGTTCTTGAGTTCGCAGTAGGGTTCTGGCTTTCAGTACTTGATCTCCAGAGGTTGAATGTTCTTTGCCATGTTCGGATGATTTTCTCTGCTATGTGGTGATATTCGCTGAAGTGTATTGGATGTTAACTGATGTCCCTTAAAATGAAGCTTTAGCTTGTCTTTTATAGTCTTCGCGTCATTAATTAGTTCCATTAATGATTTGATCAACGGCTACAACGGCTGGAAACGGTCGCCGAGATGAATGTTCATAATATTCTTCGTCCCTTACGGCTATCGATCGTTAATGGTTGCGTCGGTTATGTCCGTTGCTCTTTAATGACTTTGACTCCTGCATTAAACACTTAACAAACGTAACAGTCAAGGTTAACGTTAGCTCAGTCGAAGGTACAACGATCTTACGCGATGGTCGCACGGAACGGGCGATACTATGGTCGAGCGTCATGGGGGACGTACGACTTACCTTTTACGCGCGATGACAGATGTTTTCTGGGTTCCCGTCGAGACCTTATCTTAATACAAGATTTGGATTATGACGTGCGATTTTCCTGCTCTAGTCGTGGTCGTACGACGTGATTTTTTGCCCAAACACATGTCATTGACCTTTGTAGACAACCTTAGTAGCCGCATGGTGCACAGTATAGAATCAGAATTGTTGTACGATTACAAACAAAAGGGATGTCCGTTCTGACAGTTCATACGGAGACGTGCAAGGGAGGTAAGACAATAGTAACAAACATGGAGACTTCATGATCAGCTTTCGTTGAGTCAGATCTTTATCAGCGAATGATAAAGTTCAGCGATTGCTGAAGTCTTCTACTTGATACTTCACGTTGAATGGACAGGTCTTGCTTCGACGATATCCGCATCAGTTCATGAGTAGACTTGTCGCTGGTTCTTGAGTTTGATCTTCGACTTCAGCATAGAACTTTGGTTGACGTGAAACTTGTCTTCAGAGATCATAAGTAAACAAACTAAACTATCAGCGATCATCAATAGAACTGAACAGGCTCAGAGCTATATGATGATGAACAGTGTTCGATGAATATCTAATCTAAAGAGTGAGAGTTCCTATCAGCGGTACTGTAAAGTCTTAGTACTTATCAGCGATATTGAAACTCTAATACATATTGTTTACTTACAATTTTCACTAAGTGTTTAAGAGAGGGTCATTATCAAATCACTGAGGGTTTGGATCAACAATCTCCCCCTATTTGATTATGACTTAGCAACAGAGAAAATTGCTATTTAATGAAAACATAAGGATAAAAAGAACTCATAAAATATTTGTCCCTTTTACTGTTTTCTGGGATCTTTTCAGTACTGATGGAGTAAAGTACATGCGCTGAAATTTTTCTTTAAACTTCGTAAAGATTACAGAGGGAAGTGGAAAGATTACAAGTACAACAAATAAAATTACAAGTACAGAAGATGTAGACAGATAAGGATAGAAAGAACTACAAGGCGATGCTATCCGTCAAAAGGTTCTTCCTTAATGCGAAGTTCATCAAGGGTCTTTGATGTGGGAATCATCCAGTCAGGGACAGTTACACCTTGATCCTTTTTGTTCTTTTCTTCTTCAAATATTAGGGGCTTGAGGTGACGTGCTTGAATGTCGCGTCTGACTTCACACCAGTATATGAGGTCTCTGAGTTGTTCGATGGGAGTGATTGGAAGCTCAGAGATGCGTTGAAAGTGTTGATTTCCATGGCAGTCTAGAAAGAATATACCATAGGGATCACTTAGGACTTTTCCAGGGATGAAAGTTTCACCAGGTGGTAGGGAGGTGTCAGGTGCTGAGAGGTCAGCATCAGGACCAAGAACTTCAGCACGAGAGAAACCAATACCTGTTTCATTCCGTATAGGAGGACCTGAGTCTGAGGTTTTATTTTCCTTTGCAGAGGCTCTTCTTTGTTGAGGAGGAAGAAGAGTGGAAGGAGGAATATCCACAACAGAAGAAACCAAGTCGATCTGAGAATTTAAAATTTTCTCGACATGGCTCTTGAACTTTGAGCGAGATCGCTGAATGGCTAATTTCACTTCCAACCATTCAGAGAAACCAAATTTCTCTAAAGTAGCAGCATAGAAGGTTTGATTGGTTTTGTCTTCTCTGAATACATCAACTTCAACAACAGGAACGTCTACGAATAGTTTTCCTCTGATATTTACCTTGATGATTTTGGATGGTCGAGATCGATAGTTCAGCATTTCTTTACACCATTCCAAAGTCGAATCAGATATTTTAGTCTTTTCTTCAACGATCCTTTGGGCATCATCCCATAGCTGACGTTGGACATCAATGGGAGTTCTTTTCAGCGCAGGGTCTTTCACCGATTGTTGGACAAGCAGGATGGCGAGATCCTTATCTTTTTCTTCAGCTTTCTTCTTTTCGGCGAGTAATCTTTCAGCTCTTAGATGATCCTCGTATTCTTTCCTTGAAATCTTGAACTTTGTGGGAGCAGGGATTTTGTTACGAGGAAGAATGATTCGCTGATCTTCAAGCTGTTTGATCATTGCATCTCTCTTTTCTTGATCCTCTTCACTTAGCTTTTGAGGAGCCAACGAAGGTCTGTTTTTGTGAGAGAGCAGTTGTTCTTCAGGTTCATCTGTCTCAGTGGTTAAATCCAAGACTGGGATTATTTCTTCAACTCTTGTGGCTGGGATTATTTCTGGTGTAGTCGTCGAAGCTTCAGCGGGATCCTCAAACAGGGGAGAGGACTAGCTGAAACACAGCGATTGTTTAAGTAAGAATATGGGAAGAAAGAGATAGAGAAAAGAATGTGGTTAAGTGTATAGAGGTTTTAAGGATATAAGGATTGAGATTGAGAAGGGATAGAGTAGGGATGCAGTGTAAGGGAATAGAAGGTAGTGTACCTGACTAACTGGCTTTTGAAGCAAGATCATCAGATTGTCTTCTTCAGCGAGGCCTTTGTTTTTGCCTTTGTCAGCTTCAGACACTGTAGGCTTTGTCTTGGTCTGCTCCCCTGAAGGTTCTTTTATCTCGATCCCTTTTTGAGCTGGGGCTTTTGCAATAGGCTGGACGTAGAAGAAATCGTCATCATCATCATCATCTTTGGGGGATGATGATGGTTCTTCATCAGAGATGTCGACAGGTTCATCGTCTTCAGCTTCTTCTTCATACTCGACCTCTTCAACATAAGGTTCGGTCACGTCAGAAGCAGCTTCCTTAAGTTGCTCATCGAGTTGCTACCCCTTAGATACATAGGAAGGTTTCTCGGTTTCCTCAGGGTTTTCAACTCCCTAAGGTTGTGAAGTAGAAGTAGCAGCAACAGCAGTTTCAATACCCTCCCCCTCAGCATTATGGGGAAGGTCTTCTTTAGTCTTCTCCCCCTATTCCACATTATGGTTGGGGGAGGTAACAGATTGTTCAGCAGCAGCAGTGTGTATTTGGTATCCATCTTCCAGGCCAGAGATCCCAACACAGTTCTCAATCTTTGCTAATCTGACTTCCAGGCCAGTTATAGCTGGATTGATCTTTTGAAGAGCTTCGTGATAGAACTGATAAAATGAGAAGTTGGGGCGTTCAGGCGATCGAGTACTTTCTGAACAATTTCTTTGACGGCGGAGACCTCAGCCTTGATCGTGGAGACTTCACCCTTTAGAGAACCAACCTCTGTCTTCAATGATGTGACTTCATTGGACATAGTGGTGAAGTTTGTTGAAAGAGAGGTGGTTGCGGTTGAATTGTCAGCGAGGGTGGTAGCAAATTGAGCAATGCTACCATCTACCTTCTCCAGATCAGTTTTGGAGGCTTTCGTATCAATGATCTCGGTCAACTTTTTGAGTTTCTCTCCAGCGTCTGTAACCGCTGAAGAGTTCGTGGACAGAATGGTGTTGTAATTTTCCACCTTTGTTTCCAGGGCCTTCAGGGAGGTGTTCATATCCCCCAAATTAGGACCTGAAACAGTTATTAACTTATGAACAGAGGAAAGCTCAGAAGTTTGGGGTAGAGAGAGAGGAGTGTTTTGGATTGTGTGTATACCTGCAGGCGGGTTGGCGAAGTTGTCGAACCCTTTGTGTCCTGAATGATATTCCATGTCGCCTTCGAGAGTACCTTGGCGCATGGAGGTGCCTGCAGATCCTAAGTTTGCATCCATCATCGTATTTAGAGTATCTGCAGCTGGGTCATGTACGATGAAGGGTGTCCCTGCGACAGTTGGGAAAATTTGTGGAGAGACCAAAGATTGAGTAGGAGGAATGAGGGAAGAGAATGATGGTTGGGTGCGGGGTTCAGCGTTGGATCCGCTGTCAATCACTTCAGTCTGTAGAGAGGCTGTAGGAGGTGGGTTCATTTCTAAGTTTTTAACTTTAGCGTTTAGAGACGCTGAAGCCGGGATGGAAGGGGTGGCTTGATCAGCTGTGGCAGAGCGTACCACTGAACTTTCCATCAGCTCTTCAAGATGAGCTGTGGAGTCTTCAGCATGTGAATGCTGGGGGGTTGCTCCTTTGTTTTCTTGATTCTTTTGGAACCAAGTTGGGAAGTTGAGAGTTTCCTTTTTCGAGAAGGAGTAGAGGGTGCAGCGTGGGTATCAGCGGTGGGGATTTCCACTGAATGAGCTGCAGAAGTAGAAGAAAGAGGATTGAGAAGAGATAAGATAGTAGAAAGACGTACCTCGTTTTCCAGCGGCTTAAAGTCGAGCACCTTAGGGCCAACCTGAGAGAGTCTCAGGTCACCCTCTGTGGGTACCTCTCGCCAAGTCCTTGTTGAAAGACGGCGCTGATGAATCTGGGATCAGGAACCCATGAAGGTCTTTCAGCCATATCCACTCTGAACGCAAGGTCGTCGTAGATGATTGAGGCCCAGTCAACATTTAGACCTTTCAGCAATGCATAGCCCATTGCTTGCTGAGGTTGAGCAGCTTGATCAGAGGAGCCACTCTTCGCTGTCATGCAGCTTATCAGATGTGCGAAGATGAAGTTCATCTCGCTGGGCATTTTGGACTTCTTGATCATGGTCAGTTTCTTCTCAGGCTTCTTGTCCCTTCCAGTGTCCCATGCGTAACCCATTGCATCGAAGAATGCAGTGATAGCTTCCCTATCAGCATGGTTTTTGTGGTTTGGGAGAGGGACAAAGAGGTTTTCTTTGGTAGAGGTAGGAAGACTCAGTGCTTTCCTAATAATGGCAGGGTTGATTTTGGTGGTGCCAAATTTGGTGTCACACAGAATAGAGTCAACGATCTTCGTTGGGTCTTTGGCATGGGGTATCTGAGCTCTTCTGGCAGTATACCAGAACTGAGATAGTAGGAATTGATGAGCAGGGGGTGTAATAGTCAGTGCTGTAGATAAGCAACATGTTTTGAGGTAGTTCACAGCATCATCCAGATGTGTGACTTGCTTTCGAGGAGGAAACTCGAAAAGCGCATGAAGGTTGTTCGATTTTGAAAAATCGATTTCCTCAAGCTTGAACTTGACCTGAGGAGCTTTGACGAGAGTCAGTTTCTTTGTAGCAGAGGATTTCTCAGCGGTAGGAGCAGGAGTAGAAGATGCCATTTCTGTTTAACATATCAACCATGAATCATTAAAAAATACAGTCTTAATGTGAAAGATTTTCCAATAAGATGTTTTCTGATTTTTTGTCCATTTCATTCAGACAGAAATGTCTTAATGAAGATTAGGGTTTTCTTGTTTTGAAAAAGAAAAACAAACCCAGTAAAAGTCTTGTTTTCCATTTTCCTTTAGATAAGGATTCTGGAAAAACGAATGAAGAACAAGTTTAAGATTTTGAGTTTTAAACTTGAAGAACAACCATGAAAAGGTTGTGTTCATAAAACCATGAAAGAAATGATTTCATTTTAGAAAAGGTTTCTTTTGTTTGATCTGTTAAAAGCAATAAGAAGATCAGAAACAAGTTATGCAGGTGAATAATAAGAATATTAACCTGGTAATCGAAGAAGAAGATGAACAGATTTCTGGAAATAAGAAACAGTAAATCTTTTCTTGTCTGGAGAAGAAGTTCGCGTAAAGAAAAAATATAAACTCGAAATAGTTTATATAGTGAGATTTGAGAGAGAGAAAAACTCGAGCGGGAAAGTTTTTCATCATGACACGGACACGTGTTTGCATTTGATTGGATGGTAAACGAAACGTGCAAACGTGTGTCAGAAAAAGAACGTGCCAGGGTTTATCCGTTGTGATGATGTCACAAACATCCTTTCATAATTTAGGATGTCTCTGAGGTTTTGAAAGCTCATGGACTATTTTGAAATACATGAAGAACTGAATAGAAATATCAGTGTTAGTTTAAGAAATTTCAAAGTATCGCTGTTAAGGAAGAGATATTCAGCGATGCAATTTATTTTGAAATCTTACATTCACATGCGAACGTCAGCGAGCAAGAGAGAAAACATACCTTGATATCAGCGAATCAATTATGTTCAGCGAGAATGATAGAATGGGTTATATAATTGTTTTATCCTATCGCTGATCAAATATGAACCACTGAAGATCTTACTCTTCAAAGTTCAGCATTCCAAGCTCGCTGATGAGAAAGTTGAATCTTGTCTCATCAAGAGGTTTGGTGAACAGATCAGCTAACTGATAGTCACTTGGAATAAAATGAAGTTCTATATCACCATTCATCACATGATCTCTGATAAAATGATACCTGATTTCGATATGTTTGGTCTTTGAGTGTAGGACTGGATTGTTGGCTATAGCGATGGCACTTGTGCTGTCGCAATAGATTGGAATTTTCGAGAGCTGAATGTCATAGTCTAGTAGTTGATTTCTCATCCACAAGACCTGAGAACAACAACTTCCAGCGGCTACATACTCAGCTTCAGCAGTTGAGGTGGACACTGAGTTTTGCTTTTTACTTGTCCAACTCACCAGCTTTCCACCCAGGAGCTGACAGCCTCCTGTGGTGCTTTTCCTATCCAATTTGCAACCCGCAAAATCACTATCTGAATAGGCGATTAGATCAAACCCTGAGTCTTTGGGATACCAAAGACCTAGGTTCATAGTACCCTTAAGGTAACAAAAGATTCGCTTTACAGCGATCATATGAGATTCCTTAGGTTCAGCTTGATATCGTGCACACAAACAGGTTGCGTACATAATATCGGGTCGGCTAGCTGTAAGATACAAGAGAGAGCCGATCATCCTACGGTACATCGTGACATTAACAAGTATTCCATTTGAATCCTTGTTTAGTGTCAGCGGAGGTGCCATAGGGGTTTTCATAGCTGAACTCTGAGTTAAATCGAATTTCTTCAGCATATCTTTAACATACTTTCCCTGATTAATGAAAGTTCCTTTTTCAATTTGTTTTATTTGAAGACCAAGGAAATATGTTAGCTCACCCATCATACTCATTTTATACTCTTCTTTCATTCTATGAGCGAAACGAGTACAAAGGTCAGGGTTAGTAGAACCAAATATACTGTCATCAACATATATCTGAACAAGAATGATATGACCTTTCACTATTCTGAAAAATAGAGTTTTGTCGATTTTACCTCGCTCAAAATTTTCAATTAGGAGATAAGAGGGTAGAGTGTCATACCATGCACGTGGAACTTGCTTTAAGCCCTAAAGTGCCTTATCCAGTTTATAAACATAACCTAGATGCTTAGGATATGAGAATCCTGGAGGTTGTTCCACATAGACTTCTTCATTCAGCTTTCCATTGAGAAATGTTAACTTAACATCCATTTGATATACTTTGAAGTCTTTGTGTACAGCGTAAGCTAAGAATAGACGAATAGATTCTAGTCTTGCTACTGGAGCAAATGTTTCGTCGGAATCTATGCCTTCCTCTTGTCTGTATCCCTGAGCAACAAGACGAGCCTTCTTGCGGGTTACAGTTCCATGTTCGTCCAACTTGTTTCGATAGACCCATTTAGTGCCTATCACTGTCTTGCCAGTTGGTCTTCGAAGAAGATTCCAAACTTTGTTTCTTTCGAATTCAGTCAGCTCTTCTTGCACGGCGCTGACCTAGTTTGGATCTTTGAGGGCATCATCTATTTTCTCTGGTTCAATCAGAGAAATAAAGTTAACAAATAAACAAAAATTACATGCACTTCGTCGAGTCTGAACACCAGCATTTGGATCACCAAGAATTTGATTAATTGGGTGATTTACAGTCCATCGCTGAGCCGGAGCATGAATCGCTGTCTCAAATTGAACTGGAGGAGCTGAAGATGAGGCTTCAGCAACTTTTGGAATATCAGCCAAGAGAGGAGTAGGTGCAGATGTTATCTCATTTACTGATTGCTGAGAAGTAGATGGAATGTCTGAGACATTTGGTTCAGAAGCAGGTATAGTGTTTTAAGGAACAACTGAGACCCATGATGTTTCAGCTTCACTATTCTGCGTGTTTGGGATGATAGTAGGACCATCATCTTCAACGGTATGAGTATGAGGAGTGGGAATATCTTCTGAATCACCAAGATGAGAAAACATCCGTTGATTCAGTTCTTCAGTATCAGCAGAAGGTCGAGAATTCGCTGAACGGGATTCGTCAAAAGTGACGTGAATAGTTTCTTCAACAGTTTGTCTTTTTCGATTGAAGACTCTGAATGCTTTGGAGATTGAAGAATATCCAAGAAAGATTCCATCATCAGCCTTAGGATCAAACTTTCCAAGGGCATCTCTGTTGTTCAGTATGAAACACTGACATCCAAAGATGTGAAGAAAGCTAATTGAAGGCTTTCTCCCATGAAAACGTTCATAGGCTGTTTTATTAAATCTTTTGACTATCAGCGACCTGTTTTGCGTAAAACAAGCAGTGTTGACAGCTTCTGCCAAAAACTGAGTAGGCAGGAGAGAATCGCTGAGCATTGAACATGCAGCTTCAATAATAGTTATATTTCTTCTTTCAGCGACTATGTTTTGTTGCGGTGTTCTCACTGAAGAAAAGTTGTGAGAAATACCCTTACTCTCAAAGAAGGAATCAAGAGAACTATTTTTGAATTCAGTCCCATGATCACTCCTTATTGAGCGAACGGTCAACTTGTTCAGGGTTTCCATCTTCCTAACAAAGGTGATGAGTTCTTCAGGGGTGTCACTCTTAGAACGGAAAAACATAACCCATGTATATCGAGAGAATTCATCAACTATGACCAATATATATTTCTTTCCAGCGATGGATTGTTTGTTAACAGGGCCAAACAAATCCATATGGAGAAGTTGTAGAGGAGATAACACTGAGGAAACTTGCTTTGACTTAAAGCTTGCTTTGGCCTGCTTGCCTTTCTCACACGCTGAACATAAGGATTCTTTTGCGTATGAGTGCTGAGGTAGACCAGTGACTAACTCTTTTGAAGAAAGAGTGTTCAGTGTCTTGAAGTTGAGATGAGAGAGCCTCTTATGCCATAGCCAGTTGACATCAGATGAGGCTTTTGAGAAGAAACAGGAGTTCTCAGTGGTTGTTGAGTCCATGTTTATTACATAAACATTTTCCAAACGATAACCGCTGAGAGCTATCTTCTCCTTTTTGTCAGTGACAAAGCAGGATTCCTTAGTAAAGATTACTTTGTTATACTTGTCGCAAAGCTGACTGATGCTTAGAAGATTATGCTTCAGCCCTTCAACATATGCGACTCTTCTGAAGGTTGTTGTACCATTAGAGAGTACACCAAACCCTCGGGTATGTCCTTTTCCATTTCAACCGAAAGTTACAGAGGGACCCTTCTCTTCTTTGTACTCAGTGAGCAGGTTCTTCATACCAGTCATGTGTCTAGAGCATCCGCAATCGAGATACCAGATACCCTTCTTAACCTGCATTACAAAGGAAGATTAGTTTGTCTTGGGTACCCACTTAACCATGTGTACACTTGTCAGTAGGGGTAGAAGAGGAGGTGGAAGGTTCAGCCGTCTTCGTAGCATTTAAAGATTCAGCTTTGTCAGTCTTCACTTTGGTTAATTTCTTAACCTCAGTGGTCTTCTTTGCCTTGGGGGCAATGATCTTCACCTTATCTATCTTTTCAGCTTGGGTGGCTGTGGGGCACTTACTAGCAATATGAGTGGTAAGTCCACAGTGATAACATTTCCTATAACTAAAAGTAGTTCTAGGACCATTTGTATGCTGAGCTTTTGATTTTGAATTAGAAGGACCAGCACCAAGTAAGCTATTGGCTTTTGAAATGGGAGGAACATTCAGTTCTTCGGATTTCTTACCAATAATTTCCACTTTGATTCTAGGAGTAGATCGCTGAATAGACCCACGCTGAATAAATCCAGGGATCTTATTCTTTGAACCAGAGGGATAAGTTACTGAAGCTTTAGAAGCGTTCAGCTTTGGTACAGAGGTACCCTTCTGAGGATTTTGGTTAAAAGCAATTCCTTTACCTTTGTTTTTAAAGACTGAGGTAGGTTTTGTATAAACAACTTTTTCTTTACCTTTAGAAGTTAAGGTAGAGATTTCCTCAGGGATAGGCGGTTTAGAAGAGGAACACTGAGATGAGAAAGTGTCAGGGATAGAGGATACGAACTTTCCAAACTTAAGCATGGAACGGTCAGTGGTTGGTGTTGGTCCCGAAGGGCTATACAAGTTTATAGAAGGGGGGGTTGAATACAAACACACGTTTTTACTTTTCTAAATTGTTTATTGATAAGTCAAGACAATTTACAACTTGTTGCGGAACAAGATTAAGGATAAACCTAATCTTAACAAGTCTTGAGAAACACTAAGTTTCTTGCACTAGAAGGAGTTAAAGAAATTACGAATAATAACTTAACAATAAGAAATAAGAAGATGGTCCGAGCACACTTCAAAACTGAAGTAAGGATCTTCTTATATACTGCATGCATTTAATGCATGGCAGTATGGCTTTACATGTGGCAACAGCTGAGTGGTTGCATGTCATTGACCTTTGTAGACAACCTTAGTAGCCGCATGGTGCACAGTGTAGAATCAGAGTTGTTGTACGATTACAGACAAAAGGGATGCCCGTTCTGACAGTTCGTACGGAGACGTGCAAGGGAGGTAAGACAATAGTAACATGCAAGGAGACTTCATGATCAGCTTTCGTTGAGTCAGATCTTTATCAGCGAATGATAAATTCAGCGATTGCTGAAGTATTCTACTTGATACTTCACGTTGAATGGACAAGTCTTGCTTTACTGATATCCGCATCAGTTCATGAGTAGACTTGTCGCTGGTTCTTGAGCTTGATCTTCGAATTCAGCGTAGAACTTTGGTTGACGTGAAACTTGTCTTCAGGGATCATAAGTAAACAACTAACTTATCAGCGATCATCTCATAGACTGAACAGGCTCAGAGCTATATGATGATGAACAGTGTTCACTCAATATCTAATCTAAAGAGTGAGAGTTCCTATCAGCGGTACTGTAAAGTCTTAGTACTTATCAGCGATAGTGAAACTCTGATACATATTGTTTACTTACAATTTTCACTAAGTGTTTAAGAGAGGGTCATTATCAAATCACTGAGGGTTTGGATCAACAATCTCCCCCTATTTGATTATGACATAGCAACAGAGAAAATTGCTATTTAATGAAAACATAAGGATAAAAAGAACTCATAAAATATTTGTCCCTTTTACTGTTTTCTGGGATCTTTTCAGTACTGATGGAGTAAAGTACATTCGCAAATATTACATAGGGTAGTAGAAAAATTACTAGTACAGCAAATAAAATTACAGGTACAAAAGATGTAGACAGATAAGGATAGAAAGAATTACAAGGCGATCCTATCCGTCAAAAGGTTCTTCCTTGATGAGAAGTTCATCGAGGGTCTTTGATGTGGGAATCATCCAGTCAGGGACATCTACTCCTTGATTCTTTTTGTTCAGAGCTTCTTCAAAAATCAAGGGCTTCAGGTGTCTAGCTTTAATGTTGCGTCTGACTTCACACCAGTATATGAGATCTCTGAGTTGTTCGATGGGAGTGATTGGAAGCTCAGAGATGCGTTGAAAGTGATGATTTCCTTGGTAGTCTAGAAAGAATATACCATAAGGATCACTTACAACTTTGCTAGGAATGAAAGTTTCTCCAGGTGGTAGGGAGGTGTTAAGCGCTGAGAGATCAGCATCAGGGCCAAGAACTTCAGCACGAGAGAAACCAATACCTGTTTCATTCCGTATAGGAGGACCTGAGTCTGAGACTTTCTTTTCCTTTGCAGAGACTCTTCTTTGTTGAGGAGAAAGAAGAGTGGAAGGAGGAATATCCACATCAGAAGAAACCAAGTCGATCTGAGTATTTAAAGTTTTCTCGACATGGCTCTTGAACTTTGAGCGCGATCCCTGAATGGCTAATTTCACTTCCAACCATTCAGAGAAACCAAACTTCTCTGAAGTAGTATCATAGAAGGTTTGCTTGGTTTTGTCTTCTCTGAATACATCAATTTCAACAACAGGAACGTCAACGAACAGTATTCCTCTGATGTTTACTTTGATGATTTTGGATGGTCGAGATCGATAATTCATGTTGGTCCCGAAAGGCTTAAACAAGTTTGTAGAAGGGGGGGGGGGGTTGAATACAAACACACTATTTTACTTTTCTAAATTGTTTATTGATAAATCATTAACAATTTACAGCTTGTTGCGGAAACAAGATTAAGGATAAACCTAAATCTAAACAAGTTGGAACACTAAGGTTTTCTTGCACTAAGAAAGATAAGGAGATTACTAATAAAATCCTATCTTGAGAGATTTGAACTTGTCCAGAGTTAGCAAGTTACTTCAAATGAAGTGAGTTCATCTCTTTATATACTGCATGCATTTAATGCAATCCAGTATATACTTTACACGTGTCATTAGCGGATTGGTTGCATGTCATTGACCTTTGATGACAACCTTAGTAGCCGCATGAATGAACAGTGTAGTATCAGAGTGGTTGTACGATTTCAGATTTTCGGAGGTTCTTTTCTGACATTTCGTACGGTGGCGTGCAAGGGAGGTTAAGACAAAAGTACTTTGTACGGAGGACTTCATGATCAGCTTTCGTTGATTCAGCGATTATCATTTACTATTCAGCAGATGATAAAGTTCAGCGATAGCTGAAGTCTTGTACTTGATACTTCACGTTGAGTGGACAAATCTGAGTCTTCGCTGATCCGCATCAGTTCATTAGGAGACTTGTCGCTGGTTCTTGAGCTTGATCTTCGACTTCAGCGTAGAACCTTTGTTGACGTGAATCTTGTCTTCAGGGATCATAAGTAAACAACTAACTTATCAGCGATCACCATAAGGACTGAACAGACTCAGCGATATGGTGAACAGTGTTCGCTGAATGTTTAATCTAAAAGTGCGAGAGTTCCTATCAGCAGTACTGTAAGATCTTAGTACTTATCAGCGATAGTGAAACTCTGATACATATTGTTTACTTACAATTTTCACTAAGTATTTAAGATAGGGTCATTATCAAATCACTGAGGGTTTGGATCAACAATCTCCCCCTATTTGATTATGACATAGCAACAGAGAGAATTGCTATTTAATGAAAACATAAGGATAAAAAGAACTCATAAAATATTTGTCCCTTTTACTGTTTTCTGGGATCTTTTCAGTACTGATGGAGTAAAGTACATTCGCTGAAATCTTTCATTAAATCTTTGAATCAGGTTACAATATGAATAAGAAAGATTACAAGTACAAGCGAAATAAATTACAAGTACTGAAGGATGACTGATACAATAGAGAAAATGGTGATTGTTGTCAGCCTTCAAAGGGTTCTTCCTTAATGAGAAGTTCATCAAGGGTTGTCTTTTCAGTTGGAATCATCCAGTCAGGAACCTTTTCTCCTTTATTCTTTAGCTTCAGAGCAGCTTCAAAAATCAAGGGTTTTAGGTGTCGTGCCTGAATGTCTTTTCTGAAGTCGCACCAGTAGATGAGATCTTTGAGCTGTTCGATTGGAGTGATTGGAAGCTCAGCGATCTGTTGAAAGCATTTATGTCCGTCGTAGTCAAGAAAGAATATTCCATAAGGATTACTGATGACTTTACCAGGGACGAAAAGTTCACATGGTGGCAAAGAGACATCAAGGGCAGATAGATCAGGATCAGGACCAAGTACTTCAGCGCGAGAGAAACCAATTCCAGTTTCATTTCGTATGACAGGACCTGAGTTTGAATCTTGACGTTTCTTCCTTGGAGAGTCCTTTTTTCTTTTTGGCTTTAGATCAGGAACAGGAGGAATATCCACACAAGAAGATATCAAATCGATCTGTCTGTTTATCAGCTTTTCGAAATGATCCTTGTACTTAGATTTTGACGGTTGGATAGCTAACCTCATCTCCAGCCATTCAGAGAGACCATACCTTTTTACAGTGTCAGCACGAAAGGTTTCAGATGAGTCATCTTCTCTGAACAGTTTGATGTCAACAATAGGTACTCCGACGGAGGTTCTTCCAGAGATGAATACCTTGTTGATCTTCGCTGGACGATATCTGAAGTGGATTTTCTCTTTACACCAGATCAGGGTGGTCTGAGAAACTTTAGCTTTCTTTTCCACGATCTTCTGGGCTTGTTCCCAAAGCTTTCGTTGGATTTGAATGGGAATACGCTTCAGCTTGGGGTCTTTGACAGATTCTTGAGTGAGCTTGATGGCGTATTCTCTGTCTTTATCTTCAGCTTCCTTTCTTTCAGCGATGAGGCGTTCAGCTCTGAGATGATCTTGGTATTCAGCTTTTGAAATTCTGAACTTAGGAGGAACTGAAGGTAGTTGATCGCGCCTTAGGATGATTCGCTGATCCTCAAATCGCTTTATCATTTCTTCTCTCCTCTTTTGATCAACTGAGGAAGGTCTGTTTCTGTGCGAGAGAGGTTGTTCTTCTGGTTCATCAGTCTCAGAGATTAAATCTAAGACTGGGATTATGTCTTCAGCGTTAGCTGGAATTATTGGTGAAGTCGCAACAGATCTTTCAGCGATATCCTCAAACAGGGGAGAGGACTAGCTGAAACGCAGCGATCTTACAAATAAGAACTGGGTAGAAGAACTTGGGTAGAAAAGATAGAAAAAAATGTGGATGTGTATGGTGTTTGTGGAATGGATAACTGATTTTTCATAGATGATCAGGGAAGGAAAAATAAGTTTAGTGTACCTGACAAATCGGCTTTGCAAGTAGGATCGCCAGATTATCATCTTCAGCGATGCCTTTGTCTTTGCTTTTCTCAGCGCCAGAGGCTGAGTGCTTTGTCTTTGTCTTCTCCCCTGAAGGTTCTTTTATTGAAATACCTTTAAGAGCTTTGGTTCGAGGAGCAGGTTTGACAACAAAGAAATCATCGTCATCTTCATCATCATCATCGTTCCTTGGAGAGGAGGATGGTTCAGCTTCAGGGATGTCGAAGTCTTCGTCTTCTTCTGCTTCAGATTCCTCAGCATCTTCATCGAGTTGCTCCCCCTCAGATATAGAGGCGAGGTTCTCGGTTCCCTCAGGGTTTTCATCTCCCTGAGGTCCAGTAATCCGATCTTCATTACCCTCTCCCCTGATAGATTCATCATGGGAAAGGTCTTCAGCGCTCTTCTCCTGTTCAGCGCTCTTCTCCCCCTCTTTCTCATGATGGGCAGGGGAGGAATGGGTAGATTCAGCATTGGTGTTGTCTCTGTCTTCTGGGCCAGAGATTTTCACACAACCTTCAAGCTTAGCTATTCTGTCTTCTAGGCCAGAAATAGCAGGCGTGATTTTCTTCAGCTCTTGGCGATCCTCTGCGGTGAATGAGTCCAAAACAGGTGCAGGGGCCGGAGCAGGAGCTGGATTATTTGCCTTATTCACCAGCGTCTCGATCATTGTCTTGACGGAACCAAGGTCGGTCTTCACTGAGCCCAAGTCGGTCTTGACCACTGACATATCACCTTCGAGTGTACCAACCGATTTCTTCAGCGTTGTAACTTCGCTGGAAATGGTGGAAACTGATGATTTGAGGTTGGTGTAGTCAGTGTAGATGTCGGAGAGCACTTTGGCAAAGTCGGCGAGAGTTTTATCAAGATCTTTGATGTCATCAGAGGAGGCCTTCTTTTCCACCACAGTAGTCAGCTTCGTCAGATTCTCTCCAGCGTTTGTTACAGCTGTAGAGTTATTTGATAGACCGGTGGTGAGATCCGTAAGTTTCATCTCCATAGACTTCAGAGACTGGTTGATATCTCCCAAAAAAGGACCTGTAACATATAAGTACTTGTGAACAAAGGAAAGCTCAGAAGTTTCAGTTTTAGTTACAATGTTTAAGGTGGGATCTGTACTTGCAGGAGCGTTGACGAACTCATCAAAGTTTCGAGTCCCTCCATAGTGTTCCATATCTCCCTCAAAAGTTCCGTGAGGAATGGAGATCTCTGCAGGTCCTTTCTTCGTCATTCGCTGAGAAGCTTCAACGGCTTCTTGAATGATGGCATCTCCAGTTTTGACCGGAGGAGTGTCCAAAGAAGTGGAGGGAGGAGCGAAGGATAAGAATTGGGGTTGGGGTTCAAGTTCAGCGTTGGATTCGCTGAGAAGTACTTCATCAGTCTTTTGAGAGACTGACGAAGGTTGGGTAGATTCCAAAGTTCTAACCTCAGCGTTTAGGGACGCTGAAGTAGGTTTAGAAGGGATGGCTTGAATTGGTGTGGCAGAGCGTACCACGGAACTTTCCTTCAGCTCTTCAGAATGAGCTGAGGAGTCTTCAGCATGCAACTGCTGGGGTTGCTCCTTGGTTTTCTTGATCCTTTTGGAATCAAGAGGGGTAAGAGATTGTTTCCTTTTCTTAGAAGGAATGGATTTTGTGGCCGGGGTATCAGCGATGGGTATTGTCGCTGAAGGAGCCACAGAAAGCGGAGAATTAAGAAGAGTGAGAAGAGTAGAGAGACGTACCTCGTTGGCGACAGGCTTGAAGTCGAGAACTTTAGGGCCAATCTGAGAGAGTTTCAGATCACCCTCTTCAGGATAGTTGTCCTTCAGGCCATATTGAAAGATGGCGCTGATGAATCGCGGGTAAGGAACCCATGCTGGTCGGTCAGCGGCAGAATCAACACGTTGAATGAGGTCTTCATAGATGATGGAGGCCCAGTCAATGTTGAGACCTTTCAGCAGTGCGTAACCCATGGCCTGCTGAGGTTGAGCGGCTTGATCAGAAGATCCGGATTTCGCTGTCATGCAGCTGATCAGGTGAGCGAAGATGAAGTTCATCTCGCTGGGCATCTTGGATTTCTTTATCAGCGTCAGCTTCTTCTCAGGTAGCTTGTCTCTTCCAGTCTCCCAGATGTAACCCATCGCATCAAGGAAAGCAATGATTTCTTCCCTGTCAGCGTGCTTCTTGTGGTCAGGAAATGGAATGAAAGGATTTTCTGAGGTAGCGTTAGGGAATTTCAGAGCTTTACGGATTATTGCGGGGGTTATCTTGATGGTGCCATACTCAGTATCGCTGAGTATGCAGTCGATGGTTTTAGATGGATCTTTGGCTGAGGGTAGGTTGGTGTGTCTGGCAGAGTACCAGAATTGGGATAATAGACGCTGACTGGCAGGAGGTGTGATTGTCAGTGCTGTGTATATGGGGCTATTCTTCAAAAAAATCACAGCGTCGTCTAGATGGGATACCTGCTTCCGAGGAGGAAACTCGAGAAGCGCTGAAAGGTTGTTTGCCTTAGTCCAGTCTAGTTGATCCAGCTCAAACTTAACCTGAGGAGCTTTAGTGATTTCCAGTTCCTCAGAATCACTGGAGATGGACTCAGCGGTAACATTCAGCTTTGAAGTTGCCATTTCACTGTATTATCAGTTCAACCAAAGATGTTAACAAATAAGAAATATCTTAATGTGGAAAGAGAATTTCCATTAAGATTTTTCGAATTTTGTCCATTTCATTCAGACAAAAAAAAATCTTAATGAAGATTAGGGTTTTTCTTGTTTTTTTTTTTTAAAAAAACGAATATAACACCTATAAGCCTTGTATTCCAGTTTTTAAAAAAATGGATACGAAAGAAGAACAAGTTTAAGATTTTAGATTTAAAACTTGAAGAACAACCATGAAATGGTTGTGTTTATAAAACCATGAAAGAAAATGATTTTATTTTTGAGTTCTTTTGTTTGATCTTGTGTAAAACAATGATAAGATCGAAAACAAGTTATTTGCATTTGATAAAAGATAAGAACATATTGACCTTGAGTTTGATGAAGAAGATGATGAACAGTTCTTGAAGATCGAGAGCACAAAATGCAACAGTGTTCTTTTCTTGCGGAGAAAGATTGATTCGCATAAAAGACAAATATAAACTTTGAGAGAGTTTATATAGGAAGAGAGTAGAGAGAGAAAAACTTGAGCGGGAAAGTTTTTCATCATGACACGGACACGTGCTTGCATTTGATTGGATAGACAACGAAACGTGCAAACGTGTGTCAGAAAAAGAAACGTGCCTGGTGTTATCCGTTGCAATGACGTCACAACTGTCCTTTCACATTCTTTCGTTGTCTCTGAGGTTTTGAAAGAAAAACTCAGGGACTCTTTGGAAAATATGAAGCACTGAATAGAAATATCAGTGAGGGTTTTAAGAAATTTCAAAATATCGCTGTTAAGGAAGAGATATTCAGCGATGTAAGAATTTGAAATCTTGCATTTTCATGCGTTTTGTCAGAGAGAGAAAACATACCTTGATATCAGTTTAACCCAATTTATTCAGAGAGAAGATGATGAAATGGATTGTACTAGTTTATTTTATCCAGAGCCTATACAAGAATGTATAAACGTATCGCTGATTAAATGTGAACCGCTGAAGATTTATCCTTCAAAGTTCAGCATTCCAAGCTCACTGATGAGAAAGTTGAATCTTGTCTCATCAAGAGGTTTGGTAAACAAATCAGCTAACTGATAATCAGTTGGGATAAAATGAAGTTCTATATCACCATTCATCACATGATCTCTGATAAAATGATATCTGATTTCTATGTGTTTTGTCTTTGAGTGTAGCACTGGATTGTTTGCTATAGCGATGGCACTTGTGCTGTCGCAATAGATTGGAATTTTGGAGAGCTGAAGATCATAATCTAGTAGTTGATTTCTCATCCACAAGACTTGAGAACAGCAGCTTCCAGCGGCTACATACTCAGCTTCAGCTGTGGAAGTGGACACTGAGTTTTGCTTCTTACTTGTCCAACTTACCAGCTTTCCACCCAGGAGCTGACATCCTCCTGTGGTGCTTTTCCTATCCATTTTGCAACCTGCAAAATCACTGTCTGAATAGGCGGTTAGATCGAATCCTGAATCTTTGGGATACCAAAGACCTAGATTCGCTGTACCCTTAAGATATCGAAAGATTCGCTTTACAGCTTTCATATGAGATATCTTAGGTTCAGCTTGATATCGTGCGCACAGACATGTTGCAAACATAATATCGGGTCGGCTAGCTGTAAGATACAGTAGTGAGCCGATCATCCCACGGTACAGCGTGACATTGACAGGAACACCCTTTGTGTCCTTATCAAGTATCAGCGGTGGTGCCATAGGGGTTTTCATAGCTGAACTTTCAGTTAAGTCGAATTTTTTCAGCATATCTTTAACATACTTTCCCTGATTTATAAAAGTTCCTTTTTCAGTTTGCTTAATCTGAAGACCAAGGAAATATGTTAGTTCACCCATCATACTCATTTTATACTCATCTTTCATTCTATCAGCGAAACGAGTACAAAGCTCAGGGTTAGTAGAACCAAATATAATGTCATCAACATATATTTGAACTAAAATGATATGACCTTTTATTTTTCTAAAAAACAAAGTTTTGTCAATCTTACCTCTCTCAAATTTCTCAAGGTGGAGATACGTAGAAAGAGTGTCATACCATGCACGAGGAGCTTGCTTCAAGCCATAAAGTGCCTTATCCAGCTTATAAACATAACCTGGACGCTTAGGATCTGAGAATCCTGGAGGTTGTTCCACATAAACTTCTTCATTCAGCTTTCCATTTAGAAACGCTGACTTAACATCCATTTGATGTACAGTGAAGTTTTTGTGTACAGCATATGCTAAGAAAAGACGAATAGATTCAAGTCTTGCTACAGGAGCAAAGGTTTCGTCATAATCTATACCTTCCTCTTGTCTGTATCCCTGAGCAACAAGACGAGCTTTGTTGCGAGTTACAGTACCATGTTCGTCCAACTTGTTTCGATAGACCCACTTAGTGCCTATCACTGTTTTTGCAGTTGGTCTCCGAACAAGTTTCCAAACTTTGTTTCTTTCGAATTCAGTCAGCTCTTCTTGCATAGCGCTGACCCAGTTTGGATCTCTGAGGGCATCATCTATTTTCTTTGGTTCAGTTAGAGAAATAAAGTTAACAAATAAACAAATATTACCTGCACTTCTACGAGTCTGAATACCAGCGTTGGGATCACCAAGAATTTGATCGATTGGGTGATTTACAGTCCATCGCTGAGCCGGAGCATGCGTTGCTGACGCAGTCTGAACTGGAGAAACTGAAGATGAGGCTTCAGCTACTTCTGGATAATCAGCTAAGAGAGGAATGCTTGCATTTGTCACTTCATTCACTGATTGCTGAGAAATAGATGGAATTTCTGAGACATTTGGATCAACTGCGGGTATAGTGTTTATAGGAACAGCTGAGACCCAAGATGTTTCAGCTTCACTATTCTGCATATTGGGAATGATAGTAGGACCATCATTTTCAGTTGTATGAGTATGAGTAGTGGGAACATCTTCTGAATCACCAAGATGAGAAAACATCCATTGATTCAGCTCTTCTGTATCAGCGTTCGGTTTAGAGTTCGCTGAACGGGATTCGTCAAACGTGACGTGAATAGTTTCTTCTACAGTTTTTCTTCTTCTGTTGAAGACTCTGAAGGCTTTGGAAACTGAGGAGTATCCAAGAAAGATTCCATCATCAGCCTTAGGATCAAACTTTCCAAGGGCATCTCTGTTGTTCAGTATGAAACACTGACAACCAAAGATGTGAAGAAAGCTGATTGAAGGCTTTCTCCCATGAAAGAGTTCATAGGCTGTCTTTTTGAATCTTTTGACTATCAGCGACCTGTTTTGCGTAAAACAAGCCGTGTTGACAGCTTATGCCCAAAACTGAGTAGGCAGGTGAGAATCGCTGAGCATTGAACGTGCAGCTTCAATAATTGTTCTATTTCTTCTTTCAGCGACTCCGTTTTGTTGTGGTGTTCTCACTGACGAAAAGTTATGAGAAATACCCTTGCTCTCAAGGAAGGAATCAAGAGAACTGTTTTTTAATTCAGTTCCATGATCACTCCTTATTGAGCGAACAGTCATATTGTTCAGAGTTTCCATCTTCCGAACAAAGGTGATGAGTTCTTCAGGGGTGTCACTCTTAGAACGGAGAAACATTACCCATGTATAACGAGAGAATTCATCAACTATGACCAGCGTATATTTCTTTCCAGCGATGGATTGTTTGTTAACGGGGCCAAACAAATCCATATGGAGTAGTTGAAGAGGAGATGACACTGAGGAAACTTGCTTGGACTTAAAGCTTGCCTTGGTCTGCTTCCCTTTTTCACACGCTGAACATAAGGATTCTTTGGCGTATGAATGTTGAGGTAGACCAGTGACTAACTCTTTGGATGAAAGAGTATTCAGTGTCTTGAAGTTGAGATGTGAGAGTCTCTTGTGCCATAGCCAGTTGACATCAGAAGATGCCTTTGAGAAGAAACAGGAGTTCTCAGTGGTTGTTGAGTCCATGTTTATAACGTAAACATTTTCCAAACGATAACCGCTGAGAGCTATCTTCTCCTTTTTGTCAGAGACAAAGCAGGATTCCTTGGTGAAAATCACTTTGTTATCCATGTCGCAAAGCTGACTGATGCTCAGAAGATTATGCTTCAGCCCTTCAACATATGCGACTCTTCTAAAGGATGTTGTACCATTTGAAAGTACACCATACCCTCGGGTGTGTCCTTTTCCATTTCCACCGAAAGTTACAGAGGGACCCTTCTCTTCCTTGTATTCAGCGAGCAGGCTTTTCTTTCCAGTCATGTGTCTAGAGCATCCGCTATCGAGATACCAGATACCCTTCTTAACCTGCAATACAAAGGAAGATTAGTTTTGCTTGGGTACCCACTTCACCATGTATACGCGTTTGTCAGTGGAAGTGGTTGGAATGGGTTCAGCAGTCTTCGCAGCATTTGAAGATTCAGCTTTGTCTTTCTTCACTTTGGTCAATTTCTTGACCTCAGCGGTATGAGTCACCTTGACCTGACTTGCAACTGGTTTGGTCTTCTTTGGTGCTATCTTCACCTTAGCTATCTTATCAGCTTTGGTGGCTGTGGGACACTTACTTGCAATATGATCGGTAAGTCCACAGTGATAACATTTCCTATAACTAAAATTAGTTCTAGGACCACTTGTGTGCTGAGCTTTTAATTTGGAATTAGAAGTGCCAGCACCAAGTACACTATTGGTTTTTGAAATAGGACGAACATTCAGTTCTTCAGATTTCTTACCAAGAACATCTACTCTGAGTCTAGGAGTAGGTCGCTGAACTGATCCAGAGGTCTGATTTCTAGAACCAGACGAGTGAATCACTAAGGCTTTGGAAGCATTCAGCTTAGGTACTAAAGTACCCTTCTGAGGATTTTGATAAATTACAATTCCTTTACCTTTATCTTTAGAGACAGAGGTAGGTTTTGAATAAACCATTTTCTCCTTACCTTTTGAGGAGGTAGGAGTTTCCTCAGGGATTGGTGTAATCGACGAGGAGTACTGAGATGAAGAAGTGTCAGCTACTGAGGATACGAACGTTCCAAATTTAAGCATTGAACGTTCAGTGGTTGGTATTGGAGTATCATATTTATAACCCAGACCACGTTTATCACTCAGAGGAATCTGAGCCTTAATTATCTCAGTGATCTTTGTTGAAGAATTACACCATCCTTCAACAGTAGCTTGTTCAGCTTTTAAAGCAGCGATAGCTTCCGCTCGTTCAATTTTGACTAGCTGATTTAAATGGACTTGATCTTTAAAATCTTCTTCAAATTTAGAAAGCTTTTCTATTTGAAGGTGGCAATTTTTAAGCTTTTCAGCGAGATCAAGATTTTGGTTTTCAACCACAGCTTTGCCGTTCATGGCTTCGTATAAGCTTCTAGTCAGTAGTTCGATTTTACGGAGACTATCAGCTTCATCAATATTTACAATATTGGTAAAGAAGGAAGGTGATACCTGAATGGCAGATGTTGAAGTGGAGGGAATGTCTGAACTTTCTTCCTCTTCTTCAATCTTGGCCATGAGACATTGATTTGCTTCATCATCTTCAGAATCAGATGATGAGGCTTCTTCATCAGAAGCAGCCCAATCATAGTCAGCCATTAGGCCTTTTCCCTTCTTCTTAAAGCTTTTCAGCTTTGCATACTTCTCCTTCAGCTTTAAGTATTTGTCGTCTTTATTCCTTGGAACAAAGGATTTCTTTGTAAAGGCTGAAGGTCTCATGATTTTCTTTGACCTGCACTCGTTAGCGAAATGACCTGTCTTTTCGCAGTTAAAACAAGTAGCAGTAGCCTTATCAACAAAAGCTGATGACTTAGGCTTGTCAGCTATAGAAAGAGTTTTGTTCTTTCTAAACATTTTCTTCTTGGCGAATCTCCTGAACTTTTTAGTTAGGAGAGCCAAGGATTCATCATCTGAAGAATCAGAATCTGATGATCTTTCAGAGTTACTTTCTAACTCAGTGATAGTGACCACGGGTCGCTGAGTAGAAGGTTCCTCTGAGATTAAAGCAACAGGGGTGCTTTTGGAATCTTTTACAAGATTCTTCTTAAGATGGCTAGATTGCTCATGATTCAGCAATGTGCCATATAAGGTAGCGAGTGTCATTGATCTTAGATCTTTTGACAGCTTGAGACACATGGAATAATTGTCCCAGCTTTCAGGTAAACATTCTAAAAACTTTGTCAGAACTTCAAAGTTAGAATATTCCTTACCAACCGTTTTAAGATCTATAATTAAGCAGTTAAAACGTTGATGTACTTCAGAGAGAGTTTCATTCTTACCAGAGATGAAACTTTCGTATTGTCTTACCAGGTTGATCTTTCTTGAATCCTGGACTTCAGACGTTCCTTCATACTGAACACATATTGTGTCCCACATGGCCTTCGAGGATTTCAGGTTCATGACGGAATGGTAGACTTCGTCAGGAAGGGCCATGGATAGTATGGATCTGGCTTTTGTATCTATAGCCACTTTCTTCTTGTCTTCATCGGTCCAATGATGGATTTCCTTTGGAATCAGCCTTTCTGGAATAGCAGCTCTAGTTGCAGTGGCTGGAACGGCAGGATCAATCGTTACAGGGATGTGTGGACCGTTTTCAAGATAGTAAGGTATAGTAGGGTCTACACCTTCTAAGAAGAGTGTCATCCTATTTTTCCATAAGTTGAAGTTGTCTCTGGAAAATCTAGGGGGTTTTGCAAGAGAACCATTGTCGATATAGTGAGTGTTTGTGTTTGAGTTGGCCATTTTCAGATAATAGCAAGGAAGAGAAAATATCTTAGATTAGATCTTGTTTATGAGATTAAACAAATCTGCTCTGATACCACTTGTTGGTCCCGAAAGGCTTAAACAAGTTTGTAGAAGGGGGGGGGGGGGTTGAATACAAACACACTATTTTACTTTTCTAAATTGTTTATTGATAAATCATTAACAATTTACAGCTTGTTGCGGAAACAAGATTAAGGATAAACCTAAATCTAAACAAGTTGGAACACTAAGGTTTTCTTGCACTAAGAAAGATAAGGAGATTACTAATAAAATCCTATCTTGAGAGATTTGAACTTGTCCAGAGTTAGCAAGTTACTTCAAATGAAGTGAGTTCATCTCTTTATATACTGCATGCATTTAATGCAATCCAGTATATACTTTACACGTGTCATTAGCGGATTGGTTGCATGTCATTGACCTTTGATGACAACCTTAGTAGCCGCATGAATGAACAGTGTAGTATCAGAGTGGTTGTACGATTTCAGATTTTCGGAGGTTCTTTTCTGACATTTCGTACGGTGGCGTGCAAGGGAGGTTAAGACAAAAGTACTTTGTACGGAGGACTTCATGATCAGCTTTCGTTGATTCAGCGATTATCATTTACTATTCAGCAGATGATAAAGTTCAGCGATAGCTGAAGTCTTGTACTTGATACTTCACGTTGAGTGGACAAATCTGAGTCTTCGCTGATCCGCATCAGTTCATTAGGAGACTTGTCGCTGGTTCTTGAGCTTGATCTTCGACTTCAGCGTAGAACCTTTGTTGACGTGAATCTTGTCTTCAGGGATCATAAGTAAACAACTAACTTATCAGCGATCACCATAAGGACTGAACAGACTCAGCGATATGGTGAACAGTGTTCGCTGAATGTTTAATCTAAAAGTGCGAGAGTTCCTATCAGCAGTACTGTAAGATCTTAGTACTTATCAGCGATAGTGAAACTCTGATACATATTGTTTACTTACAATTTTCACTAAGTATTTAAGATAGGGTCATTATCAAATCACTGAGGGTTTGGATCAACAATTCAACATTTCTTTACACCATTTCAAAGTCGTATCAGATAATTTCATCTTTTCTTCAACGATCCTTTGGGCATCATCCCATAGCTGACGTTGGACATCAATGGGAGTTCTTTTCAGCGCTGGGTCTTTCACCGATTGTTGGACAAGCTGGATGGTGAGTTCTCTGTCTTTTTCTTCAGCTTCCCTTCTTTCAGCGATTAACCTTTCAGCTCTGAGGTGATCCTGGTATTCCTTTTGTGAAAGTCTGAACTTTGGAGGAATAGAAGGAAGTTGATCACGCTTCAGGATGATTCGCTGATCTTCGAATCTCTTGATCATTGCATCTCTCTTTTCTTGATCCTCTTCACTCAGCTTTTGAGGAGCCAAGGAAGGTCTGTTTTGGTGAGAGAGCAGCTGTTCTTCAGGTTCATCAGTCTCAGTGGTTATATCCAAGACTGGATTATTTCTTCAGCTCTTGTGGCTGTGATTATTCCTGGTGTAGTCGAAGGAGCTTCAGCGGGATCCTCAAACAGGGGAGAGGACTAGCTGAAACACAGCGATCGTTTAAGTAAGCAAAGTTGGGGAAGAAAGAGATAGAGAAAAGAATGTGGTTAAGTGTATAGAGGTTTTATGGATAGAAGGATTGAGATTGAGAAGGGATAGAGGAGGGATACAGTGTAAGGGAATAGGAGGTAGTTTTTGCCTTTGACAGCTTCTGCAGCAAGGACTTTGTTTTTGCCTTTGTCAGCTTCAGACGCTGCAGGCTTTGTCTTGGTCCGCTCCCCTGAAGGTTCATTTATCGAAATCCCTTTGAGAGCTGTAGTCTTCTGAACAGGCTTGACGATAAAGGAGTCATCATTATCCTCATCGTCATCATCATCATTCTTTGGAGAAGAAGATGGTTCATCATCAGAGATGTCGACAGCTTCATCGTCTTCATCTTCGTCTTCAGCTTCGTCTTCATCAGATTCAACCTCGTCAGCGTAGGGTGAGGTTACATCAGCAGCAGCTTCAATGTTCTGCTCTTCGAGTTGCTCCCCCTCAGATACAGAGGAGGGTTTCTCGGTTCCCTCAGGGTTTTCAACTCCCTGAGGTTTTAAAGAAGTAGCATCAGCTTCAGTCTCAATACCCTCCCACTCAGCATGGGGAAGGTCTTCTTTATTTTTCTTCTCCCCCTCATCATTATGGGGAAGGTCTTCTTTAGGCTTCTCCCCCTCTTCCACATCATGGTTGGGGGAGGTAACGGACTTTTCAGCAGCAACAGCAATAAGATTACTGTCTTCTTGGCCATTAATTCTTATACAGTTTTCAATCGCTACTACTCTGTCTTTTAGGCCAGTAATAGCAGGACTGATCTTTTTGAGATCATCTCGATCGGCCTGAGTGAAATGAGAAGTTGGGGTGTTCAGGCGATCGAGCAATTTTTGAACAATCTCTTTGACCGCAGAGACTTCAGTCTTGATCGTGGAAACTTCACTCTTAAGAGAACCAACCTCTGTCTTCAATGATGTGACTTCATTGGACAGAGAGGTGAAGTTTATTGAAAGAGTGGTTGTGGCGGTTGAGTTTTCAGCGAGGGTGGTAGCAAATTTAACAATGCTACCATCCACCTTCTCCAGATCAGCTTTGGAGGCTTTCTTTTCGACCTCACTGGTCAAAGTCTTCAAGTTCTCTCCAGCGTTTGTAACAGCTGAAGAGTTGGCAGTTAGAGTTTTGTTGAAAGACTCCATCTTTGTTTCCAGGGCCATTAGGGAGGTGTTGATATCTCCCAAATTAGGACCTGAAAAAGTTATAAACTTATGAACAGAGGAATGCTCAGAAGTTTGGGGTTTAGAGAGAGAAGTGTGTGGGATTTTGTGTATACCTGCAGGCGGGTTGGCGAAGTTGTCGAAACCTCGATGTCCTGAAAACGTTTCGTAGTCGTCTTCAATATTTCCTAGACGACTGGAAGTACCTGCAGGTCCTGTGGTGTGTCCTATCATCCTCTGAAAATGTTCAGCAGTAGTGTCGCTGAGGATGACGATTGTTGAGGAGAATAGGGGAATAGATTGAGTGGCCAAAGAAGAGGTGAGAGGAATGGAGGATGAGAATGATGGTTGGGTGCGGGGTTCAGCGTTGGATCCGCTGAGAATCACTTCAGTCTGTAGAGAGGCTGAAGGAGGTGGGTTCATTTCCAAGTTTATAACTTCAGCGTTTAGAGACGCTGAAGCTGGGATGGAAGGGGTGGCTTGTTCAGCTGTGGCAGAGCGTACCACTGAACTTTCCATCAGCTCTTCAAGATGAGCTGAGGAGTCTTCAGCATGTAAATGCTGGGGGGTTGCTCCTTGGTTTTCTTGATTCTTTTGGAACCAAGTTGGGTAGTAGATTGTTTCCTTTTTCTCGAAGGAGTGGAGGTTGCAGCTGGGGTATCAGCGGTGGGGATTTCCACTGAATGAGCCACAGAAGTAGAAGAAGGAGGATTGAGAATAGATAAGAGAGTAGAGAGACGTACCTCGTTTGGCAGGGGCTTGAAGTCGAGCACCTTAGGGCCAATCTGAGAGAGTTTCAGGTCTCCTACTTTTGGGTAGTTATCGTTAAGGCCGGTTTGGAAGATGGCGCTGAGGAATCTTGGGTATGGAACCTATGATGGTCTATCAACAAAATCTACTCTGAGCGCAAGATCGTCGTAGATTATCGAGGCCCAGTCAACATGAAGACCCTTCAGCAATGCATAGCCCATGGCTTGCTGAGGTTGAGCAGCTTGATCAGAGGAGCCACTCTTCGCTGTCATGCAGCTTATCAGGTGTGCGAAGATGAAGTTCATCTCGCTGGGCATCTTTGACTTCTTGATTGCAGTCAGTTTCTTCGCGGCTTTTTCATCTCTCCCTTGATCCCAAACGTACTTCATTGCATCAAAGAATGCAATGAGTGTTTCTCTATCAGCATGTCTCTTGGGATCACGAAAAGGAACAAATGGTTTATCTTTGGTGGCAACAGGGAGATTCAGTGCTTTTCGGATGATAGCAGGGTTGATTTTGATGGTGCCAAAATCAGTGTCACAGAGGATGACATCAAGTAGTTTGGTAGGGTATTTGGATGATGGTAGCTGAGTGTGTCTGGCGGTATACCAGAATTGAGATAATAGTAACTGATGAGCAGGGGGTGTTATGGTCAAGGCTGTAGAGAAGCAACAGGTTTTCAAAAAATTCACAGCGTCGTCTAGATGTTTGACTTGTTTCTTCGGAGGAAAATCGAACAGCGCATGGAGGTTGTTTGATTTTGTAAAAGAGATATCCTCAAGTTTGAACTTGACCTGAGGAGCCTTGGTGATTTCAAGTTCCTCGGCAGCAGTAGTGTTCTCAGCAGTTGGAATACCAGTAGAAGGAGCAGCCATTTCTGTAATCAGCTCAACCAAAGATCAACAAAACAAATAGTCTTAATGTGGAAATATTTTCCAATAAGATGTTTTTGAATTTTGTCCATTTCATTCAGCCAAAAATACCTTTGTTAGATCTAGAGTTTTGTCAAAAACACAACTGTTAAGATCTGATCTGAAGAATCAGAGTTCTGAGTAAGAAGACTCAAAAGTTCTGATCAGAGAATAATGAAAAGATTACAAGTGTGGAAGTTGCTCAGAAGACTCAGAAGTTCTGAGTAGAAGACTCAGAAGTTCTGAGTGAGAAATCTCAAAAAGATTCTAAGTGTTGGATTCTGACTAGAAGGTTCAGAGTTCTAAGTAGGAGACTCAGAACTTCTGACTGAAGACAAATGTTCTGATGCGCTTATTCAGAAGTATGTTCAGAATTCATATCTTGGGATATTCTCTGTTATATTCAGTTACTAATTAGGACACGTGTAATTGTTCTATTAGTCTGTTCTCATATGTACTGTAGCTTTAGCCTTTCTCTATAGTATATATAGGAGTTAGCAACTGTAGCTAAAAGAATCTTTTGGAGAATCTTTGAGAGAATTTTTGACATAATCTTTGGTGAATCCATTTAGAGAAATTCATTGTAATATCTTGTAATTCACAGATTGTTAATAAATCATATGACCAATTGCTGTGAATACGATCTTAATTGTTCATATTTGATTGTAAGAGTGTATCCTGGACTTTCAATTGGTATCAGAGCCAATCAACAAACAAATTCGTCCAAGAGTGTGTTTGATCGCGTTCTTGAAGTTTCTTGATCAATTCGACAATTGATTCCGCTGCTGCTAACAATTCTTGAATTCCTAACAATTCTTGAATTCGTTTCTATCATTGATTCAAGAAATTTGAATTTGTCTTTCTGTTGAATCGATATCTTACAATCAAGTCATCCAAAGATTTTCTCTCTATGCTGATTAATTCTCGAAATTAAACAGAGATCACAGGTATGTTTTCGAAATTCTTGATTGGTTTCTGGATCAAAGTGATTATATCTGCTGCATGTTGATTAGTATTCAAATTTTTTGTTGAAAAGAAGATTTCATTAATTCATGTACTCTAACTGTTTGATGAAATGCATGTGACAGATTTGATTAATTCTTGCATGTTCTAGATTTGTGTTGATTCTCATTTTTGATCATAATTCATAGTTGATATTCGAATTTGTCATTTCATCATGCCTGAGATTATTGAAGTTTTTGTGAGACCTGCAATTTCTATAACCAGTTCAGACAATTTACAAAAATTAAGTCCTGTAAAAGCAAAAGAAACAATTTCTGAACCAAAAACTGAGATTGTTCATTTTGAAAGCAAGATTGCTAATCTTCAAGCAAAACAAGACGAATATGCAAAAGTTATAAAGATTTTGCAAAAAGAGAAATCTGATTTTCTAAAGGATTTTGAAAAGGTTCAAGAAAACATAAAGTTGTTAGAAAAAGAGAATGTTGATTTGAAAGAGAAAGGCAATTTTAGAAGAAAGATGTTGACAGAGTCTGAAAATAGAATCAAATCATGTGAAATGAAAAATTGTCAACTCTTAAAACAGATCTATGATTTTGAACAAGTTCTTATACTTGAAAGAGTGAAGTTTGAGAAAGAGAGAAGAGACTTTCAAACTGAGAGGAAAGGTTTTGAAACGAAGTCTGTTGAATTATCTTTGAAAATTTCTGATTTGGAGAAAATTCTTGCAAAAGAAATAAAAGAGTTTGAATGCAAGAAAAATGTTTTTCAAAAAGAAAAGAATGGTTTTGAGAAAAAGAAAACAGGAATGTTAAATGAGTTTTCTGTAAAAATAAATGAGTTGGAGAAAGAGTTAGAAGATGGAAGGAAAGAGACTGAAAAGAAGAAGGTAAATGGCTTTAAAGAAAAATGCTTAAAAGATGAGTTTGAGAAGGAAAAGAAAGTTTTTCATTTGGAGATAAGGAGGCTTATTAAGAAATTATCTGATTTATCAACTAAAATCATGATAGAGAGGAAGTCCAAATCTGATTTGCAGTCAAGGTTTGATTTGTATGTTAAAAAATGTAGGGAATTTGAAACGAAAGTTGTTGACAAATCAAATCATAGTTCAAAAGATCAGATTCGTTCTTCTAATCTGTTTTATGATTCTGCTATTGATAAATCTTATAATTGTTCTTTTAAAAAGATAAAAATGGAATGGAGAGTTAAAGGAACAACTTCCAAGAAAGAAGTGCCAAAATCAAAGGTTCCTAATTCAAATGTCAAGAAGAACAATACATTTCAAAGAAAATCTTTTGTTAAACCTGATGTGATTTATTCTGTAAATCAATTAGTCAGAATTGCACACAAGAAACTTTGTTGTTCATATTGTGGGACTAATGATTTTGTGAACAAGAATTTTATTCAGCATTGGTATGGTTCTTATAGAATATCTGCATATGCCACTGCACCTAACAAACCTGGACCCAAGTTCATATGGGTACCAAAGTCAACTTAATCTGTTTTGCAGGTTATTCATGTGTAAAGCTGAATGATCATATATTGACACATGACTGAAAACAGATGTTGTGCTTAATTGAGAATTTTGACTTTTGGATAATTCAGTCCAAAACTCGGTCTGAATGTGATTATGGACTTACAATTGGTCTCATCTTGATTATGGATTTCTGATTCATATAGATCAATTTGTTGATTTTGAAGATTTTTTTGAAAAAGTTCTGTTTGCTATGAGGTTATCGAACTCATAAATGTGAGTGTTTTTAGTAGAAAACATTTCCATAGAATGTGTTCAGAATCACATTTTGAGCAACCCTGCAAAATTTTGGTTGAAAAATTCTGATTTTTGAGCAAGTTATGGTGATTTGAAGTTCAGAATGTTCAAATATCACAAAATCCAAACATTTTTCTAAGGCATTTTCTCTGGATAGTTTTATCAGAATTCTGACTCTGTTACTCAGAAGTTCTGACTCTACTACTCAGAATTCTGACTCAACTAATCAGAATTCTGACTCTGATACTTAGAATTTTGAACAAGTTACTCAGAATTCTGACTTTTCTACTCAGAATTCTGACTCAACTACTCAGAATTTGGATTTTTTATATCTAATGAGGAATCGTCGTAGATGATTAACAAAATCTCTTGATTTTGCAGGATTATCTTGATTTCAGAGGAAGTATTGACTCAAAATTTGATCTGATTGTTTCAAGATAATGTTCAAAACCCGTGATTCAACGTTTTAGGCTTTTGAACATATCAGTTCAAAACCCGTACTTAAATGACAATGGCTTCTGAATAATTCAGTTCAGGACCCGTACTTCAGAGACTAAGACTTCTAAACAAATCAGTTTAGAACTCATATTTCTCAGGTGATATCCTTAACTGTCATATTTTTATGTTTCAAGGAACAAGTGGTGAAAGGTAACATTGCATTACGTTTATTTCTATTGCTTTGAATGTTTGAATCTTAACAATTTAATTCAATGATATGATTTTTTTAATTTTCATTCAATGAATAAATGTGTGTCAAAAAGTGATTTTACAAGTATTTTGTATTATCTGAGCTATATTTGTTTCAACTTTCACTTCTGAATTAAATCGAAAGGTAAGCAAAACATGAATGAAATTATGCCGAATGCTCAATGTTATGAAATCTATACTTATATAGAATATAATGCTCAAAAAGCCTAAATGTCAGAATGATGGATGGAAACGAAAATATGGGGGAAGTACTACGTTTTAGAACCAAGTGATTGAGATGCAATATATATATATATATAATTATTTAGTTTGAAAGTTTGTACCTGTGGCCTTTCTGGTTTGGGAGAGTAAGTCCTAAGGGGTGCTCGACACCTAGTCCCTAAGATCAACTGGTCTGGGATCGGCTGACCCAAATCCTGCAATAGAACTAGATAGAAAGCCATGTTCTACCGGTACAAATGGGTTTAAGATATATCGATGTGGCCTTTCTGGTTTGGGAAATTAAGTTCCATGGGGTGCTTGTCACCTAGCACCTAAGATCAACTGGTCTGGGATATGCTGACCCAAATCCTGCTATAGAACCAGATAGAAAGTCATGTTTAACGATGTATCTTATTCTTACTAAACTTTTTGATTAAAAGATGCCAATGTGCACAAAATTAAAAGATGTTAATGAGCACAAAATTAAAAGATGCCAATGTGCACAAAATTAAAAGATGCCATTTAGCACATATCTCTTGAAACTTTGGGAAAATTCAAAGTTGCAATAAACCTGTAAATTTGTGAAAATCCTGATTTTGGACAAATAGTGTAAGTAGAGCAAAGTATTCGTATATGTTTTTAGAATTGCATATTCTTGAAGCTAATCATATTTCGCATGCTAAGCACACCAAATAGATTTAATAAAGGGATTGAAACTGAACATCTTTAACTTGATATACAATGATGACTTGTATTTGAATCCAAACACATGCATTTGATTTCATTTGATTGAAAAATCTGATAAATTTCATTAAGTTGGATTTCTTTTGTAAAATTTTCAAATGATCAAATGTTAGTAGTTATCAAGTGTAGTTCAGTGAATCTTATTTTTCTTGTATAAATGTTTTCATTAAAGCACTATATTTGAAATGAATAATTTTAATGAAATATATGCATACTTTCAGGGGGAGAAAACAAATTGCTCCATAATTCTTATTTTGAGGGGGAGCAAGGTTATTCATTAAGGAGGAGAAAAAGCATAGACTTCATTCGAAGAAAAAGCATCACTAAAGTTTTGAAAATCAAGGGGGAGAAAAGCTAAAGATTTTGAAGATGATTTTGCTTTCCAAAACTTTAGGGGGAGAAAAGCTAAAGATTTTGAAGATTGATATGGTTTTTGTACAGAAATAACAAAAGAGAGAAATGTTATTTTAAGAAGGAGAAGAGGAAAAGAAAAACTGATCGGTTGTTTCTTATAAAGAAATCTTATGAAAGCTGAAATGAAGATGAGAATTGTCATTTCAAGAGGGAGCAAAGAAAAAGCAAATATATAACATAAATCAATTTGGAAATCGTTGCTGCTGCTGATTAAAGACTGACCAGAAGTTGTTAACTCAGATTATTCAGAATTCTGAGCAAAAGTTGTCAAAGCATTCAGAAGAGCTCCTTCTGAAGATTGTTCCTGCTCTAAGAATTTGATGATGAAAAGTACAAGTGTGTTTGACAAAAAGGGGGAGATTGTTAGATCTAGAGTTTTGTCAAAAACACAACTGTTAAGATCTGATCTGAAGAATCAGAGTTCTGAGTAAGAAGACTCAGAAGTTCTGATCAGAGAATAATGAAAAGATTACAAGTATGGAAGTTTCTCAGAAGACTCAGAAGTTCTGAGTAGAAGACTCAGAAGTTCTGAGTGAGAAATCTCAAAAAGATTCTAAGTGTTGGATTCTGACTAGAAGGTTCAGAGTTCTAAGTAGGAGACTCAGAACTTCTGACTGAAGACAAATGTTCTGATGCGCTTATTCAGAAGTATGTTCAGAATTCATATCTTGGGATATTCTCTGTTATATTCAGTTACTAATTAGGACACGTGTAATTGTTCTATTAGTCTGTTTCTCATATGTACTGTAGCTTTAGCCTTTCTCTATAGTATATATATAGGAGTTAGCAACTGTAGCTAAAAGAATCTTTTGGAGAATCTTTGAGAGAATTTTTGACATAATCTTTGGTGAATACATTTAGAGAAATTCATTGTAATATCTTGTAATTCACAGATTGTTAATAAATCATATGACCAGTTGCTGTGAATACGATCTTAATTGTTCATATTTGATTGTAAGAGTGTATCCTGGACTTTCACCCTTTGAGAAAGATTAGGGTTTTTCTTGTTTTGAGAAAGAGTTACAAAATGTAGAGATTATGTGTTTTCCAGTTTTTATTTGAAGAAAGAATTCTGGAAAAACATATGAAGAACAAGTTTACGAGTTTTGATATAAACTTGAAGAACAACCATGAAGGTTGTATTCATAAAATCATGAACAGAAAATGATTTCATTTTATAAAAGTTCTTTTGTTTGATCTGTTAAAAACAAAGAATAAGATCATAAACAAGTAATGTAGGTAAATAATAAGAGTATTAACCTGATTCGTCAAAGAAGAAGATTAACAGTTTCTGGAAATTTTGAGAGCTCAAAATGCAACAGTAACTCTTTTTCTTGCTTGGAGGAGAAGTTTTTCGCGTAAAGAGAAAAATATAAACCCAAAATGGTTTATATAGAGAGAGTAGAGAGAGAGAAAATCTTGAGCGGGAAAAGATTTTCATCATGACACGGACACGTGTTTGCATTTGATTGGAAGGTAAACGAAACGTGCAATCGTGTGTCAGAAAAAGAACGTGCCAGGGCTTATCCGTTGCGATGACGTCACAATTGTCCTTTCATATTTTAGGATGTCTCTGAGATTTTGAAAGCTCAGGGACACTTTTGAAAATATGAAGCACTGAATAGAAATATCAGTGTTGGTTTAAGAAATTTCAAAGTATCGCTGTTAAGGAAGAGATATTCAGCGATGCAAGATGTTTTGAAATCTTTGAGTTCTAGGCGAACGTCAGCGAGTAAGAGAGAAAACATACCTTGATATCAGCGAATCAATTATGTTCAGAGAGAGAATGATAGAATGGGTTATACAAGTTGATTTTATCCTATCGGTGATCAAATATGAACCGCTGAAGATTTTACTCTTCAAAGTTCAGCATTCCAATCTCGCTGATGAGAAAGTTGAATCTTGTCTCATCACGAGGTTTGGTGAACAGATCAGCTAACTGATAGTCAGTTGGGATAAAATGAAGTTCTATATCACCATTCATCACATGATCTCTGATAAACTTATACCTGATTTCGATGTGTTTTGTCTTTGAGTGTAGCACTGGATTGTTGGCTATAGCGATGGCACTTGTGTTGTCGCAATAGATTGGAATTTTCGAGAGCTGAAGGTCATAGTCTAGTAGTTGATTTCTCATCCACAAGACCTGAGAACAACAGTTTCCAGCGGCTACATACTCAGCTTCAGCAGTTGAGGTGGACACACAGTTTTGCTTTTTACTAGTCCAACTCACTAGCTTTCCACCCAGGGGCTGACAGCCTCCTGTGGTGCTTTTCCTATCCAATTTGCAACCTGGAAAATCACTATCTGAATAGGCGATTAGAACAAACCCTGAGTCTTTGGGATACCAAAGACCTAGGTTCATAGTACCCTTAAGGTAACGAAAGATTCGCTTTACAGCGATCATATGAGATTCCTTCGGTTCAGCTTGATATCGTGCACACAAACAGGTTGCGTACATAATATCGGGTCGGCTAGCTGTAAGATACAAGAGAGAGCCGATCATCCCACGGTACAGCGTGACATTAACAGGTATTCCATTTGAATCCTTGTCTAGTGTCAGCGGTGTTGCCATAGGGGTTTTCATTGCTGAACTCTGAGTTAAATCGAATTTCTTCAGCATATATTTAACATACTTTCCCTGATTAATGAAAGTTCCTTTTTCATTTTGCTTTATCTGAAAACCAAGGAAATATGTTAGCTCACCCATCATACTCATTATATACTATTCTTTCATTCTATCAGCGAAACGAGTACAAAGGTCTGGGTTAGTAGAACCAAATATAATGTCATCAACATAAATCTGAACAAGAATAATGTGACCTTTTACTTTCCTGAAGAATAGAGTCATATCGATTTTACCACGCTCAAATTGTTCAATATGAAGATAAGTAGAGAGAGTGTCATACCATGCACGAGGAGCTTGCTTTAAGCCATAAAGTGCCTTATCCAGTTTATAAACATAACCTAGACGCTTAGGATCTGAGAATCCTGGAGGTTGTTCCACATAGACTTCTTCATTCAGCTTTCCATTTAGAAACGCTGACTTAACATCCATCTGATATACTTTGAAGTCTTTGTGTACAGCGTATGCTAAGAATAGACGAATAGATTCTAGTCTTGCTACTGGAGCAAATGTTTCGTCGTAATCTATGCCTTCCTCTTGTCTGTATCCCTGAGCAACAAGACGATCCTTGTTGCGGGTTACAGTTCCATGTTCATCCAACTTGTTTCGATAGACCTTTTTAGTGCCTATCACTGTTTTGTCAGTTGGTCTTCGAACAAGTTTCCAAACTTTGTTTCTTTCGAATTCAGTCAGCTCTTCTTGCATGGCGCTGACCCAGTTTGGATCTTTGAGGGCATCATCTATTTTCTTTGGTTCAATCAGAGAAATAAAGTTAACAAATAAACAAATATTACATGCACTTCGTCGAGTCTGAACACCAGCGTTTGGATCACCAAGAATTTGATCAATTGGGTGATTTACAGTCCATCGCTGAGCAGGAGCATAAGTCGCTGACTCAAATTGAACTGGAAGAGCTGAAGATGAAGCTTCAGCAACTTCTGGAATATCAGCCAAGAGAGGAGTAGGTGCAGATGTCATCTCATTTACTGATTGTTTAGTAGTAGATGGAATGTCTGAGACATTTGGTTCAGAAGCAGGTATAGTGTTTAAAGGAACTGCTGAGACCCATGATGTTTTAGCTTCACTATTCTGCATGTTTCAGATGATAGTAGGACTATCATCTTCAACTGTATGAGTATGAGGAGTGGGAATATTTTATGAATCACCAAGATGAGAAAACATCCATTGATTCAGTTCTTCAGTATCAGCAGAAGGTCGAGAATTCGCTGAACGGGATTCGTCAAAAGTGACGTGAATAGTTTCTTAAACAGTTTGTCTTCTTCGATTGAAGACTCTGAAGGCTTTGGAGATTGAACAATATCCAAGAAAGATCCCATCATCAGCCTTAGGATCAAACTTTCCAAGGGCATCTCTGTTGTTCAATATGAAACACTGACATCCAAAGATGTGAAGAAAGCTAATTGAAGGCTTTCTCCCATGAAAAAGTTCATAGGTTGTTTTATTAAATCTTTTGACTATCAGCGACCTGTTTTGCGTAAAACAAGCAGTGTTGACAGCTTCTGCCCAAAACTGAGTAGGCAGGTGAGAATCGCTGAGCATTGAACATGCAGCTTCAATAATAGTTCTATTTCTTCTTTCAACGACTCCGTTTTGTTGCGGTGTTCTCACTGAAGAATAGTTGTGAGAAATACCCTTACTCTCAAAGAAGGAATCAAGAGAACTGTTTTTGAATTCAGTCCCATGATCACTCCTTATTGAGCGAACGGTCAAGTTGTTCAGGGTTTCCATCTTCCGAACAAAGGTGATGAGTTCTTCAGGGGTGTCACTCTTAGAACGGAGAAACATAACCCATGTATAGCGAGAGAATTCATCAACTATGACCAGCGTATATTTCTTTCCAGCGATGGATTGTTTGTTAACAGGGCCAAACAAATCCATATGGAGAAGTTGTAGAGGAGATGATACTGAGGAAACTTGCTTTGACTTAAAGCTTGCTTTGGTCTGCTTGCCTTTCTCACACGCTGAACATAAGGACTCTTTGGCTTATGAGTGCTGAGGTAGACCAGTGACTAATTCTTTTGAAGAAAGAGTGTTCAGTGTCTTGAAGTTTAGATGAGAGAGCCTCTTATGCCATAGCCAGTTGACATCAGATGAGGCTTTTGAGAAGAAACAGGAGTTCTCAGTGGTTGTTGAGTCCATGTTTATTACATAAACATTTTCCAAACGATAACCGCTTAGAGCTATCTTCTCTTTTTTGTCAGCAACAAAGCAGGATTCCTTAGTAAAGATTACTTTGTTATCCTTTTCGCAAAGCTGACTGATGCTTAGAAGATTATGCTTCACCCCTTCAACATATGCGACTCTTCTGAAGGTTGTTGTACCATTAGATAGTACACCAAACCCTCGGGTATGTCCTTTTCCATTTCCACCAAAAGTTACAGATGGACCCTTCTCTTCTTTGTACTCAGTGAGCAGGTTCTTCATACCAGTCATGTGTCTAGAGCATCCGCTATCGAGATACCAGATACCATTCTTAACCTGCATTACAAAGGAAGATTAGTTTTTCTTGGGTACCTACTTAACCATGTGTACACACTTGTCAGTGGGGGTAGAAGAGGAAGTGGAAGGTTCAGCAGTCTTCGCAGCATTTGAAGATTCAGCTTTGTCAGTCTTCACTTTGGTTAATTTCTTAACCTCAGTGGTCTTCTTTGCCTTGGGGGCAATGATCTTCACCTTAGCTATCTTTTCAGCTTGGGTGGTTGTGGGGCACTTACTAGCAATACGATTTGTAAGTCCACAATGATAACATTTCCTATAAGCAAAAGTAGTTCTAGGACCATTTGCATGCTGAGCTTTTGATTTTGAATTAGAAGGACAGCACCAAGTAAGCTATTGGCTTTTGAAATGGGAGGAACATTTAGTTCTTCGAATTTCTTACCAATGATTTCCACTTTGATTCTAGGAGAATATCGCTGAATAGATCCACGCTGAATAAATCCAGAGATATTATTTTTTGAATCAGAGGGATAAGTCACTGAAGCTTTAGAAGCGTTCAGCTTTGGTACAGAGGTACCCTTCTGAGGATGTCGGTTAAAAGTAATTCCTTTACCTTTGTTTTTAAAGACTGAGGTAGGTTTTGGATAAATAACTTTTTATTTACCTTTAGAAGTCAAGGTAGAGATTTCCTCAGGGATAGGCGGTTTAGAAGAGGAACACTGAGAGGATGAAGTATCAGCGACTGAGGATACGAAAGTTCCAAATAAGAGCATGGAATGATCAGTGGTTGGTTCTAGAGTATCAGCTTTGTAACCAAGACAACGTTTATCACTCAGAGGAATCTGAGACTTAATTATCTCAGTGATCTTTGTTGAGAATTATACCATCCATCAACAGTAGCCTTTTCAGCTTTTAATGCAGCGATAGCTTCTTCGCGCTCGATTTTGACTAGCTGATTTAGGTGAACTTGATCTTTAAAATCTTCTTCAATTTTAGAAAGATTTTCTATTTGAAGGTGACAGTTTTTAAGCTGTTCAGCGAGATCAAGGTTTTGATTTTCAACTACAGTTTTGCCATTCATGGCTTCATATAAACTTCTAGTCAAGAGATCGATCTTTCAAAGACTATCAGCTTCATCAATATTTGCAATACTGGTAAAGAAGGAAGGTGATACCTGAGTTGCAGAGGTTGAAGTAGAGGGAATGTCAGAATTGTCTTCCTCATCTTCAAGTTTGGCCATGAGACATAGATTTGCTTTATCATCATCTTCAGAGTCAGATGATTCTTCTTCGTCAGAGGCAGCTCAATCATAGTCAGCCATGAGGCCTTTGCCTTTCTTCTTAAAGGTTTTCAACTTTGCATACCTTTTTTTCAGCTTTTTATATTTTTCATCTCTATTCCGGGGGATAAAGTTTTTCTTGGGAAAAGCTGAGGGTCTAGAGACTTTCTTTGACCTGCACTCGCTAGCAAAATGTCATATCTTTTCACAGTTATAGCAAGTAGCAGTAGCCTTATCAACAAGGGTTGATGATCTTGGCTTGTCAGTAATAGCAAGAGGCTTATTCTTCTTGAAATTACTCTTTCTAGCAAATCTCCTGAACTTATTAACCAGGAATGCCAGAGTTTCATCATTATCTGAAACGTCAGAGTCTGATGATCTTTCAGAGTTAGTTTCCAACTCAGTGACAGTGATAGTCGATCGCTGAGTGGAAGGTGACTCTGAGATTAAAGCAACAGGGGTGCTTTTGGAATCTTTTACTAGATTCTTCTTAAGATGACTCGATTGCTCATGATTCAGCATCGTGCCACATAGGGTAGAAAGGGTCATTGATTTTAGATCCTTTGACAGCTTGAGACACATAGAATAACTGTCCCAGCTTTCAGGTAAACATTCTAAGAACTTTGTCAGTACTTCAAAGTTAGAATATTCCTTACCAACAGTTTTTAGATGTATTATTAAGCAGTTAAAACGCTGGTGTACTTCAGAGAGAGTTTCATTCTTACCACAAATGAAGTTTTCATACTGTCTTATCAGGTTGATCTTTCGAGAGTCCTGGACTTCAGAAGTACCTTCATACTGAACACAGATTGTGTCCCACATAGCTTTTGAGGTTTTCAGGTTCAGGACGGAATGGTAGACTTCGTCAGGAAGAGCCATGGAGAGTATGGATCTGGTTTTGGTGTCGATAGCCACTTTCTTTTTATCTTCATCAGTCCACATATGAATTTCCTTAGGAATCAGCCTTTCTGGAATAGCAGGTCTATTCTCAGCGGCTGGAACTGCAGCATCAATTCTTACAGGAATATATGGGCCGTTTTCAAGATAATAAGGCATAGTAGGGTCTACACCTTCTAAGAAGAGAATCATCCTATTTTTCCATAGATTAAAATTATCTCTGGAGAATCTAGGGGGTTTTGCAAGAGAACCGTTGTCAATATAGTTTGTGTTTGTGTTGGTAGCCATTTTAAGAAATAGCTAGGAAGAGAAATCTTAGTATAGATCAGATCTTGTTTATGAAATCAAACAAATCCGCTCTGATACCACTTGTTGGTCCCGAAGGGCTATACAAGTTTGTAGAAGGGGGGGGGGGGGGGGGGGGGTTGAATACAAACACACGTTTTTACTTTTCTAAATTGTTTATTGATAAATCAAGACAATTTACAACTTGTTGCGGAACAAGATTAAGGATAAACCTAATCTTAACAAGTCTTGAGAAACACTAAGTTTCTTGCACTAGAAAGAGTTAAAGAAATTACGAATAATAACTTAACAATAAGAAATAAGAAGATGGTCCGAGCACACTTCAAAACTGAAGTAAGGATCTTCTTATATACTGCATGCATTTAATGCATGGCAGTATGGCTTTACACGTGGCAACAGCTGAGTTGTTGCATGTCATTGACCTTTGTAGACAACCTTAGTAGACGCATAGTGCACAGTGTAGAATCAGAGTTGTTGTACGATTACAGACAAAAGGGATGTCCGTTCTGACAGTTCGTACGAAGACGTGCAAGGGAGGTAAGACAATAGTAACATGCAGGGAGACTTCATGATCAGCTTTCGTTAAGTCAAATCTTTATCAGCGAATGATAAAGTTCAGCGATTGCTGAAGTCTTCTACTTGATACTTCACGTTGAATGGACAAGTCTTGATTTGCTGATATCCGCATCAGTTCATGAGTAGACTTGTCGCTGGTTCTTGAGCTTGATATTCGACTTCAGCGTAGAACTTTGGTTGATGTGAAACTTGTCTTCAGGGATCATAAGTAAACAACTAACTTATCAGCGATCATCTAATAGACTGAACAGGCTCAGAGCTATATGATGATGAACAGTGTTCACTGAATATCTAATCTAAAGAGTGAGAGTTCCTATCAGCGGTACTGTAAAGTCTTAGTACTTATCAGCGATAGTGAAACTCTGATACATATTGTTTACTTACAATTTTCACTAAGTGTTTAAGAGAGGGTCATTATCAAATCAGTGGGGGTTTGGATCAACAGTTGGTTCTAGAGTTTCATCTTTGTAACCAAGACCACGTTTATCACTCAGGGGAATCTGAGACTTAATTATCTCAGTGATCTTTGTTGAGAAATTATACCATCCATCAACAGTAGCTTTTCAGCTTTTAATGCAGCGATAGCTTCTTCGCGCTCGATTTTGACTAGCTGATTTAAGTGAACTTGATCTTTAAAATCTTCTTCAATTTTAGAAAGATTTTCTATTTGAAGGTGACAGTTTTTAAGTTGTTCAGCGAGATCAAGGTTTTGATTTTCAACAATAGTTTTGCCATTCATGGCTTCATATAAACTTCTAGTCAAGAGATCGATCTTTCGAAGACTATCAGCTTCATCAATATTTAAAATATTGGTAAAGAAGGAAGGTGATACCTTAGTAGCAGAGGTTGAAGTAGAGGGAATGTCAGAATTTTCTTCCTCATCTTCAAGTTTGGCCATGAGACATAGATTGGCTTCATCACCATCTTCAGAGTCAGATGATTCTTCTTCGTCAGAGGAAGCCCAATCATAGTCAGCCATAAGGCCTTTGCCTTTCTTCTTAAAGGTTTTCAGCTTTGAATAACTTTCTTTCAGCTTTTTGTATTTTTCATCTCTAGTCCTGTGAGTAAAGTTTTTCTTGGGAAAAGCTGAGGGTCTAGTGACTTTCTTTGACCTGCACTCGCTAGCAAAATGTCCTATCTTTTCACAGTTATAGCAAGTAGCAATAGCCTTATCAACAGTGGTTGATGATCTTGGCTTGTCAGTAATAGTAAGAGGTTTGTTCTTCTTGAAATTACTCTTTCTAGCAAATCTCATGAACTTATTAGCCAGGAATGCCAGAGTTTCATCATTATCTGAAACGTCAGAGTCTGATGATCTTTCAGAGTTAGTTTCCAACTCAGTGACAGTGATAGTCGATCGCTGAGTGGAAGGTGACTCTGAAATTAAAGCAACAGGGGTGCTTTTGGAATCTTTTACAAGATTCTTCTTAAGATGACTCGATTGCTCATGATTCAGCATCGTTCCATATAAGGTAGAAAGGGTCATTGATTTTAGATCCTTTGACAGCTTGAGACACATAGAATAACTGTCCCAGCTTTCAGGTAAACATTCTAAGAACTTTGTAAGTACTTCAAAGTTAGAATATTCCTTACCAACTGTACCTTCCCACTTAGCGTCGGCTGACTGTACACACTGCGCCCTCGATCACCGTTTCCCAAACGGGTTTTCCTTTTTCCTTTACTCTAAAAGATTTTAGTAAAAGAATTTGAAATTTCATAGCCGCAACTTGAGACCAAACACACCGAGATGTGTTCGATTCACTCAAGTTGTGCTCTGATGCCAAGTTGTAACGTCCCAAAAATTACAAGGAATTTAAAATTTTTAAAAGTAATACATTTCATTATAATCAAACCAAAAGCTAACAAATCCCATTACAAGAAGAATAAACGTCGTTATTTAAAACCGTCAACAAAGTTTAAGCAGCGGAAAGTTATATAATTAAATCCCCATTTACTAAAAATCAATTTAAACAATTTTCGCCTTGCGCCCGTGTGTACCGTCATGCCCGACTGCTACTCGCACCTGAAAACATAAGATATTGGGAAGGGGTAAGCACGAAGCTTAGTGAATGCTACCACCTACGCAGGTAGCAATCACACATATATCGCCCCTACTCGCAAGTAGGCAAACAACACCACAATTACAAGTATAATAACATATCAAGATTTAAACATGTAATCACACACCTCGGTCCCACCGAGCCCTCGGTCCCACCGAGTACACATTATATGATGTCCATACTAGCTCAGTCCCACCGAGCTCTCGGTCCCACCGAGTACACATTAAACGATATCCATAATAGCTCAGTCCCACCGAGCCCTCGGTCCCACCGAGCTCACATTATATGATATTCTTACTAGCTCAGTCCCACCGAGCCCTCGGTCCCACCGAGCCCCTCAGTCCCACCGAGGTGTACACAAAACACACCATTCACATAATAAATAATTTACAACTAGCTATCACACCACAACTAGTTCACGTAAGCATACAATAACACGCTAGAGCAAACGCAACACATATGTAACTCCTAGTCTACGCAGTGAGAGAACTCACCTTAAAGCAACGCGAGTATCCGCAACCGCAATCACAAGCCGGCCAACTTCACTCACCTTCTCCCACCTAATTACGTGTTAACAATTTTCAAAGTGACGCCCCAAACCAAAGCCACGACTACTAACTTTAAAAACACATTTTTCCAGTTTTTACTCTCAACACACAGGTCTGTTCGGGACCTGTTTAACCCCTTATAAAGTGACTAAACCCGAAATATTTTTCCATAATCACAAAGTCCCATGTCTTAGGGTTCCAGGGACATATCGCACGCGCTCTAACGATTTTTCTACAATTTACTATGGATTTTACAAAACCGGCTTGCTGCACAGTGAAAAACAGGACATTTCAGTACAAAACAGCAGTTTGACACTAGCTATGGTCCGAACTGGTTTTTCTGTAAACATAAGAAACTTACTAGACTCAGAATGGGAGCTTTTGGCACTGATTTCACCCCAATACGACATTCCTATAAAAAGTTATGGCTTTCCCAAAACAGTGGCAGAAACTGTGACTTTCACATGAAATGACAACATTGATTATCTTTAAATCTTAACCCATTAAGCCACGACTTAAGCATTCAGACCTGTGATTCCAGCTGACTTATTGATCAAGACTAAATGGGTTGAGCAGCCCGAGCACCACCCTCTGCCACCTCCGGCAGAGGCGGCCGTTGGCGGCGGCGGTGGTTAAGAACTTCCGGCGAAACCACACCCGAAACACACACCCCGACTTACCCACACACACACACACGTACATGCGTACACACCCGCACGTACACCCCTTGGTCGACACAGCGACGGCGCACGGAGGCATCCACACCGCCGGGAGCCATGGCTGCGGCGGTGGTGGGGTGGTTTTGCGATCGAAACGACAAAGGGGAAAAGAAACGGATGAAAGTTCTTACCTCGAGACGACGACGACACGACGTAACCACACCGAAACCGATGGTGTTTCTCTCACGCCGGTGACCTCTTTCCTCCTCCTCTCCACTCTCGCTCACCTACTCTCTCGGTTTTTCTCTCTCTCTCTCTTTCTTCTCCGGCCGGCGACAACGAAAGGGGAGGGGGATGAGCCGTAGGGTTTAGCTTTCTCCTATTCTCACTTCTTATTTTCCTTCTCATTCACGACACCCCCACTCAACAATATGGGTTTTAGGTTCTTGGTTGCATGGGCCGACACTTATGTATGTTTTGGCCCTTGACACAAATGGTCCCTCAACTAAAAACCTTCTCGCAACTAACCAAAAATTCCGACATTTTACGATTGGATCCAACTCGACTAACCCCGTTAACGGAAACCATATAAAATCAAACTTAAAAGAAAATAATTAATAAAAGAAATTACATACCGGGATACGGGCTTTACAATTCAGCATCGTGCCATATAAGGTAGAAAGGGTCATTGATTTTAGATCCTTTGACAGCTAGAGACACATAGAATAACTGTCCCAGCTTTCAGGTAAACATTCTAAGAACTTTGTCAGTACTTCAAAGTTAGAATATTCCTTACCAACAGTTTTCAGATCTATTATTAAGCAGTTAAAACGTTGGTGTACTTCAGAGAGAGTTTCATTCTTACCACAAATGAAGCTTTCATACTGTCTTACCAGGTTGATCTTTCGAGAGTCGTGGACTTCAGAAGTACCTTCATACTGAATACAGATTGTGTCCCACATAGCTTTTGAGGTTTTCAGGTTCATGACGGAATGGTAGACTTCGTCAGGAAGAGCCATGGAGAGTATGGATCTGGCTTTGGTGTCGATAGCCACTTTCTTCTTATCTTCATCAGTCCACATATGAATTTCCTTGGGAATCAGCCTTTCTGGAATAGCAGGTCTATTCTCAGCGGCTGGAACTGCAGGATCAATTCTTATAGGAATATATGGGCCGTTTTCAAGATAGTAAGGCATAGTAGGGTCTACACCTTCTAAGAAGAGAATCATCCTATTTTTCCATAGATTAAAATTATCTCTGGAGAATCTAGGGGGTTTTGCAAGAGAACCGTTGTCAATATAGTTTGTGTTTGTGTTGGTAGCCATTTTAAGAAATAGCTAGGAAGAGAAATCTTAGTATAGATCAGATCTTGTTTATGAAATCAAACAAATCCGCTCTGATACCACTTGTTGGTCCCGAAGGGCTATACAAGTTTGTAGAAGGGGGGGTTGAATACAAACACACGTTTTTACTTTTCTAAATTGTTTATTGATAAATCAAGACAATTTACAACTTGTTGCGGAACAAGATTAAGGATAAACCTAATCTTAACAAGTCTTGAGAAACACTAAGTTTCTTGCACTAGAAAGAGTTAAAAAATTACGAATAATAACTTAACAATAAGAAATAAGAAGATGGTCCGAGCACACTTCAAAACTGAAGTAAGGATCTTCTTATATACTGCATGCATTTAATGCATGGCAGTATGTCTTTACACGTGGCAACAGCTGAGTTGTTGCATGTCATTGACCTTTGTAGACAACCTTAGTAGCCGCATAGTGCACAGTGTAGAATCAGAGTTGTTGTACGATTACAGACAAAAGGGATGTCCGTTCTGACAGTTCGTACGAAGACGTGCAAGGGAGGTAAGACAATAGTAACATGCAGGGAGACTTCATGATCAGCTTTCGTTGAGTCAAATCTTTATCAGCGAATGATAAAGTTCAGCGATTGCTGAAGTCTTCTACTTGATACTTCACGTTGAATGGACAGGTCTTGCTTTGCTGATATCCGCATCAGTTCATGAGTAGACTTGTCGCTGGTTCTTGAGCTTGATATTCGACTTCAGCGTAGAACTTTGGTTGATGTGAAACTTGTCTTCAGGGATCATAAGTAAACAACTAACTTATCAGCGATCATCTAATAGACTGAACAGGCTCAGAGCTATATGATGATGAACAGTGTTCACTGAATATCTAATCTAAAGAGTGAGAGTTCCTATCAGCGGTACTGTAAAGTCTTAGTACTTATCAGCGATAGTGAAACTCTGATACATATTGTTTACTTACAATTTTCCCTAAGTGTTTAAGAGAGGGTCATTATCAAATCAGTGGGGGTTTGGATCAACAGTTGGTTCTAGAGTTTCAGCTTTGTAACCAAGACCACGTTTATCACTCAGGGGAATCTGAGACTTAATTATCTCAGTGATCTTTGTTGAGAAATTATACCATCCATCAACAGTAGCTTTTTCAGCTTTTAATGCAGCGATAGCTTCTTCGCGCTCGATTTTGACTAGCTGATTTAAGTGAACTTGATCTTTAAAATCTTCTTCAATTTTAGAAAGATTTTCTATTTGAAGGTGACAGTTTTTAAGTTGTTCAGCGAGATCAAGGTTTTGATTTTCAACAATAGTTTTGCCATTCATGGCTTCATATAAACTTCTAGTCAAGAGATCGATCTTTCGAAGACTATCAGCTTCATCAATATTTAAAATATTGGTAAAGAAGGAAGGTGATACCTTAGTAGCAGAGGTTGAAGTAGAGGGAATGTCAGAATTTTCTTCCTCATCTTCAAGTTTGGCCATGAGACATAGATTGGCTTCATCATCATCTTCAGAGTCAGATAATTCTTCTTCGTCAGAGGAAGCCCAATCATAGTCAGCCATAAGGCCTTTGCCTTTCTTCTTAAAGGTTTTCAGCTTTGAATACCTTTCTTTCAGCTTTTTGTATTTTTCATCTCTAGTCCTGTGAGTAAAGTTTTTCTTGGGAAAAGCTGAGGGTCTAGTGACTTTCTTTGACCTGCACTCACTAGCAAAATGTCCTATCTTTTCACAGTTATAGCAAGTAGCAATAGCCTTATCAACAGGGGTTGATGATCTTGGCTTGTCAGTAATAGTAAGAGGTTTGTTCTTCTTGAAATTACTCTTTCTAGCAAATCTCATGAACTTATTAGCCAGGAATGCCAGAGTTTCATCATTATCTGAAACGTCAGAGTCTGATAATCTTTCAGAGTTAGTTTCCAACTCAGTGACAGTGATTCTCGATCGATGAGTAGAAGGTGACTCTGAAATTAAAGCACCAGGGGTGCTTTTGGAATCTTTTACAAGATTCTTCTTAAGATGACTCGATTGCTCATGATTCAGCATCGTTCCATATAAGGTAGAAAGGGTCATTGATTTTAGATCCTTTGACAGCTTGAGACACATAGAATAACTGTCCCAGCTTTCAGGTAAACATTCTAAGAACTTTGTCAGTACTTCAAAGTTAGAATATTCCTTACCAACTGTACCTTCCCACTTAGCGTCGACTGACTGTACACACTGCGCCCTCGATCACCGTTTCCCAAACGGGTTTTCCTTTTTCCTTTACTCTAAAAGATTTTAGTAAAAGAATTTGAAATTTCATAGCCGCAACTTGAGACCAAACACACCGAGATGTGTTCGATTCACTCAAGTTATGCTCTGATACCAAGTTGTAACGTCCCAAAAATTACAAGGAATTTAAAATTTTTAAAAGTAATACATTTCATTATAATCAAACCAAAAGCTAACAAATCCCATTACAAGAAGAATAAACGTCGTTATTTAAAACCGTCAACAAAGTTTAAGCAGCGGAAAGTTATATAATTAAATCCCCATTTACTAAAAATCAATTTAAACAATTTTCGCCTTGCGCCCGTGTGTACCGTCATGCCCGACTGCTACTCGCACCTGAAAACATAAGATATTGGGAAGGGGTAAGCACGAAGCTTAGTGAATTCTACCACCTACACAGGTAGCAATCACACATATATCGCCCCTACTCGCAAGTAGGCAAACAACACCACAATTACAAGTATAATAACATATCAAGATTTAAACATGTAATCACACACCTCGGTCCCACCGAGCCCTCGGTCCCACCGAGTACACATTATATGATGTCCATACTAGCTCAGTCCCACCGAGCTCTCGGTCCCACCGAGTACACATTAAACGATATCCATACTAGCTAAGTCCCACCGAGCCCTCGGTCCCACCGAGCTCACATTATATGATATTCTTACTAGCTCAGTCCCACCGAGCCCTCGGTCCCACCGAGCCCCTCAGTCCCACCGAGGTGTACACAAAACACACCATTCACATAATAAATAATTTACAACTAGCTATCACACCACAACTAGTTCACGTAAGCATACAATAACACGCTAGAGCAAACGCAACACATATGTAACTCCTAGTCTACGCAGTGAGAGAACTCACCTTAAAGCAACGCGAGTATCCGCAACCGCAATCACAAGCCGGCCAACTTCACTCACCTTCTCCCACCTAATTACGTGTTAACAATTGTCAAAGTGACGCCCCAAACCAAAGCCACGACTACTAACTTTAAAAACACATTTTTCCAGTTTTTACTCTCAACACACAGGTCTGTTCGGGACCTGTTTAACCCCTTATAAAGTGACTAAACCCGAAATATTTTTCCATAATCACAAAGTCCCATGTCTTAGGGTTCCAGAGACATATCGCATCAGTTCATGAGTAGACTTGTCACTGGTTCTTGAGCTTGATATTCGACTTCAGCGTAGAACTTTGGTTGATGTGAAACTTGTCTTCAGGGATCATAAGTAAACAACTAACTTATCAGCGATCATCTAATAGACTGAACAGGCTCAGAGCTATATGATGATGAACAGTGTTCACTGAATATCTAATCTAAAGAGTGAGAGTTCCTATCAGCGGTACTGTAAAGTCTTAGTACTTATCAGCGATAGTGAAACTCTGATACATATTGTTTACTTACAATTTTCACTAAGTGTTTAAGAGAGGGTCATTATCAAATCAGTGAGGGTTTGGATCAACAGTTGGTTCTAGAGTTTCAGCTTTGTAACCAAGACCACGTTTATCACTCAGGGGAATCTGAGACTTAATTATCTCAGTGATCTTTGTTGAGAAATTATACCATCCATCAACAGTAGCTTTTTCAGCTTTTAATGCAGCGATAGCTTCTTCGCGCTCGATTTTGACTAGCTGATTTAAGTGAACTTGATCTTTAAAATCTTCTTCAATTTTAGAAAGATTTTCTATTTGAAGGTGACGGTTTTTAAGTTGTTCAGCGAGATCAAGGTTTTGATTTTCAACAATAATTTTGCCATTCATGGCTTCATATAAACTTCTAGTCAAGAGATCGATCTTTCGAAGACTATCAGCTTCATCAATATTTAAAATATTGGTAAAGAAGGAAGGTGATACCTTAGTAGCAGAGGTTGAAGTAGAGGGAATGTCAGAATTTTCTTCCTCATCTTCAAGTTTGGCCATGAGACATAGATTGGCTTCATCATCATCTTCAGAGTCAGATAATTCTTCTTCGTCAGAGGAAGCCCAATCATAGTCAGCCATAAGGCCTTTGCCTTTCTTCTTAAAGGTTTTCAGCTTTGAATACCTTTCTTTCAGCTTTTTGTATTTTTCATCTCTAGTCCTGTGAGTAAAGTTTTTCTTGGGAAAAGCTGAGGGTCTAGTGACTTTCTTTGACCTGCACTCACTAGCAAAATGTCCTATCTTTTCACAGTTATAGCAAGTAGCAATAGCCTTATCAACAGGGGTTGATGATCTTGGCTTGTCAGTAATAGTAAGAGGTTTGTTCTTCTTGAAATTACTCTTTCTAGCAAATCTCATGAACTTATTAGCCAGGAATGCCAGAGTTTCATCATTATCTGAAACGTCAGAGTCTGATAATCTTTCAGAGTTAGTTTCCAACTCAGTGACAGTGATACTCGATCGCTGAGTAGAAGGTGACTCTGAAATTAAAGCACCAGGGGTGCTTTTGGAATCTTTTACAAGATTCTTCTTAAGATGACTCGATTGCTCATGATTCAGCATCGTTCCATATAAGGTAGAAAGGGTCATTGATTTTAGATCCTTTGACAGCTTGAGACACATAGAATAACTGTCCCAGCTTTCAGGTAAACATTCTAAGAACTTTGTCAGTACTTCAAAGTTAGAATATTCCTTACCAACTGTACCTTCCCACTTAGCGTCGACTGACTGTACACACTGCGCCCTCGATCACCGTTTCCCAAACGGGTTTTCCTTTTTCCTTTACTCTAAAAGATTTTAGTAAAAGAATTTGAAATTTCATAGCCGCAACTTGAGACCAAACACACCGAGATGTGTTCGATTCACTCAAGTTATGCTCTGATACCAAGTTGTAACGTCCCAAAAATTACAAGGAATTTAAATTTTTTAAAAGTAATACATTTCATTATAATCAAACCAAAAGCTAACAAATCCCATTACAAGAAGAATAAACGTCGTTATTTAAAACCGTCAACAAAGTTTAAGCAGCGGAAAGTTATATAATTAAATCCCCATTTACTAAAAATCAATTTAAACAATTTTCGCCTTGCGCCCGTGTGTACCGTCATGCCCGACTGCTACTCGCACCTGAAAACATAAGATATTGGGAAGGGGTAAGCACGAAGCTTAGTGAATTCTACCACCTACACAGGTAGCAATCACACATATATCGCCCCTACTCGCAAGTAGGCAAACAACACCACAATTACAAGTATAATAACATATCAAGATTTAAACATGTAATCACACACCTCGGTCCCACCGAGCCCTCGGTCCCACCGAGTACACATTATATGATGTCCATACTAGCTCAGTCCCACCGAGCTCTCGGTCCCACCGAGTACACATTAAACGATATCCATACTAGCTAAGTCCCACCGAGCCCTCGGTCCCACCGAGCTCACATTATATGATATTCTTACTAGCTCAGTCCCACCGAGCCCTCGGTCCCACCGAGCCCCTCAGTCCCACCGAGGTGTACACAAAACACACCATTCACATAATAAATAATTTACAACTAGCTATCACACCACAACTAGTTCACGTAAGCATACAATAACACGCTAGAGCAAACGCAACACATATGTAACTCCTAGTCTACGCAGTGAGAGAACTCACCTTAAAGCAACGCGAGTATCCGCAACCGCAATCACAAGCCGGCCAACTTCACTCACCTTCTCCCACCTAATTACGTGTTAACAATTGTCAAAGTGACGCCCCAAACCAAAGCCACGACTACTAACTTTAAAACACATTTTTCCAGTTTTTACTCTCAACACACAGGTCTGTTCGGGACCTGTTTAACCCCTTATAAAGTGACTAAACCCGAAATATTTTTCCATAATCACAAAGTCCCATGTCTTAGGGTTCCAGAGACATATCGCATCAGTTCATGAGTAGACTTGTCGCTGGTTCTTGAGCTTGATATTCGACTTCTGCGTAGAACTTTGGTTGATGTGAAACTTGTCTTCAGGGATCATAAGTAAACAACTAACTTATCAGCGATCATCTAATAGACTGAACAGGCTCAGAGCTATATGATGATGAACAGTGTTCACTGAATATCTAATCTAAAGAGTGAGAGTTCCTATCAGCGGTACTGTAAAGTCTTAGTACTTATCAGCGATAGTGAAACTCTGATACATATTGTTTACTTACAATTTTCACTAAGTGTTTAAGAGAGGGTCATTATCAAATCAGTGAGGGTTTGGATCAACAGTTGGTTCTAGAGTTTCAGCTTTGTAACCAAGACCACGTTTATCACTCAGGGGAATCTGAGACTTAATTATCTCAGTGATCTTTGTTGAGAAATTATACCATCCATCAACAGTAGCTTTTTCAGCTTTTAATGCAGCGATAGCTTCTTCGCGCTCGATTTTGACTAGCTGATTTAAGTGAACTTGATCTTTAAAATCTTCTTCAATTTTAGAAAGATTTTCTATTTGAAGGTGACAGTTTTTAAGTTGTTCAGCGAGATCAAGGTTTTGATTTTCAACAATAGTTTTGCCATTCATGGCTTCATATAAACTTCTAGTCAAGAGATCGATCTTTCGAAGACTATCAGCTTCATCAATATTTAAAATATTGGTAAAGAAGGAAGGTGATACCTTAGTAGCAGAGGTTGAAGTAGAGGGAATGTCAGAATTTTCTTCCTCATCTTCAAGTTTGGCCATGAGACATAGATTGGCTTCATCATCATCTTCAGAGTCAGATAATTCTTCTTCGTCAGAGGAAGCCCAATCATAGTCAGCCATAAGGCCTTTGCCTTTCTTCTTAAAGGTTTTCAGCTTTGAATACCTTTCTTTCAGCTTTTTGTATTTTTCATCTCTAGTCCTGTGAGTAAAGTTTTTCTTGGGAAAAGCTGAGGGTCTAGTGACTTTCTTTGACATGCACTCGCTAGCAAAATGTCCTATCTTTTCACAGTTATAGCAAGTAGCAATAGCCTTATCAACAGGGGTTGATGATCTTGGCTTGTCAGTAATAGTAAGAGGTTTGTTCTTCTTGAAATTACTCTTTCTAGCAAATCTCATGAACTTATTAGCCAGGAATGCCAGAGTTTCATCATTATCTGAAACGTCAGAGTCTGATAATCTTTCAGAGTTAGTTTCCAACTCAGTGACAGTGATACTCGATCGCTGAGTAGAAGGTGACTCTGAAATTAAAGCACCAGGGGTGCTTTTGGAATCTTTTACAAGATTCTTCTTAAGATGACTCGATTGCTCATGATTCAGCATCGTTCCATATAAGGTAGAAAGGGTCATTGATTTTAGATCCTTTGACAGCTTGAGACACATAGAATAACTGTCCCAGCTTTCAGGTAAACATTCTAAGAACTTTGTCAGTACTTCAAAGTTAGAATATTCCTTACCAACTGTACCTTCCCACTTAGCGTCGACTGACTGTACACACTGCGCCCTCGATCACCGTTTCCCAAACGGGTTTTCCTTTTTCCTTTACTCTAAAAGATTTTAGTAAAAGAATTTGAAATTTCATAGCCGCAACTTGAGACCAAACACACCGAGATGTGTTCGATTCACTCAAGTTATGCTCTGATACCAAGTTCTAACGTCCCAAAAATTACAAGGAATTTAAATTTTTTAAAAGTAATACATTTCATTATAATCAAACCAAAAGCTAACAAATCCCATTACAAGAAGAATAAACGTCGTTATTTAAAACCGTCAACAAAGTTTAAGCAGCGGAAAGTTATATAATTAAATCCCCATTTACTAAAAATCAATTTAAACAATTTTCGCCTTGCGCCCGTGTGTACCGTCATGCCCGACTGCTACTCGCACCTGAAAACATAAGATATTGGGAAGGGGTAAGCACGAAGCTTAGTGAATTCTACCACCTACACAGGTAGCAATCACACATATATCGCCCCTACTCGCAAGTAGGCAAACAACACCACAATTACAAGTATAATAACATATCAAGATTTAAACATGTAATCACACACCTCGGTCCCACCGAGCCCTCGGTCCCACCGAGTACACATTATATGATGTCCATACTAGCTCAGTCCCACCGAGCTCTCGGTCCCACCGAGTACACATTAAACGATATCCATACTAGCTAAGTCCCACCGAGCCCTCGGTCCCACCGAGCTCACATTATATGATATTCTTACTAGCTCAGTCCCACCGAGCCCTCGGTCCCACCGAGCCCCTCAGTCCCACCGAGGTGTACACAAAACACACCATTCACATAATAAATAATTTACAACTAGCTATCACACCACAACTAGTTCACGTAAGCATACAATAACACGCTAGAGCAAACGCAACACATATGTAACTCCTAGTCTACGCAGTGAGAGAACTCACCTTAAAGCAACGCGAGTATCCGCAACCGCAATCACAAGCCGGCCAACTTCACTCACCTTCTCCCACCTAATTACGTGTTAACAATTGTCAAAGTGACGCCCCAAACCAAAGCCACGACTACTAACTTTAAAACACATTTTTCCAGTTTTTACTCTCAACACACAGGTCTGTTCGGGACCTGTTTAACCCCTTATAAAGTGACTAAACCCGAAATATTTTTCCATAATCACAAAGTCCCATGTCTTAGGGTTCCAGAGACATATCGCATCAGTTCATGAGTAGACTTGTCGCTGGTTCTTGAGCTTGATATTCGACTTCTGCGTAGAACTTTGGTTGATGTGAAACTTGTCTTCAGGGATCATAAGTAAACAACTAACTTATCAGCGATCATCTAATAGACTGAACAGGCTCAGAGCTATATGATGATGAACAGTGTTCACTGAATATCTAATCTAAAGAGTGAGAGTTCCTATCAGCGGTACTGTAAAGTCTTAGTACTTATCAGCGATAGTGAAACTCTGATACATATTGTTTACTTACAATTTTCACTAAGTGTTTAAGAGAGGGTCATTATCAAATCAGTGAGGGTTTGGATCAACAGTTGGTTCTAGAGTTTCAGCTTTGTAACCAAGACCACGTTTATCACTCAGGGGAATCTGAGACTTAATTATCTCAGTGATCTTTGTTGAGAAATTATACCATCCATCAACAGTAGCTTTTTCAGCTTTTAATGCAGCGATAGCTTCTTCGCGCTCGATTTTGACTAGCTGATTTAAGTGAACTTGATCTTTAAAATCTTCTTCAATTTTAGAAAGATTTTCTATTTGAAGGTGACAGTTTTTAAGTTGTTCAGCGAGATCAAGGTTTTGATTTTCAACAATAGTTTTGCCATTCATGGCTTCATATAAACTTCTAGTCAAGAGATCGATCTTTCGAAGACTATCAGCTTCATCAATATTTAAAATATTGGTAAAGAAGGAAGGTGATACCTTAGTAGCAGAGGTTGAAGTAGAGGGAATGTCAGAATTTTCTTCCTCATCTTCAAGTTTGGCCATGAGACATAGATTGGCTTCATCATCATCTTCAGAGTCAGATAATTCTTCTTCGTCAGAGGAAGCCCAATCATAGTCAGCCATAAGGCCTTTGCCTTTCTTCTTAAAGGTTTTCAGCTTTGAATACCTTTCTTTCAGCTTTTTGTATTTTTCATCTCTAGTCCTGTGAGTAAAGTTTTTCTTGGGAAAAGCTGAGGGTCTAGTGACTTTCTTTGACATGCACTCGCTAGCAAAATGTCCTATCTTTTCACAGTTATAGCAAGTAGCAATAGCCTTATCAACAGGGGTTGATGATCTTGGCTTGTCAGTAATAGTAAGAGGTTTGTTCTTCTTGAAATTACTCTTTCTAGCAAATCTCATGAACTTATTAGCCAGGAATGCCAGAGTTTCATCATTATCTGAAACGTCAGAGTCTGATAATCTTTCAGAGTTAGTTTCCAACTCAGTGACAGTGATACTCGATCGCTGAGTAGAAGGTGACTCTGAAATTAAAGCACCAGGGGTGCTTTTGGAATCTTTTACAAGATTCTTCTTAAGATGACTCGATTGCTCATGATTCAGCATCGTTCCATATAAGGTAGAAAGGGTCATTGATTTTAGATCCTTTGACAGCTTGAGACACATAGAATAACTGTCCCAGCTTTCAGGTAAACATTCTAAGAACTTTGTCAGTACTTCAAAGTTAGAATATTCCTTACCAACTGTACCTTCCCACTTAGCGTCGACTGACTGTACACACTGCGCCCTCGATCACCGTTTCCCAAACGGGTTTTCCTTTTTCCTTTACTCTAAAAGATTTTAGTAAAAGAATTTGAAATTTCATAGCCGCAACTTGAGACCAAACACACCGAGATGTGTTCGATTCACTCAAGTTATGCTCTGATACCAAGTTGTAACGTCCCAAAAATTACAAGGAATTTAAAATTTTTAAAAGTAATACATTTCATTATAATCAAACCAAAAGCTAACAAATCCCATTACAAGAAGAATAAACGTCGTTATTTAAAACCGTCAACAAAGTTTAAGCAGCGGAAAGTTATATAATTAAATCCCCATTTACTAAAAATCAATTTAAACAATTTTCGCCTTGCGCCCGTGTGTACCGTCATGCCCGACTGCTACTCGCACCTGAAAACATAAGATATTGGGAAGGGGTAAGCACGAAGCTTAGTGAATTCTACCACTTACGCAGGTAGCAATCACACATATATCGCCCCTACTCGCAAGTAGGCAAACAACACCACAATTACAAGTATAATAACATATCAAGATTTAAACATGTAATCACACACCTCGGTCCCACCGAGCCCTCGGTCCCACCGAGTACACATTATATGATGTCCATACTAGCTCAGTCCCACCGAGCCCTCGGTCCCACCGAGTACACATTAAACGATATCCATACTAGCTCAGTCCCACCGAGCCCTCGGTCCCACCGAGCTCACATTATATGATATTCTTACTAGCTCAGTCCCACCGAGCCCTCGGTCCCACCGAGCCCCTCAGTCCCACCGAGGTGTACACAAAACACACCATTCACATAATAAATAATTTACAACTAGCTATCACACCACAACTAGTTCACGTAAGCATACAATAACACGCTAGAGCAAACGCAACACATATGTAACTCCTAGTCTACGCAGTGAGAGAACTCACCTTAAAGCAACGCGAGTATCCGCAACCGCAATCACAAGCCGGCCAACTTCACTCACCTTCTCCCACCTAATTACGTGTTAACAATTGTCAAAGTGACGCCCCAAACCAAAGCCACGACTACTAACTTTAAAAACACATTTTTCCAGTTTTTACTCTCAACACACAGGTCTGTTCGGGACCTGTTTAACCCCTTATAAAGTGACTAAACCCGAAATATTTTTCCATAATCACAAAGTCCCATGTCTTAGGGTTCCAGAGACATATCGCACGCGCTCTAACGATTTTTCTACAATTTACTATGGATTTTACAAAACCGGCTTGCTGCACAGTGAAAAACAGGACCTTTCAGTACAAAACAGCAGTTTGACACTAGCTATGGTCCGAACTGGTTTTTCTGTAAACATAAGAAACTTACTAGACTCAGAATGGGAGCTTTTGGCACTGATTTCACCCCAATACGACATTCCTATAAAAGGTTATGGCTTTCCCAAAACAGTGGCAGAAACTGTGACTTTCACATGAAATGACAACATTGATTATCTTTAAATCTTAACCCATTAAGCCACGACTTAAGCATTCAGACCTGTGATTCCAGCTGACTTATTGATCAAGACTAAATGGGCTGAGCAGCCCGAGCACCACCCTCTGCCACCTCCGGCAGAGGCGGCCGTTGGCGGCGGCGGTGGTTAAGAACTTCCGGCGAAACCACACCCGAAACACACACCCCGACTTACCCACACACACACGCGCGTACACGCGTACACACCCGCACGTACACCCCTCGTTCGACACAGCGGCGGCGCACGGCAGCAGCCACACCGCCGGCAGCCATGGCTGCGGCGGTGGTGGGGTGGTTTTGCGATCGAAACGACAAAGGGGAAAAGAAACGGATGAAAGTTCTTACCTCGAGACGACGACGACACGACGTAACCACACCGAAACCGATGGTGTTTCTCTCACGCCGGTGACCTCTTTCCTCCTCCTCTCCACTCTCGCTCACCTACTCTCTCGGTTTTTCTCTCTCTCTCTTTCTTCTCCGGCCGGCGACAACGAAAGGGGAGGGGGATGAGCCGTAGGGTTTAGCTTTCTCCTATTCTCACTTCTTATTTTCCTTCTCATTCACGACACCCCCACTCAACAATATGGGTTTTGGGTTCTTGGTTGCATGGGCCGACACTTATGTATGTTTTGGCCCTTGACACAAATGGTCCCTCAACTAAAAACCTTCTCGCAACTAACCAAAAATTCCGACATTTTACGATTAGATCCAACTCGACTAACCCCGTTAACGGAAACCACATAAAATCAAACTTAAAAGAAAATAATTAATAAAAGAAATTACATACCGGGATACGGGCTTTACAATTCAGCATCGTGCCATATAAGGTAGAAAGGGTCATTGATTTTAGATCCTTTGACAGCTTGAGACACATAGAATAACTGTCCCAGCTTTCAGGTAAACATTCTAAGAACTTTGTCAGTACTTCAAAGTTAGAATATTCCTTACCAACAGTTTTCAGATCTATTATTAAGCAGTTAAAACGTTGGTGTACTTCAGAGAGAGTTTCATTCTTACCACAAATGAAGCTTTCATACTGTCTTACCAGGTTGATCTTTCGAGAGTCGTGGACTTCAGAAGTACCTTCATACTGAATACAGATTGTGTCCCACATAGATTTTGAGGTTTTCAGGTTCATAACGGAATGGTAGACTTCGTCAGGAAGAGCCATGGAGAGTATGGATCTGGCTTTGGTGTCGATAGCCACTTTCTTCTTATCTTCATCAGTCCACATATGAATTTCCTTGGGAATCAGCCTTTCTGGAATAGCAGGTCTATTCTCAGCGGCTGGGACTGCAGGATCAATTCTTATAGGAATATATGGGCCGTTTTCAAGATAGTAAGGCATAGTAGGGTCTACACCTTCTAAGAAGAGAATCATCCTATTTTTCCATAGATTAAATTTATCTCTGGAGAATATAGGGGGTTTTGCAAGAGAACCGTTGTCAATATAGTTTGTGTTTGTGTTGGTAGCCATTTTAAGAAATAGCTAGGAAGAGAAATCTTAGTATAGATCAGATCTTGTTTATGAAATCAAACAAATTCGCTCTGATACCACTTGTTGGTCCCGAAGGGCTATACAAGTTTGTAGAAGGGGGGGTTGAATACAAACACACGTTTTTACTTTTCTAAATTGTTTATTGATAAATCAAGATAATTTACAACTTGTTGCGGAACAAGATTAAGGATAAACCTAATCTTAACAAGTCTTGAGAAACACTAAGTTTCTTGCACTAGAAAGAGTTAAAGAAATTACGAATAATAACTTAACAATAAGAAATAAGAAGATGGTCCGAGCACACTTCAAAACTGAAGTAAGGATCTTCTTATATACTGCATGCATTTAATGCATGCCAGTATGGCTTTACATGTGGCAACAACTGAGTGGTTGCATGTCATTGACCTTTGTAGACAACCTTAGTAGCCGCATGGTGCATAGTGTAGAATCAGAGTTGTTGTACGATTACAGACAAAAGGGATGTCCGTTCTGACAGTTCGTACGAAGACGTGCAAGGGAGGTAAGACAATAGTAACATGCAGGGAGACTTCATGATCAGCTTTCGTTGAGTCAGATCTTTATCAGCGAATGATAAAGTTCAGCGATTGCTGAAGTCTTCTACTTGATACTTCACGTTGAATGGACAGGTCTTCCTTTACTGAATTCCGCATCAGTTCATGAGTAGACTTGTCGCTGGTTCTTGAGCTTGATCTTCGACTTCAGCGTAGAACTTTGGTTGACGTGAAACTTGTCTTCAGGGATCATAAGTAAATAACTAACTTATCAGCGATCATCTAATAGACTGAACAGGCTCAGAGCTATATGATGATGAACAGTGTTCACTGAATATCTAATCTAAAGAGTGAGAGTTCCTATCAGCGGTACTGTAAAGTCTTAGTACTTATCAGCGATAGTGAAACTCTGATACATATTGTTTACTTACAATTTTCACTAAGTGTTTAAGAGAGGGTCATTATCAAATCAGTGGGGGTTTGGATCAACAGTTGGTTCTAGAGTTTCAGCTTTGTAACCAAGACCACGTTTATCACTCAGGGGAATCTGAGACTTAATTATCTCAGTGATCTTTGTTGAGAAATTATACCATCCATCAACAGTAGCTTTTTCAGCTTTTAATGCAGCGATAGCTTCTTCGCGCTCGATTTTGACTAGCTGATTTAAGTGAACTTGATCTTTAAAATCTTCTTCAATTTTAGAAAGATTTTCTATTTGAAGGTGGCAGTTTTTAAGTTGTTCAGCGAGATCAAGGTTTTGATTTTCAACAATAGTTTTGCCATTCATGGCTTCATATAAACTTCTAGTCAAGAGATCGATCTTTCGAAGACTATCAGCTTCATCAATATTTAAAATATTGGTAAAGAAGGAAGGTGATACCTTAGTAGCAGAGGTTGAAGTAGAGGGAATGTCAGAATTTTCTTCCTCGTCTTCAAGTTTGGCCATGAGACATAAATTGGCTTCATCATCATCTTCAGAGTCAGATGATTCTTCTTCGTCAGAGGCAGCCCAATCATAGTCAGCCATAAGGCCTTTGCCTTTCTTCGTAAAGGTTTTCAGCTTTGAATACCTTTCTTTCAGCTTTTTGTATTTTTCATCTCTAGTCCTGTGAGTAAAGTTTTTCTTGGGAAAAGCTGAGGGTCTAGTGACTTTCTTTGACATGCACTCGCTAGCAAAATGTCCTATCTTTTCACAGTTATAGCAAGTAGCAATAGCCTTATCAACAGGGGTTGATGATCTTGGCTTGTCAGTAATAGTAAGAGGTTTGTTCTTCTTATATTACTCTTTCTAGCAAATCTCATGAACTTATTAGACAGGAATGCCAGAGTTTCATGATTATCTGAAACGTCAGAGTCTGATGATCTTTCAGAGTTAGTTTCCAACTCAGTGACAGTGATAGTCGATCGCTGAGTGGAAGGTGACTCTGAAATTAAAGCAACAGGGGTGCTTTTGGAATATTTTACAAGATTCTTCTTAAGATGACTCGATTGCTCATGATTCAGCATTGTGACATATAAGGTAGAAAGGGTCATTGATTTTAGATCCTTTGACAGCTTGAGACACATAGAATAACTGTCCCAGCTTTCAGGTAAACATTCTAAGAACCTTGTCACTACTTCAAAGTTAGAATATTCCTTACCAACAGTTTTCAGATCTATTATTAAGCAGTTAAAACGTTGGTGTACTTCAGAGAGAGTTTCATTCTTACCACAAATGAAGCTTTCATACTGTCTTACCAGGTTGATCTTTCGAGAGTCGTGGACTTCAGAAGTACCGTCATATTGAATACAGATTGTGTCCCACATAGCTTTTGAGGTTTTCAGGTTCATGACGGAATGGTAGACTTCGTCAGGAAGAGCCATGGAGAGTATGGATCTGGCTTTGGTGTCGATAGCCACTTTCTTCTTATCTTCATCAGTCCACATATGAATTTCCTTGGGAATCAGCCTTGCTGGAATAGCAGGTCTATTCTCAGCGGCTGGAACTGCAGGATCAATTCTTATAGGAATATATGGGCCGTTTTCAAGATAGTAAGGAATAGTAGGGTCTACACCTTCTAAGAATAGAATCATCCTAATTTTCCATAGATTAAAATTATCTCTGGAGAATCTAGGGGGTTTTGCAAGAGAACCGTTGTGAATATAGTTGGTGTTTGTGTTGGTAGCCATTTTAAGAAATAGCAAGGAAGAGAAATCTTAGTATAGATCAGATCTTGTTTATGAGTTTAAACAAATCTGCTCTGATACCACTTGTTGGTCCCGAAGGTTTATACAAGTTTGTAGAAGGGGGGGGGTGAATACAAACACACGTTTTTACTTTTCTAAATTGTATATTGATAAATCAAGACAATTTACAACTTGTTGCGGAACAAGATTAAGGATAAACCTAATCTAAACAAGTCCTTAGAAACACTAAGTTTCTTGCACTAGAAAGAGTTAAAGAAATTACGAATAATAACTTAACTATAAGAGAGAAATAAGAAGATGGTCCGAGCACACTTCAAAATTGAAGTAAGGTTCTTCTTATATACTGCATGCATTTAATGCATGGCAGTATGGCTTTACACGTGGCAGCAGCTGAGTGGTTGCATGTCATTGACCTTTGTAGACAACCTTAGTAGCCGCATGGTGCACAGTGTAGAATCAGAGTTGTTGTACGATTACAGACAACATGGATGTCCGTTCTGACAGTTCGTACGGAGACGTGCAAGGGAGGTAAGACAATAGTAACAAACAGGGAGACTTCATGATCAGCTTTCGTTGAGTCAGATCTTTATCAGCGAATGATAAAGTTCAGCGATTGCTGAAGTCTTCTACTTGATACTTCACGTTGAATGGACAGGTCTTGCTTCGCTGATATCCGCATTAGTTCATGAGTAGACTTGTCGCTGGTTCTTGAGCTTGATCTTCGACTTCAACGTAGAACTTTGGTTGACGTGAAACTTGTCTTCAGAGATCATAAGTAAACAAACTAAACTATCAGCGATCATCAATAGAACTGAACAGGCTCAGAGCTATATGATGATGAACAGTGTTCATTGAATATCTAATCTAAAGAGTGAGAGTTCCTATCATCGGTACTTAAAAGTCTTAGTACTTATCAGCGATAGTGAAACTCTAATACATATTGTTTACTTACAATTTTCACTAAGTGTTTAAGAGAGGGTCATTATCAAATCACTGAGGGTTTGGATCAACACTTATCTTAATACAAGAAATAGTTCATAACATGTGTCTTACCTTTTCTGGTCGTGGTCGAGACTGGTGAAATTTTGCCCAAACAGTTTGCCCCTAAAATTTGAAAGTAGGATGGAAAATTCGAATTTTAAAATTTGTCTGTCGGGTGTTCAGGGTCTTGTGTTGGAAAATACCTTGGTTGTCTCGGAACCGGATTGGTTCAATTTTTACTGAACGAGAAGTCGAAGAGAAAACGAGGTCGTGACGTCATACTGATGCACGATTGTGCTTACCAGCTGTCTTTGACAGGTGTCGACGATCCGTGTGGTCATACGAAGGAACGAGGGCACGCGGTGATCATCAAAGGATTCGACCTGACATGATCGACTGCATAAATAAAGATTACTATGGATCTTTTCTTGTTTACGATTTCAGAGGGTTTTAAGCAAAGATTTCTTTAAGGGTTTTCTTGTCGATTTTCGTTCGATTATTTCTAAACCTGCAAGAATCTTTGACCTAATTAGGATTTTCTGAGATCATATAAGATACGACCCTCCAGTTTGCGTATGCGTCGCAATTCTATTGCTAGAAAGCCTAGAAAAAACTGGGATATCTGGGGCCTTTCAGAAGTGCAAATCAATTTAACGGGGTTGGCAATGTCGACAGAGCCTAGAAGCACCATTAAAAACAAAGAAGATCTCGACGACTTTAGAAGTCTAGCGAGGATTCCCATGGGGATCACCGTAAGCAAGGTTGGCAAGGTTCGACCAGAAATGTGCCCCGAGGGGTACGTCGTTTTATACAAATACCCGTTCAAGATAGGCTTTCATTGGCCATATTCGCCTCTGGTCAAAGAGTTCATGTGTGAATTCGATCTTTCACCGGGGCAACTGATGCCCCAGTTCTGGCGAGTTATCCTGATCATCGAACGACTTACCTCCAACTGGAATCCACCGATGAATGTGAGGGACCTACTGACGGCGTATAAGGTCAAAAGTGACCGGTACCGTCGCTATAGTTTGTTTTCAAGGTACAAGGGTGATCATACCCTGGTTTTAAATACTGCGGTCAACGACCGTGGGTGGAAGAAGAGGTATGTATTCGTGCAGGTGTCGACGCTGGACACTGATAGTGATTGGATTAGGGAGGGTTGGAAAATGATGGGTGAGCCTTTGATTGTATGTTTTTATGTTATTCTGTTGCTCGGTTGTTTTTTCGACTGATCTTCTTTTTTATGTGAACATATTGATTTAGACAAGGTTGAGCCGGACGATGCTTCCCGGGCTAAGGTCGAAAAGTTCCTGGAGTTTAGTACTGAAGACCGGTCGTACGTCACGCGTCATTTGATAGACGAGGATGATGACACCGTTTTCTTGAGCGACAGAGTGAGGATAGGTCGAGAGGAGAAAAAAGAAGATGAGAGAGAGGATTCTGAGGCGACCGAGGAGAGAGAGGAGGAGGAAGTAGAGATAACTGGTAAGTATCTCTTTGCTTCTGCTCGTCCTAATCTATCTTTGTTCTCAATCGTCTAATTCTTTCTTTTACCATACAGGAGAATCTTGGGCGCCTGCAGCCGTCGAGAAAATGGCTCAAGTCGAGCTAACTCGCAAGGCGAGTGTAGACAGGGGGAAGGATACCTCAACAGCTGGGTCGGGGGTCTTAAAGAGAAAAGAAGTCCCGACATCTGGGTCGGGTCTCCACAAGAGGACGAGAATGTCCGTTTTGAGTGAACCATCGTCAAGGACGGGTGGTTCATCGAGAGTCATCCCGCCTGAGAGGGCTAAGGTATCGACCGTGTTTATCGAGAAGGTTTCTGACACAAGGTCCGTTGATACGGCGCGACCGGCGACGATGTCTTCTCTTTGATGTTAATTGAATCATTAAGATATTTGATGATTGTTGTAACGGTCGTCGTCTTCAATGTGGGATTAGATGCTCATAACTGATTTCGTTGGTTATAGCCGTTCTCCATTAATGACTTTGACTCCTGCATTAATCGCTGAACAAATATAACAGTCGTATAACGCGTTAGTCGGCCGAGGTCGCATGATTCTACGCGACGGTCGTGTGAAGTAGGCTACGTCGAGGTCGAGTGTCGTGAGGAACTCTCGACTTACATTTTAGGAGGGACGACGGAGGTTTTTTGGGTCTTCGTCGGGACCTTATCTTATTACAGGATATAGTTCATAACATGTGTCTTACCTTTTCTGGTCGTGGTCGAGACTGGTGAAATTTTGCCCAAACAGTGCTAAATCGAACTCGAGCATAAACGCCTTAGCTAAAGGCGAATAAGGCCATTCAAAACCTATCTTAAAAGGGTATTCGTATATCACGATATACCCCTCAGGACACTCATTTGGTCGGGTCTGACTTGCTCTAATCAATTTAATCCCCGCAGGGATTTTTGCCAAACTCCTAAGGTCATCGAGATCCTTTTGTTCTCATATAGAACTTACAGGCTCGGTCGACATTGCTAACTTTGTTAGGCAGACTTAAAGAGATCAAGAAATCGTACCTTATATAGGCGCTCTAAAACCTCAAAGTTTCTAATCGAATCGAAGATTCTTGCAGGTTTGGAAAGAATATCGGCGAAGAACAGCAAGAAATCAGGAAAGAATCTCTCTCTAAAACTCTCTGAAATTGCAAAAAGGAAAAGATCCATCGTGGTCTCTATTTATGTAAACGATCGTGTCAGGTCGAGTCCCTCGATGATCGACACGTGTCCTTACCTTTTCGTATGCATACATGGATCGTCGACACCTGGCAATGACAGCTGCTAAGCATGATCGTGCGTCAGCATGACGTCACGATCTTATCCCCTTTTCGACTTCTTCTTTAGTTTGAATTGGACCGATCTAGTTCCAAGGTAACTGAAGCGACTTTTTGACACGTGTCACGACCCTAGACGTTCGACTGGCAAAATTCAAAACTAAAAAAATTGCTTCTTCATTTTTAATTTTGGGGGCAAACTGTTGGGGTAAAAATTCACCAGCCTCGACCACGACAAAGTAAGGAAAACATTTATTACACTTTTTCATAGTAAGGAAAAATCTTAGTACTTTATCCCCTGATTAAAGTTGAAATCGAAAGTTACTCACCTCACGACACTCGACCATGATGTCGTCTAGTTCACGCGATCGTCGTATGAAACCTTGCGACCTTGACCGACTAACATGCGATATTTCTATTACGTTTTCGGTGTTTAAATACAGGAATCAATGCCATTGATGACCAACGGCTATAACCGACGAAGGCCATTAACAGCATTAAAACCGACGTCCATTGCGTCTGTTACACGAAGCATTTAAGAAATCAATTAAAGAACCCGAAGACTATAAATACCAAGCTCAATCATCATTCCAGGGGGCATCACACATCACCTCAGACATCTTGGCATAACTGAACTCTCAAAGAACACTCAAAGCAAAGAATCCTCTCTCGAATAATCGCTCACGACGCAAGACTTACTCGCACGACACTTTGTTTTTACACACGACGCACCAGTTTTTTACTTTCGATACACTTGTTACTTTACATTTAAAGTGTTTCTTTCATTTGTATTGTAATCATTGTACTCTCGACACCCGAAACATAAGGATATCACCCTTGTTTGGCGACCATAGTGCAGCGACGACTTCCACAGTCGTCCGCGGGTTTTTTCCTCGTTGAGGTTTTTCCCGCGTCACCAAAATCTCTGTCTCATTTACATTTTCTGTCTTTATCGCACAGTTTGTCGGAAGATTCCCATTCTTTAGTTGTTAATCTCCACAATTAACCTTAAGTTATCCTTCTGGACGATTGTTGGCATTAACAATGATGATGATTGTTCTGATGCTGATGAGAGAGATGAAAACCCTATGGATGATAAGAATGAAGTTGCTGAAAAAGAAATCTGCTCCACCGCTGTTTGAGTTTTTCTATTCGATTTTTAGTTTGAGATGGCTTTGCACATATGCAGATGTGCATATATGCACATATTCACATCTGTATATATGCAGATGTGCATATATGCACATATTCACATCTCCATATATGCACAATGTCCACTGATGCACACATGCACATGTGCACTTATGCACATACACATATATGCACAACTGCACATGTGGTTACCATAATTTTTGATTTTTAGTTTGAGATGGCTTTGCACATATGCAGATGTGCATATATGCACATATTCACATCTGCATATATGCACATATTCACAACTGCACGATTTTTAATGAAATATGGTTTCCAAAAAATGAAATACAAATTACTTAAAAATATAACTGAATTTATTTTTTAATACCATAATTATCATTAAATTAAATAAGGAAACAAGATAATGCTAAAAAACGGAATCATCTTAATCCACTTTTTAATTGAAAATACCATTTATACCCTTGTGTAAAACGTGGAAAGGAACCTTAAACCAAACAAATTGGTGTTATCTCATTGGTCAAAAACAGTTAGCACGGTTAGTACCAATGGGTTGGTTAGCAAAAGAAGGGGATATATATATATATATAGGGGTCTAATCAAATGAGAACTATGTAATTCGTGGTAACTGTGAGATCCATTGTGAGCCAATCATTTAGGATAATTAATGTAAATTTTAAATAAATATAAAAGGGTATTGTGGTAAATTTGATTTTACAACTAATTAATATATTTCCTAATTTAAGTTACACGTATTTACTCTCCCTCTCTCTATCTTTACAATAACCCTAACCCTAAAAAAATTCTCCAGATCTTAGCCGTCGTGAGTCCCATCCCATCGTCGCACCTCTTCTTCAACGAAAACCAAAGGGTTCTCTCGATTGGGTTGCCGGTTGGTCTTGGTTTTCCGATTGACATTCCGTCGGATCTGCACAACAATAGGTACGCACCACCCTTGACCTCCCTTTCCCTGCAAAAGAAGACGACGAAGAAAGCATCGACAGAAGTCGACAAGACATAAGTCAATGATACAGATCTTTAAGTGTGGAGGCGGTGGTTACAGTGGAGGTGGCAGACGTGAAGGTGGAGGCGGTGGTTACGGTGGACGTGGCAGGCGTGAAGGTGGAGGCGGCGGTGGTTATGGTGGAGGCGGTGGTTACGGTGGAGGTAGCAGACGTAATATGGTGCAGACGGTGGTATTATAATGCTTTGGTCAAAGTAATCACGGTGTAACACAGTGGATATCAATGTGTAACATTGTGCATCTTGTGTGTATTTTTTGGTATCATACTGCTTTTTGTCAAAGTAATCACTGTGTTACATTGTGCATATTTGTATGTATTTTTGGATATGATATCATATGCATTTTGTATGGTCATCATATCACAGTGTAACACAGTGGATATCACTGTGTTACATTGTGCATATTTGTATGTATTTTTGGGTATCATATGCATTTTGTATGGTAATCACAGTGTAACACAGTGGATTTTGTATGGTAATTGTCGGAAAAAAGTTCACCGGATAAGAGAGGGCCGGAGAGGAGAGAGAAAGGAGGAGGGAGGAGAGATGACACTTTTAAAATACCTAATTTGCCCTTTAATTAAAATTTTAAGTCAATATTACCAAAATAAAATAGTGTCCTAATTTATCTCTGATTTGTGGTTGAGATTGGATCTCACAGTTACCACAAAATACTAGGATCTCCCTTGAATGGCCCCCTATATATATATATATATATATATATATATATATATATATATATATATAGAGAGAGAGAGAGAGAGAGGGCCCTTCTTTTGCTAACCAACCCATTGGTACTAACCGTGCTAACCGATCACAACCATAGATTATTAAGATCAACGGTTATAATTAAATCAAGGATTATAATATTATTTAAAATTAAAAAAGAGAAGGTTGACATTTGTGCATAAGTGCAGAGCGGCATTTTTGTCCAAACCAACAAAGATTAAAAATGGAATCACCTAATTTTAAGGGATGGTTATCACATCTCTTCAAAGAAAAATTCGTGGGTATCTTCCACCATTCCTGGAATCACCTAATTTTAAGGATGGTTATCACATCTCTTCAAAGAAAAAATTGTGGGTATCTTCCACCATTCCTCCCACCACCTCCGCCTTCCGCCCACCACCTCCACCTCCTCTGCCTTCCTCTCGCCGCCTTCGCCTTCCTCCCACCACCTCCGTCGCCTCTGCCTTCCTCCCACCACCCCCGCATCATGATGATGATGATGATGATGATGATGATGATTGTTCTGATGCTGATGATAGAGATGAAAACCCTATGGATGATAAGAATGAAGTTGCTGAAAAAGAAAACCCTAGTTTAGATCATTTCCTTGTTTTGTTTTCGTATTATAAATCTGCTCCACCGCTGTTTGAGTTTTGTTGTTCGATTTTTAGTTTGAGATGGCTTTGCACATATGCAGATGTGCATATATGCACATATTCACATCTGCATATATGCACAATGTCCACTGATGCACACATGCACATACACATATATGCACAACTGCACATGTGGTTACCATAATTTTCGATTTTTAGTTTGAGATGGCTTTGCACATATGCAGATGTGCATATATGCACATATTCACACCTGCATATATATATATATATGAACATATTCACATCTGCATATATGCACAATGTCCACTGGTGCACACATGCACATGTGCACTTATGCACATACACACATATGCACAACTGCACATGTGATTACCATAATTCGATTTACAGAAAAATATGGTTTCCAAAAAATGAAATACAAATTACTTAAAAATATAACTGAATTTATTTTTTAATACCATAATTATCATTAAATTAAATAAGGAAACAAGATAATGCTAAAAAAGGAATCATCCTAATCCACTTTTTAATTGAAAATACCATTTATACCCTAGCTTAAAACGTGGAAATAAACCTTAAACCAAACAAATTGGTGCAATCTCATTGGTCAAAAAAAATTAGTACGATTAGTACTAATGGGTTGGTTAACAAAAGAAAGGGGCCCTATATATATATCATCCCTATTAATTATATTGATAAGTTAATACATTTTATAAGTAGTTAGTTGTATATTTATAATAAAAATCATGTTGATTTATAAATTCTAAAGGGGTTATAATATACAAGTAAATATTCATAATTATATTGATAGTTTATTTTTGGTCCTTAATGTTTATGAAATTTAACGGTTTTTGTCCCTTATTTTTCTCTTAACAGATTCGTGGTTCATGTTTGACACCTTGCAACGATTTATTTCCTCCTCCTAACGGTCGTTAACTTTTTTCATTAAGTCCAATTTAATGAGAAACATTTCAGTCAATTTAAGCACTTGTATTATTATTTTTTTTAAATTAGGATTATATATATATATATATATATACACATATTAATAGAAAATCATAGACCAATGGGAAGAACTATCATTTCTTAATCTTTAGGGCCAAGCTATAACTCTCTAATTGTTTTTAGCTGCCAAAACTGATTCTGGTCATCTTCTGCAAAGACCGCACTCCTGTCGTCTTCTTCGCATATTATTTCACCATCTGCCTCTTTGATATTACTTTTCTCTTTCTATTTCTCGAGCCTCACAGATCATCACCATGTTTTCCAACACCCAAATATCAATTGATAAACCCATCACCTTCTAAAAAAACCACCACCATCATCAACCCGTATCTGTTTTGGAGGGAAAACCCCACCTTCTCCGACCTCCCCTAGCTTACCGACCACCACTATATCACGGTTGTGGACCAACTACCGTTGCAGACCATCTCCATCCTTGTTGCATACTTATTTACATCTCATATACATCTCCATCCTCGTCGATTTCATCTCGAATCCATCCTCACGTTCATCTCCATCTCCAGTTTGTAGCCAAATCTAGTTTGTCGCCATATCCGACCACTCTCTATCCCCATCCTTACGCTCGTCGCCATCTCCGGATCTGGTTCACCACAGTTCATCGTTATCCCAATCTCACAGGTCCAGATCTATTCAGATACTTCCAACGGAGAATGGATCGGAGGAGGTACGCCAGTGAGATTGAGGAGGCAGGGACCCCCGTCATATGCCGGTGGTCCCTGTGATTTGGCCGAACATCAGTACGTATTATGTATACGTTAAATATGATATATATATACATATATATAATATAATATTTTATTTAGGTTTTCAAAAGAAAAATTAGAAAATGGATACAAACACCAAAATGCCCCTCATTTAATTGAATTTAACGGAAAAAGTTAACGGCCATTAGGAGGAGGGACGAAAAATGTTTCAAGGTCTCATACGCGAGTGAGGAATCTGTTAACGATAGTTCAGGAACAAAAAACTTTGAAATTGACAGACATGAGGGAGCAAAAGTGAACTTTACTCTTATGTATAATTAATATAAGGGAAATTAATTAAAATGCCAAAAGTTTGACCAACACTTACCAAAATGCCACAAAATTTCGTCGGTTTACCAAAATGCGATAGAGCCCGCGATCGCGGGATAGGGCTGACGTGGCACGACCTTTGGCCAAAAGTGTCCTGCAGAGCCCCTCAACTTTGGCCGCGGTGCACATTTGGCCCCTGCCCGCGATCGCAGCACGCGATGGACCAAAATTTTACAGTTTTGGTCCCTGAAAATTTACACTTTCAGCCCCTGTACTTAGACGAATCTTGCATGTTTTTACTGTTTTTTTCCACAATTATTGTACTTTGAAGACCGATTTGTGGTTCAAATTCATTTGCATGTTTTCATCAATGTTAAATCAGTGTTTTTGGAATACCAGTTTGTGGATGAAATGAGAGATTGGTTGTCATCAATGTTGGTTGTTTCATTGATAAATAGATGTAAAATGCAATCCATAATCCACACACCGATTTCATACTTCTTTCTTGATTTCTTTCTGCAATATTTTGTGTTTGAGATACTACTGAAAAAATAAGTTCATCTGTTGCAAAAGCTAAACTATATTTCTGTTTTGATGGTGAATGGGAGCAAGATAACAATGAGTGGAATTTTGCTTATAAATCTAAGCATGATGTAAAAGTGCCAGTAAACTATACTTATTAGAAATTTCTTGCATACGCCATGCAAAAATGTGGAATCAACCCTTCTGTTGTTTGCAAGTTAGTGTTTAAAAATGGCGATAGGTCATTTGTGGATTTATCCAACGATGGGGATATCTCTACTTTTCTGCACTTTGCAGTCGATTCAGAAAGGCCCCCATTACTTTCTGTGTATCCCGACGAAAACGACGACGACGGTGACGACGACGGTGACGACGACGGTAACGACGACGGTGACGACGACGGTGACGACAAAGACCTCCAAATAGAGCAGTTTGATTCTCAATTTCAGGCTTCCGACGCCCCAACGGTTCATTTAGATCATTCATATGGTCTTAACGACTGTATTCCGGAGACGCAACAACAACAACCACCACAACCACACGAAGGGCGTACTGCTAGAGTTGCTGATGACGAAACCCACGTTTTCAGAACGGGTAATTCTGAAATAGACAGATCAGACACCGATAGTGATGATCACGAAGAATATACCCCTAGTAGAAAATCATGTAGTCAGATAAATTACTTTTTTGATATGCCCCCTATTCTTCAGACTCCCATACCCAGACACAAACCTATGAACCTACACCTTATATTCGCAGTAAAATGTTACATGTAGGTCAGATATTCGAGTCGAAGGATCTCTTGGCAAGTCAGGTCGGACTTAAGTTCTTGGAAGAGGGTTTCGAAAGGCGCACGTCAAAATCTGACAAAACTAGATACATAGTTGAATGTGCCAGAAAAAACTGTGACTGGAGGATGTACGCGATTGACACGGTGGCAAAGAAGGGGAGTTCATGATTAGAAAGTTGCACGACGTACACACTTGTACGAGGACGCAACTGAATCCACACCACAAACAAGCCGGCAAAAAGACTTTGGGTGCGATACTGAAAAACAAATTTCTTGATGTTAGTTGGTCATTGCGTCCAAAGGACATCGTCCACGATGTTCACCAGCAGTTCGGCGTCACGATTGATTACCACCAAGATTGGCGTGCGCGATGCCATGCACTGTTTATGGTGAGAGGCACGTTCGAGGAGTCGTATGAACGACTCCCGACATATTTATATAATTTGCAGCTGCAGAACCCTGGTACTGTCACGCAGCTACGGACCGATTCACGTCGACGGTTTGAGAAGTGCTTCGTAGCCCTTGGACCCACGGTACGTATTTTAACACGTCATATGTTTACACATTATAAACTATAACATTTACAAAGGAAAACCACCTATGTTTTTGCAGATCCGCACATTTGTGGCAAATCTACGTCGTGTCCTGATAATAGACGCAGCCCATTTAAAGGGCCGTTACTTGGGTATGATGTTCCTGGCGGTTGCCATGGACGGGGATAACTCCATCGTTCCAGTAGCTTTCGGCGTAGGCAAGTCCGAAACCGGGGACGAGTGGACTTGGTTTATGTCCATGTTGAGACAAGCTATCGGAGACCCGCAAGGGTTGGTGTTTATGTCTGACAGGGCTCCTTCCATAAGCGCCGCAATCTCTGCCATCTACCCAAACGCCCCTCACGCCATATGCTGTCGACATTTGGAGATGAACGCCAAATCCAAGGACAAACGTATTACGACCAACAAGGATGTCTATTGGGCGGCATGCAGAGCATATACGGATCGGGAGTTTAACAAGTACATGAATATGCTACGATATAGTGTCGACGAAGCAGGCAAAGTCTTTGACGAAGCTGGACCGGAGAGGTGGTCCGCGGCCCATTTTCCTGGACAACGGTATGACATTCTGACCTCGAATAGTGCAGAGTCTGTGAATGCACTCTCCCGTTTTGCGCGTAGATGTCCGATTGTTAATCTTATGGACTACTTTCGGGCCTTTCAACAAGAGTGGTACCAAATTCGACGCCTAAAAGGAGTTGAGATGCAAAATGCACTCACACCAACGGCGGAGAAGATCGTTCAGTACATGGCGCGTCGTGCGGGGACATGGCCGGTAAGAGCAATCGGGTATGGGAAGTACGAGGTGCATGATGACTATCTTCACGCGATTGTGAATATGGAAGACCACCTTTGTTCGTGTTGCGAATGGCAAAAATCTGGGTTACCGTGCGGCCATGCCATCGCTGCGGCAACACATATGGGTCGTAGAGATTGCAGCGACTTGGCTGTACCTTTCTTCACGTCCGAATATTACCGTAGAACATACGTGGAGGTAATAAACCCAGCTGGACCCCCTGCAGCATGGGTGTATCCACCCGACCCGCTTCCGCCATGCTATCCACCTTTAATGGATAAGAACAGAGCCGAGAGGCCGAGAAAGAACGACCGACGTCCATCACGTGGTGAAAGTTCGATACAACGAAGATGTACTCGGTGCCAATGCGTAGGACACACTCGTGGAGAGTGTCCAAATCCCGCCCCTTCAACCGTGCCAAGGAGACATTCAGTCAGTCACACCCCGGGCCCGTCACAGCTTGAACCATATGGAACAAACACATATGATACTGTTGATCTAAACGCTGATTTGTAAAAGATATATATATATATATATATATATATATATATATTCATATTATATATACACACATACATATGCTTCTAAATGAACATTGATAACACAGCTAGTTTGTAAATGATATATATTCATATTATATATATACACACATACATATGCTTCTAAATGAACATTGATAACATAGCTAGTTTGTAAATGATATATATATTCATATTATATATACACACATACATATGCTTTTAAATGAACATTGATAACACAACTAGTTTGTAAATGATATATATTCATATTATATATACACACACATACATATGCTTCTAAATGAACATTGATAACACAACTAGTTTGTAAATGATATATATATTCATATTATATATACACACATACATATGCTTTTAAATGAACATTGATAACACAGCTAGTTTGTAAATGATATATATTCATATTATATATATACACACATACATATGCTTTTAAATGAACATTGATAACACAGCTAGTTTGTAAATGATATATATATATATATATATATTCATATTATATATACACACATACATATGCTTTTAAATGAACATTGATAACACAGCTAGTTTGTAAATGATATATATATATATATATATATATATTCATATTATATATACACACATACATATGCTTTTAAATGAACATTGATAACACAGCTAGTTTGTAAATGATATATATTCATATTATATATACACACATACATATGCTTTTAAATGAACATTGATAACACAGCTAGTTTGTAAATGATATATATAGATTCATATTATATATACACACATACATATGCTTTTAAATGAACATTGATAACACATCTAGTTTGTAAATGATATATATAGATTCATATTATATATACACACATACATATGCTTTTAAATGAACATTGATAACACAGCTAGTTTGTATTCCATCCAACATGCTCTTCATCTTCAATCTTTCTGACCCTTCTTCAACGACTTCTGCTTTTGCAACCACGTATGGCCATTGTGTACCACAACCCGGACACACTTTAGCAAATGAGTTGAGGTAACCTCTGACTTGACCTTACATGATGTAAAAAAACAACAAAAAAATACAAACAACAACACAGTAAAAAAAATACAAAACAACACAGTAAAAAAATACAAAACAACTAAAACAACCACCACCTACTTAAAAATTGATTTAGTTTCATCAATCCAAGCTTGCTTCTCGTTTACCTTCGCTTGAATAATGGCGAAGTCTTGCAGAATATGGTGAATTGCTTCTTGTTCTCGACGAACACGAGCCTCCCGAGCTTTTATATCCCCTTTCATCCTTTTGATCTCCCTGTCTTCCGCTTCGATCTTTCTCAAATGGATTGCCTTCCTGTCCATCATTTTTTTCCACTCTTATGTTAGTTCATCTATCTCCTTTTCCTTTTTTGCTATGGCGACCTCGATTTGAGGTGGCATTTTTTCAGGAGTAGACTTAGGGTTTGATGACGATGCCATTTGTGGATGAAATGAGAGAAGAGAAATCAAGAGAGAAAGCAATTCAAAGAAAGAAAGCAAGAGAGAAATCAAGAAAGAAAGCAAGAACAAGTGTGAATTGTGAATTGCATATTACTGATATTTATGGATGAAATCTCTAACATGCCAGTGAATTTGAACCACAAATCGGTCTTCAAAGTACAATAATTGTGGAAAAAAACAGTAAAAGCATGCAAGATTCGTCTAAGTACAGGGGGTGAAGGTGTAAATTTTCAGGGACCAAAAGTGTAAATTTTCAGGGACCAAAAGTGTAAATTTTCAGGGACCAAAACTGTAAAATTTTGGTCCATCGCGGGCTGCGATCGCAGGCAGGGGCCAAATGTGCACCGCGGCCAAAGTTGAGGGGCTCCGCGGGACACTTTTGGCCAAAGGTCGTGCCACGTCAGCCCTATCCCGCGATCGCGGGCTCCATCGCGGGCCATTAGGGCATTTTGGTAAACCGTAAAATTTTTGTGGCATTTTGGTAAGTTGATGTTTGACTTTTGGCATTTTAATTAATTTCCCTTAATATAATACGGGTATATCATTGCAAGTAAAAAAACAGTTAAAACAAAAAAAAATTATATTTAGATAGATGTCAAATCGGAAAAAAATGAATTGCTCGCTTTTATGTGATTTGTTTGTTTTTATATATATTATTTTTAAGATAATTTAAATTAAGAATTAAGGTGGTAAAATGTTTTTAATTAAAAATGCAATAAAAGAAGCCAAATAAGTTTGACGTGTATTAAATTTGGAATTAATTCAATTTTTCCTTTAATTACTCTTTAATCAACCACTTTATCTTTTAGTCTTTGATCTATGATTAATTTTCGTAATTTTGATCAATGATTCAAATCATCAACTAATTTACAACTTTAAATTAATTTGCAATTGAACTCACCCATATATATATATATATATATATATATATATATATATATATATATATATATATATAGAGAGAGAGAGAGAGAGAGAGAGAGGCCCCTTATTCTGAAACCGTAATAAATGATGAAACCTATGCAACCCAGGGTATTTTTGTCTTTTTAACAAATTCGTATTTTAAAGAATAACCACATTTCTTAATTATCTCTTAAAAATCTGATTTTTCTTAAAAAGTATCCATATGAAAAAAATCATTTTCGTCACATTTTCATCTTTGCACACTTCTGAACCATCTTTCTCATCTTCGTCACTATTTCACATCCAATACAAAAAAATCCATATATGAAAAAAATTCACAAAAGATTTTGAAATCATATATAAAACCATATACAATAATCCATCACATTTTCATATGTAAAATCATATGAAAAATGATACATACACAAAAATTCATCATTTTTTCATATATAAAATCTTATGAAAAAATGATACATATGCAAAAATTCATCAGTTTTCATATATAAAACTGACATCCATCTCGGTGTAGTTTTTTCTTCATTTTAGCCGTTTTTACGTGAAATGTTATGTATGTGTTATATTCATTATGAATATGTATGCACGTTTCCTAGTGTCCATATTCAGTATGAATAACAAATGAGAACGTTCATTCACTATTCATGACGAATAATACAGTATTCAAAATGAATAATACAACATTAAGGATGAATGATACACAAATTCATGATTCATGTATTATTCATCATGAATGATACATTGTTCATAATGAATAATATATGAATGACCCGTGAAGGTGTGGACACATGATGCACTCTATTTTGTTCTCCGATTCACAACCGAAACTTAGTTTTATTCATTATGAATATGTATGCGCATCTCCAGGTGTCCACATTCAGTATGAATAACAAAGGTGAACGTTCATTCACTATTCATGATGAATAATACATTATTCAAGATGAATAATACACGAATTCATGAATCGTATATTATTCACCCTGAATGATGTATTATTCATACTGAATGATACATTATTCATGATGAATAATACATGAGTAACCCGTGAAGGCGTGGAGACGTGGCTCATTCTCTTTTGTTCCTCGGTTCACAACCGAAACTCGATAGGTTCCCGATTCATCTCGATGGGTGTTGGGTTACGGTAATGAAGAACACAATGCCTTACGACGTTGAAGAAAGTTTTGTAGAAGGTGATGTCGAGTTACGGACTTACGGTGTCGAGATGTTGTACACACTTGAACGTACATAAATATTCATAATGAATATAACACATGTATGACATTTTACGTAAAAACGGTTAAAACAACAAAAAAAACTATATCGAGATGGATGTCATATCGAAGAGCACGAAATTCTCGTTTTTTTTTATGTAATTTGTTTGATTAAAATATTAGTAATTTTTAAGATAATTTATTTTAAACTTTAAGGTGGGTAAAAGTTTTTAGTTAAAAAAGAAAATAAAAAGTCAAACATGGTAGACGTGGGTTTAAATTATCTTTCTTTTTTACCCTTAATCACCTTAATCAATAATTCTAATTAAAAACTCAATTTAATATGAGTTGTTGGATCAATAGAGATGGAGTGGCCAAGATTTGTCCCCACACATGCACAATGAAAATTGAGTTTTCATTTGAACTTTTCTCTCTCTCTCTCTCTCTATCTCTCTCTCTCTCTCTCTATCTATATATATATATATAGTCCTCTTATTTTGTAAACCATCTTAATCGTGTAAACCGTGTAAATCGTCGATTTCATTGGTTAAATTAATGAAATTGCAATTACTCCAAGGCATTGGAGCCTTTGGTTCCAATATTAAATTCAATACTTGCAATTACTCGCACAAGGCTCAAACGGTAATAAAACATCCATATCACAATATTCAATATAATACTTGACAACAACGGGGGAGACCCGTATCCATTGAGGGTGGAAGGAACACGTAAGCATACCACCCATACAATGTTAATCGTATAACACTTCTTGACTATATGTCCAAGTGCTCCTACGATTCCTCGACAAACATCACCTCAAGAGACAGTCGACCTTAGCGTCCGTCCCCAGAACTTTATCCACCACAAGGCTCGGCACACTGTCGGACTACCTCCAAGGCATTACCCCAGTGGTGAAGGTCATAGTACTCACCTCCAAGGCAGCACTCGAGACTCGACCCTCCTAGTGACCACTTGGAAAGTTTAAGGTCATAAGACATGGGTCCCGGAGTCCAACCCGTAATACCCATTCGACCCTATAAATAAGACCAACTCATATGCCTATGCATCCAATGCATTATAGTCTAACAATTACATGACTCCCAAAAGAATGTCCAACATCTTTACTACATGTAATTAAATAATAAATATGACTCAAATGCATAAAATCTCAAAACTCAATATAGAGTAATTTACATTGGACCAAAGTCCCCAAGACTCACTTAAGTCAAATACGAACCAAAGGCTAAACCATACAATTGACCAACAATAAAGATCACTAATACAATAAAATGCATTTAAGTGTCTTATATGCAAACACATACCTCCAAGATATGATAAATCCAAAATCTCATCATTTATTTGATCAAATCATTTTCCACACAACTCACAACCATATATATGTATAGGGGGCCATTCAAGGGAGAACTGAGTTGTTTGTGATAACTGTGAGATCCAATGTGAGCCACATATTAAAGGATAAATTAGGAAGTTATTAATTTTGGAAATTGAAATTTAATTTAAAAGGCATATTAGGTATTAAGTTTTTTTATCTCTCATCTATCCCCTCTCCTCTCTCTTCTCTCCTCTCTCCTCTCTCCGGCATCGATTATGATTATGATACCACAAGTCATACCAGTTGTGATGCCACTATGATACCCTGAAACAAACGATGCAGACCTTCAATATCCAAAATACATACTAAGACCAAATGTGATACCACTATGATACAAAAATGTGATGGCACTGTGATACGCAGAAACACACGATGCAGATCTTTGATATCCAAAATACATACTAAGACCAAATGTGATACCAAAAATACATACAAAACCAAATGTAATACCCAAAATACATACAAGATACAAACCTCTATCCTCAGTGTGATACCCAAAAATACATACAAAATACAGACCTTTATCCTTAGTGTGATACCCAGAATACATACAAGACCAAATGTGATATCAATATGATACCAAATGTTATGCCACTGTGATACCGAGAAAAAAACGATACAGACCTTCGATATAAGAAATTTTCTTTGATGGAGATACATGACCGACTTCGATGGGGATAAAGATTTGCAGTTTTCATACTTGGTTTCGATGGAGATGGAGACTCAAGAATGGTGGACGACTTCGATGGGGATAGAGATCTGGAGTTTCTCGCCACTTTTCACCGATTTATCTTTATCGAAGGGTTGAAATACTTGAGCAGATTAGGGTATATGTGGATCATATAAAAAGAAACTAGATTGAGATCCCATATTTCGTCGGCTTCGATGGAGATGGAGTCGAAGCCTCACGGTGGTGGCCATGGTTGTTCAAGTTTTCTGCCATCGATGCGCTGGACAGAGGATGAACATGGTGGTCGGAGTTTAGGGAGAAGGAACGGCACCAGAGTTGAGGGAAAAGGTAGGTGCAATGGTGGCTATGAGAAAGTAATTAAAAATCTTTTTAGGGTTAAACATGGTGAGATATAGAGTGACACAGATGAATGGATCTATATTTGTGAGATAGAAAGAGAGAAATGTAAAATTAGAATCTTAAAGTAAATTAAATATTTAACACAAATTAACAATTTACCCTTTGTTTTATTTTAGTAAATAACATTAATTATCTAAAATGATTGGCTCATATTGAATCTTATGGTTATCATAAATAACACAGTTCTTATTTGATTAGGCCCCTATATATATATATATATATATATATATATATATATATATAGAGAGAGAGAGAGAGACTTGAGATCATGTAAGACCAAGCTATTTTCGTGAGACCCGTGATACCACAAAAATAACACTAAACCTTCACAACAAAAGACAGTGAAGGTATTGTGAAGGTAAACCTTCATAGTGTTTTTGTTGTGAAGGTTTGCTGTTTTTCATGCCTTCACAATGAATTGTTGTGAAGGTTTAGTGTTATTTTGTGGTCTCACGGTCTCACGAAAACATGTTGGTCTCACATGAACCCAACCCTATATATATATATATATATATATATATCCAAATGACCCATAACAATAATCATGCATATTTTCAACAACACTAAAGTGCATGTTTTCCAAAGACCTCCATTTATATAATAAACCTTCAAAACACTTTCCTTTGAGATATAATTATCAAATTACCTAAAAATCCCAATGTGGATGTTTTATAATATTTTCAAGGTTAAACATTTCAAATAGTCAAAACCCCAATTTGACCTAACTTTTCTCAAAATCATCCAAACCGAAACTTGAGAAATATAAACACTAGGAAGTCATCAATGGAGCATTCTCAACTCATATGAAAGTTTAGAAAGAGGAAAGATGAACTTACAAGTGCGTTTATAAGAAAACCCCAAATTTTGGTCAACAATGGTGAGGAGATGATGAAGAAGATGAAGATGTCGAGCTTTCACCCACAAGGCTTGAATATCTTGCTCTCAGTCTTTTAGATGCACTTGAAGATTTGATTTGGTGAAATAGATGGGGTTGGACCGATTTGGGAGAGGGGGAGAAAGGTTGGTGAAGAAACAAATGAAGAAAAAGGAGGAAAATCGGATTTAAAAGGGGTTGCACAAATCTTGCGGGCGCGAGCATGGTTGCTGCCATGTTTTTAGGCAAATCTCGCGGGCACGAGCAGTTCATTTTTCAACCAAATTGAATTTTTTTTCCAAAAGCGATATCTAACCCAACGAACACTCCTAATACTTCCAAAAGACCATCTTTAGGTTAAATTACCTATAAAACTTGCAGTTATACTTACCCCAAAAATTCGGGTGTTACACACAGCCCAATTTTTAAACACTTGGCCGATACAGTTTATCTTTGTTGTCTTACCCGAGCCGTTGAGTCATACTAGTTATTACTCCTTCCACGGTGAAGACATTAAGTATCTTAAGTTTGGAGGAGGAAACTCAAGTGTTGAAAAAAAAATCTAAATCCCTCGAGAAATTGGAAGGATAAATAAAAAATACAAATAGCTGAGTTTGGACACGTTGAGGTGAAAAAATTGGGCAAAACACATCAAATACATAATTTGAAATATATTTTCTGATGTAATCCAAAAAGACAAGTTTAAGAAAGATGAAAATGTAAGGATGGTGAGAAATGTTAAACATTAACCCTTCAAAGTCGCGTGGATCTAAGTTTGCAAAGTCATTTATCATAAGATGGGTGAATTATAGCTTAGCCTATGGAAATCAAATTGCAATAAAAAATAATAGAGTTTAAAAATTAGGAAAACTATGAATATTTTTAGTCAAGGGATTTGACAAGAAAGATAAAAATAGTAAAGAAAAAAAATGAAGATCTTATTTTTGATACTTAGTCTTCTTGTGTATTTTGTATCTTCATTTGTTTTTATGTTGTAACACCCGTAATTTTCGGATAAGTACAATTTCAAATCAGTGTGGAACCAACCTTTTAAGATAAATATGAAAAGTAGGATTTGGGATTAAATCCTAGATTTTATGGTCTTGTTGGATGGGGAATTCGAATACGAGTCCAACGATTCTTTTCGGAGCGAAAACGGAGCTATAACGAAGAAGTTATGGCCGAAACAGTATCTGACCCAAAAGGAGGCCGCAGGCCGCGCGGCCTGGTGCGCGACCTTGGGCCGTGGCCCAAGCCGCATAACTCTCTGGAGTCGCACCGGAGGTATTAAATCGCGATTCTCATCCTTCAATCTTCATTCCTTCATAACTTTTGCACCACAACTCCGATTTTGATGATTCAAGTTGCTACGGTTTCATTTTTGAGAGCTCTTCAATGATCTAGGAAGAGTTTTGAAGTATGTTGGATGGTTTAAGAGTATTTGGTGGTGGTTGAGGTAAGCTTCTCACTTTTCTCCATTTAAGAAGTTAGGGTTTTGATATTTTTGGTGGTTTTGGGATGTTTTATGTTGGGGTAAACGTATACAAGTGTTTGAGGATGATTATTTATGGTTGAAAACTTATGGATCTAGGTTTTGGGAAGTTTTGACATGAAGATCCAAGTTTCTTCAAAGGAGCTCAAGTTGGGGAAAACCTAGATTTAGCCTAAATCTAGCAAGGTGAGTTCAAGTTGATTTACGAAAACGTTGTACATGCCAAAAATGTTATTTTCCAAGTATTTGTGTGTTTTACTTAAAATTATCAATTGTTGAGTTATTTGGTAAGTTTGACCCTTTTGAAGTGTTTAACTCTATAAGGTTTGTAAAACACCCATATTTGGATTTTTGGATATTTTGATGTATGGAAATCATAAATATGTCCTTAAATGATTTATTGCTTAAATGGAGCTTATTCAATGGTTTAATCATGTTAGTATATTTGATTTTATAAACCGTTTGGGAAAATGCACAATTTAGTGTCACGAGTCATTTTGAGAATTATAAAGGGTATGAGTCCATTTGGGGAAACCCTTTGTTTTAACCCGTGTGGAGTTTTGGGTTAATGATGATTTTGTGGTACATGTTTACCTAAACAATGTTTAAATGCATTTTATGCTATGATGACCGTTATTTATGGGTCTAATGAGTTTTGAGTATTTTGCTCGGTTTTGACTTTAAGGAAGTCTTGGGGACATTTTGTCTGGTTTTGATGGCTCAATGTGGAGTCTTATTTATTGTCTGCATTTATTGCAATATATTGCATATTATTGCACATTATTGATATTTACATGCTCGGGTGCTTTAGTCATTTCGGGATGGACATGTTATTGTAGACTGTGTTGCATTGGATCCATAGGCACGTAAGTCAGACTTTGTTGGATAGTCTATCTCCATGTGCACGAGGAGTGGACTATTGGAATGCATGGTTATATGTGGTAGGCCGTTGGGGGCTACTAGCGAGTAGGCAATGGGGGACATTGGAGTCCTTGAGGTGTAACTCGTCTAGACTGGATAGGCAATGTGGTCCCATAAGTCTTTGAGGTGTAACTCGACGGAGTAGGCACTAGAGGCATGATAAATGGAAAGGTTTGAGGTTGTGATGTCTTTATGGCATGGGAACTAGGACCGGGACTTGAGGTGTAATCCAGTAACATAATAAGTGACCTAACTTTGTGTGCCCGTCACTTTCGATGGAATCGGGTCTCCCCCATCACCGAAAGGTATTGTTTTTGGGTATTTACTTTTATCCATATTTTCGATGACGCAATTTATTTATAAGAAATGTTTTCATGGTTTATTGGCGGAGTTCTACACCTCGTCCTTATTGGATGTTTTGAATATTGGGTTTTATTCACGTTTATAATTACTTGGGATATTTAACGTCAAATCACGCTTTGAGTGAGTTGGGATTGGAATTCATTTTAGAAAACGCTTTATACATTTTGGGAACTTTTCTCATAGATTTTGTGTGCGTTGGAAAATGAGTCGTTTGCATTCCTTCATAAACCCTTTTTGGAAATCATGATTTATGTCACAAGCTTTCATTCAACGAATTATATAAATCATGTTATAAACTCTTGAACTCACTAGGCGTTAGCCTAACCTTTATATTTTTCGGCATGTGCAGCAGGTTCAGGTTGGGAGTAGTTCTAGTGACACTACAAAAGGTCGAGTTCTAGTAGTGTGCTCGAGAGGTGAATTGGTAGTGAAGTCTTTCGCATTAAGTTTTGGGAATAGCAAGTGTACTTGAGTTAAGTAACACCTGATGTAAACGTAGCCTTTGTATTTAAGACTTGAGTTTTATGTATTGATTGAGGTATTTCCCGTATTGAATTATAGGGAAAATCCTATTATTTTAGTTGTATTATCAAAAATTTTATTTAGTTGCTCTTTCCCAATTCGAGGGTGTTACTGTTAGCGATACAAATTCCAAATCAGTCAATAAAGGAAACAATTGTATAAATCCCATAAAGTAGGAAACAATTGTATATATCATGTAAAATAGGAAAGCTTGCTGTAATATTTTTCTATATATTGTTCAACATACCATTCACCAATTAAGGTGACAATTTGACAAATCCTCACATGGTATCAGCCTAATACTGATCCTCACCTTCTTCTTCATCGGCTGCCATCTTTATTCTACAATGGCTGCCGGCGATGATACCTCTCTTCCCCTTAACACTCTACTTCACATGCTCACCATCAAACTCACCTCTTCCAACTACTTACTCTGGCGAAATCAAATCCTTCTCCTTCTCTCCTATCAGAAACTTTCCGGCCACATCGATGGAACTCTCCTTCCACCGCCGCCAACCACGGTCACGAGAAATGCCTCGTCACCAAATCCTGATCATATCAAATGGAATGAGGCTGATCAGCGTGCTCTCATTCTCCTTCAATCCTCTCTGACCGAAGAATCTATGTCTGTTGTTCTTAACTTACACACTGCTCGTGACGTTTGGTGTGCACTTGAACATGCCTACAGCCATGGCTCCCCTGACCGTATGCACACCCTTCGCGATTCTCTCCGTCTTCTCCAGAAGGGCAACTCGACTGTCGCTGAGTATGGTCGAAAGTTCAAAACAATCTGTGACCAGCTTGCTGCCATCGGCCATCCAGTAGATGAAATCGATAAAAATCATTGGTTTCTTTGTGGGCTCGGATCTTCGTTTGAAATGTTCTCCACCACTCAGCGGGCTATTAAACCCCGACCCACCTTTTGTGATTTGCTATCTCAAGCCGAGAGTCACGAATTGTTTCTTAATTCCGTCTGTGGCTCTCCTGCTTCACCTGCAGCTTTTGCGGCTCAACAATACTGGTCTTCATCTGATTCCTATCGAGGTTCTTCCAGCACCTCTCGTGGTCGTGGTCGCTCCTTTAATCGTGGAAATCGTGGTCGTGGTCGCATTCCTCAATGTCAACTCTGTCGCAAATCTGGATATTATGCCACAGACTGTCCGGATCTGTCTTCCTTTGCTCAAAGATCTCCATCTATTGATGCCCACTTGGCTCAAGCCTTTCATGCCAAATGTCATGTCACTGAAAACTCTCCTGATTGGTATGTGGACTCCGGGGCTTCCGCTCACATGACTGCCTCTCCTACAAACCTCGAATCTGCAGCACCTTATTTCGGTAAGGAGCACGTAACCTTTGGAAATGGTAACGTTCTTAATATCTCTAACGTTGGTTCGTCCACTATTTCCAAGGACATTCATTTACATGATGTACTGGTTGTGCCCCGTCTGACCAAGAATTTATTATCCATTAGCAAACTCACGTCGGATTATCCGGTTGATGTTTTATTTTCTAACAATATGTTTGCTATTCAGAATCGTCACACAAAGGAAATACTAGCACGGGGACGTCGTGATCAGTATCTTTACATATTAGAGCAAGGACAAAAAGCCTTCATGGCACAATACCATTCCAAAAGATTACGTGTTTCGTATGAACTCTGGCATAACCGTTTGGGTCATGTTGCTTTTGATGTTATTTCGTTACTTAATAAACTGGGACACTTGTCTGTTACGTCTATTTTACCGAAACCTAGTATTTGTTCTTCGGGTAAATTATCGAAGAGCAAACGATTTCCTTTTGATATTAATACAAAACGTTCGCTTCATGTTTTAGATATGATACATTGTGATTTGTGGGGACCGGCACCAATTGTGTCGGTGGATGGTTATCGTTATTACGTCATCTTTGTTGATGATTTCTCCAGATTTATTTGGTTTTATCCTCTCAAGGCGAAATCCGACTTTTTTGGTGTTCTCATGGCTTTCTTGAATTTTGTTCAAACGCAATTCTCTTGCAAGGTAAAAATGATGCAAACGGAGGGTGGTTCTGAATTTTTAAATCATTGTGTTCGTGATCTTCTTATGCAAAACGGAACTAATCATCGCATCTCCTGCCCCCATACACCTCAGCAAAATGGTCGTGCTGAGCGTAAGCACCGACATATTACCGAAACAGGGCTTGCAATGATGTTTAATGCACATGCTCCTGCCTCCTTGTGGACTGATGCATTCCGTTCCGCAACTTATATTATAAACAGATTGCCATCCAAGGTATTCCAAGAGAAATCACCATTTGACTTGTTATTTTCTACGGTGCCGAATTACGACAATTTTCGCACCTTTGGTTGTCGTGTTTTTCCTTATTTACGTGACTATTCTCCACACAAACTCGCCCCTCGAAGTATTGCATGTGTCTTCATCGGTTATAGCACACAATACAAAGGTTATGCCTGCCTGGACGTATCAACTTGGCGTATCTACACTACTCGTCATGCTCAATTTGACGAGTCCTCATTCCCTTTCTCTGGAAAATTGTCTACTGTTGATCTTGCCACTCTTACCTTTTCCGATTATTATGATACTATTCTGTCACCGCCTTCACCGACTCCAACCACGTCAAATGAACCGTCGGCTTCTTCCTGCTCTGACACACTTCCTCAACCGTGTTCTCTTTGTCATGTGCCTTCATCGCCATCACCATCTGCATCTACACCTGGTGAGACTTCTGCAGTTGCCCCTCTTGCACCGCAGCCCCCTCAGGTGACAAATCGGCCTTCTCGAGTACCGGTTCAAACTATATTGCAGTCATCTCCATTGCAGTCTTCTACCCCAACCTATCCGATGATTACTCGCGCTAAATCTGGCATTTTCAAGCCACGACACTTCGTTGATCTTGCTCAATTGTCAACCAACGGTCTTCATCGCGCCCTCTTGGCAAACAAAGAACCGAAAGGATTCAAAACAGCCTCCAAAAATCCGACGTGGCTTAATGCTATGCGAAGTGAGATGGATGCATTACGTCACAACGACACTTGGGATCTTGTACCACGCCCGAAATCCTCGAATGTGGTTGGTTCTAAATGGGTCTTTCGCATAAAATACCACTCCGATGGTACGGTTGATCGCCTGAAAGCACGTTTAGTCGCCCAAGGTTTCACTCAAGTTCCAGGTTTGGATTACTCGGCCACTTTTAGTCCCGTTGTTAAAGCTACTACGGTGCGTATTGTATTGTCACTAGCTGTCCTTTACAAATGGCCCCTTCATCAACTTGACGTCAATAACGCTTTCTTAAATGGACATCTCATCGAAACTGTTTTTATGGAGCAACCTCCAGGCTTCGTTGATTCGCGTCTTCCAACTCACGTTTGTCGCTTAAAAAAGGCATTGTATGGTCTTAAACAAGCTCCCCGAGCTTGGTTTCATCGGCTTAACACTTTTCTCATTCAACTTGGGTTCACTTGTAGTCGAGCCGATCCCTCCTTATTCATCTTCAAACGCGAATCTTGTATTATATATCTCCTAGTCTACGTTGATGATATCATTATCACCGGCAATCATACTGCTACTATTCGTGCTTTCATATCTCGCCTTAATACCGAGTTTGCCATCAAGGACCTTGGCCGTCTTAACTACTTCTTGGGTCTTGAAGTCACTTACACGGATTCCGGGTTGTTTCTCAGCCAAACTAAATATGCGCATGACATCCTTCTATGAGCTAGGATGCTTGATTCGAAACCCGCAGCCACTCCCCTTGCCACTGCTGCGAACCTCGTTTCAACTGGGTCTCTGTTTTCGGATCCTGCACTCTATCGATCTCTAGTTGGTGCATTACAATATCTTACAATTACTCGTCCTGATTTATCATACGCGGTAAATCAAGTGAGTCAATTTCTTCACGCTCCAACTCAAGATCATTTCCAGGCTGTTAAGAGGATTCTTCGATATGTTAAAGGCACCCTTTCATATGGCCTTTCGTTTCGACATTCCTTCTCTCCATCTATTATTGGATATTCGGATGCCGATTGGGCTCGTTGCATCGAAACTCGACGTTCCACTTACGGTTACTCCATCTTTCTCGGTGGTAATCTCGTCTCATGGAGTGCAAAAAAACAACCCACAGTTGCTCGGTCGAGTTGTGAATCTGAGTACCGTGCTCTCGCAAACACGGCTGCCGAAGTTGTTTGTGTAACACCCAGATTTTTGGTTTGGAACACTTTGGAGAAAAAAAAATAACAAAAAGGAAAGAAAGGGATATTTGACATTTTGCGACGTTTTGTCGTTCCAATCATATATCACGCGTCTTAACCTGAATTCAAGTGATTCAAGATCCTCTGAGATTTAACACACATAATTATAATATTCGTGTTTTGAGTTTTTGAAAGTTTGTGCCATATCAGATCCAAAAGTGTTGTCAAACTTGAGGAAAGACTAGATTTGGTGATCTAAGGATAAATAAACAAACGGAGATACTATTACAAAAAGATAATCATGCCAGATTGGCAAAGGCGTGACTTTGTGCGCTTCAGGTCCTGTGGTCGAGTCTTGTTAGCAGCATCCTCTTTTAATTTTTTTATATGAAAGCAGCTTCGGCCCAAGCCCATCTTCTTGAAGCCTGATCCGATTATTCATGGATCAGGTGATAAACTTTTCAGCTAAGCCACCTTAAGCCCACTTCCATATGATATTAACTAATTTAGGGCAGCCTCTTCATTTTATTTTTTTCTAGGGAGGGGTAAGGAGCAGATCAGTTAGCATCTGCTACAGCTGTGTTCCTTTCATTTCTATTGACACACACACACACACATATATATATATATATATGTATACATATACTTATACCACTTAAATGCATTGAAGACCTAAGTGATGGATTTTATTGGAGATGCAAAGTTAGCTTTTTAAGAAGAGATTAAAGAGGAATTCTTAGAAGTTGAAAGGTATAAACTTCCTAACCTTTGAATTTAAGGTTTGTTTAATTATTGGGGTAAAATTTAGTGTTCTTGAAACATTATGATTTTATTTATTTATCAAAGCTCGTTGTTACAAGTAAGCATTTTATAGTATATAGTAGGTTTCTTTAGTATTTTGTAGACGAATTAAATTGAGGAATTTAATTATGTTGATAAGTTCATATGGAATTTAAGGGTTTCGAATTTATAGTTTTTAGATGAGTTTTGATGAATTCATCTATGGGTAGTATGGATTAAATGATTTTAAATGATTCCAAATTTGATATGGTAGATTTTAGGTGCTGTCCAGATCTTGTAAAAATCGTAATAAATTGCTCGTAGATCGGTTTGAGGCGTGTAATATGTCCTTGGAACCGTTGAGATGTCCTTAACGATTTGTATGTTTTGAGCAAGAGCTGATTCGAACCGTAAGTATACCAAAAATCGGGTTATTTAGGACAGCACGGTTTCATGACCGAATTAAGTAAACCGTCTTCAAATATTCGTATAAAATTGGTTTTAAATCCATTAGGGATGGTTCTTATTAAATTGGAAAGTTCAAAAGGTAGTCTAAATATATTTGGTTTAGAGTTCTTTCATTGATTTGTTGATTTCATATGGGTTATCTAGGTAGCAAGAAGATTGACCAAGTTGGATAAAAACTAGGTTTAACATAACCTAGCAAGGTGAGTTCAAGTTGCTTTGTGAAAACTTTGTACATGCCAAAAAAATGTCCATTTTGAAGTATTAAGGTGTTTTACTTGGTGTTTATCAAATGTGCTACTTGTTTGATGAAATTTACATTCTTGATACATTTGATTTTATAAATATTGTAAAATGTCATATTTGGGTTTTTGGGACATAATGAAAAGGAAACCATACTAATATGTTCTTTTGATGGTTTATTATATAAATCGAGGTCATTTGACGTAAAGGTATTTTTAGTGTATTTGGTTTATAAACTGTGTGAAAAATGTATATTATTGAGTTATAAAACATTTTGAGATTTTAAATGGTATAATTTTATTTGGAAAATGATACATGTCAACTCATGACGTTTTTTTAGTTAATCATACTTTGAAGCATATAATTGCATAAACGTTGGTTAAATACATTTTATCGTTTATGATGACTTTTATTTTATAGTCAATGGTGTTGTTGAGCTATTGGCTCGACTTTGATTCAGATGAGTCTTGGGGGACATTTGTCCGATTTAAATTTACTTTATGTCGGGTTTTTGGAGTTATATGCGATTATGACATATCTATTCAAAATGTTACATGCTTTGAGTGTGTTGTCGTTCATTTGGGGTCATGTGAATTTAGACTGTAATGCAATGGATCCATAGGCATGTAAGTCAGACTTTATTTGATGGTCTACCTCCTTGTGCACGAGGAGTGGACTATTGGGACGCATGGTTATATGCGTTTGGCCGTGTGGCCACTAGCGAATATGCAATAAGGGATTGTCACAGGGTGCTGGAAGGCTGGTATCAGCGGGCATGCCTGTGCGGGACTTGAGGTGTAACTCGTCTAGACTGGATATGCAATGGAACCCCCTGTAAGTCCTTGAGGTGTAACTCTACGAGGTATGCAATAAAGGCAATTTATTTTGGTCCGAGGATTGTGATGTCTTTATGGCATGGGAACTAGGACAGGGGCTTGCGTAATCCAGTAACATCCTAAGTGACCTAACTTTGTGTGCCCGTCACTTTCGATGGAATCGGGTCTCCCCCGTCACCGAAAGGTGTTGTTTTTGGGTATATGTTTTTATCCATATTTTCGGTGACGCACTTTATTTATATGAAATGTCTTCATGGTTTATTGGCAAAGTCTATGCCTCATCCTATTTGGATGTTTTAAATATTGGAGTTTTGTCCACATTTATATTCATTGGGATATTTAATGTCAAAATACGTTTTGAGTGAGTTGGGATTGGAATTCATTTTAAAAACGCTTTATACGTTGTGGGAACTTTTCTCATAGATTTTGTGTGCGTTGGAAAATGAGTCGTTTACATCCTTTCATAAACTCTTTTGGAAATCATGATTTATGTCGCAAACTCTCTTTCTACAAATTATATAAATCATGTTCTAAACTCTTGAACTCACTAGGCGTTGGCCTAACCTTTTTATTTGTCGGCATGTGCAACAGGTTCAGGTTGGGAATAGTTCTAGAGGCCCGGTGAAAGGTCGAGTGCTAGTAGTGTGGCCGAGAGGTGAATCATTTAAGTGAAGTTTTCCGCATTCATCCTTGGGAATAGCAACTTATACTTGGATTAAGTAACACCCGATGTGGTTTTAGTCTTTATAATAAAATTTGGGGTCATCATTTGTTGAGGTCAATCGTAGACTGTAAATTGAGGTGTTTCCCTTGTTAGTTTATTGGGATAAATTATGTTACTGTGGATGTATTATCGAAATTTTAAATTAGTTGCTCTTTCCAAATTCGAGTGTGTTACAAGTTGGTATCAGAGCATAAGTTTGAGAGAATTAGGTGTTGATTTTTGGATACCTAGACTCAAGCTAGCGATCTTTTAAGTGAGTGATAGTAAAATTTCACCACTAGGCACTTTAAGATAGGATGTTTTGAATTGATGGAGTCACTAGAAACGATAAATCATGTCTAGTGTAGCAATGATGATCATGTACGGTACGTTCATAATTGCACATGGTCAGTGTCATGGTGAACCTACAAGTTACATGTGCATACTTGGACTACTTTGATGTGATGATCGTTGGGGTAGTGAAGGAGTTTCTAGTTGAGTAGTCGTTCGAAGAGATTGACGATTTTAGTATTTGTCACTTGGAGTGACGATAAACACGATGATTTCATTAAGTGGATCGTCTCAGTCGAAATTGTTGGTTGGATTAGAACCATATGCTTATTGAATCGACCTTAATTCGAGGAGAAATCGTAAGGTTAATCGATGTAACTTTCAATATTGCGTTAAGGTGTTTGGGCATCCGGATGACAATAGTGTGATCGGAGGAATTGGAGGAGTGTGACTTTGAGACGTTGAAGGCCGACAAAATTCATGCACAAAATTTATTTTAAAAATAAAAATAAATAAATTGCATCAATTGTTTCTTGTGATTCAAATCGTCATGTGGGTATATTATGAAATTTTGGAAAAACGTTTAGCACACACACAAGATTTTAAACCATGATGTTAAACATGCATGGAATTATTTTATCGCAGGTGATTGCAAACTTTGTCGGGACTTGCTTTATTTTTGTTGTTGTCTGACGTTATTTTCGGATACCATGTTATCCATATTTTATGGTGTTTAAGATTTTGGATAAGTAATGGCGACTTATGACTTTAACATTGGATCTCCTCCACATATGTTAAGGTTTGAACGGAGAGTTACCTTCCACTATTTTGAGTGTTGACATTTATTTGGAATTTTACTTAATGCGAGTGTTGTTGAAAAGATTTTGCCTTATATTGTACTACGACAAGGGGAAATTTTTGGAATCATGACATTTTAGTCATAACTTTGCCTTATGCAATTTAATTACTGGAAAACGAAAATTTTGGCACCATTTGGTTGATTTGAGGCCATTGAGCTCCATTGAGTTTTATGGAGTTTTGTTTTACGATATTTTGTGTCGCGTGGGTACAACTTTGAAATGTGCGTACTTTAATATTTATGTGTGTTAATGGATGAGTTTTATTGGGCATTTCGTCTCATGCTAGTTTTGTTGAGAAATGTTATTTTATGTCGTAAGGTAACCAAAAAGGATACTTTTGGAATTTTGGTGTCGCTTGGTTTTCTCTTTTGAGATTTATGCTAGCATGTTTAGTGGCACATTGTTTACGTACGAATTGATTTATACGGAGCGTGAGTAATGCATATAAGAGCATCATGATAGTTTATCTAAATGTTTTGCTTTATGCACTTTCGGTTAATTGGTTCTTTTTGTTATCACTTCGCGCAAATGCATTATATATATATATATTTACATACATTTGGAACGTTAATGCGCATCGTTTGTACGACTTAAAAATTCGAAGTCGATTTAAATTATTTACATGTCAACCAAATTACATGCACTTATCGTTCTCCTAAGTTCTGGAAAAAAAATACAATAATATGCGTGACTCTTGTCAGAAGATTTTACTTTCATGCCATTATATGACTGGGCGAGGAAATTTCGAAATTTGATATAATGAACCTCCTCTTTTGAAATTTCACATGGACCATCTGTCGCATGTTATTTTATTTCAGGAAAACTATTAGGAAAGTGTTACAAGTTGCATACATATTCTGATTTGAGACTCTTTCCCGATGTTTTAGTCGATATTTTAAAAGGATGAAAGCATGTTATTATTTTGTTTTAAACTTGAAACCGGTACAAGTCATTTCACATTTTAACCAAGCATGTTATATATATATAGATCGTTGCGTCATTTTTGCGAAACAAACTGACACATGTAAATATTGTTGGTGAATTTTATTCCATGTCATTTTATGGTTAAAAAAGAGAATTTTCAGAGCTTGATGTCGTTTAAATCTCCTTTTCAAAGTTTCGTATAAACAGTTTGTTGCACACTATTTTAATGCATGAAATTACTTTACATACATGGCGTAAATAGATACATGCTAGAACCATAACGGTTCATTCGAAAAGCTTATTGAACATACTTTCGTGTTTCCATTATTAGTTTGAATAATGATCAAGTAGATTTCAAAATGATTTTAATATGTGTGGCAAGTGTGGCCACCTTGCACGACTACCTAATAAGAGGTAGTAAATTTTACATGTACGTACAATTGCTATAAAGATTTTGTGTTTAAAAAGTCTTATAAAGTTGTGAATTGCGTATCTGTTAAGTCCTACACTTGAAAAACCTTGAACTCATTAGAGACATGGGAATTAAACCCTTGGTGAAGCGTGAGGGTTAGAGAGTCTTGAGAGTGGAAGTGTTGGATAGTCCGACTTGTGGTAGTGTCGTAATTTGGGCGCTTTAGTTGTCAGGTTGATGTACTTTTAGATAACTGAAGTATTAGAATCATGGGATTTTCCGACAACTTTGGTAGCGAGTCGTCCGTTTCGACAATCCTTGAGTTGGAGGTTTGAACAATTGTTTTATTAGTTGTTTGTTTAGCGGCATGTTGATTATTGGTGGTACACTAGTTTGGTGAATCTTTGGGATTAGAGAAAAATTGCGAAATCAAGTGCAGGAGTGATGCAATTATGAGATTCAAGTTCTCATATTAGGTGTCAACTTAAAAAAAAACAAAAAAAACCGACATTGATAGTTGAAGCAGTGGAAAATCTAGAATGAACTACTTCTGGGCATACTCATATTTTGTGGCACTGTCATTTTACGAACTTAGGTGTCCACTTTTGATTTTGGAGGTCAATGACCATTGGTGTAGTTGTGAGTATTTTTCTTGAGATGTAAAAAAATATGCAATATAAGTGGCAATTTTAAGGAGATTAGATGTTGATAAATAGGTATTTATGATAAAATATTTTCTTGATTGATAAAGATTTTACCGATTGGATGATCGATACTTGAATGTATTATGAGAGTAGTGTAATCTATAAGTTTGGGGATAATCGACTCTTTATAGTTTATTGGTACGTTCCGGGATAAAACATTAGATGAATGTCAATGATGGTTTGGTCAAGGAATTTATGGGAATTTATACGGTTTGGAGTGCATATTCGAATTGTGTTGAACCCGACCGGTATACTCATTAAGAATTTCATCGAATGAATATGAAAAAAAAGAAATCAAATGTTTTGTCGAGGAATTAGATTTCGAGGACGAAATCTCTTTTAAGGTTGGGAGGATTGTAACACCCGGATTTTTGGTTTGGAACACTTTGGAGAAAAAAAATAACAAAAAGGAAAGAAAGGGATATTTGACATTTTGCGACGTTTTGTTGTTCTGATCATATATCACGCGTCTTAACCTGAATTCAAGTGATTCAAGATCCTCTGAGATTTAACACACATAATTATAATATTCGTGTTTTGAGTTTTTGAAAGTTTGTGCCATATCAGATCCAAAAGTGATGTCAAACTTGAGGAAAGACTAGATTTGGGGATCTAAGGATAAATAAACAAACGGAGCTACTATTACAAAAAGATAGTCATGCTAGATTGGCAAAGTCGTAACTTTGTGTGCTTCAGGTCCTGAGGTCGAGTCTTTTTAGCAGCATCATCTTTTAATTTTTTTATATGAAAACAGCTTCGGCCCAAGCCCATCTTCTTGAAGCCTAATCCGATTATTCATGGATCAGGTGATAAACTTTTCAGCTAAGCCACCTTAAGCCCACTTCCATATGATATTAACTAATTTAGGGCAGCCTCTTCATTTTATTTTTTTCTAAGGAGGCGTAAGGAGCAGATCAGTTAGCATCTGCTACTGCTGTGTTCCTTTCATTTCTATTCACACACACACACACACACACACACACACACATATATATATATATATATATATATATATATATATATATATGTTGATCCAAACCCTCAGTGATTTGATAATGACCCTCTCTTAAATACTTAGTGAAAATTGTAGGTAAACAATATGTATCAGAGTTTCACTATCACTGATAAGTACTAAGATCTTACAGTACCGCTGATAGGAACTCTCGCTCTTTAAATTAAACATTCAGCGAACACTGTTCACCATAATGCTCTGAGTCTGTTCAGTCCTTATGGTGATCGCTGATAAGTTAGTTGTTTACTTATGATCCCTGAAGAAAAGTTTCACGTCAACAAAGGTTCTACGCTGAAGTCGAAGATCAAGCTCAAGAACCAGCGACAAGTCTCCTAATGAACTGATGCGGATCAGTGAAGACTCAGATTTGTCCACTCAACGTGAAGTATCAAGTACAAGACTTCAGCTATCGCTGAACTTTATCATTCGCTGAATAGTAAATGGTAATCGCTGAATCAACGAAAGCTGATCATGAAGTCCTCCGTACAAAGTACTTTTGTCTTAACCTCCCTTGCACGCCACCGTACGAAATGTCAGAAAAGAACCTCCGAAAATCTGAAATCGTACAACCACTCTGATACTACACTGTTCATCTTTACGGCTACTAAGGTTGTCAACCAAGGTCAATGACATGCAACCAATCCGCTGATGACACGTGTAAAGTGTATACTGAATTGCATTAAATGCATGCAGTATATAAAGAGATGAACTCACTTCATTTGAAGTAACTTGCTAACTCTGGACAAGTTCAAATCTCTCTCAAGATAGGATTTTATTAGTAATCTCCTTATCTTTCTTAGTGCAAGAAACCTTAGTGTTCCAACTTGTTTAGATTTAGGTTTATCCTTAATCTTGTTTCCGCAACAAGCTGTAAATTGTTAATGATTTATCAATAAACAATTTAGAAAAGTAAAATAGTGTGTTTGTATTCAACCCCCCCCCCCCCCCCCTTCTACAAACTTGTATAGGCCTTTCGGGACCAACAAGTGGTATCAGAGCAGATTTGTTTAATCTCATAAACAAGATCTAATCTAAGATATTTCTCTTCCTTGCTATTATCTGAAAATGGCCTCCCACACAAACACAAACTATATAGACAATGGTTCTCTTGCAAAACCCCCTAGATTTTCCAGAGACAACTTCAACTTATGGAAAAATAGGATGATGCTCTTCTTAGAAGGTGTAGACCCCACTATGACCTACTATCTTGAAAACGGCCCACACATCCCTGTAACTATTGATCCTTTAGTTCCAGCCACTGCAACTCGTGCTGCTATTCCTGAAAGGCTGGTTCCAAAGGAAATCCATCAGTGGACCGACGAAGATAAGAAGAAAGTGGCTATAGATACAAAAGCCAGATCCATACTATCCATGGCCCTTCCTGACGAAGTCTACCATTCCGTCATGAACCTGAAATCCTCAAAAGCCATGTGGGACACAATATGTGTTCAGTATGAAGGAATGTCTGAAGTCCAGGATTCAAGAAAGATTAACCTGGTAAGACAATACGAAAGCTTCATTTCTGGTAAGAATGAAACTCTCTCTGAAGTTCATCAACGTTTTAATTGCTTAATTATAGATCTAAAAACGGTTGGTAAGGAATATTCTAACTTTGAAGTGCTGACAAAGTTTTTAGAATGTTTACCTGAAAGCTGGGACAATTATTCCATGTGTCTCAAGCTGTCAAAAGATCTAAGATCAATGACACTTGCTACCTTATATGGCACATTGCTGAATCATGAGCAATCTAGCCATCTTAAGAAGAATCTTGTAAAAGATTCCAAAAGCACCCCTGTTGCTTTACTCTCAGAGGAACCTTCTACTCAGCGACCCTCGGTCACTATCACTGAGTTAGGAAGCAACTCTGAAAGGTCATCAGATTCTGATTCTTCAGATGATGATGAATCATTGGCTCTCCTAACTAAAAAGTTCAGGAGATTCGCCAAGAAGAAAATGTTTAGAAAGAACAAACCTCTTTCAATAACTGACAAGCCTAAATCATCAGCTTTTGTTGATAAGGCTACTGCTACTTGTTTCAACTGCGAAAAGACAGGTCATTTCGCTAACGTGTGCAGGTCAAAGAAAATCATGAGACCTTCAGCGTTTACAAAGAAATCCTTTGTTCCAAGGAATAAAGATGACAAATACTCAAAGCTGAAGGAGAAGTATGCAAAGCTGAAAAGCTTTAAGAAGAAAGGAAAAGGCCTGATGGCTGACTATGATTGGGCTGCTTCTGATGAAGAAGCCTCATCATCTGATTCTGAAGATGATGAAGCAAATCAATGTCTCATGGCAAAGATTGAAGAAGAGGAAGAAAGTTCAGACATTCCCTCCACTTCAACATCTGCCATTCAGGTATCACCTTCCTTCTTTACCAATATTGCAAATATTGATGAAGCTGATAGTCTCCGTAAAATCGATCTACTGACTAGAAGTTTATATGAAGCCATGAACGGCAAAGCTGTGGTTGAAAACCAAAATCTTGATCTCGCTGAAAAGCTTAAAAACTGCCACCTTCAAATAGAAAAGCTTTATAAAATTGAAGATGATTTTAAAGATCAAGTCTATTTAAATCAGCTAGTCAAAATCGAACGAGCAGAAGCTATCGCTGCATTAAAAGCTGAACAAGCTACTGTTGAAGGATGGTGTAATTCTTCAACAAAGATCACTGAGATAATTAAGGCTCAGATTCCTCTGAGTGATAAACGTGGTCTGGGTTATAAGTATGATACTCCAAAACCAACCACTGAACGTTCAATGCTTAAATTTGGAACGTTCGTATCCTCAGTCGCTGACACTTCATCATCTCAGTACTCCTCGTCGGTTACACCAATCCCTGAGGAAACTCCTACCTCCTCAAAAGGTAAGGAGAAAATGGTTTATTCAAAACCTACCTCTGTCTCTAAAGACAAAGGTAAAGGAATTGTTATTTATCAAAATCCTCAGAAGGGTACCTTAGTACCTAAGCTGAATGCTTCCAAAGCCTTAGTGATTCATTCATCTGGTTCTAGAAATCAGACCTCTGGATCAGTTCAGCGACCTACTCCTAGACTCAGAGTAGATGTCCTTGGTAAGAAATCTGAAGAACTGAATGTTCGTCCTATTTCAAAAACCAATAGTGTACTTGGTGCTGGTACTTCTAATTCCAAATTAAAAGCTCAGCACACAAGTGGTCCTAGAACTAATTTTAGTTATAGGAAATGTTATCACTGTGGACTTACCGATCATATTGCAAGTAAGTGTCCCACAGCCACTAAAGCTGATAAGATAGCTAAGGTGAAGATAGCACCCAAGAAGACCAAACCAGTTGCAATTCAGGTCAAGGTGACTCCTACCGCTGAGGTCAAGAAATTGACCAAAGTGAAGAAAGACAAAGCTGAATCTTCAAATGCTGCAAAGACTGCTGAACCCATTCCAACTACTTCCACTGACAAACGCGTATACATGGTGAAGTGGGTACCCAAGCAAAACTGATCTTCCTTTGTATTGCAGGTTAAGAAGGGTATCTGGTATCTCGATAGCGGATGCTCTAGACACATGACTGGAAAGAAAAGCCTGCTCGCTGAATACAAGGAAGAGAAGGGTCCCTCTGTGACTTTCGGTGGAAATGGAAAAGGACACACCTGAGGGTATGGTGTACTTTCAAATGGTACAACATCCTTCAGAAGAGTCGCATATGTTGAAGGGCTGAAGCATAATCTTCTAAGCATCAGTCAGCTTTGCGACATGGATAACAAAGTGATTTTCACTAAGGAATCCTGCTTTGTCTCTGACAAAAAGGAGAAGATAGCTCTCAGCGGTTATCGTTTGGAAAATGTTTACGTCATAAACATGGACTCAACAACCACTGAGAACTCCTGTTTCTTCTCAAAAGCATCTTCTGATGTTAACTGGCTATGGCAAAAAAGGCTCTCACATCTCAACTTCAAGACACTTAATACTCTTTCATCCAAAGAGTTAGTCACTGGTCTACCTCAACATTCATACGCCAAAGAGTCTTTATGTTCAGCGTGTGAAAAAGGGAAGCAGACCAAGGCAAGCTTTAAGTCAAAGCAAGTTTCCTCAGTGTCATCTCCTCTACAACTACTCCATATGGATTTGTTTGGCCCCGTTAACAAACAATCCATCGCTGGAAAGAAATATACGCTGGTCATAGTTGATGAATTCTCTCGTTACACATGGGTAATGTTTCTCCGTTCTAAGAGTGACACCCCTGAAGAACTCATCACCTTTGTTCGGAAGATGGAAACTCTGAACAATATGACTGTTCGCTCAATAAGGAGTGATCATGGAACTGAATTCAAGAACAGTTCTCTTGATTCCTTCCTTGAGAGTAAGGGTATTTCTCACAACTTTTCGTCAGTGAGAACACCACAACAAAATGGAGTCGCTGAAAGAAGAAATAGAACAATTATTGAAGCTGCACGTTCAATGCTCAACGATTCTCACCTGCCTACTCAGTTTTGGCCAGAAGCTGTCAATACTGCTTGTTTTACGCAAAACAGGTCGCTGATAGTTAAAAGATTTAAAAAGACAGCCTATGAACTCTTTCATGGGAGAAAGCCTTCAATCAGCTTTCTTCACATCTTTGGATGTCAGTGTTTCATACTGAACAACAGAGATGCCCTTGGAAAGTTTGATCCTAAGGCTGATGATGGAATCTTTCTTGGATACTCCTCAGTTTCCAAAGCCTTCAGAGTCTTCAACCGAAGAAGACAAACTGTAGAAGAAACTATTCACGTCACGTTTGACGAATCCCGTTCAGCGAATTCTAAACCGAACGCTGATACAGAAGAACTGAATCAATGGATGTTTTCTCATCTTGGTGATTCAGAAGATATTCCCACTCCTCATGCTCACACCGTAGAAAATGATGGTCCTTCTATCATTCCAAATATGCAAAATAGTGAAGCTAAAACATCTTGGGTCTCAGCTGTTCCTATAAACACTATACCTGCAGTTGATCCAAATGTCTCAGAAATTCCATCTATTTCTCAGCAATCAGTGAATGAAGTGGCAAATGCAAACATTCCTCTCTTAGCTGATAATCCAGAAGTAGCTGAAGCCTCATCTTCAGTTTCTCCTGTTCAGACTGAGTCAGCGACGCATGCTCCGGCTCAGCGATGGACTGTAAATCACCCAATCGATCAAATTCTTGGTGATCCCAACGCTGGTATTCAGACCCATAGAAGTGCAGGTAATATTTGTTTATTTGTTAACTTTATTTCTCTAACTGAACCAAAGAAAATAGATGATGCCCTCAGAGATCCAAACTGGGTCAGCGCCATGCAAGAAGAGCTGACTGAATTCGAAAGAAACAAAGTTTGGAAACTTGTTCGTAGACCAACTGACAAAACGGTGATAGGCACTAAATGGGTCTATCGAAACAAGTTGGACGAACATGGTACTGTAACTCGCAACAAAGCTCGTCTTGTTGCTCAGGGATACAGACAAGAGGAAGGCATAGATTATGACGAAACTTTTGCTCCAGTAGCAAGACTTGAATCTATTCGTCTTTTCTTAGCATATGTTGTACACAAAAACTTCACTGTACATCAGATGGATGTTAAGTCAGCGTTTCTAAATGGAAAGCTGAATGAAGAAGTGTATGTGGAACAACCTCCAGGATTCTCAGATCCTAAGCGTCCAGGTTATGTGTATAAACTGGATAAGGCACTTTATGGCTTAAAGCAAGCTCCACGTGCATGGTATGATACTCTCTCTACTTATCTCCATATTGAAAAATTTGAGCGAGGTAAAATTGACAAAACTTTGTTTTTTAGAAAAGTGAAAGGTCATATCATTTTAGTTCAAATATATGTTGATGACATTATATTTGGTTCTACTAACCCTGAGCTTTGTACTCGTTTCGCTGATAGAATGAAAGATGAGTATAAAATGAGCATGATGGGTGAACTAACATATTTCCTTGGTCTTCAGATTAAGCAAACTGAAAAAGGAACTTTTATAAATCAGGGAAAGTATGTTAAAGACATGCTGAAGAAATTCGACTTAACTGAAAGTTCAGCTATGAAAACCCCTATGGCACCACCGCTGATACTTGATAAGGACACAAAGGGTGTTCCTGTCAATGTCACGCTGTACCGTGGGATGATCGGGTCACTATTGTATCTCACAGCTAGCTGACCCGATATTATGTTTGCAACATGTCTGTGCGCACGATATCAAGCTGAACCTAAGATATCCCATATGAAAGCTGTAAAGCGAATCTTTCGATATCTTAAGGGTACAGCGAATCTAGGTCTTTGGTATCCCAAAGACTCAGGATTCGATCTAACCGCCTATTCAGACAGTGATTTTGCAGGTTGCAAAATGGATAGGAAAAGCACCACAGGAGGATGTCAGCTCCTGGGTGGAAAGCTGGTAAGTTGGACAAGTAAGAAGCAAAACTCAGTGTCCACTTCCACAGCTGAAGCTGAGTATGTAGCCGCTGGAAGCTGCTGTTCTCAAGTCTTGTGGATGAGAAATCAGCTACTAGACTATGATCTTCAGCTCTCCAAAATTCCAATCTATTGCGACAGCACAAGTGCCATCGCTATAGCAAACAATCCAGTGCTACACTCAAAGACAAAACACATAGAAATCAGATATCATTTTATCAGAGATCATGTGATGAATGGTGATATAGAACTTCATTTTATCCCAACTGATTATCAGTTAGCTGATTTGTTTACCAAACCTCTTGATGAGACAAGATTCAACTTTCTCATCAGCGAGCTTGGAATGCTGAACTTTGAAGGATAAAATCTTCAGCGGTTCACATTTAATCAGCGATACGTTTATACAATCGTGTATAGCCTTCGGGATAAAATCAACTTATATAATCCATTTCATCATCTTCTCTCTGAATAAACTTGGTTAAACTGATATCCAGGTATGTTTTCTCTCTCTGGCAATCGCATGAAAATGCAAGATTTCAAAATAAATTGCATCGCTGAATATCTCTTCCTTAACAGCGATATTTTGAAAATTTCCTTAAATCTTCACTGATATTTTCTATTCAGTGCTTCATGTTTTTCAAAAGAGTCCCTGAGTTTTTCAAAACCTCAGAGACATCCTAAAAGAATGTGAAAGGACAGTTGTGACGTCATTGCAACAGATTACACTCGGCACGATTTCTTTCTGACACACGTTTGCACGTTTTGTTCAAACTTCCAATCAAATGCAAACACGTGTCCGTGTCATGATGAAAACCTTTTCCCGCTCAAGGTTTTCTCTCTCTAAAAATCCCTATATAAACAACTCTTGGTTTATATTTGTCTTTTACGCGAACAATCTTTCTCCGCAAGAAAAGAATTCTCTGTTGCATTTGTGCTCTCAAAAACCTCAAGAACTGTTCATCATCTTCTTCATTGAAACTTCAAGGTTAATATGTTCTTATCTTTTATCAAATGCGTATAACTTGTTTTCGATCTTCTCTTTGTTTTAACAAGATCAAACAAAAGAACTTTATAAAATAAAATCATTTCTTTCATGGTTTTATGAACACAACCATTTCATGGTTGTTCTTCAAGTTTTAAATCTAAATCTTAAACTTGTTCTTCATTCGTATCCATTTTTATTTTAGAAACTGGAATACAAGATTTTATGGGTTTTACTTTTCTTTTAAAATCAAGAAAAACCCTAATCTTCATTAAGACATTTTTTGTCTGAATGAAATGGACAAGATTCGAAATATCTTAACGGAAATTTCTTTCCACGTTAAGATAATTCTTATTTGTTAACATCTTTGGTTGAACTGATAAAACAGTGATATGGCATCTTCAAAGCTGAATGTTACCGCTGAGTCCATCTCCACTGACTCTGAGGAAATGGAAATCTTCAAAGCCCCCCAGGTTAAGTTCGAGCTGGATCAACTCGATTGGACTAAGGCCAACAACCTCTCAGCTCTTCTCGAGTTTCCTCCTCGGAAGCAAGTATCACATCTGGACGATGCTGTAAGTTTTCTGAAGAACAGCCCCATCTACACAGCCCTGACCATAACACCTCCTGCCAGTCAGCGGCTCTTATCCCAGTTCTGGTACTCTGCCAGACACACTGAGCTACCCTCTGCCAAAGATCCATCCAAAACCATAGACTGCATACTCAGCGATACTGAGTATGGCACCATCAAGATTACACCAGCCATAATCCGCAAAGCCCTGAACTTCCCAAATGCCTCCAAAGAAAAACCCTTCATTCCATTCCCTGACCATAAAAAGCATGCTGACAGAGAAGCAATCATTGCTTTCCTTGACGCAATGGGTTATATCTGGGATATTGGAAGGGACAAGAAGCCTGAGAAGAAACTGACGCTGATAAAGAAATCCAAGATGCCCAGCGAGATGAATTTCATCTTCGCTCACCTGATCAGCTGCATGACAACAAAATCCGGATCTTCTGATCAAGCCGCCCAACCTCAGCAGTCCATGGGATACGCACTGCTGAAAGGTCTAAATATTGACTGGGCCTCCATTATTTATGAAGACCTGATTCAACGTGTCGATTCTGCCGCTGACAGACCAGCATGGGTTCTTTATCCACGATTCATCAGCGCCATCTTTCAATATGGCCTGAAGGACAGCTATCCTGAAGAGGGTGATCTGAAACTTTCTCAGATTGGCCCTAAGGTTCTCGACTTCAAGCCTGTCGCCAATGAGGTACGTCTCTCTACTCTTCTCTCTCTTCTAAATTCTCCGCTTTCTGTGGCTCCTTCAGCGACAATACGAATCGCTGATACCCCGGCCACAAAATCCTCTCCTTATATGAAAAGGAAACCCTCACACACCCTACTTGATTCCAAAAGGATCAAGAAAACCAAGGAGCAACCCCAGCAATTCCATGCTGAAGACTCCTCAGCTCATTCTGAAGAGCTGAAGGAAAGTTCCGTGGTACGCTCTGCCACACCCGTGCAAGCCATCCCTCCAATCCAGACTTCAGCGTCTCCAAACGCTGAGGTTAGAAACTTGGAACCTACCCAACCTCCCTCAGTCTCTCAAAAGACTGATGAAGTGATTGTCAGCGATTCCAACGCTGAACTCAGAACCCGAACCCCAATCTTAACCTTCGTTTCTCCCTCCACTCACTTGGACACTCCTCCAGCAAATACTGGAGATGCCATCATTCCAGAAGCCGCCGCTGATGCTTCTCAACAAATGATGAAGAAAGGACCTGCAGAGTTCACCATACCTCACCGTACTTTCGAAGAGGATATGGAACACTATTCAGGAACCTGCAACTTTGACGAGTTCATCAATCCTCCTGCAGGTACAAATCCCACCTTAAACACTTTAACTAAACCTGAAACTTCTGAGCTTTCCTTTGTTCACAAGTACTTATATGTTACAGGTCCTAATTTGGGAGACATCAACGCCTCTCTGAAGTCCGTGGAAACAAAGCTGTCCAGTCTCACCACCACACTCTCCAACAACTCAACAGCTGTAACAAACGCTGGGGAGAATTTGACAAAGCTGACAACGGTGGTGGAGAAGAAAGCTTCCACTGAAGACATCAAGAGTCTTGATAAGACACTCAGCGATTTTGCCAAGGTGCTCTGTGACATCTACACTGACTACACAAGCCTCAAAACATCAGTTTCGACCATGTCCAGCGAAGTAACAACGCTGAAGACATCGGTTGCAAAACTCGAGGGTGATATGTCAGAGGTCAAGACTGACTTAGGCTTTGTAAAGACCGACGTTGGTTCTATGAAGACGATGATCGAGACACTGGTAAACAAGGCAAACAGTCCAGCTCCTGCTCCTGCCCCTGTCCCTATTTTGGAATCTTTCACAGAGGAGGATCGCACAGAGCTGAGGAAAATCACGCCTGCTATTTCTGGCCTAGAAGACAGAATAGCAAAGCTTGAAGGTTGTGTGAAAATCTCTGGCCCAGAAGACAGAGATAACACCAATGCTGAGTCTGCCCATTCCTCCCCCAGTCATCATTAGAAAGAGGGGCAGAAGAGCGCTGAACATTCCAGGGAGAATCTTGAGAAAAGCGCTGAAGATCTGAACAAGAGCGCTGAAGACCTTTCCCATGATGAATCCATCAGGGGAGAGATGAATGAAGATCTGACCACTGGACCTCAGGGAGATGAAAACCCTGAGGGAACCGAGAAGCTCGCCTCTGTATCTGAGGGGGAGCAACTCGAAGAAGATGCTGAGGAATCCGAAGCAGAAGAAGATGAAGACATCGACATCCCTGACGACAAACCATCCTTCTCTCCAAGAAAGGATGATGATGATGATGAAGATGACGATGATTTCTTTATCGTCAAACCTGCCCCAAGGATCAAAGCTCTTAAAGGAATCTCAATAAAAGAACCATCAGGGGAGAAGACAAAGACAAAGCCCTCAGCCTCTGGCGCTGAGAAAAGCAAAGACAAAGGCCTCGCTGAAGATGAAAATCTAGCGATCCTATTTGAAAAGTCGGTTTGTCAGGTACACTAAAACTTTACTTTTTCCTTCCCTGAACTTCTCAACAACTCAATAAGTTCTCTACTCCAAAAACCTCTCTCCGCATCCACATTATTTTTCTATCTTTTCTACCCAAGTTCTTCTACCCTGTTCTTATCTGTAAGATCGCTGCGTTTCAGCTAGTCCTCTCCCCTGTTTGAGGATGTCGCTGAAGGTTCTACTGTTGCGACTTCACAAATAAAGCCAGCTGCCGCTGATGAAATAATCCCAGTCTTGGACTTGATCTCTGAGACTGATGAACCAGAAGAACAACCTCTCTCGCACAATAAGAGACCTTCCTCAGTTCCTCAAAGGCTGAGTGAAGAAGATCAAAAGAGAAGAGAAGAAATAATAAAGCGATTCGAGGATCAGCGAATCATTCTAAGGCCTGATCAACTGCCATCAGTTCCTCCCAAGTTCAGAATTTCAAAAGTTGAATACCAGGACCACCTTAGAGTTGAACGCCTCATTGCTGAAAGGAAGGAAGCTGAAGAGAAAGACAGAGAATACGCCATCAAGCTCACTCAAGAATCTGTCAAAGACCCCAAGCTGAAGCGTGTTCCCATTCAAATCCAACGAAAGCTATGAGAAGAAGCCCAGAAGATCGTGGAAAAGAAAACTGAAGTTTCTCAGACCACCTTGATCTGGTGTAAAGAGAAAATTCACTTCAGATATCGTCCAGCGAAGATCAACAAGGTATTCATCTCTAGAAGAACCTCTATCGGAGTACCTATTGTTGACATCAAACTGTTCAGAGAAGATGGCACATCTGAAACCTTTCGCGCTGACACTGTAAAAAGGTATGGTCTCTCTGAATGGCTGGAGATGAGGTTATCTATCCAACCATCACAATCTAAGTACAAGAATCATTTCGAAAAGCTGATAAACAGACAGATCGACTTGATATCTTCTTGTGTGGATATTCCTCCTGTTCCTGATCTAAAGCCGAAAAGAAAAAGAGGCTCTCCAAGGAAGAAACGTCAAGATTCAAACACAGGACCTGTCATACGAAATGAAATTGGAATTGGTTTCTCTCGCGCTGAAGTGCTTGGTCCTGATCCTGATCTATCTGCCCTTGACATCTCTTTGCCACCATGTGAACTTTTCGTCCCTGGTAAAGTCATCAGTAATCCTTATGGAATATTCTTTCTTGACTACGACGGACGTAAATGCTTTCAACGGATCGCTGAGCTCCCAATCACTCCAATCGAACAGCTCAGAGATCTTATCTACTGGTGTGACTTCAGAAAGGACATTCAGGCACGACACCTAAAACCCTTGATTTTTCAAGAAGCGCTGAACAAAAGAAAACGAGGTGTAACGGTTCCTGACTGGATGATTCCCACTGAAAAGACGACCCTTGATGAACTTCTCATTAAGGAAGAACCTTTTGAAAACTGATATAATCTCCTTTTTCTCTATTGTATCAGTTATCATTCTGTACTTGTAATTTATTTCGCCTGTACTTGTAATCTTTCTGTTCTTCATTGTAACCTGATTCAAAGATTTAAAGAAAGATTTCAGCGAATGTACTTTACTCCATCAGTACTGAAAAGATCCCAGAAAACAGTAAAAGGGACAAATATTTTATGAGTTCTTTTTATCCTTATGTTTTCATTAAATAGCAATTTTCTTTGTTGCTATGTCATAATCAAATAGGGGGAGATTGTTGATCCAAACCCTCAGTGATTTGATAATGACCCTCTCTTAAATACTTAGTGAAAATTGTAGGTAAACAATATGTATCAGAGTTTCACTATCGCTGATAAGTACTAAGATCTTACAGTACCGCTGATAGGAACTCTCGCTCTTTAAATTAAACATTCAGCGAACACTGTTCACCATAATGCTCTGAGTCTGTTCAGTCCTTATGGTGATCGCTGATAAGTTAGTTGTTTACTTATGATCCCTGAAGACAAGTTTCACGTCAACAAAGGTTCTACGCTGAAGTCGAAGATCAAGCTCAAGAACCAGCGACAAGTCTCCTAATGAACTGATGCGGATCAGCGAAGACTCAGATTTGTCCACTCAACGTGAAGTATCAAGTACAAGACTTCAGCTATCGCTGAACTTTATCATTCGTTGAATAGTAAATGGTAATCGCTGAATCAACGAAAGTTGATCATGAAGTCCTCCGTACAAAGTACTTTTGTCTTAACCTCCCTTGCACGCCACCGTACGAAATGTCAGAAAAGAACCTCCGAAAATCTGAAATCGTACAACCACTCTGATACTACACTGTTCATCTTTACGGCTACTAAGGTTGTCAACCAAGGTCAATGACATGCAACCAATCCGCTGATGACACGTGTAAAGTGTATACTGAATTGCATTAAATGCATGCAGTATATAAAGAGATGAACTCACTTCATTTGAAGTAACTTGCTAACTCTGGACAAGTTCAAATCTCTCTCAAGATAGGATTTTATTAGTAATCTCCTTATCTTTCTTAGTGCAAGAAACCTTAGTGTTCCAACTTGTTTAGATTTAGGTTTATCCTTAATCTTGTTTCCGCAACAAGCTGTAAATTGTTAATGATTTATCAATAAACAATTTAGAAAAGTAAAATAGTGTGTTTGTATTCACCCCCCCCCCCCTTCTACAAACTTGTATAGGCCTTTCGGGACCAACAATATATATATATATATATATATGTGTGTGTATATATATACTTATACCACTTAAATGCATTGAAGATCTAAGTGATGGATTTTATTGGAGATGCAAAGTTAGCTTTTTAAGAAGAGATTAAAGAGGAATTCTTAGAAGTTGAAAGGTATAAACTTCCTAATCTTTGAATTTAAGGTTTGTTTAATTATTGGGGTAAAATTTAGTGTTCTTGAAACATTATGATTTTATTTATTTATCAAAGCTCGTTGTTACAAGTAAGCCTTTTATAGTATATAGTGGGTTTCTTTAGTATTTTGTAGATAAATTAAATTGAGGAATTTAATTACGTTGATAAGTTCATATGGAATTTAAGGGTTTCGAATTTATAGTTTTTAGATGAGTTTTGATGAATTCATCTATGGGTAGTATGGATTAAATGATTTTAAATGATTCCAAATTTGATTTGGTAGATATTAGTTGTTGTCCAGATCTTGTAAAAATCGTAATAAATCGCTCGTAGATCGGTTTGAGGCGTGTAATATGTCCTTGGAACCGTTGAGATGTCCTTAACGATTTGTATGTTTTGAGCAAGAGCTGATTCGAACCGTAAGTATACCAAAAATCGGGTTATTTAGGGCAGCACGGTTTCATGACCGAATTAAGTAAACCGTCTTCAAATATTCATATAAAATTGGTTTTAAATCCATTAGGGATGGTTCTTATTAAATTGGAAAGTTCAAAAGGTAGTCTAAATATATTTGGTTTAGAGTTCTTTCATTGATTTGTTGATTTCATATGGGTTATCTAGGTAGCAAGAAGATTGACCAAGTTGGATAAAAACTAGGTTTAACATAACCTAGCAAGGTGAGTTCAAGTTGCTTTGTGAAAACTTTGTACATGCCAAAAAAATGTCCATTTTGAAGTATTAAGGTGTTTTACTTGGTGTTTATCAAATGTGCTACTTGTTTGATGAAATTTACATTCTTGATACATTTGATTTTATAAATATTGTAAAATGTCATATTTGGGTTTTTGGGACATAATGAAAAGGAAACCATACTAATATGTTCTTTTAATGGTTTATTATATAAATCGAGGTCATTTGACGTAAAGGTAATTTTAGTGTATTTGGTTTATAAACTGTGTGAAAAATGTATATTATTGAGTTATAAAACATTTTGAGATTTTAAATGATATAATTTTATTTGGAAAATGATACATGTCAACTCATGACGTTTTTTTTAGTTAATCATACTTTGAGGCATATAATTGCATAAACGTTGGTTAAATACATTTTATCGTTTATGATGACTTTTATTTTATAGTCAATAGTGTTGTTGAGCTATTGGCTCGACTTTGATTCAGATGAGTCTTGGGGGACATTTGTCCGATTTAAATTTACTTTATGTCGGGTTTTTGGAGTTATATGCGGTTATGACATATCTATTCGAAATGTTACATGTTTTGAGTGCGTTGTCGTTCATTTGGGGTCATGTGAATTTAGACTGTAATGCAATGGATCCATAGGCATGTAAGTCAGACTTTATTTGATGGTCTACCTCATTGTGCACGAGGAGTGGACTATTGGGACGCATGGTTATATGCGTTTGGCCGTGGGGCCACTAACGAATATGCAATAAGGGATTGTCACAGGGTGCTGGAAGGCTGGTATCAGCGGGCATGCCTGTGCGGGACTTGAGGTGTAACTCGTCTAGACTGGATATGCAATGGGACCCCCTGTAAGTCCTTGAGGTGTAACTCTACGGGGTATGCAATAAAGGCAATTTATTTTGGTCCGAGGATTGTGATGTCTTTATGGCATGGGAACTAGGACCGGGGCTTGCGTAATCCAGTAACATCCTAAGTGACCTAACTTTGTGTGCCCGTCACTTTCGATGGAATCGGGTCTCCCCCGTCACCGAAAGGTGTTGTTTTTGGGTATATGTTTTTATCCATATTTTCAGTGACGCACTTTATTTATATGAAACGTCTTCATGGTTTATTGGCAAAGTCTATGCCTCATCCTATTTGGATGTTTTAAATATTGGAGTTTTGTCCACATTTATATTCATTGGGATATTTAATGTCAAAATACGTTTTGAGTGAGTTGGGATTGGAATTCATTTTAGAAAACGCTTTATACGTTGTGGGAACTTTTCTCATAGATTTTGTGTGCGTTGGAAAATGAGTCGTTTACATCCTTTCATAAACTCTTTTGGAAATTATGATTTATGTCGCAAACTCTCTTTCTACAAATTATATAAATCAAGTTCTAAACTCTTGAACTCACTAGGCGTTAGCCTAATCTTTTTATTTGTCGGCATGTGAAACAGGTTCAGGTTGGGAATAGTTCTAGAGGCCCGGTGAAAGGTCGAGTGCTAGTAGTGTGGCCGAGAGGTGAATCATTTAAGTGAAGTTTTTCGCATTCATCCTTGGGAATAGCAACTTATACTTGGATTAAGTAACACCCGATGTGGTTTTAGTCTTTATAATAAAATTTAGGGTCATCATTTGTTGAGGTCAATCGTAGACTGTAAATTGAGGTGTTTCCCTTGTTAGTTTATTGGGATAAATTATGTTACTGTGGATGTATTATCGAAATTTTAAATTAGTTGCTCTTTCCAAATTCGAGGGTGTTACAAGTTGGTATCAGAGCATAAGTTTGAGAGAATTAGGTGTTGATTTTTGGATACCTAGACTCAAGCTAGCGATCTTTTAAGTGAGTGATAGTAAAATTTCACCACTAGGCAATTTAAGATAGGATGTTTTGAATTGATGGAGTCACTAGAAACGATAAATCATGTCTAGTGTAGCAATGATGATCATGTACGGTACGTTCATAATTGCACATGGCCAGTGTTATGGTGAACCTACAAGTTACATGTGCATACTTGGACTACTTTGATGTGATGATCGTTGGGGTAGTGAAGGAGTTTCTAAGTGAGTAGTCGTTCGAAGAGATTGACGATTTTAGTATTTGTCACTTGGAGTGACGATAAACACGATGATTTCATTAAGTGGACCGTCTCAGTCGAAATTGTTGGTTGGATTAGAACCATATGCTTATTGAATCGACCTTAATTCGAGGAGAAATCGTAAGGTTAATCGATGTAACTTTCAATATTGCGTTAAGGTGTTTGGGCATCCGGATGACAATAGTGTGATCGGAGGAATTGGAGGAGTGTGACTTTGAGACGTTGAAGGCCGACAAAATTCATGCACAAGATTTATTTTAAAAATAAAAATAAATAAATTGCATCAATTGTTTCTTGTGATTCAAATCGTCATGTGGGTATATTATGAAATTTTGGAAAAACGTTTAGCACACACAAGATTTTAAACCATGATGTTAAACATGCATGAAATTATTTTATCGCAGGTGATTGCAAACTTTGTCGGGACTTGCTTTATTTTTGTTGTTGTCTGACATTATTTTCGGATACCATGTTATCCATATTTTATGGTGTTTAAGATTTTGGATAAGTAACGGCGACTTATGACTTTAACATTGGATCTCCTCCACATATGGTAAGGTTTGAACGGAGAGTTACTTTCCACTATTTTGAGTGTTGACATTTATTTGGAATTTTACTTAATGCGAGTGTTGTTGAAAAGATGTTGCCTTATATTGTACTACAAGGGGAAATTTTTGGAATCATGACATTTTAGTCATAACTTTGCCTTATGCAATTTAATTACTGGAAAACGAAAATTTTGGCACCATTTGGTTGATTTGAGGCCATTGAGCTCCATTGAGTTTTATGGAGTTTTGTTTTACGATATTTTGTGTCGCGTGGGTACAACTTTGAAATGCGCGTACTTTAATATTTATGTGTGTTAATGGATGAGTTTTATTGGGCATTTCGTCTCATGCTAGTTTTGTTGAGAAATGTTATTTTATGTCGTAAGGTAACCAAAAAGGATACTTTTGGAATTTTGGTGTCGCTTGGTTTTCTCTTTTGAGATTTATGCTAGCATGTTTAGTGGCACATTGTTTACGTACGGATTGATTTATACGGAGCGTGAGTAATGCATATAAGAGCATCATGATAGTTTATCTAAATGTTTTGCTTTATGCACTTTCGGTTAATTGGTTCTTTTTGTTATCACTTCACGCAAATGCATTATATATATATATATATACTAGTTGTGTACCCGCGCAATGCGGCGGGCGGTGAGACGTTCGATTTGAAGCCGAGATTCAAACCCTCAATTTTTTCTTTTGCATGGTTTTATCATGTCCCTTGATTTTATTTTACGGTTTTGTGTTGTTTTAATTTGTGAGTCGATTGATATATAAAATCAAGGTTAATGTAGTTGATTTACCATAGAAAAAAACATTGCATAATTACATGATTCCAAACTCATGACAGTCGTTGTTCTTAGCATTTAAAAAAAACTTGTAGATTAGTGGTTGTCATCTTACTTTTTGATAAAATAAGATAAAAAATTGTTTTGCATGATGTCATTACACTTAAGTGATCGTCAAATTCCATCAATGATGTTGGAATGAGGAAAAATCTTCAGTACAACACTGTTGTAAACGAAGTTTATTTAGTTTATTAAAACATATATATTTAGCTACTATTCATTCTTTTTCACTAAGATGTATGTTTTTTTTATACACCACCTTGTTATAAGAAGTGATGTATTATTTTCCACCCACATTTGGGATCAAAAACAAAAAACCATAAAACAAAACTCACTTTCATACTATAACAAATATTTCATATTTTTTCAATACAAATGAAACAAAATGATTTAGTTACTTTGACAATATAACAAAAAAGAGTTCTTGAGCAAGAAAGTACCGCAAATCCACCTTCTCGTAGCCTAGAACCATATATAATCCCACATATAGAAGGTTAGACTTATACCCTTACACACCCTCAGAGCTCACTCATCACCTCAAATTTCTTAAGGTGCTTGAGCATTTGTAAATTAAAATTATAAAGCACTTCAATATTATAATGTGATGCAGTATAACTCAGCTGATACATTTTAATCGGAACTGTTTTCTGTACATTTCTTCATTCTCATTACTCATCCTTTACCTTTTTTCACTGAGTAATATCCAATCATTTATAGTTCTCAAATCCAACGAAAGAAATCAAACTATTCTCTTTTGAGTGCAACATTAAAGCAGCTACGTACACAAGTCCAAGTTTTACCAATTTTCAACATGCATTTTATGAAAGGAAGTTCCCTACTATGCAGCTACATAACAAGCACTTGTTAGTATGAGAAGATGATTTGATCAATTTTCTGTATTCAGGTCGTTTTATCACATTCCAAAAACACAACTTTTTTGCATCAGAATTTGGATCTCATAAGCTTCCCTAATTACCACTATAACTTTACTTGAGTACCTATCAAAGAAGATATTAAACGAGTCGTGCATAGAAAATATTGATGATCTATTCTAACTCATATAATTATCAACCGTTATACTTGTTAGTTACAACAAAAGGAATTAACAATATCAGTGTCGTTTTAAAGTGAAGGATCGTGTGAGAAGTTGAGTTAACGTAAGAATCGTTACAAGTGGATATAAACCTTGATCACTTTTAATCTCAAGCCCACTCGTGAATGGAAGCAAAAATGAATATTTACCTGCTCCTTTTTTTATAAAAAAATATTTATTACATCAAATGCTTTGCTAATTTCTTCAATTTGAAAAAGATCACAACTACTAATAATACCGATATATCAATGTCATATTTGCTTTAAAATGTCTAATTAAAAACAATACTTTTAAATTTATTTTAAAGTAAACTAAGATAAAAATACAAACCCTTGTTAAAAAAAGAAAGAAATAGGTATCTATGTAATTTTACCATCAAGCCATGCCAAAACAGAAATTTTGAAAGAAACAAACAGAAATGGTAGGTAGGGTACTCATGTTCATATGCATTAATTATAGTCATAGTACAATCTTTCTCCCTTTGATACATCCCTGTTTGCTATCAGCAACACCCTTGCTTCACCATCTACATCAAATCTCACACACTTCAAGTTCTGCTTCTTTTTCCCTTCCCTGTATATAACAAAAAGTCTTGTAATTAGTAACATGTTGATCCATTCTTACATGGGATACATCACAAGCCGAAAAAGACTTACGGTGTGTGATTATTGGACGAATCTGCTTGTCTCGGGTTATTTGGGTGTTATAATATATAACACAATAGACTGCGATTTACAAGTATTTTTGAAGAATTACATCATAGACAACTATTAAAATGGAAATAGGAAAAGTTCCTACTCAGACTCAGGCACGCTTGACTGGATCAAAGTTGGAAATCCCTATTATCGCACCCAAAATGGCAGTTAGCACCACCCCTCCAGCCGCAATACTGAGCAAGAAGTTGTTGAGCCACGGCAACATCCGGAACCACCATGGAAGCGGTTAGAGCCGCTGCTCCTTGAACGAACTCTGCACGACCAACCGTGCAGCTGGGGCCTTGGGTACGGAAGAAGGTCTCACTGGCAATGGGTTGAAGATTGAAGAAGGAGGTTGAGGTGGTAAACTTCTTGTGGGTTGAGGAGTAAGCCAATGGCATAGCCATGGACTCTTTGCCAGAAACAAAGAAACAGATAGTATAAACTGAACAAAGAAAGAAAAAAACAAAAGAAAGGAACATATATGAGAAGGAAGCATAAGTGGAGGCGAGAAGAAGGTTTCCATGGAGAGAACCTTCAAAATTTGAGCACTTATGGAAAATCAGCCTCACATACAACACATATACGAGAGCAAGTGCATCCAAGAGCAATGTACAATAAAATGGCAACAAAGATACAAAAAAGATCATAAACTGCAATATAGAGCTCTTCAAATAATTTCTCATAGCAGCCATCAAGATATAGATCAGGAGATTGGAGATTGGAGATTGGAGATTGGAGAAGCTCTGATCTTCGGTGGTCTTTAATCTCACACCGTTTATATACAACCAAGCCATGGAGAACGAAGCGTATAAAAGCTTCCATTTCAGAAAGAAAGGTATGGTTTAGAGAACTAATGAGAAGAAAGGTATGTTGTATTATGGGTATGGTGTAAAGGTGGAAGAGGGTATGGGCCGTATGGCTGAATTTTAGGTATGGTGTAAAGGTGAACAGGTAGAAGAAGTACTCTGGTGGGTCTGGTGAGAGGTACTGAGGTGTCAATTTTTCTCTATGAGTAAACAAAAAGGGTTTGGAGTTATACATCATGTATTAAACCTTGTAATTAAGAGATTTTTCATTTTTGTGCTTTAAAAGCTTGTACTCACTGCATTAAAACTTGTATTTAAGACATTTGGTTAGAATGCTTATATATGTAGTATAGATATACATTTGGAACGTTAATGCGTATCGTTTGTACGAGTTAAAAATTCGAAGTCGATTTAAATTATTTACATGTCAACCAAATTAAATGCACTTATCGTTCTCCTAAGTTCTGGAAAAAAAATACAATAATATGCATGACTCTTGTCAGAAGATTTTACTTTCATGCCATTATATGACTGGGCGAGGAAATTTCGAAATTTGATATAATGAACCTCATCTTTTGAAATTTCACATGGACCATCTGTCACGTGTTATTTTATTTCAGGAAAACTATTAGGAAAGTGTTACAAGTTGCATACATATTCTGATTTGAGACTCTTTCCCGATGTTTTAGTCGATATTTTAAAAGGATGAAAGCATGTTATTATTTTGTTTTAAACTTGAAACCGGTACAAGTCATTTCACATTTTAACCAAGGTATATATATATATATATATAGATCGTTGCGTCATTTTTGCGAAACAAACTGACACATGTAAATATTGTTGGTGAATTTTATTCCATGACATCTTAAGGTTAAAAGAGAGAATTTTCAGAGCTTGATGTCGTTTAAATCTCTTTTTCAATGTTTCGTATAAACATTTTGTTGCATACTATTTTAATGCATGAAATTACTTTACATACATGGCGTAAATAGATACATGCTAGAACCATAACGGTTCATTCGAAAAGCTTATTGAACATACTTTTGTGTTTCCATTATTAGTTTGAATAATGATCAAGTAGATTTCAAAATGATTTTAATATGTGTGGCAAGTGTGGCCACCTTGCACGACTACCTAATAAGAGGTAGTAAATTTTACATGTACGTACAATTGCTATAAATATTTTGTGTTTAAAAAGTCTTATAAAGTTGTGAATTGCGTATCTGTTAAGTCCTACACTTGAAAAACCTTGAACTCAAATTATACCCTTGGTGAAGCGTGAGGACTTAGAGAGCCTTGAGAGTGGAAGTGTTGGATAGTCCGACTTGTGGTAGTGTCGTAATTTGGGCGCTTTAGTTGTCAGGTTGATGTACTTTTAGATAACTGAAGTATTAGAATCATGGGATTTTCCGACAACTTTGGTAGCGAGTCGTCCGTTTCGACAATCCTTGAGTTGGAGGTTTGAACAATTATTTTATTAGTTGTTTGTTTAGCGGCATGTTGATTATTGGTGGTATACTAGTTTGGTGAATCTTTGGGATTAGAGAAAAATTGTGAAATCAAGTGCAAGAGTGATGCAATTATGAGATTCAAGTTCTCATATTAGGTGTCAACTTAAAAAAAAACAAAAAAAACCGACATTGATAGTTGAAGCAGTGGAAAATCTAGAATGAACTACTTCTGGGCATACTTATATTTTGTGGCACTGTCATTTTACGAACTTAGGTGTCCACTTTTGATTTTGGAGGTCAATGACCATTGGTGTAGTTGTGAGTATTTTTCTTGAGATGTAAAAAAAATATGCAATATAAGTGGCAATTTTAAGGAGATTAGATGTTGATAAATAGGTATTTATGATAAAATATTTTCTTGATTGGTAAAGATTTTACCGATTGGATGATCGATACTTGAATGTATTATGAGAGTAGTGTAATCTATAAGTTTGGGGATAATCGACTCTTTATAGTTTATTGGTACGTTCCGGGATAGAACATTAGATGAATGTCAATGATGGTTTGGTCAAGGAATTTATGGGAATTTATACGGTTTGGAGTGCATATTCGAATTGTGTTGAACCCGACCGGTATACTCATTAAGAATTTCATCGAATGAATAGGAAAAAAAAAAGAAATCAAATGTTTTGTCGAGGAATTAGATTTCGAGGACGAAATCTCTTTTAAGGTTGGGAGGATTGTAACACCCGGATTTTTGGTTTGGAACACTTTGGAGAAAAAAATAACAAAAAGGAAAGAAATGGTTATTTGACATTTTGCGACGTTTTGTCGTTCCGATCATATATCACGCGTCTTAACCTGAATTCAAGTGATTCAAGATCCTCTGAGATTTAACACACATAATTATAATATTCGTGTTTTGAGATTTTGAAAGTTTGTGCCATATCAGATCCAAAAGTGATGTCAAACTTAAGGAAAGACTATATTTGGTGATCTAAGGATAAATAAACAAACGGAGCTACTATTACAAAAAAATAGTCATGCCAGATTGGCAAAGGCGTGACTTTGTGTGCTTCAGGTCGTGAGGTCGTGTCTTGTTAGTAGCATCCTCTTTTAATTTTTTTATATGAAAGCAGCTTCGGCCCAAGCCCATTTTCTTGAAGCCTGATCCGATTATTAATGGATCAGGTGATAAACTTTTCAGCTAAGCCACCTTAAGCCCACTTCCATATGATATTAACTAATTTAGGGCAGCCTCTTCATTTTATTTTTTTTCTAAGGAGGCGTAAGGAGCAGATCAGTTAGCATCTGCTACTGCTATGTTCCTTTCATTTCTATTCACACACACACACACACACACACACACATATATCTATATATATATATATATATATATATATATATATATATATATATATATATATATATATATATACTTATACCACTTAAATGCATTGAAGATCTAAGTGGTGGATTTTATTGGAGATGCAAAGTTAGCTTTTTAAGAAGAGATTAAAGAGGAATTCTTAGAAGTTGAAAGGTATAAACTTTCTAACCTTTGAATTTAAGGTTTGTTTAATTATTGGGGTAAAATTTAGTGTTCTTGAAACATTATGATTTTATTTATTTATCAAAGCTCGTTGTTACAAGTAAGCCTTTTATAGTATATAGTGGGTTTCTGTAGTATTTTGTAGATGAATTAAATTGAGGAATTTAATTATGTTGATAAGTTCATATGGAATTTAAGGGTTTCGAATTTAGAGTTTTTAGATGAGTTTTGATGAATTCATCTATGGGTAGTATGGATTAAATGATTTTAAATGATTCCAAATTTGATATGGTAGATTTTAGGTGCTGTCCAGATCTTGTAAAAATCGTAATAAATCGCTCGTAGATCGGTTTGAGGCGTGTAATATGTCCTTGGAACCGTTGAGATGTCCTTAACGATTTGTATGTTTTGAGCAAGAGCTGATTCGAACCGTAAGTATACCAAAAATCGGGTTATTTAGGACAGCACGGTTTCATGATCGAATTAAGTAAACCGTCTTCAAATATTCGTATAAAATTGGTTTTAAATCCATTAGGGATGGTTCTTATTAAATTGGAAAGTTCAAAAGGTAGTCTAAATATATTTGGTTTAGAGTTCTTTCATTGATTTGTTGATTTCATATGGGTTATCTAGGTAGCAAGAAGATTGACCAAGTTGGATAAAAACTAGGTTTAACATAACCTAGCAAGGTGAGTTCAAGTTGCTTTGTGAAAACTTTGTACATGCCAAAAAAATGTCCATTTTGAAGTATTAAGGTGTTTTACTTGGTGTTTATCAAATGTGCTACTTGTTTGATGAAATTTACATTCTAGATACATTTGATTTTATAAATATTGTAAAATGTCATATTTGGGTTTTTGGGACATAATGAAAAGGAAACCATACTAATATGTTATTTTGATGGTTTATTATATAAATCGAGGTCATTTGACGTAAATGTATTTTTAGTGTATTTGGTTTATAAACTGTGTGAAAAATGTATATTATTGAGTTATAAAACATTTTGAGATTTTAAATGGTATAATTTTATTTGGAAAATGATACATGTCAACTCATGACGTTTTTTTTAGTTAATCATACTTTGAAGCATATAATTGCATAAACGTTGGTTAAATACATTTTATCGTTTATGATGACTTTTATTTTATAGTCAATGGTGTTGTTGAGCTACTGGCTCGACTTTGAATCAGATGAGTCTTGGGGGACATTTGTCCGATTTAAATTTACTTTATGTCGGGTTTTTGGAGTTATATGCGGTTATGACATATCTATTCGAAATGTTACGTGCTTTGAGTGCGTTGTCGTTCATTTGGGGTCATGTGAATTTAGACTGTAATGCAATGGATCCATAGGCATGTAAGTCAGACTTTATTTGATGGTCTACCTCCTTGTGCACGAGGAGTGGACTATTATGACGCATGGTTATATGCGTTTGGCCGTGGGGCCACTAGCGAATATGCAATAAAGGATTGTCACAGGGTGCTGGAAGGCTAGTATCAGCGGGCATGCCTGTGCGGGACTTGAGGTGTAACTCGTCTAGACTGGATATGCAATGGGACCCCCTGTAAGTCCTTGAGGTGTAACTCTACGGGGTATGCAATAAAGGCAATTTATTTTGGTCCGAGGATTGTCATGTCTTTATGGCATGGGAACTAGGACCGGGGCTTGCGTAATCCAGTAACATCCTAAGTGACCTAACTTTGTGTGCCCGTCACTTTCGATGGAATCGGGTCTCCCCCGTCACCGAAAGGTGTTGTTTTTGGGTATATGTTTTTATCCATATTTTCGGTGACGCACTTTATTTATATAAAATGTCTTCATGGTTTATTGGCAAAGTCTATGCCTCATCCTATTTAGATGTTTTAAATATTGGAGTTTTGTCCACATTTATATTCATTGGGATATTTAATGTCAAAATACGTTTTGAGTGAGTTGAGATTGGAATTCATTTTAGAAAACGCTTTATACGTTGTGGGAAATTTTCTCATAGATTTTGTGTGCGTTGGAAAATGAGTCGTTTACATCCTTTCATAAACTCTTTTGGAAATCATGATTTATGTCGCAAACTCTCTTTCTACAAATTATATAAATCATGTTCTAAACTCTTGAACTCACTAGGCGTTAGCCTAACCTTTTTATTTGTCTGCATGTGCAACAGATTCAGGTTGTGAATAGTTCTAGAGGCCCGGTGAATGGTCGAGTGCTAGTAGTATGGCCGAGAGGTGAATCATTTAAGTGAAGTTTTCCGCATTCAACCTTGGGAATAGCAACTTATACTTGGATTAAGTAACACCCGATGTGGTTTTAGTCTTTGTAATAAAATTTGGGGTCATCATTTGTTGAGGTCAATCGTAGACTTTAAATTGAGGTGTTTCCCCTGTTAGTTTATTGGGATAAATTATGTTATTGTGGATGTATTATCGAATTTTTAAATTAGTTGCTCTTTCCAAATTCGAGGGTGTTACAGTTTGGGTCACCCACCTTCTCCGTGAGCTTCAAGTTTTACCTTTCTGGAGACCAACTATTTTATGTGACAACCGGAGTGCACTATTCTTAAGCCAAAATCCCATCTCCCATAAAAGAACCAAGCACATCGATATTGACTATCACTTTGTCCGTGAGCTTGTTTCTTCTGGTCGATTGTGCACCAAGTTTGTTCCAACTACGCTTCAGTTAGCGGATATCTTCACCAAGAGTCTTCCACGTCCTTTATTCGAATCTTTTCGCTCCAAGCTTTGTGTTGAACCACCACCACTTCGCTTGAGGGGGGGGGGGGGGGGTGTTAGCGATACAAATTCCAAATCAGTCAATAAAGGAAACAATTGTATAAATCCCATAAAGTAGGAAACAATTGTATATATCATGTAAAATAGGAAAGCTTGCTGTAATATTTTTCTATATATTGTTCAATATACCATTCACCAATTAAGGTGACAATTTGACAAATCCTCACAGTTACATATGTTTGTTCTTTTAGTTACACGGGGACAAGTAACAAGATAAGTTTGTGTGATAACTCCCATTTTGAGTGTTATTTACATATCGTTTGTATGTGTGTTTTTATTTCATTTAAGTTGTGTTTTCATCTTTATTTGTTTGTGTTCCATTTATTATTTTATTTTCATTTGAGGATTTTTTTATAGTTAAACGCATCATTTTTGGGTTAAAAACGTCACTTTTTGGCAGTGGGCACAGTCTGCCCATCGTAGGCACTCTAGCGACCATTGGATAATGCTATTACCCAAGTATTGTGAGCTAGATAAGGATTAAAAAGGACTAGAAAATCTCTGGACATCTTAATGAAGAAGTATCCAATGTTTAAAAGATGATCTTTGTCCATTGGTTTTTGCTCCTCTTGCCATTAAATAGAGCTTTGGAAGATCATCAAAAATAATCAACAAAGGAAGCAACAATGTAGAAGTCTAGCTCTCTTGCATTTTAATTGTAGTTTAATTTATAGTCTTTAATTTTCTAGTAGTTTGTATTTCGTTTTAATGCAAGTAGTTTGTATTTCGTTTTAATGCAAGTACTTTACAAGTATTTCTCTTCTTTTATCATGTCTTTCAATTTTATTATTAGCTAAAGACCTATTGGGTGTGGGTGTGAGTCGAACTTAAGACTATCAGGCAACACTTGGGTGTTGCCATTATTACTAACTCTTAAATTTGGTCACTTGAGTCGGGAGTTAAACTCAACACGGATAAGCCAATCACCATGAAGTGTTAATATTAGATCTTTGACCCAAAGATCAGCGGATTTGAAATACGGCTTATGTGATGCACAAATACTTTAGAAAGTCTTTGATAATCACGTAGAGATACGGATTTTGTATGATTTACTAAGGTTCAAACGTTGATCGAGACTTATATCACAAAGATATTTGGGTATAAATCTTCATACTAATAGAACTTGATATTTTTGTCAACTTGGTTAAATCGACAAGCTTAAGAACCGTCAATAATGGTGACTTATCGTCACTTTATGGGTACGTTTTATAAATATTCACTTTCGAGAGATCCAGATCTTTAGAGGTTTTTGTGACATGAAGTTTCTAACCATTTTGTTACTACAATCGTTTTAAGTGAAACTTACACCCATACCCATACCCATCTTTAGTTACTTGTTTAGTTTTCGTTGTTAAAATACCAAACTCACTCAAAATACTCTCATTGAAATTGGTGTATTCTCGACATAGGGCTCGAAATCCGAGTTTATTTACCACTTTATTACTTGTAGAGATCATAGTGTCGGTGTATATTTGTAGCGCCATTGTGGGTACTTTGAGGACCTATACGATTTTCCGCTACCATTGCTTTATTTAGGCTTCAATATACAATTTCCTCCCATCCCAGTAACCCCGATTGAAATGGATATTCCCTCTCTATTTCATCTTTTACTATCAATTTCAAAAAAAATTAAATGTCTCTTTCATCACACGATGAAGTTCCCAAGATGACGATTCAAGCGTTTCCTCTCTCTATTGCAATCGATCATATATACGGTTTGTTCCTCTATCCTTAATTTTTCGGTTAAGGTTCCCAAGATGACGATTCAAGTCTCCATTTTTCTATCTATCGTCTTTCTCCTATACTGAAATCCATTAGGGTTTTCTTCTATATCCTTTTGCTCCCTTTTGGTTTGTGTACTTTGTGTTTAAAATCGATTTTGTGTACTTTGTGTTTAAAATCGATTTTGTGTTTAGAATCGATTTTGTGTTTAGTTCCATTTTTTTGTATCGATTTTGTAATTGCTCTTAGATTGTGAAATATTGGTAGTATCAATTTTGCACTTTGTGCTTTGTGTTTGGAATCGATTTTGTGTTTAGTGCTACTTTTCTATATCGTTTGTTTTCTAAAATTGGTTTTCCTATATCGATTTTTGTATTGACCCAACACCTTTTGTGTTTTTTGCCACGAATGTTTCGGTTGGTTTGTTCTTTCAAGGTATCAGTTGGTTTGTTCTATCGATTACTGACCGGTGTGTGTCGAGTCCGGCAAATAATAATATTTATATAATTAATCCTATTACCTCTATTTCACAAAGGATTGTGATAGCGATAAGTAGGGTCGTCTCCTCAGGGACTCGGTGTCAACCGTGAGTTCAAGACGTAATTAAGCAAGAAATGTAGGGGAGGGGGTCTAGCAGTAAACGTAATTAAGCTAAACGTGCAAAAATAATTTGGAAATTTAAACAATAAAATGAAGAGCTCTCTCTAGCAGTAAACAAACACATTTTTCGTTGGACGGTATAGCATCGACTTGTATATAAAATGTATTTTCATGCCAACTCAAAATGGTTCAAACATTGACACACATCAATGTTTCGTTTTCCGTAGAGATTCATCTAGTCCGAGTAGCTCGAAAACTAGTCCCTATTTAATTAGTCGAAACCAGTCACGAACTTGGTAACGAATAATAAATGTAACAAATAATAAATGCGTTAAGATCTAGCTAACACCATTCCTAGCTAATAAATAGACGCCAAATATTAAAGTAGAATATGCAAACATGTAATGTCAAACAATCAACCAAACATATTAATTGAAACATTACTTGCTACAATAACAAAATGAGAAACAATTTAGGATTCCCCGTTTCGTTTAGCAAATCAAAACCCGATTATATAAAATAGGGGATCCTACCTAATCAAACACCCGGCAAAAATTCAACTTTACAATCGAAATTTGCATAGATGAAATAACATTCGAATTGAAATCAAACAAGTCTCAACACCACCTAATTCAAATGTTACTTGCTCACTACTAGAAAGAAAGAAATTAGCTACTCATATCTAACTGTTGAAATCGATCGTACTTACAATAAAGTTGCAGATAAAAAAATTGTGAAGAACCATAGAATTTTCTCCAAAAACCGACTCCCAAAAATCTATAAATTGGGTCTCTTTAGCTCTCAATTGGTCGTTCGATTCTCCCCAATTCGGTTCTCTGCAAATCCTCCCCCATGACAGTTAAATCGACCCTTTTATACTCCCACAGAATCTGCTCCAAACGAACATGGGAAGAGCCACGATTTTTCTGGCCGCTAGTGACTTGGACGCTGATTAAACCCATGAGAAACTCACCCACATTTCAATTTTTAAAGATACCGAACAGAGGCTAGCAGGAGTTTGGTAGCTACTTTGCTATTTGAGAAGTAGCACTGATGAAAACGAACGAGATGGGGGACCTGCTATGGAGACGATCTCTTTTCTATAATTGGGCTGCGATTCCTTCTCTTGCTTTGCACCCACAATTTACACGATAAACCCAAATTAATTACAGGTTGTTGTAGGATAAATGTGTCATCGTCTAAAGGATATGACGATAGAGATAGGGATAGAGATAGATTAGAATTGAAATATCTTGTAGTTATCTACTTGTAACTCATCCCTATATAAAGGGCTTATGATTAATGAGAATTACGATTCATTCTCTCCATTCTATTGTGTTCTATTTAGCTTTCCCTTTAACACGTTATTAGCACGTAAGCTCAGAATTCAATATAATTAAATGGTTGTTTTGTCCGTTGCTTGTTGCCTACCTACATACTTTTGTTACGTTGGTCCCAAATTCAAAATTTGTGCTTGTTTATTATCATGGATCATGACGGCGTGCAACATGGAAAACCGAAAACAAGCAGTCAAGCATCATAACGACCGCTTTATCAATGACAGGTATGTTGTATTGAATTTACTAAGTGTGTATTGTTGATCCAAACCCTCAGTGATTTGATAATGACTCTTTAAACACTTAGTGAAAATTGTAAGTAAACAATATGTATTAGAGTTTCACTATCGCTGATAAGTACTATGTCTCTACAGTACCGCTGATAGGAAACTTATGCTTTTTAGATTAGACACTCAGCGAACACTGTTCACCCATAAAGCTCTGAGTCTGTTCAGTACTTTTGGTGATCGCTGATAGTTTAGTTGTTTACTTATGATCCCTGAAGACAAGTTTCACGTTAAACAGGTTCTACGCTGAAGTCGAAGATCAAGCCCAAGAATCAACAACAAGTCTACTAATGAACTGATGCGGATATCAGCAAAGCCAAGATTTGTCCACTCAACGTGAAGTTACAAGTAGAAGACTTCAGCAATCGCTGAACTTTATCACTCGCTGATAAAGATCTTTTAAGTGAACGCTGATCATGAAGTCTTCCTCTACAATTTACTTTTTTCTTACCTCCCTTGCACGCCTCCGTACGATAATGTCAGAAAGGACACCCCTTTTGCCTAGGATCGTACTACCAACTCTGATTCTACACTATACATCATGCGGCTACTAAGGTTGTCTACAAAGGTCAAACCATGCAACCAATTAGCTGCTGCCACGTGTAAAGTAATACTGAAATGCATTAAATGCATGCAGTATATAAGAAGAACCCTACTTCAGAAATGAAGTGCTCGGCCATCTTCTTCTTTCTCTCTTAGTGCTAGAATATTTCTCTTTAATATTCTAATCTTATTTCTGTCTTAATTCTAGTGCAAGAAACTTAGTGTTTCTCATAACTTGTTTAGATTAGGTTTAATCCTTAATCTTGTTCCGCAACAAGTTGTAAATTGTTTGATAAATATCAATAAACAATTTAGAAAAGTAAAATATGTGTTTGTATTCAACCCCCCCCCCCCCCCCTTCTACAAACTTGTATAACCCCTCCGGGACCAACAAGTGGTATCAGAGCAGATTGTTTAATCTAATAAACAAGATCTTGCTTATACTAATCTTTTCTCTTCCTTGCTATTTCTCTTAATGGCTACTAACACAAACACAAACTATATTGACAATGGTTCTCTTGCAAAACCCCCTAGATTTTCTAGAGATAACTTTAATCTGTGGAAAAATAGGATGACTCTCTTCTTAGAAGGTGTAGACCCTACTATGCCTTACTATCTTGAAAATGGCCCATATATTCCTGTTAGAATCGACCCTGAAGTTCCAGGCACTGAGAATAGAGCAGCCATTCCTGAAAGGTTGGTTCCCAAGGAAATTCATATGTGGACTGATGAAGATAAGAAGAAAGTGGCTATCAACACCAAAGCCAGATCCATCCTCTCCATGGCTCTTCCTGACGAAGTCTACCATTCTGTCATGAATCTGAAAACCTCCAAAGCCATGTGGGACACAATATGTGTTCAGTATGAAGGTACGTCTGAAGTCTAGGACTCACGTAAGATCAACCTGGTAAGACAGTACGAAAGCTTCATTTGTGGTAAGAATGAATCTCTCTCTGAAGTACATCAGCGGTTTAACTGTTTAATAATAGATCTGAAAACCGTTGGTAAAGAATATTCTAACTTTGAAATTCTGACAAAGTTCTTAGAATGTTTACCTGAAAGCTGGGACGGTTATTCAATGTGTCTCAAGCTATCTAAGGATCTAAAATCTATGACTCTCTCTACCTTATATGGCACTATGCTCAATCATGAGCAGTCGGGTCATCTTAAGAAGAATTTTGTAAAAGATTCCAAGAGCACACCTGTTGCTTTACTCTCAGAGTTACCTTCCACTCAGCGATCTACTATCACTGTCACTGAGATGGAAACTAACTCTGAATGCTCATCAGATTCTGACTCTTCATATCTTGATGAATCTATAGCACTCCTAGCTAATAAGTTCAGGAGATTCGCTAAAAAGAGTAACTTCAGAAGGAATAAAACTCTCGCACTCACTGACAAGCCTAGATCATCAACCCCAGTTGATAAGGCTACTGCTACTTGCTATAACTGTGAAAAGATAGGACATTTTGCTAGCGAGTGCAAGTCAAAGAAAGTCTCTAGACCCTCAGCTTTCCCCAAGAAAACCTTTAACCCCAGGGCTAGAGATGATGTAACGCCCCAAAATTTCCAAGAAAATTTAAAATTTTTAATTAAACGCTTTATATAAAAACTCAATAAATAATTCCATCATATTAATTGCAAGGACATAAATATTGTTCAAGAAATCAGAAACCAGCGGAAACGAAGTTTAATAATTAAAATAAATAACAGTCAGCTCATCCCGCGCGCCAGTGTGTACCCGTCACGCCTTAGAGCCACTCGTACCTGAAACCACAGATTATTGGGAAAGGGTAAGCACGAAGCTTAGTGAATTCAAACACATGCGCAGGTAGGAATTATATACACATCATCCCTACCCGCACATAAGCAGCAATATCACAGATACATAAAATGAGTAAACATCCACAGGAAATTATGTATCCCACCACCTCAGTACCATCGAGGCCTCGGTCCCACCGAATTGCAAGATAACCAACACCTCAGTACCATCGAGGCCTCGGTCCCGCCGAATTATAACATAACCAACACCTCAGTACCATCGAGGCCTCGGTCACGTAACCAACACCTCAGTACCATCGAGGCCTCGGTCACGTAACCATCATTCAATTCAATCAAATAATATGCACCACAACAACTAGTTCACACCACAAAGACAGAAATACAAGCAACTATTATGACATGCATATAACCCCTAACTACACAGTGAGAGAACTCACCTCAAATGCGCGCCTAGCTTAATCAACACGAATCAAGCTTCGCAATTACGGTCACCTTCCAGCACCTAAACGTATGTTAAAACGTGTCAATACGAGACCCGGACCCTAAGACACGACACACGCTTAAAACGTCACTAAAACTAATTTCCGATCACCCCAAAACAGGTCTGTTCGGGACCCATTTCGACCCTCTTAAATCCAGAAAAATCCCAATATTATTTCATGACCAGAAAGTCCTCTGAGTTAGGGTTCCAAGGACATATTATACGCCTCCTAACGATTTTTCTATAATTTACTATGAATTAAATACGAACGGTTACCCGAAACTGCCAGTTTCGGTCCAGCTGCAAAAACGGTCCAAAACAGCCTAGCTACGGTTTAAATCAGACTTTCGGCAAAACACGAAAAACCTTCCCGACTCGAATAGGGAACTATGGCCACCAAAATCACCTCAAAACGAGTTACGAGTAAAAAGTTACGGTCCACGCAAAACAGTGGCAGATTCCAGGAAGTTCACATAAAATGACGAACCGCAGAACTTGCGACCACTTTTCCTCCCAACTCGAGGCCGAATCAGTTCTCCGCCAAAACACAGAAAACGTACTCGGTCCCGAGCTCGAAGTGTGGGCGCCAGTTTCGGCTCAATCGGAGTTACGACGGAGAAGCTATTGCCGTCACAAAACAGGGGCTGGACCATAATTTCGCCTAAAAAAAAACGATTTAAGAACGGTTCAAAGTTTAACGGTTCGGGTCAAGCGATCAGTTCTAGATTTCACGACTAGGGTCACGGTTCTACGAGTTGGACGATTTCCAGCACCACCCACTGCCACCTCCGGCAGTGGTGGTGGGCGGCGGCGGCGGCGGCGGCCACCGGCGATTTACGAACTTAACGAGGCGATTAAAAAAAATCCCGACAAATACTAGACCACACATCCACCCCCGCACCGAACCCCCCCTTCACGACTACTGCTGGTGGTTTCCGGCGGCACCCGCCGGCGGCAGCCACTGCTGTGCCGGCGGTGGTCGGGTTGTGGCGAGTAGAAAATAGCGAAAAAAAGGATAAGGAAACGGGTTTTACCTCTACGACGACGACACGGCAGCGGCGCCCACTCCGGCGACTCTATCTTTCTCGATCCCTCCCTCTCTCGCTGGGCTCTCTCTCCGGCGAACCCGCGATGAAGACACCGGTACAGCAGCAGCTCCGGCAACGGCAGCCGCTGTGGTCTTCCTTCTAGTCTCTCTCTACTTGCGATCGCCCTCTCTCTCTACGCTTTACTCACCCCGGCCGCACAACACCAAAGAAAAGGAGAAGGGAGGTCGTAGGGTTCGCTTAAGGGGAAAGGGTGTCATGGCCGCAGGAAATAACGAGAAGGGATAAAGGGCTCGGCTGCATGGGCCGAGTCCATGCCTAAGTTTCACCAAAAAGACATAATGGTCCCTAAGCTTTTAAGGACATCTCCTAACTACCCCAAAAATGCGACCAAGTAACAAAAAGGTCCTTCTCAACACTAAACCAAATAACCAAAACTATAAAAGGTGGACCTTTTAAATAATAACATTTAATAATAAAAAAAAAACGTACCGGGACACGGGCTTTACAACTCTCCCCCGCTTGGATTAGACTTCGTCCCCGAAGTCCACGCCCGCAAACAGCTCCGGGTAATTCTCCCGCATCTCGGCTTCTGGTTCCCACGTCCATTCTGAACCCTTCCGGTGCTGCCACTGGACCTTCACCAATCCAATGACTTTGTTTCGCAGAGTCTTCGTCTTCCTCTCGACTATGGCTATTGGCTTCTCCACATAGTTGAGTCGCTCGTCAATCTGAATATCTTCAAGGGGAACTACTGCAGACTCATCCATCACACACTTCCGCAACTGAGAGACGTGGAACGTGTTGTGGATCAGGCTCAGCTCTTCTGGTAGCTCCAATCGGTAAGCTACTTTCCCCACACGCGCGATGACCCTGTACGGTCCGATATATCGGGGACCCAACTTTCCCCGCTTGCGAAAACGGATTACCCCTTTCCAGGGTGACACTTTCAAAAGAACGTAATCCCCGACTTGGAACTCCAGGTCCGATCGTCTCTTGTCGGCGTAACTCTTTTGTCGGCTCTGAGCGGTGACTAACCGATCCCGCACCATTTGAATCATCTCCGTCGTCTTTAGCACAACATCGGTGCTTCCCAGCACCCTGTGACCAACCTCGCCCCAGCAAATGGGCGTCCGACACTTCCTGCCATACAACACTTCGTACGGCGCTCTACCGATGCTAGCGTGATAGCTGTTATTATAGGAGAACTCAGCTAGTGGAAGATACTGATCCCAACTACCACCAAAGTCAATCACACATGCTCGCAGCATGTCCTCAAGTGTCTGAATAGTACGCTCACTCTGCCCGTCGGTCTGAGGATGAAATGCTGTACTGAAATGCAACCGCGTACCCATCTCATTCTGAAACTTCTCCCAAAACCGGGAGGTGAAACGAGTATCCCGATCCGAGACAATCGAGACTGGCACCCCGTGCCTAGTTATAATCTCTCGGATGAAAACCTCCGCGAGCTTATCCGCCGAGAAGCTCTCTTTAATCGCCAAGAAGTGAGCGCTCTTAGTCAGACGATCCACAATTACCCAGATGGTATCGTTCCCCCGCTGAGTCTTGGGAAGCTTCGTGATGAAATCCATCGTAATCTGCTCCCACTTCCACACCGGAATCTCCAAAGGCTGTAATTTCCCGTGCGGTCGCTGGTGTTCCGCCTTGACCTTCCGACAGGTCAAACATACCTCCACACACTTGGCTACATCCCGCTTCATGCCGGGCCACCAATAGCCTTCCCGTAAGTCTCTGTACATTTTGGTCGCTCCCGGATGAATCGAAAACTTGGATTTATGCGCCTCGTCCAACAGTATCTGTCGGTTTCCCCCGGTGAATGGGACCCAAACTCTACCATAACGGGTCAATAATCCTCGACTATCCCGTATTAATTTCGGAATCTCTCCCGAAACCCTCTCACGTTTTGCATTTTCCGCCAATACGGCCACCTCCTGAGCGACACCTATCGCCTCCAGAAGAGGTGCAACTACTGTCAAACGCTGACACAGACCCTTCAGCGGTCCCCCGACCGGATGTCGGCTAAGCGCGTCCGCGACTACGTTCGCTTTACCCGGGTGGTAAAGTATCTCGCAGTCGTAATCCTTGACCACATCAAGCCATCTTCGCTGCCGCATATTAAGGTTTTGCTGATCCATCAGGTATTTAAGGCTCTTATGATCAGTGTAGATAGTACACTTGACGCCATAAAGATAGTGTCTCCAAATCTTCAGAGCAAACACCACTGCTCCCAACTCCAAGTCATGAGTCGGGTAGTTCGCTTCGTGAGGCTTCAGCTGCCTCGAAGCGTAAGCTATGACCTTGCCGCGTTGCATCAGCACGGCACCCAACCCCTGATATGAAGCATCACAATAAACCACCAAATCCTCCATACCCTCGGGCAAAGTTAACACAGGAGCCTCACATAAACGCCTGCGTAGCTCCTCAAACGCCTTCTGTTGCTCTTCACCCCAACTGAAAGCTGCAGTTTTCTTCGTCAGTCGAGTCATAGGCAAGGCAATCTTGGAGAAATCTTGGATAAATCTCCGATAGTACCCTGCTAACCCGAGAAAACTCCGCACCTCGGTAGGAGTTTTCGGCACCTCCCACCGCATTACCGCTGAGATCTTGGCCGGATCGACCATGATACCGTTCTGATTCACGACATGTCCTAAGAATTGGACCTCTCGTAACCAGAATTCACACTTGGAGAACTTAGCATAAAGCTTCTCCCGTCTCAAAACATCCAAAACTTCCCGCAAATGCACCTCGTGCTCTTCTTTCGTCTTCGAGTATACGAGAATATCGTCGATGAATACGATCACCGAGCGATCCAACATCGGGCTACATACCCTGTTCATGAGGTCCATGAACGCTGCTGGTGCGTTGGTGAGCCCGAAAGGCATCACCACGAACTCGTAATGGCCATACCGCGTACGGAAGGCCGTTTTCTCCGTATCCTCACTTCGTACCCGCATCTGATGATACCCAGATCTCAGGTCAATCTTAGAGAACCACGAGGCTCCCTGCAACTGATCAAACAAGTCGTCAATCCTTGGCAGAGGATAACGATTCTTTACCGTAAGCTTATTCAGCTCCCGGTAATCAATACACATCCGCTGAGATCCATCCTTCTTCTTTACGAACAAAATCGGAGCTCCCCACGGTGAACAACTCGGCTTAATGAACTCTTTCTCGAGGAGTTCCTGCAACTGATCATACAGCTCCTTCATTTCCGGTGGAGCCAGGCGATAGGGTGCCTTGGCCACCGGAGCAGCACCCGGAATCAGATCGATTCGAAATTCCACCTGTCGTTCGGGAGGTATCCCCGGTAACTCGTCGGGAAATACATCGGCAAACTCCCTCACGACTGGCACATCTACGGCAGTCTTCTTCGTCTCATCAAAGCGCGTATCTATCACATACGCCAAATACCCCTGACCACTATGCTGAAGGTGTCTCCGAGCCCTCGCCGCTGAACATATTGCCGTAGACCGTCTGGGCGAGTCTCCCTGAATCAACAGCTCTCCCCCGCTTGGGGTTCGAACCCGCACTTGTTTGTGGCGACAAACAATTTCCGCATCAAACGCGTCCATCCAATCCATGCCCACAATCACACAAAGCTCTCGCATAGCTATCGGAATCAAATCTATGGGAAACCTCACACCCGAGATTTCCAACGTGCATCCCCGATACACATCTGTAACCGTCAAGGTCCTATCATCGGCAACCTCGACTACCAAAGGACATCCTAACCGTCCCACCACTCGGCCCAAGCCCTCGCTAAAGGTGCGAGACACAAATGAATGAGTAGCCCCGCTATCAAACATTACGACCGCAGGTACCGAGTTAACTAGAAACGTACCTAACATACAGATAACAACATATATAAGCAACAACAAGGAAAACAAGGCATGAAAAGGAAGGACGAAAAGAAAGAGGGTGATAAAACATACCTGTCACCACCTTAGGCGTCGCCTGCGCCTCTTCCACCTTCAGCTGGTGGACTCTACCTCGGGCTGCCTCTGCCCCCGGCTGACCCGTACGACCGTCAGTGATGCGCAGTGGGGCATTTGCAGGAGCCCTCTGTGCACCACCCCCATCAGTTGCCCTAGCATTCGGACAATTGGCCCTCACGTGGCCCGTCTGCTTGCAGCTAAAGCAGATCATCAATGGCGACTTGCAATCCCGGCTGTGATGACCGGACTGCCCACACTTGAAACACCCGCCAGTTTTCTTCCCACTAGAAACCCCGTGATTAAACCCACCACTCTTCGAACTTCCGCGCGAATCAGAAAACTTTGACTTCTTCTGCACCGCAGAGATTGGCGTCACAGCCTGTGCTGCCTTCCTCCTTTTGGCTTGGGTCTCTAGCTCCAGCTCCCTTCTCCGGGCTGCATCCATCATTGCTGACAGAGAGGCGTACGGTACCGTGCTCACGAACTCCCTGATCTCGGTACGTAACATATCTTTATACCGAGCCATCTTCATTTCCTCCGAAGCGGCATATTGAGGACAAAACAGCGCCATCTCAGTGAATTTCTTGTTCATCTCTTTAATAGTCTCAGTGGTCTGGGTCAGCTCCAAGAACTCCTTCGCTATCCGCTCCATCTCTACCGGAGGCACGTATTCAGCACGGAAACGAGTAACGAACTCCTCCCACGTAAGGGTAGTACGCTCGGCCAGAGTCAGCGCTGAGGCGCACCAATCCTTCGCCCCATCGCGAAGCAAATTCACAGCAAAACGGACCTTCAGATTATCCGGGCAGCCGCAGGTCAAGAAGGCACACTCCATATCAGAAACCCAACGCATGCTAACTATTGGGTTCGAGTCTCCCTTGAACTCCGGGGGAGAACAGGCAGAGAGATCCCGGTACTGGAACTCTCGATTACGGGGCTGTCCCCCAGCAGGCGGCGGAATCGCTGCAATGCGCTCCTCTAGCAAAACCGTCACCTGATCTTGTATGGCGGTGATAATCTCGGGGATTGCCTCCCCAATCGCATTCGCTACCTCAGCTGCAATCAACTCACGAATCCGTTCCTCCGTGATCCCCGCCTCAGCTCGCGGCTCAGTCGCATTGCTCCTCCTAGTGATGGCCATTCTATAAAGAAGAAACATACAACGAGTTATTAGTACCTAATAACTCACATCAACAACACTCACGCTCAGCTCCTTGGATTCCTCGCGACTTTCCCGACTCGAGCACTGATCCTGTGCTTCCGGTAGTAGGAGCTCTACTACTACCTTCCACACCTATCATCGCTCGTTCCGAGTCCCATCCCGAGGGGTCCAAGTAGCTTCTCGCCGCAACTACACACATATGCCCGCACCGGCATATATACCCACTCTTCCTAGCTCCCTAGGAATTCCATCCCAACCACTACCCTTGCTACTACCGAATCCCCACTAATCATAAAGAGTGGCCTCGCGAATACCCGATTACATGCAGTGCAAAACAAATAGACAGTCGAATACAAGATTCTATCCTAGAACGGTTGGACTCAAACAAGAGCTGCGCAATAGAACTAAATCGAATATTCTAAGGCTATAAGTCTCTTACTGCATACAACCTAGAGGGCATTCACTTAGTAACCTATCATAATTAGCATAAACTCCTAATAGCAAGCAATTCAACATACCGCATAGTGTCAACAACAGGCAATCTAGCATGCATACTCTATGATCTAGAAAGCAAATAACCACTAAGCATTGTACCTTTCCCTTCGGCTCCGGCTGACTGTACACACTGCGTCCTCGATCACCGTTCCTCGAACGGGTTTTTACTTTTTCTTTTATTTCCAAAAAGATTTAATAAGGAATTTGAAAATTTCCCAGCCGCAACTTGAGACCAAACACACCGAGGTGCGTTTGATTCACTCAAGCTGTGCTCTGATACCAAGTTGTAACGCCCCAAAATTTCCAAGAAAATTTAAAATTTTTAATTAAACGCTTTATATAAAAACTCAATAAATAATTCCATCATATTAATTGCAAGGACATAAATATTGTTCAAGAAATCAGAAACCAGCGGAAACGAAGTTTAATAATTAAAATAAATAACAGTCAGCTCATCTCGCGCGCCAGTGTGTACCCGTCACGCCTTAGAGCCACTCGTACCTGAAACCACAGATTATTGGGAAAGGGTAAGCACGAAGCTTAGTGAATTCAAACACATGCGCAGGTAGGAATTATATACACATCATCCCTACCCGCACATAAGCAGCAATATCACAGATACATAAAATGAGTAAACATCCACAGGAAATTATGTATCCCACCACCTCAGTACCATCGAGGCCTCGGTCCCACCGAATTGCAAGATAACCAACACCTCAGTACCATCGAGGCCTCGGTCCCGCCGAATTATAACATAACCAACACCTCAGTACCATCGAGGCCTCGGTCACGTAACCAACACCTCAGTACCATCGAGGCCTCGGTCACGTAACCATCATTCAATTCAATCAAATAATATGCACCACAACAACTAGTTCACACCACAAAGACAGAAATACAAGCAACTATTATGACATGCATATAACCCCTAACTACACAGTGAGAGAACTCACCTCAAATGCGCCTAGCTTAATCAACACGAATCAAGCTTCGCAATTACGGTCACCTTCCAGCACCTAAACGTATGTTAAAACGTGTCAATACGAGACCCGGACCCTAAGACACGACACACGCTTAAAACGTCACTAAAACTAATTTCCGATCACCCCAAAACAGGTCTGTTCGGGACCCATTTCGACCCTCTTAAATCCAGAAAAATCCCAATATTATTTCATGACCAGAAAGTCCTCTGAGTTAGGGTTCCAAGGACATATTATACGCCTCCTAACGATTTTTCTATAATTTACTATGAATTAAATACGAACGGTTACCCGAAACTGCCAGTTTCGGTCCAGCTGCAAAAACGGTCCAAAACAGCCTAGCTACGGTTTAAATCAGACTTTCGGCAAAACACGAAAAACCTTCCCGACTCGAATAGGGAACTATGGCCACCAAAATCACCTCAAAACGAGTTACGAGTAAAAAGTTACGGTCCACGCAAAACAGTGGCAGATTCCAGGAAGTTCACATAAAATGACGAACCGCAGAACTTGCGACCACTTTTCCTCCCAACTCGAGGCCGAATCAGTTCTCCGCCAAAACACAGAAAACGTACTCGGTCCCGAGCTCGAAGCGTGGGCGCCAGTTTCGGCTCAATCGGAGTTACGACGGAGAAGCTATTGCCGTCACAAAACAGGGGCTGGACCATAATTTCGCCTAAAAAAAAAACGATTTAAGAACGGTTCAAAGTTTAACGGTTCGGGTCAAGCGATCAGTTCTAGATTTCACGACTAGGGTCACGGTTCTACGAGTTGGACGATTTCCAGCACCACCCACTGCCACCTCCGGCAGTGGTGGTGGGCGGCGGCGGCGGCGGCGGCCACCGGCGATTTACGAACTTAACGAGGCGATTAAAAAAAATCCCGACAAATACTAGACCACACATCCACCCCCGCACCGAACCCCCCCTTCACGACTACTGCTGGTGGTTTCCGGCGGCACCCGCCGGCGGCAGCCACTGCTGTGCCGGCGGTGGTCGGGTTGTGGCGAGTAGAAAATAGCGAAAGAAAGGATAAGGAAACGGGTTTTACCTCTACGACGACGACACGGCAGCGGCGCCCACTCCGGCGACTCTATCTTTCTCGATCCCTCCCTCTCTCGCTGGGCTCTCTCTCCGGCGAACCCGCGATGAAGACACCGGTACAGCAGCAGCTCCGGCAACGGCAGCCGCTGTGGTCTTCCTTCTAGTCTCTCTCTACTTGCGATCGCCCTCTCTCTCTACGCTTTACTCACCCCGGCCGCACAACACCAAAGAAAAGGAGAAGGGAGGTCGTAGGGTTCGCTTAAGGGGAAAGGGTGTCATGGCCGCAGGAAATAACGAGAAGGGATAAAGGGCTCGGCTGCATGGGCCGAGTCCATGCCTAAGTTTCACCAAAAAGACATAATGGTCCCTAAGCTTTTAAGGACATCTCCTAACTACCCCAAAAATGCGACCAAGTAACAAAAAGGTCCTTCTCAACACTAAACCAAATAACCAAAACTATAAAAGGTGGACCTTTTAAATAATAACATTTAATAATAAAAAAAAAACGTACCGGGACACGGGCTTTACAGATGATAAATACAAAAAGCTGAAAGAAAAGTATTCAAAGCTGAAAAGCTTTAAGAAGAAAGGCAAAGGCCGGATGGCTGACTTTGATTGGGCTGCCTCTGATGAAGAAGAATCATCTGACTCAGAAGATGATGATGAGGCCAATCTCTGTCTCATGGACAAGATCGAAGAAGAGGAAGAACAAACTAAAATTCCCTCTGCTTCATCCTCTACCTCTAAGGTATCACCTTCTTTCTTTACCAATATTTCAAATATTGATGAAGCTGATAGTCTTCGAAAGATCGATCTCCTGACTATGAATTTATATGATGCCATGAATGGAAAAACAGTTGTTGAAAATAAAAACCTTGATCTCGCTGAACAACTTAAAAACTGTCACCTTCAAATAGAAAAGCTTTCTAAAATTGAAGAAGATTTTAAAGATCAAGTTCATATAAATCAGCTAGTCAAAATCGAGCGCGAAGAAGCTATCGCAGCATTAAAAGTTGAAAAAGCTACTGTTGAAGGATGGTGTAAATCCTCAACAACGATCACTGAGATAATAAAGTCTCAGATTCCCCTGAGTGATAAACGTGGTCTTGGTTACAAAGCTGATAATCTAGAACCTACCACTGACCATTCAATGCTTAAGTTTGGAATGTTCGTATCCTCTATCCCTGATACTTCCTCATCTCAGTGTTTCTCTTCGAAAACTCCTATCCCTAAGGAAATCTCTACCTTAGTTTCTAAAGGTAAAGAGAAAATTGTTTATCCAAAACCTCAGATGGGTACCTTTATACCAAAGTTGAATGCTTCTAAAGCTTCAGTAACTTATCCCTCTACTTCTAAGAATAAGATCCCTGGTTTTATTCAGCGATCTACTCCTAGAATCAGAGTGGATATTATTGGTAAGAAATCCGAAGAATTGATTGTTCCTCCCATTTCCAATGCCAAAGGTATACTTGGTGCTGGCCCTGCTCATTTAAAACTAACGGCTCAGCATGCAAATGGTCTTAAAGCTACTTTTAGTTATAGGAAATGTTATCACTGTGGACTTACCAATCATATTGCTAGTAAGTGCCCTACAGCCACCAAAGCTGAAAAGATAGCTAAGGTGGAGATCAATGCCCCCAAGACAAAGAAGACCACTGAGGTTAAGAAATTAACCAAAGTGAAGACTGAAAATAAAGCTGAATCTTCAAATGCTGCGAAGATTGCTGAACCTTCCACTTCCTCTACCACCACTGACAAATCTAAGCCCAAAATGAAATGGGTGCCCAAATCAATCTAATCTTCCTTTGTTTGCCGGTTAAGATGGGTATCTGGTATCTCGATAGCGGATGCTCTAGACACATGACTGGAAAGAAAAGCATGCTCACTGAATATAAGGAAGAGAAGGGTCCCTCAGTGACCTTTGGTGGAAATGGAAAAGGCCATACCCGAGGGTTTGGTGTACTTTCTAATGGTACAACAACCTTCAGAAGAGTCGCATATGTTGAAGGGCTGAAGCATAATCTTCTAAGCATCAGTCAGCTATGTGACAAGGATAACAAAGTGATTTTTACTAAGGAATCCTGCTTTGTCACTGACAAAAAGGAGAAGATAGCTCTAAGCGGTTATCGTATGGAAAATGTTTACGTTATAAACATGGACTCTACAACCACTGAGAACTCATGTTTCTTCTCAAAAGCCTCATATGATGTCAACTGGCTATGGCATAAGAGGCTCTCTCATCTCAACTTCAAGACACTGAATACTCTATCTTCTAAAGAGTTGGTTATTGGTCTACCTCAACACTCATACGCTAAGGAATCCTTATGTTCAGCGTGTGAGAAAGGAAATAAACCGAAGCTAGTTTCAAATCTAAGCAAGTTTTCTTAGTGTCATCTCCTCTACAACTTCTCCATATGGATTTGTTTGGCCCTGTTAACAAACAATCCATCGCTGGAAAGAAATATACGTTGGTCATAGTTGATGAATTCTCTCGCTATACCTGAGTAATTTTTCTCCGTTCTAAGAGTGACACCCCTAAAGAACTCATCACCTTTGTCAGGAAAATGGAAGTCCTGAACAACATGACCGTTCGCTCAATAAGGAGTGATCATGAGACTGAATTCAAAAATAGTTCCCTTGATTCCTTCTTTGAGAGTAAGGGTATTTCTCACAACTTTTCCTCAGTGAGAACACCGCAACAAAATGGAGTCGCTGAAAGAAGAAATCGAACTATCATCGAAGCTGCACGTTCAATGCTCAGTAATTCTCATCTACCTACTCAGTTTTGGGCAGAAGCTGTCAACACTGCTTGTTTTACTCAAAACAGGTCGCTGATAGTCAAAAGATTCAAGAAAATAGCCTATGAACTCTTTCATGGGAGAAAGCCTTCTCTTAGCTTTCTTCACATCTTTGGATGTCAGTGTTTCATACTGAACAACAGAGATGCCCTTGGAAAGTTTGATCCTAAGGCTGATGATGGAATCTTTCTTGGATATTCTTCAATCTCCAAAGCCTTCAGAGTCTTCAATCGTAGAAGACAAACTGTAGAAGAAACAATCCACGTCACTTTTGACGAATCCCGTTCAGCGAACTCTAGACCTTCTGCTGATACTGAAGAACTAAATCAATGGATGTTCTCTGATCTTGGTGATTCAGAAGACATTCCCATTCCTCAATCTCATACTCATCCTGCTGAAGATGATGGTCCCACTATCGTCTCAAGCATGAAGACTAATGAAGCTGAATCCTCATGGGTCTCAGTTGTTCCTCTAAACACTATGCCTGCTTCTCAACCATCTATCTCAGATATACCATCTACTTCTTAGCAATCAGTAAATGAAATGCCATCTGCACCTTTTCCTCTCTCGGATGATATACCAGAAGTTGTTGAAGCCTCATCTTCAGCTCCTCAAGTTCAGGTTGAGTCAGCGAATCATGCTCCGGCTCAGCGATTGACTATTAATCACCCTATTGATCAGATTCTTGGTGATCCAAACGCTGGTGTTCAGACTCGACGAAGTGCAGGTAACATTTGTTTATTTGTTAACTTTATTTATTTGATTGAAACAAAGAAAATAGATGATGCCCTCAGAGATCCAAACTGGGTCAGCGCTATGCAAGAAGAGCTGACAGAATTTGTGTAACAACCCAAATTCTAGTAGGTTTTGTAAGTTTGGTGGTTAAAGTGTAAAGAATGAAAGTTTAGTGAAGGGGCCTTTGGGTAAATTGTGGGAAGTATAAAATGGTCCAAATCCCTAGGGCATCAACCAAAATCAGTATTATTCTCCTATTTTGGGGTGTTTGGCGGCTAGGAAGAGAGAAAGGAAGAGAAGAAGAAGAAATTGGGGAAATCAATTTGTAGAAGAAATCAGTAAGGTAATCCACTCTAAATTCTTATCCCTTGTTAATTTGGTGTTCCTTTCTTCTTTGGTCTGGATTCTTAAGTCTGAATATAGTGATTCAATGAGTTTTTCACCCACATTTCCTTAAAAGTGTGTTTTGAGGGTTTTGTCTTTATAAACCGATTTAAGGGATCAAAAGTGGATTAAATGGATGCTTTATGGTTGGGAAATGAACCCAGTTGTGTGCTTAATCAACCCTTGGGTAGAAATCAGATTTTTAATCACTTTTGGAAATCAGTTTTCATCCAGACCGTAGTTTCCGGACACTAGAAGTTCTCGATGTTCAGTAGTTTCCGGATAGTTTGCAAGTGTCCGGGTAAGGCTTTTATGGGGGTTACCGGATGTGTGTCCTTCTGGATAAGTTGGGTTACCGGGTGTTAGTACCCGGTAAAGGGTGTGTCCGGGAAGTCCTAGTATCCGGACAGTTCGGGTATCCTGGAAGCTGGGGTATCCGGGAAGTTGGGGTATCTGGAAAGTTTAGGTATCTGGAAAGTGTTGTGCACCCGATAAGTTCTGGATCTTCGTTTCTGATTAAGGAATTGTCTGATCTTTTAGGTGCTAAGCTTGGGTAACACGAGATTAGAACAGGAGTGCGTGCTTTGCCATCACAGGTGAGTTTTTTTGATCCTAAAACCCGTTTAAAGTGTGAAACGTTATGCATATTCTTATTGACAAATGCTCGTACTATTGGTTCCCGTTTTGCTTAGACAAGATTAACAGATCTATTAGTTTGAGTTTATGTTTGATGCGGAAGCGTATTTAAAGAACTAACAGATATGTTTGATAGATTTAGAACACACAATATAAAGAAACAGTATTTTAAGAACAAAATGATATCTTGAAGATTACTGTCATTCAATATATAATAAGAACACCAAGAACAGATTAAGAACTGTTTGGTGTGTGTGAGAGAGTGTAATGCTTAACAGGTTTGACGATATAAAGCATAAGCATGAGACTCAGATTCTTCGTTAAGTCCTTAAGATTGTTAAGGAATATCTCAACAAGAGACTTCCTTTTATACTACTCTAGGGGACCATAAAGCATGAGCTGCTGTTAGAACGGATGGCATGAATAGTAGAACAGATGGCATGAACAGTTGTACGTATTGTATTGCATTTAATGCCGCAGACGTCTATGTTGTACTAAGCCCTATTGAGTCCACTCAGAGTTTGACACGTGTTGAAGTTGGACAGGGCATGCTATCATGCAAGTTGATGGACAGGTTCTAGAAACAGTAGCAAGATATTTCTTCAACAGTGGCAAGATATTATAAATATCTTCCAAGTCTTCAGTCTCAACCGCAGAGGCTCTGTAAAGGGTTACAGAGGTTCTGAGGTCTGGTCTTCTGTAGAGCAGTCTTCACCGGGTTTTGAGTCTTTGGTCTTCTTTGTGCGTAAGACAGAGGTTCTGTAGGACACCTCTGTAGCTTCTGTAGCTTCTTGACCTTGATCTTTCGGAAGTGGCAGAGCCTCTGTAAGAGGCTTTCTTCACTTAGCCTATTTTTCACTACTTCTAAATACTTCTACGATTAGGAAGATTGAAGCTAACAATCTCCCCTTAAGTAGTGAAAAATAAAAATTTGACATTGAAGTACTTTAGGCTAAGTTAGATAAGACAGAGGTTAAACAATACCTCGAAAGTTCTTTCATTCAGAAATATGCCAGAGGCATTTTACATTTGAGTATTATGAAAGATAAACTGAAAATGGTTTGCAGAGATTTTGTTTGAGAATCAGATGTTGGCGTCTTTGAAATCGTTGTAGCTTCTGTTGTCTCTTCCGACTTCTCTGATCTCGTTGTAGAAACTGACGCAGAGTTCTCTTAAGCGGATTGTAGCATCAATCTCTCTGATGAAAGCATCTGCAGCATCTCTATCCATTTTCTCGGTATCTCTGTATTTTACAAGGTTTGCTCTGAACATGTTCAGAGTACTGGTTGCATACTTTTGACAGTGCATGGTCACAAAAAGTTTGACTTCGCCTTGTAGGTTTAGAAATACTAACCCGAACCTTGGTTCTGTAATGATTGAGTTGGGCACAGCGTCAGGTGGACAGCGATCCTCTGGTGGTCGAAGGTTAAGATGTTTGAGACCAAGATCCTTTCCTAGCTGAAAGTCTGTCAAACTGTAGATCAGAAGCCTTTCCCTCATTGCTTTTCTCAACACTTGATAGGCTCTGGTGTTTGGCTCTGTGTTGTAGTTGTCCTTCGTCCATTGCAGAAGGTCAGGTAGATCATAGGGATTCAGATTCCTTAGGTCAGCATCAGCGAAGGTGGTTTCTGAATTGTTTACCCTTATGACTCTGTAAAGATTGTATCTGACCCTTGGATAGGTTCTTGTAAAGGAGTACCTACAGAAGATTACCTTTTTGATTTTGTGGATTGAGAAGACGTCTGCTCTGGTTCTTGGCTTTGTTCTGTTTAAGATGTTCTCAAATTCTTCTCTGATCTTTGGATATGTGACGTGATATGTTGGATGATTGGTCTGAAAGGGTTGTTTGTAGAGGTATTTGTATACCACTTCTTCCATTTCTTCGTATGTTGGACCAGGTGGTGGTACTTGTCTTCTGAGACTCTCCATCTGTCGAACAACTTCTGCAGCTCTACCTGTTAGTGGAATGTCTGACAGAGGCTACAATCCATATGCCCAGTCCTCTTCTTCAGGCTTTGGAGTTTGGAAGGCATCAAAGGCGCTCTTCATCAATTTCTCTGTAGGCTTGGGCAATGATTTCTTTTTCTTGGGCTCTTCTGTCAGTTTCGCCTTTCCCTTGTCTTTGGCCTTTGGAGGTTCAGAACTTGTTGCCTCTGTAGGTTTGGGTGTTGGCGCTTCTGTTGGAATGATGGGTGTTGCCTCTGTAGGTTTTGACACTTGTGTTTGAGAGGACTTTTGTGGCGTTGGTTCTGTTGGCTTGATTGGCTCTGTAACCTCTGTTGGAGGTTCTTTGGTGACTTCTTCTGTGAGCTCGGTTTCTGTGGGTTGAGGAATGTTGAATCTTCTTGCCATTTGGAAAGATGATGTAAACCTCTGTCTTTCTTCTGCTCTTTGCGCCATTCGTTCAGTCATTGTGTTGTGCATATTTCTTAGAACAGAAGAAGCAAAGGTCTTTGCTCTTTTTGGTTTGTGGGCAATAGACTTTTTCTTGGGATGGTTTGGGGTTTTTCTGTTGGTTTTGTAGTTGGGGAGGGAAGATCTTCTTCTGAAGAGGATGACAGATGTTGAGCCTCTACTCCAAACATTGTAGGGAATTCCACAGAGGTGGGTGTTTCCTCTGTGGTCTTTTGAGCTTTTGTTCCTCCGGGTTGTTGGTTTGTTGAAGGACTTTCTTCCAAGATGATTACCACAGGGGTGGTTGTTGCCTCTGTGGTCTGTTGAGCAGTTTCTCGTACACGGGTTTCTTCAGCAGTTGATTCCACAGAGATGGGTGTTGTCTCTGTGGTCTGTTGAGTTTGTTGTTGTTGGGTTTGTTTTGGAGGGGCTTGGTTGATGGGTTCTACGGCTATTGGTGTAGCTGAAAGTCCTGTGCTCGTAGCTTTCTCCCTTGTATTCTCCCCCTCAGGATGATCTGATGGACCAGGGTGGTCATCATCAGAGTCATCCTGACCCTTATCAGAAGTACCCTCTATTCTGCAAGAAGCTTTGGGTTTCTTTGGTAGTTCTGCTCCTGCGGCCATCAACTTTGCGCATACATCATCATAGAGGCCGAATAGAGTTGCAAGCTCTGCTTCTGTGTTGAAGCGCATTCTGCCGACACTTGCTCTGAACTATTTAACGTAGTTGGCATTAGCAGTAGTGAAGGAGATGATGACTTCTGTGACCTGGTTTATCACATTTTGCCCGAGCTCTGTTAGCTGTGCTCTGGTCATGTAGTCTTTAGGCTGCATCAGCACAGTGTTGCGCATTTCTTCTTCTTGTACGTGTTTCAGGGCCTTCTGTAGATCTGCAGGTGTAATGCCCTTTGCTTTGTTGGATTGCTTGTTCAGTTGTTCAAGGAAATGTTTGACTGATTCCTTGAACGCAGAAGTTGCGGTTATCCCGAATTCTTTGGCGGCAGAAGTGGCAGTTGTTTCAGCAGAAGATTTCATCTGGGTAATGGCAGATTTCACCTCTGTGGACAGATTGTCCATTTTGTTGTTCAGATTTAGTAAGGCCGTCAATGTTATCTCTGCAAAAGATTTGAAAGAGCTTTGCAACTCTTTCATGGTTTGGTTCACAGAGGTGACAAGGGTTTGGAACTCATCCCTTGATACTTGTGTTCCTGTGGTAACCTCTGGAGGAACACATTCGTCTCCAGAGTGAGTCCCTGCTCCTGGGACACCTTCGTTCACCCTTGTTTGTACGTTGGGGGTGGAAGGATTTCCATCTGATCTTCGAGAAGAAATTTGAGTTTCAATCTCTACAGAAGTTTTGCGAAGAACAGTGTCCAAATCCACTCCAGAGGTGGGTATCGGAATGTTCTTCTGTTGACTTGGAGACTTGTCTAGAGTCTCTTCGTCTTTGTGCTCACTACTTCTCTCTGAAAGAAGTTTTGGCCCTATATTGTGCGTGGCAGAGGAAACGAATTCCTCTTTAAGGTGTTCTAGTGTGATCTGGGGCGGTGGATCACGAACTATAGGTGAGTCTCTCTGAGGAGACTCCCTAGGAATGGATTCCCCGGTTTCTGTGGGCGCAGAGGTTGAAAGAATAACCTCTGGCTGGATGGGTTGGGTTTGGATCGAGTTGTGCTGCTCTTGTTCAATAACACCTTCTGCAGCTAGACCTGCGGTGTTAGAAGTGTGGGTTGCACTGGGAGGGGTTTATGGATGTGTGCCTTCTACTTCTACGGCATCTTTTTCTATCCCTTTTTCTTTTTCTCCCATTCTATCTAAAGCCTCTGTAACCTCATCTCTATTCCACTCAGCTTCTGCTTGTAGCCTAATCCTTTCCCTAGTGGCATTATCTGACATATCGATTTCTTCCATACCTTCTTCTGAAGTTGGGCTTGGACTCCTTCTGTGGACGTTCAATCCCTATTGGATGAAGGGGTTCTGTAGAATGTTTGGAGTTTCTGCCGGTTGATCTCTAGGGGTTTGGTCATCATTTTGCAGATTTGTGTCAACGCCAGAGATAGAGAAGTCTTGTTCTTCTGTGGTGTAGTGGTCAAGTGGTGGTGCATTCCACCCAGCTGTATTTAGGGTGTTAGCAATGTCAGGGTTTTGAAGGAAATCGTTTAAGCTACCTTGATGAGCGAATCGATCTGGGGATTGATAAGGTGATTGATATCCCTCTTCTGCAACTTCTTTTTCTGCAGTCTCTTCCTCTGCAGTTTCTTCGACCTCTTCTTCAACAACTTCTGCAGCTGCCTCTTCTGCGATGGTAACCATTTGATCAAGTGGTTTCCCATGCTTCTTTTTGGTCTTCCTCCTCTTGGGTTTTGGTGCCCCTCCTTCTGTGGGTTTTAATTTCCTTTTCTTCTTTTGTTTTGGAGAAGAGGGAGGAGCAGAGGAGCCAACTTCTGTGGCATGAGGAGGTGAAGGTTGAGCTTCTGTAATGCTTGTAGAGGTGCCTTCTGCAGTTTTCCTCTTCTTTGTTTTTGGGGTAGAGGCAGAGGCTTTAGAAGAAGACTTCTTTCCCATGAGCTCGGCTCGTTTGGCTATAAAACTAAGTTGGATTGCCATGTGTTTTGCCAGTTTCTGCTCCTTCGCTTCTGTAGAGAGGGGTTCTGCAACTATTGTTCCTAGGGGGACACCTAAACGCGGGGGTGTCACAGGGCTCGGTTTTGGAGTCCTATGATCGCGTATATACTCTAACTTAAGGGTTTTGTTCTTGGCATAGCTCAGAAGCTTCTTTGACAGAGGCCTGCAGTGGGTGTAGCCATCTACATGATCGGTGGGGATGTTTTTGTTCATTGGGAACTGTTTGGGAGTTGGCCCTTCCATTGGCCAGTTCTGCATCATCAGCAGAGGTTCGAACAGGACTCCCAATATCCTTTGGAATTGCAGAGGCGGTAGATACTTAGGATCGTTCTCTCTTGCCTTTTTGGTGTTGTTCTTTCTGTCAATTGTATTGATGATCTCCTGCAACATGATGGTCGCGTAATCGAGTGGGAGATCGTAGTAGACCCCGTACATGATGGTTAAGATCTGGTGCGAGCTCTGGTCAATGCTGCCTATCTTTCCTGTAAGGCGTCTGTTGAGGATCGAAAACAAGGTGTTCCACAGAGGTGGTAGTTTGCCTCTACGGAAGTCATTTCTCTTCCTTAGTTGGGTGTTGTACCCAAGCATTTCTACAAAACGACAGAGCTCGTCGTCTGTTGGTTGTTCTGCATATGTTTTCAGTCCAAGAAGACCCCTTGTTGGTAGATTGAACTCAAGAGAAAACATTGTTCTATTGAACTTGAGTTCCAAATGGTCAGATTTGTCTGGCTTTGAGATGTACCCTTTGATAAGAGAATCATCTTTATCATATCGGCAACTTTGCCAAAATTTGTTAAAATACCTAACAGGTATTTTCTTTGGGGTTCTTGAGAGTAAAGGAAATAGAATATGGTTTTCCATGATGTGTAGAAGAAGGGCATGGGCTTCGCCGAAAGCAGTGAGTGAGGGGACCAAATAGCAGTTATTGGATTTGATGGGTAGTATTTTTTCAAAGTGCTCCTTTGCGATAAAGTTTTGGAGATGGGTGGTCGGAGCAAAGTCTGTTGAGTCGCCGGAATCTTCTTGTTCGGCATTTTTGGCGAGGTGGGGGTTTTCTGAATGTTCAGAATGAGCAGGGGAGTGTTCCGGTGAGTTCGCCGGAGAGTGTGCAGGGGAGATATCTTGAGAAGATGAAGCCATTGGTAATGATAATAAGATACTTGCAGGTTTTTGCAGGGTTTCGCCGGAGAAAAATGAGGGTTCGTAAAGATTTTATGAGAGGGTAAGCTTGGGTTTTATAGGTGGGTAAAACGGTAGAATTCGAAAGGGTAAAAATATTTGGCAATGGATAAATATTTGGAATCCGTACTTGAGTTAGAATGGCGGGTTCAACTTTCCATAAAAAAACGTGCCATGTACGCCCAATGAAAATGAGACACGTAGGCCATGTCAGAGGATGACAGGAGGTCGTGCGCGGCCCATTAATGCTAGGCGCGTGGGGTTGTTCTTAGCCACATGATTTTCACTCTCAGTAAAAGTAACTGTTATTGTTTACAGAAATGCCCAAATACCAAATTCACAGAAGCTCTGTGGTTTACAGAAGATCTATGATTTTGAAAATCTTGGATTTTCACCCTTTTCTCATATATCTCATTGTTATCATGACTCTGTAGGTTCTATTTTGACCAAAACATTTGTAAAAGCATTGAAGAGGATTAATAGGATTTTAGTGAAGAAATTTCGTTCACAGAGGTTTTGAGGCTCTGTAGGAACTTGCAGAAGCTCTGTCAGGGCCAGCAGAAGCTCTATGAGTGAAAATTTCTCATAACTAAAAATCTATTAACAATTTTGATCATCCAAGTTTTGATTTTCATTAAGAATTGTTTTTCGACATATTTGAAAGTTGGTGTCCGAGAAAACTGTTTTGGAAAAAGTTTTGTGCGAGAAGGTCATGGTGTGTGTATTTGTGCGTATTCGGTTTCCGAGTTAAATTTGCGATTACAGAGCAGTGTTCTGGCAGAACTTCTGTTGAGCTCAGCAAAAGCTCTATGACCTCAAATTTCTCATAACTCAAAAATTATTAAAAGTTTTAATAATTTTATTTTTGAAATGTTATTCCCAGTATTTTTAGGACGTGTTTGACAAATTTTGTCCCAGAAAATTGTTTTCAAAAACCTTTTGTACGAGACATACCTTTTGGTTCTTCTTTTCTCGGCAGTGATGTCTGACTTCTGACGATATAGATTCATCGACACTCTTCTTTGGCTCCCCTTGAAAGATTAACCTCTGTAGATCATTTCAAGGTTTCTTTTGCTCCCCCTTGATCTAACCATTTCTGTCGATCAAGTTACTTTCTTTTGCTCCCCCTTGATCTAACCATCTCTGTAGATCAAGTAATTTCCTTCTGCTCCCCCTTGACCTATGCTTGGATCAAAATAGGATAAGTTTTGCATAGTACATAGGTCATGTTTACCAGAGGTTCTGTAGGGGTCGTCAGAGGTTCTGAGCAGACCCACAGAAGCTCTGTGATTTCAAGAACTATTTAAGATTGAGAATTTACATACAGAAAGAAATCAATCAAAGCAATAAATAAAGAAATATATTTATACACATATTTACAGAAGATAAGCTATACTTACAGAGGATTTTCACCTCATATTGATCATTCCTAACTTACCCACCAAGAAATTGAATCTTTTCTCGTCTAAAGCTTTGGTGAATAAGTCCGCGAGTTGGTATTCTGTGGGCACGAAATGCATCTCGATTGTACCGTATTCAACATGATGTTTCAAGAAGTGGTACCTTATATCGATATGCTTGGTTTTTGAATGTTGCACAGGATTGGCAGAGATGGCAATGGCACTTTTGTAATCACAGAAGATGGGTATCTTGAGTAGGATGTGGCCGTAGTCTTTTAGCTGAGTCTTCATCCACAGAACCTGAGAACAACAGCTAGTAGCAGCAACGTATTCAGCTTCTGCCGTAGATGTTGACACACAATTCTGCTTCTTGGAGGTCCAACTGACTAGCTTACCACCTAGGAATTGACAACTCCCAGAGGTACTCTTTCTGTCGAGCATGCATCCTCCATGGTCTGAATCTGTATAAGCTTTAAGACAAAAGGCAGAGTTCTGTGGATACCAGAGACCAAGATTTTTGGTCCCCTTCAGGTATCTAAAGATCCTCTTAACAGCATCATAATGTGATTTCTTAGGATTAGCTTGATAACGTGCACAAAGACATGTGGCATGCATAATGTCAGGTCTGCTAGCAGTTAAGTATAACAGAGATCCAATCATGCCTCTATAGAGAGTGCATTCTACAGAGATGCCATCTGGATCTAAGAATAACTTATTTCCAGTGGCCATTGGAGTTTTCATGGCAGAGGTATCAGAGAGGCTATACTTGGAAAGAATGTCAGAGACATATTTGGCCTGATTTATAAAAATTCCCTCTGGTGATTGTTTGACTTGGAGTCCGAGGAAGAATGTTAATTCTCCCATCATACTCATTTCAAACTCACTTTGCATGAGTTTTTCAAAACTTTTGCACTCTTCTGTATTAGTAGACCCAAAAATTATGTCGTCCACATAGATTTGTACAAGCATTATTTCACTGTTTTTACGTTTATAGAATAAGGTAGTATATGTTGTACCTCTGTCGTAGCCATTGACTAGAAGAAAGGTAGAAAGTCGTTCGTACCATGCTCTTGGAGCCTGTTTCAGTCCGTACAGAGCCTTTTCAAGGTAGTACACATGCCTTGGGAACTTTGAGCTTTCAAACCATGGTGGCTGATTTACGTAAACCTCTTCTTGGATTTCACCGTTGAGAAAAGTTGATTTCACGTCCATCTGATAGACTTTGAAACCTCTGTGGGTTGCGAAGGCTAAGAATATTCTTATTGCTTCGAGCCGTGCGACAGGGGCAAAAGTCTCATCGTAGTCTATGCCTTCTTCTTGTCTATATCCCTTGGCCACTAATCGTGCTTTGTTTCTGATGACCACTCCATCTTCATCCTTCTTATTTCTGTAGACCCACTTAGTCCCAATGGCCTGTTTCCCCCGTGGCAGAGGTACTAGAGTCCAGACTTTGTTGCGCTCAAACTGCAGAAGCTCATCTTGCATGGCGTCTACCTAGTTTGGGTCGTCAAGGGCTTCAAAAATCTTCTTTGGCTCTATCACACTAATAAAGTTCGTAAAGAAACAAAAATTAGCAGTGGCAGACCTTGTTTTTACCGTGTCAGAGGGTTCACCAATTATTTGGCTTGGAGGATGGCTTTTTGTCCACTGAGTTGTGCGTGGATGATGGTCACCAATGTCATCGAATTGTTCTTCAGAGGCTTCTTGTTGTTCTTCTTCTTCTTCTTCTTCTTCTTCTGGTGTAGCCTCTATCGTAGTGCGTGCCTTGTAGTTGATCCTACAGTTTGTGGAATGATTGGTATGAGTGGTGGTGGAGTTTGTTCCTCTGAAGGCGTATAGACTTGGTCCTCTATATCCTCTGTTATTGGTTCCTCTGTGGATTGTGGAGTTTGTTCTTCAGCAGCTTCTGTGGTCGTTTTCCTTTGTGTTTCATCTTCTGTAGACTCTTCCTCGGCATTTGCATCTGTAGCCTTTACAGAAGAAGATGAAGCATTATTTGGACCAGTTAGAGTCATACCTGTAGGATTTTGACCGACAGAAGATTGTTCTGCAGAAGCTCTTATTGTTCCAACAGAGGGATCAATGTCGTCGTGGGACATCTCTAGAAATAGAAGATTTAAGTCTTCTTTTGTTTGTGAGATGCCAGAGGATTCCCTTTTAAGTCCGAGTTCTGAACTGATTTGCTCAGAAGTCTTTTGGAATGAATCATCAAAAGAAACATTGATGCTTTCTACGATCTTGCGAGACTTTGTAAGGTATACTCTGTAGGCTTTGGAAGTGGCAGAGTATCCAATGAATTTTCCTTCGTCAGCTTTTACCTCAAACTTTCCTCTGGAATCTCTGTCGTTTAAAACAAAGCATTTACATCCAAACACATGGAAAAACTTGATGTTTGGCCGCCTTTTGTTGATCAGTTCGTAAGGAGTCTTGATGTGTCTTTTCACAATGGTTGAATGATTCTGTGTATAACAAGCGGTAGAAATCGCTTCTGCCCAAAAGTTCATCGGTAATCCGCATGCTGATAGCATAGTTCTTGCGGCCTCCACGAGCGTTCGATTCTTTCTTTCGACTACGCCGTTCTGCTGTGGAGTGCGTGCGGCAGAGAAGTTCTGTGATATTCCTTCTGTAGAAAGATAGGCTTCAATGACAGAGTTTTTAAATTCTGTGCCATTGTCACTTCTTAACTTCTGTATTCTGCATTCATAAAGAACTTGGATTCTTTTCATTAGATTAATCAAGATGATTGGAACATCTGATTTCTTTCGGACAAATTCAACCCATGTGAATCGCGAATACTCATCAATTAAGACAAGTATGTATTTCTTGCCACCTAGGCTCTGTATGGCAATGGGACCGCAGAGGTCGACATGAAGCATGTACAGAGGCCTAGTGCAAGACACATCTGTTTTGCCTCTGTGGGAAGCTCTTCTGAGTTTTCCCATTTCACAGGCAGAACACAAATGATCCTTATTAAATTTAACATTAGGCAAACCTTTAACTAGATCAAGTTTGACCAGTTTATCCAAGGTGTGAAAGTTCAAGTGACAGAACCTGTTATGCCATAACCAGGCTTCCTCACTTTTGCAGGCTACAAGGCAAACTTTGTCCTTGTTCTTGGAACTGAAATTCATCAGATATAAATCACCTCTTCTTTCGGCTCGCAGAAGTTCCATTCCTGTGTCTTCACTTTTCAGAGAGCAGAAAGTTCTTTTGAATAACACATCGAATCCTGTATCACAAAGTTGGCTTACACTGAGTAGGTTGTGTTTAAGGCCATCCACATATGCAACTTTGTATACATAAACGTTTTCCTTCTTTATGACTCCATAGCCTTTGATGTGTCCCTTTTTGTCGTCTCCAAAAGTTACAGATCCACCATCGAGTGTTTCTTTGTACGTGGATAGTAAACTTTTGTCGCCAGTCATGTGCCTTGAGCATCCGGAGTCTAGATACCAGATTGGCACATACCGCTTCTGCAAGACAATCACAGAGACTTAGGTACCCATATCCATATGGGTCCAATATTGTTAGAATTTTTCAAGTTTGCCTTAGCATTCTTGAAATACATTTTATCTTTTGTAGAAGAATCAAATTGTTTCTTTGTAGGTTTTGACTTTTGAATTTGAGTAGAGAGTAAACAATCTTGACTGGAGAAGTGATTATTTAGTTTCAACATAAGATCAAAGCAATGACAATATTGAATATGAGACGTGATTTGCTTGAACTTTTCATTGAATTCATTGAACTGAGCCACAGAGGCATTACATTCTTTGTTAACACTAGATTTCTATTACAAGAAGATCTATGAATACTAGAATGATGTTTGCAAAAGCTTTGTTTAGTTCCTGCCTTCTGTGAGTCTCTTCTGTGGTGAACATCTTTCTTCACTGTCACAGAGGAAAAAGATTTGTTAACTTTAAGCCATTTTCCCTTTTGTTGCCAAGTGGGATTTTCGTTAATTTGCCTTAAAGGTTTTGAAAATTTTGAACTTTTAGGATCTACAGAGGTCTTCTTATTAAGATTTAACATATCAAGCTCAGCAGAGGTTTTGACTTGTAAATACCAGTTTAGAAAATCTGGGCAGATAGGTATCTCTGTGATTTTCTCTTTTGGAGAAATAGTTCTGTTAAGAACTTCAGAGGAGAATTTAACATCCTCTGTGTCATAGTGAACTATCCCTGATGTAACATCTGTCTCTGAGTCGTCAGAAGTTGAATCATCCTCATATACAGAGGTTGAGTCATCTCTTTCGATAGAGGCTGGATTTTCCGAGCATGTATCGTACGAGCTTTCTTCCTCTGTAGAATAACTTTCATAGACGGCAGAGGTTTCTGATAAGATCTCTTCAGCGAGAATTTTATCTACAGAAGATGTACAGAAGTTTTCTAAAACGTTTGTTTTCCATACTTCCAAAATTTCCTTTTCAATTGTTTATTTAAGTTTTTCTTCTGAAAAGGTGGGTTTAAACTCAGGAGCTTCTGCCGATAATTTCTTTTCGACATTTATCATACAGACAAAAGGAACCTGCGTTTGAGTCTCTGGTTTACCAAACTTAAAGATACCAATCTGATCTTGTGTTTTCAGATATTTCTTTGGTTTGATTCCTCTATTGATAGAGGTTGAAGATGATGAATCTGTGTTTTCAAACCACACATTGATCATCTTCGTATGTTTTCTCAAGTGAGGTTCCACAGAGATTTTAGCCCTTTTACTTACAGAGAGTAAGTTTGGAAAATCTGGTTTGTTCGTTTTTCCTAACACAAACAGAGAAGACAGAGGTTTAATTCTTTTGCCTTCAACACCTAGGGTAATATCATCGTACCCTATACCCCGTCTTCCTATTTGTGAGTTTACTTTCTCATACACCTTCTGTGCATCTTTATAGTTTTTAAGTAAAACATCTCTTCTGAGTAGATCTTGCCAAAGTATCTCTCTCTCTCTCTTTGAAAGTATTCTTTGAGAGCTCTTATGTCTGTTGTTTCACTTCTAGAAACTGAAAGTTCTTTTGTTTTGACTTTTAGAGCAGAGGTTAATTTAGAAATTTTCCTTTTTAAAGGATCTAGATTTATGTTCCAATTCTTTTCTACTCTTTCCTTTTCTTCAAAAATTTTGGCTTTTTCTTGAGTGAGAAGCCTTACTTCTCTCTCATTAAAGGTGAGCCTTTTCTGAATGCTTTCATTTATCTCTTTTAGTTCAATCAGTTCAATGTTAAGTTTAAGTAAATTATCATCTACAGAATTAGTACAAGAGGTAGAGTTTGAAGTGGATACCTCAGTGTCAGTGTCGGAGTCGACTTCTGCCATGCCACAGAATAGGGCATTGGTGGTGTATTCATCGTCAGAGGTAGAGTCTGACTCGAAGTCCTCCTTGTTCGCCTCAGAATGCCCTTTGTTTGCCATTAGGGATTTTTGCGCATAATATTCAGCCTTCTTTTTGTAAAAAACTGAGTCCTTCTGTGGGCGATTTGGTCTACTTCTGCATTCATTTGCAAAATGGCCTGGCTTCCCGCAGTTGAAACAACCTTGGGAAGTGTTTCCAGCACGATCGTCGGACTTCTGTCGGTCTCCACCTTTCTCCGTTCGGCATTCGTTTGCGTAATGACCAGGCTTGCCACACTTGTAGCATTCTTGTTGTGTGTGGCTCACCTTGTCATCTGACCACTGTCGGTCATTACCTCTGTAGTTTCTGTCGCTTGACCTCTGTCGGTCATTTCTATCATCTGACCTCTGTTGGTCACTCGATTCTTCTCTTCTTCCATCATCTCTTCTATCACCTCGGTTGTCTCTGCCATATTGATCAATTCCTGAACCCCTATGGTTTCCTCTGAACTCTCTTGTCAACAGAGCTAAGGATTTAGCTAATGACGCAAGAGTTATCTCTTCTTCTACCAGCTCGTCTTCTTCGCTATCAACTATCACTATCTTCTTCTTCTCCTTCTTCTTCTCCTCTGTTGCTCTCTCATTTCTCGGTCTCTCGGTAGCCTCTGTAGATTTACTAACCAATGCGTATGGTGCAATGGTTAGTGTTTTAGCCTGTGCTATTTGAGGCTCCTGTGCGGCTAGTGTTCCATAGAGATCAGAGAGTGTCCAGGAGTCTAGATCTTGGTTTGTTTGTAAAGACATAGACAACTGGAGCCACTCATCATTCAGGCTCTTTAGAAACATGACGTTATTTTCTTCCGAGGTTCTGTGAATGCCAGACTTTCTACATTTGTTTATGAGATAGTTGAACCTGTCGTACGTCGTTTGCAGAGATTCTGTTGCAGAGGCACTGAAGGCATGATATTCGTTTATGTATTGTGCCCTTCGGTTCTTCTGCGTTTTAGCACCCCCTTCCAACTGTCTTTCTAATTCTTTCCAAAGATCGTGCGCTGTTTTGCATGCATCTATGGATTGAAAGAGTTCGTTGGGGATAGCCATGATCTATATTCTTTTTGTTTTCTGTGCAACTTCATCTTCTGCCCTATCTTCACCTAACCATTCTCCTTTTGGCTTAGGTCTTTGATGTTCAGGGATTTCAAGAGATTCAGCAGTAGCTGGTACTCGTGGTACTATTATCATGGGAACTTGAGGAGGGTTGTAAAGATATTGTACGATACTTTTTTAAGTACCCTCAAAGAAATGGATCATTCTTATCTTCCATTGAGGATACTCATCTCGAAGGAGAGTAGGAGGCTTGGTTAGCGAACCAGCAGTGAAAAGGTTATTTGTATTTGTCATTGTAAGAGTTTCGAAGGTTCTGAAAAGATAATATGACGAAAGAGTATGAGTCTGATGATCTGGAAGGTTTTCTGGGTTTTAACAGTTCCCAGAGTGCACTTTAATGGAGTTTTAACCTGGAAAAAATAGTTTCTTTTAAGAATACCACTTTCGAATAAATCGAAAAATGATAGGAAAACATAAACTTTTCAACGAAATGAAGAACAGGTTAAAACAGAATGATGTCTATCACAAATCTTGTAACAAAGAGGATCACTTGATATTAAAAATCAAGGAAGGCTCTGATACCAATTGTTGGTTCCCGTTTTGCTTAGACAGATCTATTAGTTCGAGTTTATGTTTGATGCGGAAGCGTATTTAAAGAACTAACAGATATGTTTGATAGATTTAGAACACACAATATAAAGAAACAGTATTTTAAGAACAAAATGATATCTTGAAGATTACTGTCATTCAATATATAATAAGAACATCAAGAATAGATTAAGAACTGTTTGGTGTGTGTGAGAGAGTGTAATGCTTAACAGGTTTGACGATATAAAGCATAAGCATGAGACTCAGATTCTTCATTAAGTCCTTAAAATTGTTAAGGAAGATCTCAAGAAGAGACTTCCTTTTATACTACTCTAGGGGACCATAAAGCATGAGCTGCTGTTAGAACGGATGGCATGAATAGTAGAACGGATGGCATGAACAGTTGTACGTACTGTATTGCATTTAATGCCGCAGACGTCTATGTTGTACTAAGCCCTATTGATTCCACTCAGAGTTTGACACGTGTTGAAGTTGGACAGGGCATGCTATCATGCAAGTTGATGGACAGGTTCTAGGAACAGTAGCAAGATATTTCTTCAACAGTGGCAAGATATTATAAATATCTTCCAAGTCTTCAGTCTGAACCGCAGAGGCTCTGTAAAGGGTTACAGAGGTTCTGATGTCTGGTCTTCTGTAGAGCAGTCTTCACCGGGTTCCGAGTCTTTGGTCTTCTTTGTGCGTAAGACAGAGGTTCTGTAGGACACCTCTGAAGCTTCTGTAGCTTCTTGACCTTGATCTTTCGGAAGTGGCAGAGCCTCTGTAAGAGGCTTTCTTCACTTAGCCTATTTCTCACTACTTCTAAATACTTCTACGATTAGGAAGATTGAAGCTAACACGTACATTTTCGTTAAACTATGCATGAATGGTGTGATTTATCTGTGTGGATATAAATTGCTTATGTGTGGACATGCTATGGAAATTATGGGAGATGGGGGTGTGTCCCATAAAAATTTAATATATGAATTCGTTTCATATGTGGGCGGTGTGTGCCCTGTACGTTGTCACGGTGTGTGTGACTATAGCACGTGTGCTCTCTTACGCTGTCACGGTGTGTGTGACCATAGCGTGTGCCATTAGCATGTCATATTGTGTGGATTATATATGTGTGCATCATGATGAGTTTTGAAATAACAAATCTTACTGAAAAGCTTTTATAAAATTTTATTATTGTGGTGTGGCTTTTGAGGGAACTCACTAGGCCTCATGGTCTAACCCTCGCATTCAAAACTAAAAACCTTTTCAGGTAAACAGGTGATAGGAGGCTCGGACAAAGGGAAAGGGAAGATGTGAGCTGGAGCTTGCATCTTAGAGATTAGAGACCCTATATTTTAAATATTATAGACTTATTCTCAGTTGTATTTAGGGTTGTACTTCCGCAAACCCATATTAAATTTTTGTTGAATTGTGATGAAGGCCAGGTTTTGGCAGTTTTGATTTATCTATTAAATCGTGTTCGGTTTTATTCGTTTTTGGGTCGTTACAAATGGTATCAGAGCCTTAGTTTAAGAGATTTAGGTGACCAGACGGGCCTAAACTTAAACTGTGGAGTTAGAGAATACAACTGAGAACTAGGAGGACCTTAGCAACACTGGGTAGAATGATTAATATGGTGGCGAGGACTGTCATGTAAGGTAAGTTGGCGATTACACCTGTCCAATGTAGTTACGAGTTACAGGTACATGTAAGTGCTTAATTGCCTTATGATCTTGGAATTGTAGGCTTAATGTTGTTGGTGTTTCTTTGTCAGTCAGTAATCATGTTGAGGAGATCCATGAGGGGCGTATCGGAACCTATTGATAAGGAAATCGAAATGGAAGCACCACTTGTGTCGGCAGCCGCACGTGGTAGGGGTAGAGGTCGAGGAAGAGGCCGAGGAAGGGGATGAGGAAGAGTACCCCGACGAGCGGCTACCCAGGTGAATGAGAACGTGGAAAGAGCTGTAGTGAGGGCACGTGTTACTCGTGGGACAAGGAGCACGGGAATTCCGCAAGAACCAGAGGTGTCTCATCAGGAGAGCTCTGCATCTAGGCGGGGAGCGAGTCGAGGTGGAGGTCGTGGGCGAGGCCGCGCTCAAGCCTTTGTGACCCAAGAAAATTTCGCCACTGACTTAGGGGAAATCCAGGATACATTGAAAGCACTGTTGGCTAAGCAGGATGAGGCAGCTTCGGGGAGTAAGGAGGCCAGTGGTAGTAAGGGAGTGGTAGTAAGGGAGGGGAGACTAGCTCTCATGGTTCAGCTTCGGGGAGCCCTACTCAGTCAAACCCGTTGGCAGTAAATGACCGAGTGCTAAGTGGAAGGTGTAGTTACAAGGAATTTGCTTCTTGTAAGCCACCTGCTTTCAAGGGAGAATGCGATCCCGTGTTGGCGATAAAGTGGATCAGGGAAATGGAACTAGTGTTCGACACCTGTAAGTGTGCTGATAGTGACAGGGTAATGTTCGCTCTGTCCATGCTGAAGTCAGGAGTTGTGTTTTGGTGGGATGCGGAGACCGCGGGGAAGGGTCAAAGGCTGCTAAGAATATGACGTGGGAGACCTTTGTATCGAAGTTTAAGGCATCATTTTGCCCTCTGGCGGCAATGAAAAGACTAGAGGAAGAGTTCATGAGTTTGGAACAAGGTGGAATGACAGTGAGGGAATATACCACGAAGTTTATGGAGAAAGCGAGGTTTGCTGAGTTGTACGTACCGAACGAGGAACGTCGAGTTGAGAGATTCATCTTTGGGTTAAAGGGCAGCGTGAGGGAACTGGTCACGGCTAGGAACCCGATCACTTTTCAGGCAGCCATCAATGCGGCTGAAATGGTTGAAAAGGAGAAGAACCGACAAGACGTGGAGAAGGGTAAAGAGAAGAGAAAGTGGGAAGGATCAGTGCGCGACCCGGAATGGGATAAGGTGTTCAAGCCAGAGTTCCGAGGAGGATCGAAACTTGAGGAGAAACCTTGTGGAAAGTGTAACTGAGTCCACCGTGGGGAAAGTGCGGGTGAGCCTGAGGGATGTTTCAAATGTGGAAAGTTGGGACACCTGGCACGAGACTGCAGGAACCCAAGGGCATGCTACCAATGCGGTTCCTCGGAACATTTGAGACCGGATTGCCCTCAGCTGAAGAGAGGGGATTCGGGTGGTTACGATGGTAGGCAAAGAGGAGGAGTGGGGGAAAAGAAAGTGGAGCCAGCACAAGCAAGGGCGAGAGCTTTTCGAATGACGGCTGATGAGGAGGAAGAGATACCTGGTGACGAGACAGGTACCTTTCTTTTAATTTTCTTTGTGTTGCTAAAGCGTTATCTGACTTGGGTGTAAACCGTTCGTTTGTATCGCCGAGATTTGCCCGACGTTTGTGTGTGAAACCTAGCGGCTAGAGTGTGAGTTCGAAGTAGAGATTGCTGATAGTAGTCGAGTCTTGGTGAGGAAAGTACGTGATGGATGTAGTATCGAGGTTGAGGGTCGCTCGTGTTCTTGGCAGTTGTGCCCGTGAGCAAGGGAGAGTTTGACGTTACCATAAGAATGGATTAGCTAGCAAGTTATAGCGCTAGTGTTGGGTGCAATAGGAAATGATCCGTAGGCCTTGTCTGATAAGTCGAAGATGGTAATCGATGGAGTTAGACGAGAGCGTAAGTCTTGTCGTATTTAGTGAGGAAATCAAGTTACCCGCATCTTTTCCAATGAGGAATTTCGGGGACGGAATTCTCTTAAGGGGGGAGTGTTGTAACAACCCAAATTCTAGTAGGTTTTGTAAGTTTGGTGGTTAAAGTGTAAAGAATGAAAGTTTAGTGAAGGGGCCTTTGGGTAAATTGTGGGAAGTATAAAATGGTCCAAATCCCTAGGGCATCAACCAAAATCAGTATTATTCTCCTATTTTGGGGTGTTTGGCGGCTAGGAAGAGAGAAAGGAAGAGAAGAAGAAGAAATTGGGGAAATCAATTTGTAGAAGAAATCAGTAAGGTAATCCACTCTAAATTCTTATCCCTTGTTAATTTGGTGTTCCTTTCTTCTTTGGTCTGGATTCTTAAGTCTGAATATAGTGATTCAATGAGTTTTTCACCCACATTTCCTTAAAAGTGTGTTTTGAGGGTTTTGTCTTTATAAACCGATTTAAGGGATCAAAAGTGGATTAAATGGATGCTTTATGGTTGGGAAATGAACCCAGTTGTATGCTTAATCAACCCTTGGGTAGAAATCAGATTTTTAATCACTTTTGGAAATCAGTTTTCATCCAGACCGTAGTTTCCGGACACTAGAAGTTCTCGATGTTCAGTAGTTTCCGGATAGTTTGCAAGTGTCCGGGTAAGGCTTTTATGGGGGTTACCGGATGTGTGTCCTTCCGGATAAGTTGGGTTACCGGGTGTTAGTACCCGGTAAAGGGTGTGTCCGGGAAGTCCTAGTATCCGGACAGTTCGGGTATCCGGGAAGTTGGGGTATCCGGGAAGTTGGGGTATCCGGAAAGTTTGGGTATCCGGAAAGTGTTGTGCACCCGATAAGTTCTGGATCTTCGTTTTTGATTAATGAATTGTCTGATCTTTTTGGTGCTAAGCTTGGGTAACACAAGATTAGAACAGGAGTGCGTGCTTTGCCATCACAGGTGAGTTTTTCTGATCCTAAAACCCGTTTAAAGTGTGAAATGTTATGCATATTCTTATTGACTAATGCTCGTACATTTTCGTTAATCTATGCATGAATGGTGTGATTTATCTGTGTGGATATAAAGTGCTTATGTGTGGACATGCTATGGCAATTATATGAGATGGGGGTGTGTCCCATAAAAATTTAATCTATAAATTCGTTTCATATGTGGGCGGTGTGTGCCCTGTACGCTGTCACGGTGTGTGTGACTATAGCGCGTGTGCTCTCTTACGTTGTCACGGTATGTGTGACCATAGCGTGTGCCATTAGCATGTCATATTGTGTGGGTTATATATGTGTGCATCATGATGAGTTTTGAAATAACAAATCTTACTGAAAAGCTTTTATAAAATTTTATTTTTGTGGTGTGGCTTTTGAGGGAACTCACTAGGCCTCATGGTCTAACCCTCGCATTCAAAACTAAAAACCTTTTCAGGTAAACAGGTGATAGGAGGCTCGGACAAAGGGAAAGGGAAGATGTGAGCTGGAGCTTGCATCTTAGAGATTAGAGACCCTATATTTTAAATATTATAGACTTATTCTCAGTTGTATTTAGGGTTGTACTTCCGCAAACCCATATTAATTTTTTGTTGAATTGTGATGAAGGCCGGGTTTTGGCAGTTTTGATTTATCTATTAAATCGTGTTCGTTTTATTCGTTTTTGGGTCGTTACAATTTGAAAGAAACAAATTTTGGAATCTCGTTCCAAGACCATCTGACAAGTCAGTGATAGGCACTAAATGGGTCTATCGAAACAAGTTGGATGAACATGGAACTGTAACCCGCAACAAGGCTCGTCTTGTTGCTCAGGGATACAGACAAGAGGAAGGTATAGATTACGATGAAACCTTTGCTCTAGTGGCAATACTAGAAGCCATCCGTCTATTCTTACCTTACGCTGTACACAAAGACTTCAAAGTTTGTCAAATGGATGTCAAGTCAGCATTCCTCAATGGAAAGCTGAATGAAGAAGTCTACGTGGAACAACCACCAGGATTCTCAGATCCTAAGCATCCAGGTTATGTTTATAAACTGGATAAGGCACTTTATGGCTTAAAGCAAGCTCCTCGTGCATGGTATGACACTCTCTCTACTTATCTCCATATTGAAAATTTTGAGCGAGGTAAAATCGATAAAACTCTATTTTTCAGGAAAGTAAAAGGTCATATTATTCTTGTTCAAATATATGTCGATGATATTATATTTGGTTCCACTAACCCTGATCTATGTACTCGTTTCTCTGAGAGAATGAAAGCTGAATATAAAATGAGTATGATGGGTGAGCTAACCTATTTCCTTGGTCTTCAAATCAAACAGAGTGAAAAAGGAATTTTCATTCACCAAGGTAAGTATGTTAAAGATATGCTGAAGAAATTTGATTTAACTCAGAGTTCAGCTATGAAAACCCCTATGGCACCACCGCTGACACTGAACAAGGATCCAAATGGAAAACCTGTTAATGTCACTGGGTACCGTGGGATGATCGGCTCTCTTCTGTATCTAACAGCTAGCCGACCTGATATTATGTACGCAACCTGTTTGTGTTCACAATATCAAGCTGAACCTAAGGAATCTCATATGATCGCTGTAAAGCGAATCTTTTGTTACCTTAAGGGTACTCCTAACCTAGGTCTTTGGTATCCCAAAGACTCAGGGTTTGATCTAATCGTCTATTCAGATAGTGATTTTGCAGGTTGCAAAATGGATAGGAAAAGCACCACAGGAGGTTGTCAGCTCCTGGGTGGAAAGCTAGTGAGTTGGACAAGTAAAAAGCAAAACTCAGTGTCCACCTCAACCGCTGAAGCTGAGTATGTAGCCGCTGGAAGCTGTTGTTCTCAGGTCTTGTGGATGAGAAATCAACTACTGGACTATGACCTTCAGCTCTCGAAAATTCCAATCTATTGCGACAACACTAGTGTCATCACTATAGCCAACAATCCAGTGCTACACTCAAAGACCAAACACATCGAAATCATGTATCATTTTATCAGAGATCATGTGATGAATGGTGATATAGAACTTCATTTTATCTCAACTGACTTTCAGTTAGCTGATCTATTCACCAAGCCTCTTGATGAGACAAGATTCAACTTTCTCATCAGCGAGCTTGGAATGCTGAACTTTGAAGAATAAAATCTTCAGCGGTTCACATTTGATCAGTGATAAAAATGAACTTATATAACCCTTCTCATCATCTTCTCTCTGAACAAACTTGATTCACTGATGTTAAGGTATGTTCTCTCTTTACTCGCTGACGTTCGCATATGAATGCAAGATTTCAAAACAAATTGCATCGCTGAATATCTCTTCCTTTCAGCGATACTTTTGAAATTTCTACAATCTAACACTGATATTTCCATTCAGTGCTTCATGTTTTCAAAATGTCCCTGAGTTTTCAAAACCCTCAGAGACATCTTAAAATACGAAAAGACGATTATGACGTCATCATAACAGATAGACCATGGCACGCTTTTTTTGACACACGTTCGTCCGTTTCGTTTTTCTTGACAAATCAAACTCAAGGGACGTGTCAGAGTCCTAATGAAAAAATTTCCCGCTCACAGTTTTTCTCTCTCTACTTTCACTATATAAACACATTCGAGTTTATATTTTCACCTTACGCGAACTTCATCTCCTTCAAGCAAGAAATCTCTTTTGCATTCAAAATATTAACTGTTCATCTTCATCTTCAAATTCACAGGTTAATATTTCTTCTCCATTGCAACTAATAAACTTGTTTTCGATCTTATTATTGTTTTTAACAGATTGAACAAAAGATACTTTCTTAAAATGAAATCATTTCTTTTTCATGATTTTATGAACACAATCTTCATGGTTGTTCTTCAAGTTTAAAACAAGAATCTTAAACTTGTATCCTCATATGTTTTTCCAGAATCTCCTTCTTCAAATAGAAACTGGAAAACAAATGTTCTCTATGTTTTGTATTTCCTTTTCAAAACAAGAAAAACCCTAATCTTCATTAAAACATCTTTGGTCTGAATGAAATGTGCAAAACCTAAAAACATCTTATTTAGAAAATCTTTCCACATTAAGACATTTTTGTTCATCTTCTTCATGTTTATATGTGATAAACAGAAATGGCATCTTCTACCACTGACGCTCCTACTACCAAGTCTCCTACTGCTGCTGAGGTTACTGAAATAACAAAAGCTCCTCAGGTTAAGTTCAAAATCGAGAAAGTTACCCTTCAGAGCAACAATCCCTATGCTATCTTCGACTTCCCTGAAAAGAAGCAAGTCACACACCTGGATGATGTTGTGAACTTTCTGAAGACATGCCCTATCTCCACAGCTCTATCCATCGCTCCTCCAGCAAATAGACATCTACTAGCTCAGTTCTGGTATTCTGCCAGAAGCGCTCAGATTACCTCTTCCAAGGACCCTAAGAAGAAAATCGATGTCATCCTCTTTGACACCGACCATGGTACCTCCAAGATTACACCTGGTAACATCAGGTGTTCCCTCAACCTTCCCGCAGCCACTAAAGAAAAACGCTTTGTCTCTCTACCCAATCCCAAAAACTCAGCCGATAGGGAAACACTTATTGCATTCTTCGATGCAATGAAGTACGTATGGGACTCAGGGAGAGATGAACTCCCTGAGAAGAAGCTGACTGCAATCAAGAAGTCAAAAATGCCGAGTGAGATGAACTTCATCTTTGCTCATCTGATCAGCTGCCTAACAGCGAAGACTGGATCTTCTGATCAAGCCTCTCAACCCCAACAGGCCATGGGATACTCACTACTGAAAGGTCTCCGCATTGATTGGGCATAAATCATTTTCGATGATCTGATGTTTAGGGTGAATGCGGCTGACAGACCAACATGTGTTACTTATCCCCGGTTTGTCAGTGCCCTCTTCCAACAAGGCCTGAAGAACAAATGCCCAAAGGTGGGCGACCTGAGACTCCCAAAGGTTGGCCCTAAAGTTCTCGACTCCAAGCCACTGCCAAACGAGGTACGTCTCTCTACACTCTTATCTATTCTTAGACCTCCAACTTCTTCTACTTCTGCGGCTACCTCAGCGGTAATCCCAACTACTGATACCCAGGCTGCACCCTCCACTCCTTCTAAGAAAAGGAAACACTCTACTTCCCCACTTGATTCTCAAAGGATCAAGAAAACCAAGGAGCAACCCTCCAAACATTCACATGTTGAAGACTCCATGGTTCCTCCTTTAGAACCGCTGGATAGTTCCGTGGTACGCTCTGCCACCCCTTCCATACCAACTCCAGCGTCTTTAAACGCTGATGTTATAAACTTAGAACTGAACCCCCCTCCTTCAGACCATCTAAGGACTGAAGAAGTATTTCTCAGCGGATTCAACGCTGAATCTGGAACCCCAAACCTCTTCTCAATCTTCGTTTCTCCCACTCAATCTTTGGACACTCCACCTATTTTTCTATTTTCCCTTCTTTCTCTGGAACAACCATCATCCTACATGATAAAGCTGCTGACACTCTCAATAGGATGATGGATACAACTACAGGACCTGTAGGCACCTTTGTGCGCCAAGGCACTCTGGAAGGCAACATGGAACACTACTCAGGTCTACAAGGTTTCGACAACTTGGCCAACCCGCCTGCAGGTATACACAAAACCATCCAAATTCCTCTCTCCAAATCCCCAACTTCTGAGCTTTCCTCTGTTCATAAGTTATTAACTGTTGCAGGTCCTAATTTGGGAGATATCAACACCTCCCTGAAGGCCCTGGAAACAAAGATGGAATCCCTCACCACCACTCTCTCAGCTAACTCTTCAGCGGTTACAAACGCTGGAGAAAATCTCAAGACGCTGACTACTGAGGTTGAAAAGAAAGCCTCCAGTGCTGATCTGGAAAAGGTGGATAGTAGCATTGGTTAATTTGCTACTACCATCGCTGAAAACTCCTCTGCCAACATCACTCTCTCCACCAACTTTACAACCCTGTCTAATGAAGTCACCTCATTGAAGACAGTGGTTGATGATCTTCAGGGAGAGGTGACCACTGTAAAGACTGAGATGACTTCGGTGAAGACTCTCCTTCAGCAGATCCTCGACCGCCTGAATGCTGCTACTTGTGCTCCTTCGCATTTTATGCAGGTGGATCGAGAGGAACTACAAAGAATCACTCCTGCTATATCTGGCCTAGAAGACAGATTAAGTAGGATTGAAAACTGTGTTGGGATCTCTGGCCTGGAAGACAGGGAACCAATGCACACTGATGTTGTCCACTCCTCCCCCATCCATCATGTGGAAGAGGGGGAGAAGACTGAAGACCTTCCCCATAATGCTGAGGGGAAGGATAAAAATCTTGAAGACCTTCCCCGTAACTCTGAGGGGGAGAGCATTGTTTCTGATGCTGCTGCTGCTACAACCGATAAACCTCAGGGAGTTGAAAACCCTGAGGGAACCGAGAAACCTCCCTCGGGACTTGAGGGGGAGAAACTCGATGAGCATCTAGAAACTGATGCTGATGTTACCGTTCCCTATGCTGATGACGAAGAATCTGAAGCTGAGGAAGAAGAAGAAGAAGAATATGAAGACCTCAACCTTGAGGACGACGAACCATCATTATCTCCTAAAAATAATGATGATGATGACGATGATAATGATGACGACTTCTTCTTCGTCCAGTCCAAGAAGGTCCCTGCTCAGAAAGGGATTATTATAAAAGATTCATCAGGGGAGACGACTAAGACAAAGTCTGCAGCGACTGAAGCTGACAAAGGCAAGAACAAAGGCCTCGCTGCAGAAGGCAATCTGTCAATCCTTCAGATAAAGCTAGTTTGTCAGGTACAATATCTCTTATTCCCTTACTCTACATCCCTCCTCTATCCCTTCTCAATCTCAGTTCTCCTCTCCATAAAACCTCTATACACTTAAACCCCATTCTTTTCTCTATCTCTTTCTTCCCAAATGATCTTATTTAAACGATCGTTGTGTTTCAGCTAGTCCTCTCCCCTGTTTGAGGATCCAGCTGAAGTTCCTACAGCTGCAACTCCATCAACAATAATCCCAGCTCCTATCGCTGAAGAAATAATCCCAGTCTTGGATTTCACCACTGAGACTGATGAACCTGAAGAACAGCTGCTCTCTCACAAAAACATACCTTCCTTGGCTCCTCAAAGGCTAAGTGAAGAGGATCAGAAAAAGAGAGAAGCAATGATCAAACAACTTGAAGATAAACGAATCATCCTTCCTCGTGACAAATAACTCGCCGATCGAAGGAAAGCTGAAGAAAAAGATAAAGCCTTCGCCATCCAGCTTGTCCAACAATCGGTGAAGGACCCTGATCTGAAAAGAACTCCCATTGAAGTCCAACGTCAATTATGGGAAGACGCTCAGAAGATCATCGAAGAAAAGACCAAGGTATCTAACTCTACCTTGGAATGGTGCAAAGAAAGACTGCACTATCGCTTTCGGCCTGCCAGCATCAATAAGGTAAACATCAGGGGAAGAATGACCATAGGCGTTCCTGTCGTTAAGTTGACATATTCAGAGAAAACAGTACCAAAGAGACCATCTATGATGCTACGATCAAGAAGTACGGTCTCTCTAAATGGTTGGAGATGTGAATAGCCATTCAGCGATCTCGCTCACAACATAAACGCCATGTCGAGAAAATCATAAATTCTCAGATCGACTTGGTTTCTTCTGCTGTGGATATTCCTCCTCCTCCTCCTAATCCAAATCAACGAAGAAGGACCTCTACAAAGAAAAAGATAATACCTTCAGACTCAGGTCCTCCTATCCGGAACGAAACAGGTATTGGTTTCTCACGTGCTGAAGTACTTGGTCCTGAACCTGACCTCTCAGTGCTTGATACCTCCCTGCCCCCTGGTGAACGCTTCATCCCTGGAAAAGTCATAAGCGAACCTTATGGTATATTCTTTCACGACTATGATGGACGAGAACGCTTTTAACGCGTCTCTGAGCTTCCCATCACTCCTATCGAACAGCTCAAGGATCTCATTTATTGGTGTGGATTCAGAAATGATATTCTCGGTCAACACCTCAAGCCCTTGATCTTTGAAGAAGCAAAGAATAAACGAGATCTTGGAGTAACGGTCCCTGACTGGATGATCCCTACGACAAAGACCCTTGATGAACTTCTCGTTAAGGAAGAACCTTTTGGCTGATAGAATTTCCTTGTAATTCTTCTATCCTTTATCAGCTTATATCTTTTGTACTTGTAAATTTATTTGTTGTACTTGTAATTTTTCCACTTCCCTTTGTAATCTTATACGAAGTTAAAAGAAAATTTTCAGCGAATGTACTTTACTCCATCAGTACTCAAAAGATCCCAGAAAACAGTAAAAGCGACAAATATTTTATGAGTTCTTTTTATCCTTATGTTTTCATACTTAGCAATTTTCTTGGTTGCTATGTCATAATCAAATAGGGGGAGATTGTTGATCCAAACCCTCAGTGATTTGATAATGACTCTTTAAACACTTAGTGAAAATTGTAAGTAAACAATATGTATTAGAGTTTCACTATCGCTGATAAGTACTATGTCTCTACAGTACCGCTGATAGGAAACTTATGCTTTTTAGATTAGACACTCAGCGAACACTGTTCACCCATAAAGCTCTGAGTCTGTTCAGTACTTTTGGTGATCGCTGATAGTTTAGTTGTTTACTTATGATCCCTGAAGACAAGTTTCACGTTAAACATGTTCTACGCTGAAGTCGAAGATCAAGCCCAAGAATCAGCGACAAGTCTACTAATGAACTGATGCGGATATCAGCAAAGCCAAGATTTGTCCACTCAACATGAAGTTACAAGTAGAAGACTTCAGCAATCGCTGAACTTTATCACTCGCTGATAAAGATCTTTTCAGTGAACGCTGATCATGAAGTCTTCCTCTACAAGTTACTTTTGTCTTACCTCCCTTGCACGCCTCCGTACGATAATGTCATAAAGGACATCCCTTTTGCCTAGGATCGTACTACTAACTCTGATTCTACACTGTACATCATGCGGCTACTAAGGTTGTCTACAAAGGTCAAACCATGCAACCAATCAACTGCTGCCACGTGTAAAGTAATACTGAAATGCATTAAATGCATGCAGTATATAAGAAGAACCCTACTTCAGAAATGAAGTGCTCGGCCATCTTCTTCTTTCTCTCTTAGTGCTAGAATATTTCTCTTTAATATTCTTATCTTCTTTTTGTCTTAATTCTAGTGCAAGAAACTTAGTGTTTCTCATAACTTGTTTACATTAGGTTTAATCCTTAATCTTGTTCCGCAACAAGTTGTAATTTGTTTGATAAATATCAATAAACAATTTAGAAAAGTAAAATCTGTGTGTTTGTATTCAACCCCCCCCCCCCCTTCTACAAACTTGTATAACCCCTCCGGGACCAACATGTATCCTCAATTTCATTCCCATTATAAAGGATTAGGTAATATGATTATTATTATAAATAAATTAATTAAAATAGTTATAGAATTCAAAAAGTTGATTGACGAGAGAAGGGTATAAGAGATTTTGGTGAGAAAATTCAAATATTTTGGGCTAAGTAGTTATACATGTATTATCATTTCTTTTATGTTTTTTATGCTTTGATATCTATCTTATTGTCATATGATTTTTTTTTGACATTGTATCTATTCTAAAAATCATACTTATTGATCAATAGCCTAAAAAATGTTTATTTTAATACTTATTGATACAAATAAATTTTGATGTGCTTTTTTTTTGAAATTATATATTATTAGATATTAAATTTTATAATACAATTTACGTGCCTTAGAAAATGAAAATATTCTTGGTTGCTTATCATTTTTACGGATCATTTGGATGTCAATTTTTTTTTGTGTTTTATATAACTTCTTTCATCCAATTTTTATTATACTTAAAAAAACAAAAAAAAATAGATTGATAAAGATGTAATTTATTTCAAATTTGGTACTGTAATATTTTTTTATAAAGATAATCATGAAATATTATGAGTTATATGATTATCTTAACTATATTTTAAATATTTTATTTTTAAAATATCTGTTAGTTATATTAATTCAAATATACAGCTTTGAAAAAAAATTGTATTTATATACCATTTACTTGTAATCTTGAATTTTAAATAACATGCATTGGGAAAAAAAATACTTTGTGCATTAAAAAATATGGTTGAAATTACTTTATAATATAGTATATATATGATGTTGATAATATGGGTCTTAAAATATGAATTAAGTGAAAGTAGCACTACTACATACTTGTAACAAAAATTATTATATATTTTCCTCTAAATATATTATTATATATTTGTTATTATTTTTTTGTGCTTAATAGTATTTGAATTGATAGCAGTTGTTTTAAACATTTCCTTCTTATTTACGCTTATTCTTTTTATTATAATTATTTATTATGACTATGATGATTATTGTTATTATTAATTTATTATGATAATTAAAAAGTTTTTGTAATTAAAATTCAAATGTTTATCTTGCTTATGAGTTCCTACTCATTAGGCCATCCGCAGCGCCCTTCGGGCTCGAGCTCGGGCTCGGGTGGGCAGCGGTGGGGGGGCATGCGGGCTTCATGCTCGGGCTCGGCGTGCGGGCTTTCAAACCCGAGAAACCCGAGAGCTCTCCAACGGCTCCTTTTATATTTTTTTTTAAAATCTTGAAAATAAATAACTACCAACGGCTACTTTTATAAAAAAAAATTCCAATTTAATCACACTATATATATTAACCCTCAACCTCTTATTTTTTCACACCAACAATCTCTCAAACTCTCTCAAACTCTCTCAAATTTCATCATGAATCCAAACAAAACACTTACATCCCGTCGTAACCGACCGGATACACCGCAACCGCAAGAAGACCCAGAGCTTGGTTTCCAAGCGTTTACACAACAAGGTTATCGTCCGCAATGGTCGCAACAATATCCGCCACAATGGTCGCAACAAAATCCGCCACAATATCCGCAACAATTTTACAACTCATTAGGCCATCTGCAACAAATTCCTTACCAACTTACACGTCCCGGTTTGATTGAACAAGGTTTTACTCCGGCCAACTTCAATCCTCCTTCACCCTTCATCAATCTCGCCGACGACATTGTTCCGGAAACCCAACATTCTAGCCCGCACACACCACAATCCATCTACACACAACCATCAAACCCTCAACCATCGAGAAAAGGAAAAAACAAACAATATGAAAATAGAGCCCCCAAACAGATGTGGACTAAAGATGAGGAACTCGCGTTAGTGTCGGCGTGGGTTGACGTTTCGGAGGACCCCGTTATCGGTAACGCACAAACCCATGGTAATATTTTTATTGTTATTATTATTATTATTATTATTGTTATTATTAATATTAATATTATGATTATTATTATTATTATTATTCTTGTTAATATTCTTATACTTGAATTTACATAAATGTAGATAGTTTTTGGACCCGAATCGGGGAAGTGTTCTTTAGTTCGATGGGTCGCGGAAATTATAGAATAACTCATCAACTCAACACCAAGTTCAACGACCTCAATAAAAAAATTGCTCTTTTTGGCGGCTTCTACAACAACTTGGTCAATAATAGATCAAGCGGAATGAGTGATGCCGACATTTCACGAACGGCACACGAACGGTACCAACGACAACAAGGGTTTGCTTTCTCTAACCCACAAGCTTGGGAAGTCCTAAAAAATTGTCCAAAATGGGGAGCCGTTCCAACGATGACGACAACTTCATCGCGGGGTTCAAAACGTACCAACCCTTCCAATGATGACGATGACGACAACTTCATCGAGCAACTTCAACGACCCATCGGGAGAAACAAGGCAAAAAAACATCAATGAGTAATACGAGCGGGTCGAATACGAACGAAAGTGTTACTCAGTTGTTGACGACGTTCAACGAGAAGATTGATGATACAATGGAGTATAAAATGAAAAAACTCGAACTCGAACGAGATAAGTTGGAACACGAACGAGAAATCGAACGAGCAAAACGATTTGATAAAGACTTCGAGTTTTTCATAACCCCGCATGATCACCTTTCGGGCCCCGCTTTGATGGTTACGGTAGCGAGAAAAGAGCAAATTAAAAAATATGATAATTGGTAGTGTTTTGTATTTTATAATTTTTAATTTTTTAATGAATGATATGAATTTTTATTTTTATTATTTATCTTATTTTTATTTATTAAAAAATATATAAATATTTTTATTTTGTTAAATAATTAAATGTATAAATAAAAGAATTAAAAAAATGAGGTGGCAAGAGGGCTTGAGGGTAGCGCTGGGGTCTTTAGGGCTTGAGGGCTTAGCTGATGTGGCGCTGATGTGGCGTTGAGGGCTTGAGGGCTTTTATCAATGCGTTGAGGATGGCCTTATCTTCAATCCTTATAATTAATTTTTGGAAGTTACACTTCCAACCTCATATATTTTGGTCTTTTACCAAAAGCTCCCGAAAATATTATTTAAATGTTAAAAGTTTGAATTTAACTTTATGTCAAAACTAATATTTATTTGTCCAATGACAATATCTTAAAATACTATTAAGATATTAAAACATTGAAATTGGCTTTATATGCCAAACTCATATTCATTATGGCCTCTTGCCAAAAGCTCTATAATTAACAATTTTATCTTTAAATAAATCGCAATATATCGATTGGATTTTGTCAAACGGGTGTAAATAGCCCTAAGGTTTGTTAGAGACTTAAGAAATCCATGTGATTCCCCTACAACCTGGAGATCCAATAGATTGAGTGGTTTCTCTTCCCAAATTGATGAAGTATCATCAACAAAATGTAAGCATACAAAAATCCAATACTATTATGATAATGAAATTTCATGCATAACATAATAAGTATAAACCATAATTCACTATTTTAGAAAATAATATGTTCTCCATTTTCTACGACATCTTTGAATCAAAAGTACTTGATTACCATAAGATAGGTTCGGAAAAACACAAGAAAATACGCAAAAATCATCGAACCATTTTGACCCTAAAGAAAAAAACACTAGATGTTAAGATACAATTAAATACTTTAAAATTTTTGAGACGATACATCAGTCACAACTTTTAGAGAGAATAACTAGAAACCCCCAAGAACTGTGGGTAGTCCCAAAAAGGAAATTCGGGAATATTCAGTACCATATATTTCTCAAATTAATCATACAGTGGAATGAAACCTACTTACTTGATTACAAGAAGGTAACTGATTTTGACAAAGAAATGTCATATCTCAAAATGCATCTCAATCTTTGTGGCAAGGAACCCACCAAAGATTATGCGAATCATAACATCTTTTCATCTTTCCTATATCACCAATCATACTAATGAAACAGTATAAATTGCAATATAACCGTTAACAAGCTCATTAGCTTAATGCAAGTGGCTAAGAGTTGTAACAATTTTTTAACAACGCTAGAGATACCCGGATAAAGAAAATTCTTGATGTTAATAACACAAGCGTTGGAGGTGGAAAGAACTCCAAAGGATAGTGAGTTGAACATATTAATCCACACACATATGCTAATTATGTACCATATGGACAAGGTTGTGGAAAGGGCTAAATTCATGAAAAGAGTCGGGAACGAACTCCCAATAGAAAATGGAACAAGTTATAAATGAGCTATGTCATATCTAAGATTGGTTAAGTATAAGTTTATTTAAATATAATTTAACTATCAAATTAATTGCATTTGTGTATATATACACCTGAGTTTATAACCATTAGAGATGTAAATGATCACATAAAAAACAAATGCAAAACTCTCAACGTTCTTCGTTCCATGTAGGAATGTATCGAGGAGAACTTGATTGTTTTTGTAGCATCTCATACAATCCTAAGAAATAGATTATTTTCATTTAATTAATTATTTTAATTCCTCTAAACACTTAGACGATGGACTGTCACTTGTTGTTAGAGCACTATATCAATATGAACCTTGTTAAGATATTCGTACCAATCATATTATAAGAATGAAAATGGGTATATGTACATAAACTCTAATGATATGAAAGCAAAATATATTAGAGAAATTAATGTATCAAATTAATGGGGTTAGTAAATCATATTTTGTCACCAATAAAGAACTTTGGAACAATGACACATATATGTTTCGGCATGACCACGTGGGACACCATGGTCATAACATAGTGATCTATGTATTGCAAAATACACTTAGATACATTCTCTTTCGAGTGAAAGATAAAACGAGGGAATTAACCAATTTGTAACTGTTGACTTCTACTGCACAAGAAGCAACACCACCATCATAACATGCCCTCTCTAATACCTAGAACTTTTATATACCCTGATCCTTAGCCAAATCAGGAATGAGACCATCCTAAAGCTAAGGACATAATATAAAAATATTTCATTCTTACAACGAATACAAGGTGATATTTATGGACATAAACATACAGAATGTGGGCCATTAAAGTACTTTATGGTTCTGGTTTTGACACGATGAACATGTGTCGTATTATAGTCCACATGAAATGTTGCACTCATACATTAAGGACTCACCACCATGATTTTTTCTCATCAAGTCTACATGACTTAGAATGCTGGAGAATTTACATCATAAGGATTTGATGATTATTGCATTTGTACCGCATGTGTATATATAAAATGGTATCGTAAACTGATAATAGTTGTCATCAAAAGAATATAGATGGTAGATAGGGAATTGGTTATGCGCACCAATTTATCCACATCTACATGGGGTAATGCAATATTACATCCAACTTTACTTATTCGTGTTTAGACCCACAACCAGCCAACCAATCTTGTGCTTACCAGTTGGTAACTGGATATAAGCCTGTTTTTTTAACATTTACGTATGTTCGGTTGTGTTGTATATGTGCCAATTACGCCCCCACATCGTACCAAAATGGGTCTTAAAGACGAGACATCAAATGTTGGATATGAATCCCCAACAATTATCCGCTAATTAGAACCCTTGACGAGTGATCCCTTTACCACTAGATTTGCGGGTTGTCACTTTGATGAGACAACCTTCCTGTCGTTAGGGGGAGATAGGAAAAAGGATTTTTCATGGGAACAACAGGAAGTGCCATTGAATATTTCAATTGTGTCTCATTTTGATCCCCAAAAAATTTCACAACGTAAAGTTGAAGTCAAACGAATCAGACTCGATACCTGATACGTTTAACATTATCTAGATTGACAAGATCACATATACGAGCTGCAAATATACTCGCAAGGTCAAAAGTCCCCAAACAAGGGCACAACGTCGCTGGAAGTACGTTGCTATCACACATGGTGGAGGTGTGGTTGAGGTCGTAGCTGCCAAAAGGAAATGGGGGAAGCTACTTGGTTCGATAGATACTCATCTAAAGGAAGAGAAGAGTAAGGCACAACTATATATCATCAATACATGAGATTATCTCTGATTAAATCTATGTCTATGAATCATTACTGGAGGTTGCTCCGAAGTTAATACTGATTCCAGAGATCAAAGAAATCTCAAATGAATATGAGTCGATGGACAGATCATACATACTCAATGATGATATATTGGCATATACCGTTGCTTATGAGATAACAGAGCACGATGTCATCGAACCATGCTCAGTTGAAGAATGTCAACAAAGAGCAAATTGGCCTAAATGAAAAGAAGCAATCCAGGATAATTATTTGACAAATGAACAGGTATTTGGTTCGGTAGTGCTAACCGACCAAGTGTAAAGCATGTAGGACATAGATAAATCATTTGTCAGGGAAGCGTAATGAGAATAATTAAGTCATAATATATAAGGCTCTCCTTTGGCGCAAGGTTTCTCACAACGCACTAGATTGACCACAATAAGACTTACTCTCTCGTGATGGACAACGTTCTGCTAATTAAATTAGCCAAGTAGTTTCTGAAGGACTGGAAATTGTAGCTCAACGATGTAGTTACTACATATCTCTATGGGGATCTAAATTCAGAGATATAAAAGTTCTTGATGGCATTATACCAATATCAAGTAACTTTAAACTATGAAATGCAATTACAATAAATATGAAACACTCACTTTATAGATTAAAGCAATCTATGCGGATGTGGTATACCCGCCTGTGTGAATACTTGATTGGGAAACGATAAATAAGAACGATGAACTGTGCCATTGCGTATTTATATAAGAAAACAAGTCACATATTTTCATAGTAGCTCTATATGTCGATGTTATGAACATAATAGACACTCTTGATGAAATAAGAGAAAACACAAGCTTGGTTTTGTCTAGATACTTGAGATACGACACCGAGTTTGTGGAATATTAATCCACCGATCTGCATATGTCTAAAAAATGACCATGCGTCCTAATATGGACAAAGCACGTCCGATTAGCACTCCCATGATCGGTCAAAGTGTTGGATATAAAGAAAGATCCATTTCGTCTAAAGGATGAGGACGAAGAGGTGTTAGAGCTGGAATTCCATACCTAAGTACAATAGGCGCATTATTGTACTCAACATAATACACTTGACCGTATATTGTACTTCTCACTAAACTTGTCAGCTAATTTATCTACGGAGATAAATGGATTGATAATGAAACTTCAATACCTACTTAGATTGTGAGCGGCAAAAGTACTGGCTCTTATAGAAAAACACCAAACAATGCCTTGGTATATATATTTGCTGACATTAGGTATATGTTTGACTGATATAAAGGTTGTTCCCAAACTGGATAAGGATTATCATATGGAACATGCCGATTGCTTGGAAGTAAACTAAGCAAACCCTTAATAGCTATCTTTTTATATTATCAGCAATCTTACGCTCCATGAGACTATTCAAGAGTGTATATGATTAAGGACTATCATTACACATATAAGAGGAATTGGTAATTTTGAGTTTAACTACTATACAACTTGCATATATGGAAATAATATATCATGTATCGAAGAAATGAAAGTAAAATATATCAAGGGTTATAACACAAAACATACTTTGCTTAAGTTTTCATATAATCAATTATCGTCAAGATTCAAATGAACTGAATAAGATGCGAGGAAATGTGACATGTTTGTTTACCAAATCAATACGTAAAACCATATTTGGGAAACATGTAGAAAGTATTAAAATGGAAATGTTTTAAACCTCCTTTGATTAATGCACAAATCAGGGGGAGTAGTAGGCAAAAGAGGGAGTCTACTATATATGTAATATTGGTATGTTGTACTCTTTCCTTCAACCATGGTTTTATTTTTCCCATTAGGTTTTGTTCCTAGGTGTAAGGTTTTAGTGAGACAACAGTTTATATATCATCATGTTTTCTTAACTCTCATGATTAATGTACGAATCTAAAAGAAAACTAGACTGAAGGAAAAGTCTATGTATTTGAAATAAGCTAGTGCGTTGTATTCCTTCGTCATATTTTTATTTTTTCCCACTGAGTTTTTATTTTGGCTTAAGGTTTTAACGAGACAACAATTGTGCACTTTCATTCCTTTGATAAATGTGCCATCATCTAAAGGATATGACAATAGAGATAGGAATAGAGATAGATTAGAATTGAAATATCTTGTAGTTATCTACTTATAACTCATCCCTATATAAAAGGCTTATAATTAATGAAAATTACGATTCATTCTCCATTCTATTGTGTTCTATTTAGTTTTCTCTAACACATGCTAAATTTAATTTCTTTTTGTTTCTGCCAACAAGATCAATAACACAAACCAAACCCAAAAGCAATTTTTCACATTTTAAGAGATGGCAAGGCGCTAGCAATAAAATGTCAAACTCAAATAAACAAGGGTACTTTAAACATATAATCAACACTAATTTAAATTAAATTTAACGTAAAAAGATACACAATTGGTATTTATCAATTGCTTTCTTGAGCAGGTTCCATCTTGCTTTGTGAAGAACATACATTTGATTCATCCTCTTTGTTTTGTTTCTGCTTGCTTCTACGTTGTATATATTACTTTTATTTTTCTTTTCTTAATTCCGTGTCTTTTTTTGGAAATTCACGTCAGTTAGATCACTAGATTTTATATGCATATAATTGCAGTCATGCCTACAATTATACAATTTACTTTCTACTCACCATCTGTGCTGTTTGGAAAACAAATCAATAACCAAAAAACGAAGGTTCACAAAAGGTAAAAGGAATAAAAAAATTGAAGGAACAGAAAGAAAAAGGAAAAGACGTTGTGATGATAATGGTTTCTCTCAGACAAATGCCTCGATTCGTCTTCATGATTGAATAGAATGGATATAATATGTGTCAGACTCGTCATCTGTTGAAATCAACACTGAGAAACACTTTGTTTCAAAAAAAGAAAGAAAAATAAAACTTCAGACATCCAAGGAAGGAACAAAACAGCAGTAGCTCTCAAGCCTGGCGAAGGCGAAAGCTCTTAGGCGGCCACTGCGAATGTTTCTGAGAAACAAGCCTTTCCATTATCATCATCAGTAATTAATTTACCCTAACAAATCTAATCTAACAGGCTAAAAATCAATTCAAAATTTGCAGAATAACAACAATTTAATGAAATTGGAACCTTCAATTAAAGAGATATTTGTAAACAGAAAAGTAAAATAAAAATCCTCGATCTATCGTCAACAATAAAATTCAACAATGAAGCTAATATATGACGATAACTTTAATCAAAAATGGCGGAATATCGAGTTGATTGTTGAATTGTTCGGCCGCCTAACAAATCTAAACTAACGAACTAAAAATCAATTCAAAATTTGCAGAATAACAACAATTTGATTGAAACGTTCAATTGAAGGGGATATTTGCAAACAGAAAAGTAAAAAAAAAAATCCTCAATCTATCGTCAACAATAAAATTCAACAATGATACGACGATAACTTTGAATAAAAATGGCAGAATATCGAGTTGATTGTCGAATTGTTCTACCGCCAAATCAACGCAAATAATTCAAATCAGCAAAAGTAATAGACGAAAAAATTGAAAATAAAAAAGCGGAAAGAGATGAATGATATGAAAGTATCTCAGACATCCAAGGAAGGATTAGAGCAACATGAGCTCTCAAGCCTGGCGAAGGCGAAAGCTCAATCAGGCGGCCACTGCGAATGTTTCTGAGAAACAAGCCTTCGATTTTTCATCACAGATGCATTCAAACTTATTTTTTGGAAGAAGAAACCTCAAAAATATACATACTAAAATTGGAGAGATGCATAGAAATTGTGGTGATTCAAATCAGAAAAGCATAACTTACAGGTGAAGTTGAAGGACGACGACCGTTGTTTAAATAGTAGAGAAGCGATATTAGGGTTTTATGATTGACGGCTTGCGATCTATGGTGATGATATGCGAGTTAGGGTTTAAGAGGTTTTATTAATGAGTGAACGACATGTTCGGTCCCTATGTTTTGCCCAAAGTTTAGATTGGTCCTTATTTAGTATTTAGTAAAATAGATTGGTCCTTACTCCTTAGGGTATCTCTAATGTAATTTGCTACTTTAAAAGATAATATTTCAAGTAAATATTTTTTAGAGTAAATTACTGTTTTGGTCCCTGTGGTTTGTCAAAAGTTACGAAATCGGTCTTTTAACTTCAAAAATTACAATTTTGGTATTTGTGGTATGCATTTCGTTACAAAATTGGTCCCTCGAGCTGACGACCGTCTATTTCCTCCGTTAAGTCGAGGGTAAAGTGGTCTTTTTATATTTTTTTAATTTCTTTTTATCATTTTTTAATCAATTATACCATTTTCCTTTTGTTTTTTTAATTTCTTTTCTTCAATCTTCATTTTCTTCAATGGGTTTTTTGGTGAACACCATGAACACCATCATCCTTACTTGAATACTCATCTTCTCCAGCGACTTGTGATCCCCAATTTCTTTAATTGAACATCATTTTTGCTTATTCTCTCTCTCTCTCTCTCTCTCTCTATATATATATATATATATATATATATGTGTGTGTGTGTGTGTGTGTGTGTGTGTGTGTGTGTATAAGGTGCTGTTTGGGTTGCTTATTTAAAAGGGTGCAACCGAGAATTGCAGGACCATCTCAAACTTAGTGATGAAGTTTATGAAACTTGGTTCTCGGCCTTATGCTTTTTACACTGCAAATGGTGTAAGGTAAGCATTAAGCATAATTTGTACTCTCTTTCTTTTTTACCTCGTTCCAAATTGAAATCAAAATTTTGGATTTTTTTTTGGTGTCACATCATTGAGATAAGGAATTGATATCATGATCTGGGTTCAGATCAATTTCCTCAGAGGTTTGCAGCGATCTTATAATCCAAGTGAATGAAACAAGATATTTGGTTCACAAGGTGACGTTTTTTATTAACTTCCTCAAATCATTTGTGGGTTTTAGGTGAATTTCGTGATTCTTGATACTCCGTTTTTCGTTAAGTTTTATAATTGTTTTTTCAATTTTACCTTGATTACACAAATGGGTTGTTGAATTTGATGAAATAATTTGGTAACACCGAATCAAATTTGTGGGTTTTAGGCGAATTTTGTAATTCTTAATACTCTGTTTTTCACTAATTCTCCACTTATATGATTGTTTTTTCAATTTTACCTTGATTACGCAAAAGGGTTGTTGAATTTGATGAAACAATGCAATAAAAGCGAATCAAATTTTGTGGGTTTTTGATGAATTTCGTGATTCTTAATACTCTGTTTTCAACCTTCAGTTTCCATTTCTGTCGAAGTGCTTGAAGTTGCAGAGACTCTGTTTTGAGAGCTCTGAATCCTCTCAACTTCAATTTCTCCAACTCCATGTATCGTTACCCTTCAAACCACGAAACGATCCAATCATGGTCAGAGGAATTGAGGATCACAAGTCGCTGGAGAAGATGAATATTCACATAAAGGATGATGTTCTTCATGGTGTTCATCAAGATCTTCTTGAAGAAGATGAAGATTCAAGAAAAATGGAAAACCCGAGGGACCAAAACTGTAAATAAATGAAAAAGGGCAAAAAGACCATATTGCCCTCGAGATAACGCAGGAAATAGACGGTCGTCAGCTCTTGGACCAATTTCGTAACGAAATGCATACCACATATACCAAAATTGTAATTTTTGAAATTAAAGGACCAATTTCGTAATTTTTGACAAACCACAGGGACCAAAACAGTAATTTACTCTATTTTTTATTTTGATTACATATATTTTCAATAATATCTATGTATTTATTAACTTTATAAATTGTATCCTTATATTTTTTATTTTCACAATAACCTTATATTTATTAACTTTATCATGTTATTAGTTTTTAAAATTAGTTGGATAAATTTAAATTGAATTTAAAATTTAAAGATAAATATAATTCTAGTTTACTAAATTTGGTATTAGACAACAAATAAAACAAAAATACAATAATCTAAAAAATTAAAGGACCATTTCGTAATTATAAAAAAATTAGAAAAAATAGAGAGTAGGAATAGTTACTATTCATTTATCTATTATAGAGAGTAAAATAGAGGGTTCATTGAAGAGGTTTTAGAGAGTAAGATAGATGGTTCATTGGAGATGGTCTTAAGTTATCTCTATTAACTCCACCTCTGTTAATCCCATTCCGTGCCCCTCAAATGATAGACAATCTAGTCTTTTTGCGGTTAATAATTATTAAATTTCCAAAAATTGCAAATAAATTAATATTTGTATTATATTAGTTGTGTACCGGCACAATGCGGCATGATGCGACATTCAAAATAAATGTAAGCAAAAATGTCGTACGTTTTTGCAAAATAAAACACCTAGTTGGTTTCATCATACATAGAGTGTGAGAACAAATGTAATAGTCTCGACCATCAAAAGGAATAAGTTATTAATCGTCTATATTTGGTAAACATTTACCTGATAAAGTTCTTGGAGTATGTTATGTCTTTTTCCGGATAAGATTATCGGTTCATATAATTCTCACTCGGTCAAGCAAGTGTTAGACGACAAGCACTTACCCACACGATGCAGCACGATTCATATCAAATAATTCAATTCACGTCATTGACCCCATCTTCATATCACTTTGTTTTCTTATTAGGTTAGAGAAAGTCTAGACTATTTAATCTAAACACATACTCTACCAAGAAAAACCCATAGATGAATATTGAATACCACGTTCTTTTTTATAAAAAGAAAAAAACAAACCCACTTGAAATTTCACAATAATCGTAAAAAATAAAAACAACATTATTTTTTGGACTTACCCTATATTTTGAGCATAGATAATTGGATTGATATTAAAGCTTCGTATGAGCGTCTATGACTTGTGTTGTTTTATCTTTCTCTATCTTTATCTGAGAGTTCATACCTATACCTACAAAAACCACATTTAGAAAACCAAAATTTGTGTTTGTATGCAACCCCTTCTACAAACTGTTGTACTTGTATAACTTATTCGGGACCAATAGGAAGTGGTCAAAAGGTTGTTGCTAAGGCCATCCGTATCACAACCCTCAAGCCCTCAAGCGCCACATCAGCTTTTCTCCTAACCCTCTCCTCAAACCCTCAAGCCCTAAAGTGGCGTACCCGTACCCGATGCTATAAGGAACCCGCAACCCCACCCCACCCTCACCCTCCTCTCACACAACCCTCGGGTTTCTCGGGTTTTCAAGCCCGCATGCCAAGCCCGAGCCCCCTGTATCACTACCCGTTGGAGCCCGAGGAACCCGCATGCGAGCCCGAGCCAGAGCCCGTGAGGGATACGGATGGCCTAAGATGATGTGGGGTTATGGTTGTACGAGATGAAGTGTGAAACTATATAAACCCTTATTAAAGATGCATGTACATGAGTTCTATTGTGATTAATTTTTCTAAATTTTGTACACACTTGGGTAACAATTAAAAAATGCTCTTTTGTTGTATTGCTATTGGCTATGTTGGATTTGAAATTACAAATATTTATTATTTATTGATAAATCAAATACAATTTACAGTTTGTTACGGAATAAGATTAAGTAAACCTAATCTAAACAAACTTGAGAAGCACTAAGTGTTCTTGTACAGCCTCTGGCGTGTAGCTCAGTTGGCAGAGGGGTGGGGTGACTTTGCCCAAATACATAACAGGTCTTGGGTTCGATCCCAGGCCCCCCACTAGCCTCAACCGCTAAGTGAGCCAAAAAATGCCCCCTCGTATTGGTGTCCTTGGAGGCAGGTTCCGTGCGGGGCCGATTAGGGTAGCCGATAATCAACTTTTTGCCCAAAAACTAAGTGTTATTGTACAAGAAATTAGAGAGAGAAAGAGATATAGAAAACAAAGGTTTTTCTATGCACTAAGTAGATCAGGGAAGACGACCCTTCAAACTGAAGGGGTATTCCTGTAACACCCTTAATTTTTTCATTAGGAATGTTACGTAATCTAAAACAAATTCTCCAATGATACTCCAAAATTACGGCTAAATTAAAACTTTACACTGTTTACAACGGAAGACTTTAAAACAATAAATATGTAACTTAAATGCTAACCCGTCCCATACCGGGTTGCGTTACAAAATTTATTCATCAAAGATGTCTGCACATACACATTGAACTTAAATAACCTTGGCAAATCTCTATGTGTGCCATTTTTCTTTATCCAACCTAAAACCTTCTGCCCCTGAGATGCATACTATAGTCAGCTTATAAAGCTCAGTGAGTTCATGGTTTGCGTGAGTGAAAATATATCTTGTCACATATAACAAACATGCAAACTCCAGATAAAATAATATGCATTTTCTGAAACATATGTAACACTGAAATAAACTAGACCTCATAACTGTCTCATCAAGTGATGACTGATAAGCTGCAAGCATTCCCTGGGTGTGTACGACTCACCTATAGCCAATAACCCATTACGGGGTCGTGTTGCTATGTCACAGGCATTCCCTGGTGTGTACGGCTCACACAGAACCAGTCACCCATTTCGGGGTCGTGCTTTCCCTTAAGTGTGACAAACCAAACCGACCCCTCATACTCCAAACCATGTACCATTTGTACAATATAAACCAACTGAAAACTCAAGCACGCTAAATATGTTTAAAACCGGAAAACAATTAGCATACATGCTTCACAAAATACATGTAAACATATACTGATGACATGTATTTAAATCATTATCATGCATAACATTCACCAAAGAAATCATATAATGCTCAAAATAAATTTGTACATATGTATGTATCCCAGTGTAAGTCTCATGAAGACTCACCTGATTGCGTAGATCGATTACTGGTAACTCCTGGCTGAAGACCTACACATTTCATACCACAATGTCCAATTAATGACTTAGTTTTTCCAAAAGTCAACAAAAATCAACTATGGTCAATCCCGCCCCAAACCTAAAGTCGAACTCCAAATCCGAGTATCCTAACATGTCTCAAATATCTTCATTTGATCTCACCGATAAAATCCTTATGGGTCAAACGGGGTAAAAGTTAACTATTGGTCAAACCCGACCAACTTTAGTCAAAGCCGAAGTCTATAATTCAATGACGTCTCAAAATGTCAAATTAACCCTTTTATACTTTTATAAATCTCCATTCCGAATAGTGTCTCAATAAATATTAAACCCAAAGACGACACTTTACTTCCATTAATAAAACCATCTAAATAACTAGACAACTTATTATAAACACCTCTCCTTAAAAATATATAATTTATATAAATCCTCCACTTTTTTCCGAATTTAAATGCTCGATGATAAAGTATCCGTTATTGCGACACTTTAGATCTTATTTTATACCATTTAAAATAAATAAATAAATAAATGAATTATTGAAACCACATTTTCAAAAATAAATTATTAAAACACCAAATTCCAAGTGTAAAATTATTTCAAATATTTCATAAATCCAAATACAAAAGGTATTGCTTGAAATACCGATTGTTTAAGAGTAAGGGCATCTTAGTAATTTCATAAAGACAAATAATTGAAATCGAGTTAAAAATTTCCTTTCTATAAATATAGAATAAAACTTGCTAAAATTTCTAGAAAGTTATTTTGGAGAAAATCGCATTTCTAAAACTTCAGGGGTTAAGTTGTCAGTTTCTGAAACTTAACTACTTAACCCTGGTCTTAAAAGAGATTTAGTATGTTTAAGGGGGTGTTTGGGAATGCTTATATTTTTAACTCATCTCCTTATTGCGTTCCAGGGAAGGAGATGAGTGTTTGGATTTGAAAAAAAAACTGCTTATCGTGTTCTGGGGAAGGAGATAAGCAGTTTTTTGAGAAGTAACTTCAACCTGACTTTTCTGGAACGGAGATAAGTTATAAGCAAATAAGCATAAGTTAAAAATATAAGCACTCCCAAACACCCCCTAAAGTAGCAAGTGACCATGTAGAATTGTAGATTAATCATGTTGAAGCCGTGTGCAGCAGCTGCAGGGTTCGATCCCTGCTTGTTGCTAAACTTATGTTAATTTTTAAATAAATAAAACACGGCTGGGTCAGGTCCATGACCCGAGACCCGACCGAAAACCCACCCGGTTAGATCCATTACCCAACAACAACTTGAACTAACCAGTAGCAGCCATGGCTGCTCGATTTGTTTTTGACTTTAAGCTTAAAAATGGCTCGTTTCTTCATCTTTTTCTTCATTTTTTTTGCACAAATCCCTTGGATCTATTTTTACCAATGTTTTGACATAAAAAACATAATTTTCCGTCAAGAAATTAACCCCATCTTCTCCTTTAAAGTTTAGGTTTTTAAAACTAAAACTCAAGAAACTTTAAACATAAAATCGAATTATATAAACGCAAACCTGAGATACAAAGCTACTGGGGTTTGATACACCACTTAAAAACGAAGCCATAGAACTAAAAATCACAAGATTTGGTTTAGCAGTTTACCTCCAAAAGACGAAAACCGAGAAACTCGACCTTATGCTTCATGGCCCGATTTCTCTCTCAATACAAGATGGTTTTTCAAGATATTTGAACCAAAATGACCCTAAGCCGGTGCTCTACGTTTATATGCCATAATATTTGGCGTATTAGTTCTAAGTTGTTGGGTCGTTTTCTCCAAACAGACTTGTCCTTTTGTCAAGACATGTCCCTCTTCTTTTGAGAAGATGACACTCAACGCCCCAAACTTTCAGAATATTAAACTCGGTCCTTCCTTCCATATTTTTTTTTGACACTTTTGATTCTCATGAATTTAAACCCATTTACTCACCATATAACTTTCATTAAATGGCATAATTGACCTTTATCGACTCACTCATTTACATTTTACTCCAATAAAATAAAAACCCAATTTATTTTATTTTTATTTTTCCTATTTATTTATTTGCCCCATTTTTAGGTGTCACAAATCCTCCTATTTATACCCATTGCATTTAATTCATGGCAGAAGGACTTTACACGTGTCAGCACTAGATTGAGCACATGCTTCTGACTTTTAGCAAGACATGCTTTGGGCCGTAATGTTGAACAATGTAGTGGCAGAGTGGTTGTACGATCTTGGACAAAAACATGTATCTTCTGACAATCCGTACTATTTGTGCAAGGAGATAAGGCAAACATATCTTGAAGTAGAAGCTTCATGATCAGCGATCGTTGAGGAGGTCTTCCATCAGAGAAGAGCTGATGTAAGTTAGCTATCGCTGGAGTCTTCTTCTTGATTTGTCGCGTGTGTGGACCTGTCTTGGTTTCACTGATGCCCGCATCAGATCATTAGTAGACTTGTCACTTGTTAATCATCTTTGTCTTCGATGTCAGCGATGAACTCTTTATCGCGAAACTTGTCTTCAGGGATTACAATTAACATTGTTACATTTGAGATCATCAGCAATCATCAGCAATAATGAACAGACTCAAGTTATCGCTGATACACCATTATTACATGTTATTGCTGATGGCAAAACATTAATACATACAGATGCTAATTGTAATATTCACTAAGTTATTCTAAGGGTCATTATCAAATCACTGAGAGAGTTTGGATTAACAATCTCTCCCTATTTGATGATGACAAAGCAACATAAGAAAATTGCTAAGTATAAAACATAAGGATAAAAGAGGACTCAAAGCAGCGTGTCCCATTTACTGTTTTATGGGATCTTTTCTAGTACTGATGGATTAAAGTACTTTCACTGAAAACTTTCATTGATTTCATAATAAGATTACAAGGGAAATTGAAAGTTATAAGTACAAGTGAAAGGAAAAAATTACAAGTACTACAAGAACTACTGATAAATTACAAAAGAGTAGGCATGGCAATTTGGCCCGACCCGATGGGGAACCCGGTCCACCCGACCCGACCGGGGCCGGGGTTTCCCCACCAAACCGGGTACCGGGGCCGGGGAAACCCGCCTTTTGAAAATCGGGGCCGGGGCCGGGTTGACCATCCCCCGACCCGCCCCGGACCCGGTATATATATATTATTAAAAAAATTATATATTTCATATATTTATTAAATATATAATAAATTTTATTAATACATGTGAGCAGTTCTAGCATAGGGTCTGTTTGTTTCTCGCAAACAAGATCCCGTCTGTGTGGTTAGCTATTCACCATAATTGTTTTCTGTTTTGGTTCTGGTTCACATACTGTTTAGCTGCATTCCTTTTTCTTCTTTTGGTTTCCTGATGTGTATGCTACACCCCAGTAGGGTTTTAATATTTGGTAGGTAATAAAGTTTTGTGTTGCCTTGCAAAAAACAAAGTTATCAACAAAAACAGCAGCAAAAATAGCTGTTAAAAAGCAAAAAAACGGGTCGGGGAACCGGGTACAAACCGGGGACGGGTGTTGACCGGGTCTTGACCAAAAGTTGACCGGAGACGGGGCCGGAATCCCCGTACCCGCCCGGGGCCGGGGGTCGTTTACAAAAACCGGGGCCGGGGAACCCCGCCCCATACCCGTCCCGTTGCCATGCCTACAAAAGAGTACAAGAAGGGAATCTATCAGATATTAAGGTTCATCCTTGAAGAGCATTTCGTCATATAAGTTTCCTTCAGTGATCATCCAGTTAGGTACCTTCTCCCCCTGTTGTCTTCTGAGCTTAGCTTCCTTGAGGACTTGGGCTTTAAGAAAAATACACGTTCTTGATTGATTACACCAGTGGACTAGATCTCTGAGTTGTTCGACAGGGCAGATAGGGATCTCTGAGTGTCGTTGAAAGCGTAGGATGCCATTCCAATCAGGGAAGATGATTCCATAGGGTTCACCTATCACTTGACTAGGTTTGAAAGGACCTCCTGGTGGCAGTGATAAGTCGAGCGCTGATAAGTCAGGTGCTGGTCCGAGCACTGCTTCTCTTGAGAATTCGATACTTGTTTCGTTTCGATGTGCAGGCTCACCAGAGGTCGATGCTCGCTTTTGTTGTCTCTTCGCTGGTGCTGGTATTTGATTCTGAAGAAGAGCTGGAGGAGGAGGTAGGTCCATTCTTGATGAGACCTTGTTGATATGCAAGTTCAAGAACTTCTCCACATGGGATTTGAACTTGGACTTGGACTTTTGGATAACGTTCCTAGTCTCTAGCCATTCATCAAAACCGAAGAGCTCCAACCTAGACATGAATATTCTTTGTGACGAGTCGTTCTCTTTGAAGATTGTGATTTCCACCATCACTGACTTCTTCATGCTCTTACCCTTTAGATTCACATCGATTATCCTGCTTGGATGGTATCTGTGGTCGATCTTTTCTCTGCACCATTCCAACTGGGAAGCACTGACGGCTCTTTCTTTGCGGGCTTCCTTCTCAGCATTCTTCAGCAGTTGCTCTTGAACTCTGATTGGATGTCTTTTCAGTTTCTTATCAGAGATCGAGCTCTGTGCTACCTTAAGGGCAAATTGGGCATCCTTTTGGCATGCAACGAGTAATTCCTCAACTTTGATAGACTCTTCGCGTTCTTCCGGAGTCAGGAATTCAAGGCCTGGGTGGAGAAGTGTAACACCCTCGAATTGGGAAAGAGCAACTAATTAATTTTTTTGATAAAACATCCAAAATAGTAGAATTTCGTTCTATAATCAATACGAGGAATGTCTCAACAATTATAATCTAAGTCTTAGTACAAATGCTAAGTTCACATCGGGTGTTACTTAACTCAAGTACAAAATGCTATTCCCCAAAAATCAATGCGGAAGACTTTACTTAACCAATTCACCACTCGAGCACACCACTAGCACACGACCTTTCGCAGTGTCACTAAGACTACTCCCAACCTGAACCTGATGCACATGCCGACAAATAAAAAGGGTTAGGCTAACGCCTAGTGAGTTCAAGAGTTTATAGCATGATTTAAATAATTCTTTAAATGAAAGTTTGCGACATAGATTATGATTTCCAAAAGAGTGTACAAAATGGATATAAACGACTCATTTTCCAACGCACCCGAAATCTATGAGAAAAGTCCCCAAAAGGTATAAAGCGTTTTCCAAAATGAATTCCAATCCAAACTCACTCAACACGTGGATAAATCTATATTTTGAAAAACCTTCAAATACGGTTGACAACATAATACTCAACCCATAAATCATGGAAGAACAATCCATATAAATATAACACTTCATCGAAAACATGATACTAACCAATACTCACACGAACGTAAAATGTAACGAAGTCCAAATGCCATAAACATGGAAATGACCTGCTTCATTTAAACTTTAATATACATGAAGGGGAATCCAATATTAAAGTCATCCAATCGCAGTCAAACGTATAAGACCAACAATAATAAAACATGGACATGATAAAATCCCAAGTAAGGTTGGCCAACGACGGGGGAGACCCGTATCCATTGAGAGTGGAGGAACACAAAAGTATGCCACTCATACAACGTTAATCGTACGACACTTCACTGCATAAAAGCCCAAGTGTCCCATACGACGCCTTTCAAGACACACCCAAAGAGACAGCCGACCTTAGCGGAATATTACTAAGAATACCACCAAAGGCTCGGCACAACCATGGCATTGCCCTGACACGGGGAAGGTCATAAACGCCCGTCAATCAACCTGACAGCTCAGCCGGACTCAACCCTCCTAGTGTACCTTTGAAAAGTAAAGGTCATAAAACATGGGGCTCGGCCAAATCCCGCAACACCCAGTACACCATCAAATAAAGACTGACTTACGTGCCTATGGATCCAATGCAACACAGTCTACAATAACATGCCTATCCTGGAATGACTAACGCACCCAAGCATGTAAATATCAATAATATGCAATAAAATGCATCAAGTTGCAATAAATGCAAACCATAAATAAGACTCCATATTGAGCCATCAAAACCGAACAAAATGTCCCCAAGACTTCCTTAAGGTCAGAACTGAGCAAAATGCTTGAAACCCATTAGACCCATAAATAATGGTCATCATAGCATAAAATGCATTTAAACATCGTTTAGGTAAACGTGTACAGTGAAATCATCATTAACCCAAAACTCGACACGGGTTAAAACAAAGGGTTTCCCCAAATGGACTCACACCCTTATAATTTCTCAAAATGACTCATGACACTAAAATTGTGCATATTCCCAAATGGTTTATAAAATCAATTATACTAACATGATTAAACCCTTGAATAGGCTCCACTTGAGCAATAAGTCATTTAAGAACACATTTATGATTCTACACATCAAAATATCCCCAAAATCCCAAATATGGGTGTTTTACAAACTTTATAAAGTTAAACACTTTAGAAGGGTCAAGTTTACCAAATAACTCATCAATTGATACTTTTAAGTAAAACACACACATACTTGGAAAATAACATTTTTGGCATGTACAACGTTTTCGCAAAGCAACTTGAACTCACCTTGCTAGATTTAGGCTAAATCTAGATTTCCCCCCCAAAAGTAAGCTCCTTTGAAGAAACTTGCATCTTCAAGCCAAATCTTCCAAAAACCTAGATCCAAACGTTTCCAACCATAAATACTCAGATCTAACCATGTAGAGTCATTCTCCAACCATTTTACATCAAAATACCCACTTATACCAAAACCCTCATTTCATAGATAAGGAAGAAGAAGATCACCTTAATCAAACATAACCAAAATCACCGAATAATACCCCAAAATGGAAGAGAAGGTGAAAACAACAACAAATCTAGTTTTTTGGTAGAGAGAGATTACCTTCACCACTTGAATCCTCAAAGCAAAGCATCCTAATCCCCCGCAACAATCTAGTTTTTTGGTAGAGAGAGATTTTCTTGGGAGAGTATCGGTTTAGAGAGAGAGAAAAACTGATTTAGGGTTGTGAAAATGAAGTGAGGAGAGAGGGAGGGAAAGGTATTAAAAGAAACCAAAATATCTCATCGGGGCCATCGCGGACGTCCGACTTAGACACCATGCGGACGTCCGACCTTGCCCTGGCCGAAACCCCAATTTTTCTGTTACTTTCGCGGACGACATGCGAACTTTCGCGCTGATGCGGACGTCTGGCCTTGTGCCCTTGCGGACGTCCACAAGTCCAAAATTCATACTTTCAACTTTCGAGGTGTTACAAGAAGGGACTTTGAGGCGCTGACTTTCTAGCTGTTGAATCATTGCTGATATTCTTCTTTGTATTTCATCCTCAGACCTTTGGATTGGTCGTGAGGGTCTATTGGGGTGACTCACCAATGTTTCTTTCTCCTCTTCTTGTTCATCAGTCTCTGTCACATAGACTGGGATTATTGGTTGTTTTTTAGCGATGATTGTTGGATCATTTGTTGTTGTACTTCAGCTTGTCCCTTAAGCAGGGGAGAGAACTAGCTGATGAAAATGAGAAAAAAGTTAGATTGGGATGAAAAGATAGAAAAAGTGGTTAAGTGTATAGAAGGGATCGGAGATGTGTATGGGTAGAAGCAGAATATGGGATTATGGAGAGGCATACCTGAGAAGGTTGCTCCCTCTCAGATGTGAAGAATATCTTCAAGTTACCTTTGGCAGCAATCCCCTTTTGCTTGCCATATGAAGATTTCTACGTAGGGGCCTTCTCAGTCCTCCCCCTGCTTCATTAATGGAGATTTCTTCAGAGGAGGAGCGCTGATGGTTGTAGGTTTGAACCAGAAAACTGATTCATCATCTTCATCGCCGTCTTCATCAGCGCCTCCATCCTTCTTGGAGTCATCATCGATCTTCATAAGAGGGGATAGTGACAGTTTCAGTGTTCGCTGAAGAAGAAGGAGGAGTTTGGGTTTTATTTTCCTCCCCCTCAGCTTGAGGGAGGTCTTCATGATTTTCTTCTTCTTTCTCCCCCTCTTTGTCATCATCATTGCGGGGGGGGGGGGGGGGGGGGGGGGGAGAGAGGAGCGGCTTCAGTATCAGCGTTCACCCTGTCTTCCAGACCAGGGATTACTGATGTGGAGGCAATAGGAGCCTCGAGTTTGTCCACTCTGGCTTCGAGACCAGAGACCGCTTCAGTGGCTGAAAGTACAAAATCAACTTCCATCCCCAGCTTTGAACGATTGTCCGCTGTGAAGGATGGGGCGGGAGCAGGCACTGGTTCCTTTGGTTTGCTGAGGATATCAGCAAGAAGGGAGTTGTTTTTGTCGATGTTAGAGCTGAGGTCATTGACAATGTTGTGGAGTGAGCTGACGACAGTTGTAAGTGATTGCAACGAAGAAGTGTTTGTTGCAACATCCGTCTTCAGTGAAGAAACCTCTTCCTTTAGCGCTGATAGCTGAGAATTATCAGCTTTGGAGGAGAGGGAGGTGGAGAGATCCTTTACTGCTTCACTGGCAGTGTTCACGACGGTGGTGTTGTTGGAGAGGTTGGTGGAGAGAGTCCACACGATCACTGACCTCTTTAATAGAGGTGTTGATCGTCTTCGAATTAGGACCTGTAAAATAAAATGAATTTTGAGCAAAGGAAAGCTTAGGCTGAGTTATTTGAGAAGAAGTGGGTAGGGAAGGTGGGATACCTGATGGTGCGGAGAAGTGGTCAAAATGACAACTTCCTCCATAAAACTCCATGTCATGCTCGAGAGGAGTCATAGACACGGGTATATGCTGAGAGCCCCCGAGAGGGAGACCATCATGTCCTACGATGTTGTTGTTGATGAGATCCTGGAGCAATATTTGGCGGGTGTCAGCGAGTGTTGTCGCTGGTGCAGAATTATTGACGAAAGAGATGATGGGAGAAGCAAAGTTGGTGTAGATGGTCGTGCTTGGTGGCGAAGTGGCACTGGTGGTGCCAAAAACTACCTCAACAGTGCTTTGAGGCACTGTGAGTGGTTGGGAAGGTACCAGCGTAGAATCAGCGATACTCGGGATCGCTAAAGTAGTTGTCTCGGTGGCGGATGTGGTAGAGCGTACCACGAATGTTTCTAGGGTTGCCTGTGAAGAGGAGATCCCTGATGAAGTTATTGTTGTTGGTGGTTGTAGGGTTTTCTCCTTTCAAACTCTCTTGGTTTTTTTGGAAAGACCAAGAGGGGCAGTAGATTGTTTCCTCGTTGAAGATGAGGATGGTTTGGCAGCTTGGGTAGCCATGGGGGGTTCAGCCGTGGTCATTGCTGCCAAAGAAGTAGAAGTTGAAAAAGAGAGGTGTTGTTTCAGAGTAGCAAGACTTACCTCATTATTAGCCCGCTCCACATCGAGGATACGGACCCCGAGCTTCGGGAGCTGATAATCACCCTCATTGAGGAAGAACTCGAGGAGAGCTGAGACAAATATGACGTAGGGAACCTTAAGCTCCATGTCGGGTTTCTCGACCTTAACCACCAGGTCGTCGAAGATCATTCTGGCGTAGTCGATATTCCTGCCAGTGATCAAGCTGTAGCCTATTTGCAGTTGATATCGGTTGGCCTGGTCATGCGAGCCGATTTTCCCACTCATGGCTTGAATGATGTGGGTGAATAGAAAGTTCAGCTCGGAGGGCATCTTGGCCTTTAGGACTTTTGTCAGCTTTTTGTCCAAAACCTTGGACCCGGGCTTGGTGTCCCATTCATACTCCATGTGATCCAAGAATTGGACCAGTTCTTCGTCGGGGGGGGGATGGGGATCAGGGAAGGGGCGAGTAGTAGGCAATTGGAGTGCTGAGTGGATTCCATTTGCAGTGATGCTGCCTATGCCAAGCTGGGTCTGGAAAGAGATCACCGTTACACTCTTCCCAGATTTCAGAGTCATTTCAGCACATTCTGCAGTGTACCAGAACTGCTGTAGTAAGGTTTTGTGAGCCGGAGGAGCGACTATCAGGGCGTAAAAATAGGAGAGTTCAGTAGCAGAGTAACAACATCTGCTAGGTGTAGGTAGGGTTTCTTCTCAGGGAACATGAGCATGGCTAAGCGATTGTTGCCCATGAACTAGACAGCGTTGAGGTCGAACTTGACGTTTTTTGATTTCACAAAGGTTGATGCTTGTGAGGCCATTTCTGAGAATCAAGAAACAAAAGAGAAAAGGAACATACATTTCTTAGAATGGAAATAGTTTCCAAAAATAAGAATGTTAAGGCTTTTACCAGTTTCTTTTTAAGGAAAGAAACATGGAAAATGGGTTTTCCAGTTTTATGTATACTGAAAATGGTAGAAAACTATGTTTTACCAGTTTCCTTTTAAGAAAAGAATATGGAAAACATACATTTAAAATGAAAGAGAGAGTTTAAAAATCGTTTTAAACCATAAAAACCTTTTAGGTATTTTGAAAGAAAATCATGAAAGAGAATGATTTTTAGAAGCAAAACGTGTTTTTGATTTTTGTTAACAAAGATTTAAGATCAAAAGAAGTGTTTTTGTCCATTTAGTGCATTAAATTAAGAGATAAGAACCTGTAGTCTTGAAGGTTTTGAGTTCGAGTTAGAGAGTTCTTAAAAATTGTTTGAATGCTTTGATGGTTCTTGCCTTTTGAGAGAGTTTGTGCGCATAAAGAGAAAAAAATATAAACAAGGTTTGTTTATATAGGATTGAGAGAGGAGAGAGAAAGTTTATGAGGGGGAAAAACACTCATCATGACACGGACACGTCCCACGAAGATGATTGGTCAAGAAGTGTAACGGACAACGTGTCAGACAAAAAGGCGTGCCAAGGGTTTTCTTCTAGGATGACGTCACACAAAAAGTTGTCTTTTCGTTTTTCAAAAGGTATCTCTGATATTGAAAAGATATCAGGACTGGATTTTGTTTTTCGAAGAATCACTGATGAGAAATATCAGTGATGAGTTTTTGTTTTTCAAAAGAGATCATTGAAAAAAATGGTCAGTGATCAATTTTATTTTTGAAAAATATCTTGCTATAAGTGAATTAGGATAGAGAACATACCTGAGTATCAAAGAACATTTACTCAGAGATTAAGAGATGAACATCAGAGATGGAACGTTATTGCTGACATAATCCGTGGCCGGTGAAGAGTTATTCTTCAAGGTTTAGCATTCCAAGCTCGCTGATGAGAAAGTTGAATCTTGTCTCATCAAGAGGTTTGGTAAATACATTGGCTAACTGATAGTCAGTTGGAATAAAATGAAGTTCTATATCTCCATTCATCACATGATCTCTGATAAAATGATATCTGATTTCAATGTGTTTAGTCTTTGAGTGTAGCACTAGGTTGTTTGCTATAGCGATGGCACTAGTGTTGTCGCAATAGATAGGTATATTTGATAGCTGAAGGTCATAGTCTATGAGTTGATTTCTCATCCACAAGACTTCAACACAACAACTACCAGCGGCTACATACTCAGCTTCAACGGTTGAGGTGGACATTGAGTTTTGCTTTTTACTTGTCCAACCCACCAGCTTTCCACCCAAGAGCTGAGAGCCTCCTGTGGTGCTCTTTCTATCCAGTTTGCAACCTGCAAAATCACTATCTGAATAGGCAGTTAGATCGGACCCTGAGTCTTTGGGATACCAAAGACCTAGGTTGGGTGTACCCTTAAGATATCTGAAAATTCGCTTCACAACTATCAGATGTGATTCTTAGGGCTCAGATTGATATCGTGCACAAAGACAAGTGGAATACATGATATTGGGTCAACTCGTTGTGAGATACAAAATAGAACCGATCATTCCTATACAGGCAGTGACATTAACAGGTTTTCAGAGGGATCCTTGTTAAGTGTCAGCGGAGGTGCCATAGGAGTTTTCATAGCTGAGCTTTGAGTAAGATCGATTTTCTTCAGCATATCTTTAACGTACTTACCTTGGTGGATAAATGTACCTTTATCATTCTGTTTGATCTGAAGTCCAAGGAAGTATGTTAGTTCACCCATCATACTCATCTTATATTCATTCTTCATTCGTTCAGCGAATCGAGTACACAAAGTGATTTCAATTTTACCACGTTAAAAAAATAGAGTGTTTTCAATTTTACCACGTTCATCGACTTATATTTGAACAAGAATAATATGACCTTTAACCTTTCTGAAAAATAGAGTGTTTTCAATTTCACCACGTTCAAATTTTTCAGTGATAAGATAGGAGGATAAAGTGTCATACCATGCACGAGGTGCTTGTTTTAAACCATAGAGGGCCTTATCCAGCTTATAAACATATTCTGGATGCTTAGGATCAACGAATCCTGGAGGTTGTTCAACATAAACTTCTTCATTCAGCTTTCCATTTAGGAATGCTGACTTAACATCCATTTGGTGAACCTTGAAGTCTTTATGAACTGCATAGGCTAAGAAAAGTCGAATTGTTTCGAGTCTTGCCACTGGGGAAAAGGTTTCATCATAGTCTATGCCTTCCTCTTGTCTATATCTTTGTGCAACTAATCTAGCTTTGTTGCGGGTTACAGTGCCAAATTCATCTAACTTGTTTCGATACACCCACTTGGTGCCAATTACAGTTTTGTCTGATGGTATGGGAACGAGATTCCAAACTTTGTTTCTTTCAAACTCAGTCAGCTTTCCTTGCATAGCGCTGAACCAGTTTGGATCTCTGAGGGCATCATCAGTTCTTTTTGGTTCAATCAACGAAATAAAATTAACAAAGAGACAAATGTTACCTGAACTTCGTTGAGTCTTAATACCTGTATTGGGATCACCTAGAATTTTTTTGATTGGGTGATTCACTATCCATATTTGAGATGGAGCTTGAATCTCTAGCTCAAAATGAACTTCTGGAGGTGCTGAAGAAGGGTCTTCAGCACCGATAGAATCAGGCATGTCAGGCAGTAGTTGATGAGGCTCAGATGGCATTTCATTCACTGAATGCTGATAAGAAGTGGATGGGTTTTCAGAGTTTGAGGGTTCAGAAGGAGCTAAAGTGTTTATAGGAATAACTGATACCAAGAGGTGGATTCAGCTTCACTTGTTTGCATACTGGGAATGATGATAGGATTATCATCAGCGATTCGGTTGTTAACCTGAGGATCAAGATTGAAATTAGCTTCTGGTTCCCCATAATGAGAAAACATCCACTGATTTAATTATTCTTTTTCAACAGTTGGTCTTAAATTTTCTGAACGGGATTCATCAATGGTGACATGAATGGTTTCTTAGATAGTTTGTCTTCTCTTGTTGAAAACTCTAAAGGCTTTGGATACTGAGGAGTATCCGAGAAATATTCGGTCGTCAGCTTTGGGATCGAATTTTCCAAGGGTATCTCTGTTGTTTAAGATGAACACTGGCAACCAAAGATACGAAGAAAGCTGATAGATGGATTTCTCCCACGGAAAAGTTCATAGGCAACTTTATTGAATCGTTTGACGATCAACGACCTATTTTTGAGTAAAACATGCAATGTTGACAGCTTCTGCCCAGAATTGAGTTGGAAGATGAGAATCGCTGAGCATAGATCGAGCAGCTTTGATGATCCTTTTGTTTCTTCTTTCAGGGACTCCTTTCTGCTGAGGTGTTCTCATCGCTGAGAAGTTGTGAGAAATGCCCTTGCTCTAAAAGAAGTTATCAAGAGAACTATTTTGGAATCTAGTTCCATGATCACTCCTTATAGAGCGAACCGTCATATTATTCAGGACTTCTATTTTCCTAACAAATGAGATGAGTTCATCTGCAGTGTCACTCTTAGAACGGAGAAACATTACCTAAGTATAACAAGAGAATTCATCTACTATGACGAGAGTATATTTCTTTCCAGCGATGGATTGTATGTTGACAGGGCCAAATAAATCCATATAGAGGAGTTGAAGAGGATTTGTCACTGATGACACTTGCGTCAACTTGAAACTAGCTTTAGTTTGCTTTCCTTTTTTACACGCTGAGCAGATAGATTCCTTAGCGTATGAGTGTTGAGGCAAGCCAATGACTAGTTCCTTTGAGGATAGATTGTTCAGCGTCTCAAAGTTGAGATGAGAGAGCCTCTTATGCCATAGCCAGTTGACATCTAATGAGGCTTTGGATAGAAAACAAATGTTCTCAGTAGTTGTTGAGTCCATGTTTATGACATAAACATTTTCCAAACGATAACCGCTGAGAGCAAGTTTCCCTTCTTATCAGTGACTGAACATGCTTTCTTAGTAAAGCATAGTTTGAAGTCTTTATCACATAGATGACTGATGCTATGAAGATTGTGCTTCAGTACTTCTACGTAAGTGACTCTTCTGAAGGTAGTTATAGTACTCTAAACCCTCTGGTATAGCCTTTTCCATTTCCACCAAAGGTCACCGAGGGACCTTTCTCTTCCTTGTATTCAGAGAGCAGGTTCTTTTCTCCAGTCATGTGTCGAGAGCATCCACTATCAAGATGCCAGATACCCTTCGAGACCTGCAATCATAAGGAAGATTAATTTTAAATTGGTACACACTTAACAATGGGTCCACGATTGTCAGTGGAAGAGGAAGTGGAAGGATCAACGGTCTTCACAGCCTCTGATGATTCAGCGTCAGTGGTAACCTTCACTTTGGTTAATTTCTTAACCTTAGTGGTATTCTTCACCTTGGCTTGTTTTTCACCCAGGGTGATCTTCTTTGCCTTGCAGGCATTCATCTTTACCTTAGCCGATTTCTCAACTTTAGTGGCTCTAGGGCACTTACTAGCAATATGGTCAGTAAGTCTGCAGTGATAGAATTTCCTATAGCTGAAAGTAGCTTTAGGACCGTAGGCATAAGTATTTGAAAGCTTTAAATGAGTATGGCCTGTACCAAGAATGCCTTTGGCATCAGATATCGGAGGAACCTTAGGTTCTTCAGATTTCTTAGCCTTTACATCAACCCTTATTATGGGGGTTGATCGCTAAACATGTTCAGGGATCTTAACTTTTGAATTTGGGGTTGATTAGTTGAAGGTTTAGTCTTCTCAACTTTGGCACTTTGGTACCCTTCTGAAGATTTTGTAAAACAGTTTTTCCTTTATCCTTGAGTTTGGGACTCATAGGATATTTTTACTCAGGGATGGGAGAATTAGAAGAAGAGCACTGAGATGATGCGGCTTTAGGGATGGAAGAAACGAACATTCAAAACTTAAGCATGCAATGATCTTTGCTTGGTTCTTCTTTGTCAGCACAAAAACCAAGACCACTTCTGTCATTGACAGGGATCTGAGCACCGATTATCTCAGTTATCTTGGCTGAGGATTTACACCATCCTTCAACAGTAGCTTTTTCAGCTTTCAATTCAGCGATAGCTTGTTCGCGTTCAATGTTGATTAGTTGATTTACATAAACCTGATCGTTTAAACTTTCTTCTATATTAGATAGTTCTTGGATCTTTAAATGACATTTCTTAAGTTGTTCAGTTAAATCAAGATTTAGTTGTTGAGCTCGTGTTTTTCCATTCCAGGCATCATATAAATCAATCATCAGCAAATCGATAGCACGAAGTCTATCAACATCAATGAGAGTTGGGATAGAAGAGGTTGATACCTGAGAAGTGGAAGATGTAGAGGGAACATCAGCGGGTTCTTCTTTCACTTCTTGGATTTCGGCCATTAGACAGAGATTGGTCTCATCTTCTTCATTAGAATCTGATTCTTCATCAGAATCTGATTCTTCACCAGACTCAGCCCAATCGTGTTCTTCAGCGATTATACCTTTACCTTTCTTCTTGAAGTCTTTCAACTTCAGATATTTTTCTTTGAGTTTAAGGTATTTCTCATCTCTGGATTTTGAGGAAGAGGAGTGTTTGAAAGATGAAGAAGGCTTGTAGACTTTCTTTTACCTGCATTCACTAGCAAAATGTCCTTTTTTCGCAGTTATAGCAAGTAGTAGTTGCCTTATCAATAGAAGTTGATTTAGGCTTGTCAGTGATAGTGAGAGATTTATTTCTTCTGAAGTTACTGTTGATCCAAACCCTCAGTGATTTGATAATGACCCTCTCTTATATACTTAGTGAAAATTGTAAGTAAACAATATGTATCAGAGTTTCACTATCGCTGATAAGTACTAAGATCTTCCAGTACCGCTGATAGGAACTCTCGCTCTTTTAAGTTAAACATTCAGCGAAACTGTTCACCATAAATGCTGAGTCTGTTCAGTCATTATGATGATCGCTGATAAGTTAGTTGTTTACTTATGATCCCTGAAGACAAGTTTCACGTCAACAAAGGTTCTACGCTGAAGTCGAAGATCAAGCTCAAGAACCAGCGATAAGTCTCCTAATGAACTGATGCGGATCAACGAAGACTCAGATTTGTCCACTCAACGTGAAGTATCAAGTACAAGACTTCAACTATCGCTGAACTTTATCATTCGCTGAATAGAAAATGATAATTGCTGAATCAACGAAAGCTGATCATGAAGTCCTCCGTACAAAGTACTTTTGTCTTAACCACCCTTGCACGCCTCCGTACGAAATGTCAGAAAAGAACCTCCGAAAATCTGAAATCGTACAACCACTCTGCGTTTCTCGAGTTTCCTCCTGGATCAACTAGATTGGACCAACTAGATTGGATCAACTAGATTGGACCAAGGTCAACTAGATTGGACCAAGGTCAACAACCTCTCTGCGCTTCTCGAGTTTCCTCCTCGAAAGCAAGTCACACATCTGGATGATGCTGTGAATTTCCTGAAAAACTGCTGCATTTCAACAGCCCTGACCATCACACCTCCTGCAAGTCAGCTACTACTATCCCAGTTCTGGTACTATGCCAGACACACTCAGCTACCCTCCGCCAAAGATGCATCCAAAACCATCGATTGCATACTCAGCGATACTGAGTATGGCACCATTAAGATAACCCCCGCAATCATTCGAAAAGCCCTGAACTTTCCCAATGCTACCAAAGAAAAACCGTTTGTTCCATTCCCTGACCATAAAAAGCACGCTGACAAAGAAGCTCTTATTGCATTTTTTGATGCAATGGGCTATGTATGGGAAATTGGCAGAGAGAAGAAGCTGACGCTGATAAAGAAGTCATAAATGGCAAGCGAGATGAATTTCATCTTCGCCCATCTGATCAGCTGCATGACAGCGAAGACCGGCTCCTCTGATCAAGCCGCTCAACCTCAGCAGGCTATGGGATACGCACTGCTGAAAGGTCTACATATTGACTGGGCATCTATCATTTATGATGACCTAGTACAAAGAGTAGATTCTGCTGCTGACAGACCTGCATGGGTTCCCTACCCCCGTTTCATCAGCGCCATCTTCCAATATGGCCTGAAGGACAGCTATCCTCAAGAGGGTGACCTGAAACTTTCTCAGGTTGGCCCTAAGGTGCTCGATTTCAAACCTGTCGACAATGAGGTACGTCTCTCTACCCTTCTCTCTCTTCTTAACCCTAATTCTTCGACTTCTGTGGCTCCTTCAGCGACAATACCCATCGCTGATACCCCGGCCACACAATCCTCTCCTTCTAAGAAAAGGAAACACTCTTCAACCCAACTTGATTCCAAAAGGATCAAGAAAACCAAGGAGCAACCCCAGCAATCCCATGCTGAAGACTCCTCAGCTCATTCTGAAGAGCTGAAGGAAAGTTCCGTGGTACGCTCTGCCACACCCGTGCAAGCCATCCCTCCAATCCAGACTTCAGCGTCTCCAAACGCTGAGGTTAGAAACTTGGAACCTACCCAACCTCCCTCAGTCTCTCAAAAGACTGATGAAGTGATTCTCAGCGATTCCAACGCTGAACTCAGTACCCGAACCCCATTCTTATCCTTCGCTTCTCCCTCCACTCACTTGGACACTCCTCCAAAGAACACTGGAGATGCCATCATTCCAGAAGCTACCGCTGACGCTTCTCAACGAATGATGAAGACAAGACCTGCAGAGATCACCATACCTCACCATACTTTTGAGGAAGATATGGAACATTATTCAGGAACCCGCAATTTTGACGAGTTCGTAAACCCTCCTGCAGGTACACACAAAATCCTATACACTGTGACTAAACCCCAAACTTCTGAGCTTTCCTCTGTTCACAAGTTTTTATCTGTTACAGGTCCTAATTTGGGAGACATCAACGAGTCTCTGAAGTCCGTGGAAACAAAGCTGACCGGTCTCACCACCACACTCTCCAACAACTCTACAGCTGTAACAAACGCTGGAGAGAATTTGACAAAGCTAACTACGGTGGTGGAGAAGAAAGCTTCCACATATGACATTAAGGGCCTTGATAAGACGCTCAACGATTTTGCCAAAGTACTCTCTGACATCTACACTGACTACACCAGCCTCAAAAACTCAGTTTCGACCGTGTCCAGCGAAGTTACAAAGCTGAAAACATCGGTTGAACATCTCGAGGGGGATATGTCAGCTGTCAAGACCGACTTGGGTTCTGTAAAAACCGACGTTGGTTCTATGAAGACGATGATCGAGACGCTGGTCAACAAGGAAAATACTCCTGCTCCTGCCCCTGCCCCTGTATTGGAAACTTTCACAGCGGTGGATCGTAAAGAGCTGAAGAAGATCACTCCTGCTATATCTGGCCTTGAAGACAGATTAGCAGCGATTGAAAGTTGTATTAAAATCTCTGGCCAAGAAGACAGAGAAAATACAAATGCTGAGTCTACCCATTCCTCCCCCAATCATGAGAAAGAGGGGGAGAAGAGCGCTGAACATACCGAGGAGAAGAGTGCTGAGGATCTTGAAAAGAGCGCTGAAGACCTTTCCCATGATGAATCTATCAGGGGAGAGAAGAATGAAGATCTTATCGCTGGACCTCAGGGAGATGAAAACCCTGAGGGAACCGAGAAGCTCGCCTCTGTATCCGAGGGGGAGCAACTCGAATACGAAGCTGAAGAATCCGAAGCAGAAGATGATGAAGACATCGACATCCCTGATAATGAACCACCCTCCTCTCCAAGGAATGATGATGATGATGACGAAGATGACGATGATTTCTTTGTCGTCAAACCTGCCCCAAAGATCAAAGCTCGTAAGGGAATTTCAATAAATGAACCAACAGGGGAGCGGACAAAGACAAAGCCCTCAGCCTCTGGCGCTGAGAAAGGCAAAGGCAAAGGCGTCGCTGAAGATGAAAATCTGGCGATCTTGCTTGTAAAGCCGGTTTGTCAGGTACACTAATCATATCTCACTCCATCCCTCCTCTATAAGTTCTACTACCCTAGCCTACACCTGAACACATTTCTCTTTCTCTTTCTACCCAAGTTCTTCTACCCATGTTCTTATTTGTAAGATCACTGTGTTTCAGCTAGTCCTCTCCCCTGTTTGAGGATGTCGCTGAAGGTTCTACTACTGCGACTTCACAAATAAAGCCAGCTGCTGCTGATGAAATAATCCCAGTCTTAGATTTGATCTCTGAGACTGATGAACCAGAAGAACAACCTCTCTCGCACAGAAACAGACCTTCCTCAGCTCCTCAAAAGTTGAGTGAAGAGGATCAAAAGAGAAGAGAGGAAATAATAAAGCGATTCGAGGATCAGCGAATCATTCTAAGGCGTGATCAACTTCCTTCAGTTCCTCCAAAGTTCAAAATCTCCAAAGCTGAATACCAGGAACACCTTAAAGCTGAACGCCTTATCGCTGAAAGGAAGGAAGCTGAAGAGAAAGACAGAGAATACGCGATCAAGCTTACTCAACGATCAATCAAAGACCCCAAGCTGAAAAGAGTTCCCATTGATGTTCAACGTCAGCTCTGGGATGATGCTCAAGAAATCGTTAGAGAAAAGACAAAGGTCTCTAATACAACTTTGGAATGGGCTAAACAAATGCTGACCTATCGATCAAGACCATCCAAAATAATCAAAGCCAACATCAGAGGAAAAATGTACGCTGATGTTCCTGTTGTTGAAGTGGATGTCTACAGAGATGACAAAACCAAGCAAACCTTCTATGCTGCTTCATTAGAAAAGTTTGGTCTCTCTGAATGGTTAGAAACGAAATTAGCCATTCAGGGATCACGCTCAAAATTCAAAAGCCATGTTAAGATGATCTTAAACAAACAGATCGACTTGCTTTCATCTGTTGTGGATATTCCTCCTACTCTTCCTCAACCGAAGAAAGCCTCTGCTAAGAAGAAGAAAGTTTCTGATTCAGGTCCAATCATTCGAAATGAAACAGGTATTGGTTTCTCTCGTGCTGAAGTTCTTGGCCCTGATGCTGATCTTTCAATGCTTGACACCTCCCTACCACCTGGAGAAACCTTCATCCCTGACACAGTGGTAAGTGATCCATATGGTATATTCTTCTTAGACTATGATGGAAATCCTCACTTTCAACGTGTCTCTGAGCTCCACATCGCTCCCATCGAACAACTCAGAGATCTCGTACACTGGTGCGAAGTCAGACGCGACATCAAAGCTAGACACCTGAAGCCCTTGATTTTTAATGATCCATAAAATGATGAAGTAATTAGTGTAACTGAAGCGGTGTGCATTGTTAGAACTCATAACTTTTAAGGTTAGTAGCTTGTCCGATTCCAAGATCGAGTGTGCAACTATTTTACGGATATAAGGTATAACATACATCTTCCATATGTAAGGAATTTTATGGAGGTTTAGGTTGGTTTAGATTGTATTGCAAGGTGACTTCATTAAAAAATTAACTTCCTTTTGTTTGTACATGTAATAAGTAATTTTGTAGTTAAAAAACATGACAATATAATTATACTACTTATGGTATTTTTAATATTCATTATTAATGTTATTTTAATCGTCTCAATAAAATCCTTATTACGATGTATTTTATAAAAAAAAATCATTCTTATTTTAATTATTTAATAGATTATAGGGGTTCAATTAATTAATAAAATTTAATTAGGTGTAAAACAAATATGTAAATGAACAAGGGATAAAACGAAATTTTAGTTATTAAGAAAAACCATTGTCTATTTGTAAACATCAATCCTTTGTTTAAAGAAGTCTTAAAAAGTTTTGATGTCCAATGCTACCAATTCTTTATAAAACCTTTTTGTAAATAGTTAAAAGTCAACTTATGCACAATGCTAAAGTTTTTTTAAAATAGAGTAAAAGTTCAATATCTCTAAATTTTTTTGCATCTAACTCCAACAGCTATGCTATTTTAGCAACTCTAATATTAATTATTTTATATAAATACTCAATTTACTTAATTATATTATTAAAATATTCAATATATGGAAAGTTATAAGAAAAAAAGTTTGTTTTTTAGGATAATGATTAGTTTTGGAAGAAAACCATCTAAATAGAGATTTCTCTAAATTTAGAGATTTTTACAATCTCTCTCATCTTTTCTCTATTTTAGCATAGAGGATAACATAGCTGCTGGAACAACAAAAATGGAAAAAATCCATTTTTTCTGTTTTAGCATAGTTATTGGAGATTCTCTTAGAGCATCTATAATGAGAGCTTTTTGTAAAACTTTTTACTATTTCATTAAGTTATTGGAATAACTTTTTATCATTGGAATGAAAAGCTAACTAAAAAGCACTTTTTGAAAAGCTTTTAGTTTATCGACGGATCATTGCATAATTGAATTTACATTTTACCCCATTAATTTTTCATTTTATCCTCTCTTTCAATATAATTTCCATTTTAAACCTTAGTAAATTTAAATTAAAAGTAAACTCTAATTTTGGTCCCTGTGGTTTATAGAAATCTTTAAAAGTGGCCCCTGTGGTTTAGTAAGTCCAGAAATTGTCCCTGTGGTTCTCATTTTGCTTTGAAAGTGGTCCCCACTCCCCCATCACTAACTCCGTTAACTTTCTTCTAAATGCGTTAACTTTTCACTAACTCCGTTAACTTTCTTCATTAGAACAAAGAAAATTTCAGTCTTATTATTATTTTTACATTTTTCTTTTAATATAAAATACTAATTATATATGTGAAATATTATTAATAATTTATAATATTTTTGATATATATATATATACATTAATAGGGGTTAAATCACGTGAGAACCAAAAATAGGTTGAAAACCGTGGGAATCGATCTAAGCCGTCATTTGGTTTTGATCCTATGGTTTTAAAAGCATAAAATTTCATTCATAGGTTCTCACGATTCTCAACCTATTTTTTTCTATAATAATGTTCATAGATTAAAATCAATTAACGGTTTAGATTAGTTTTCACGGTTCTCAACCTATTTTAGGTTCTCATTTGATTATCGTCCTACATTAATATATATATATATATATACATATGAATTAGATAATATACTTTTATCTTTTAATGATATATATATAATATAATTATATTTTTATTAGATTTTAAAATAAAGTTGTAAAAATAATAATAAGACTGAAATGCCCTTTGTTCCAACGGAGAAAGTTAACGTAGTTAGAAGAAAGTTAACTTAGCTAGGAGAAAGTTAACGAAGGTAATGATGTGCGACCACTTTCAGAGCAAAATAAGAATTACAAGGACAATTTCTAGACTTACTAAACCACATGGACCACTTTCAAAGATTTTCTATAAACCATAGGGACCAAAATTAGAGTTTACTCTTTAATTAATTAATCTAAAGAATAAACTCCAATTTTGGTCCTTGACGTTTAGTCATTTCTTTGAAAGAGGGACTTGTGGTTTTATAATTCAAGTTTACGTCTTCAGGGTTTTGATTTTGCTTTGAAACATGACATGGCCACTAACTTCGTCTAATGTCATCGTTAGTGGCAGGGGTATTTTCGTCCAACCACGTTTTTGTCTTTTTTTTGTAATTCTTTTTGTTTATCCTCATGTTTGTTAAAACCATAAAAAATTAGGTACCAAATATGTAATTATATATATATATATATATATATATATATATGTTGGTTTTTTAATATATATTTAATCATACAAAATGATAACTGTTCGTTCAAGAAAAACGTGAAGAAGAAAGATGAAACAGAATTAGGAAACTAATTCCTTGAAAAGTCGTTAAAATTGCGGAGGCTCGTGTTACACACGATTCCCTTAAACAGATTCGCCGTCTGTTCCCAGGGTACAACAGCGTGAGCAGAAGTACTGCCGGAGATGACCACTTGCCTGAAAAGTTCGCCGGAAAAAGTCGTATGCTGCACTGTTTCGAGAGTGTGTATCGAGTGTCGAGTGTGTTGTCTATTTCTTGTGTTATTGGATGAAAACGAGACCCTCCTTTATATAGTGAAGATTGAAACCGATGATGATTAAAACGAATTAATTCACCTGTGAGTTCCAGATTAGTGCATACAAACAGAAGAAATCAACAAGTAGAAACTGTCTGAATGATTTCAACTGGTCATCCAATTCACTTTCAATAAACAGAGAGAATTACAATACGATATGAAAGTAGAATATGACAACTAGCCTATTTTCTAAGGCTAACAAAGCATTATATACTTAGGGCCTAAACTACCAAGCCCATGGCCCGTTAACACATTTAAGCCCATAATACACCATTTACATAATAAGCCCTTGAACTTCTATTCAACACGATTTTATCCCTAACAATCTCCCCCTTTGAATTGAAGTTCGAGTTCGCGCGAGTTCTCGACGTATCTCTTTCGGAGCGCAAAGTAGATCTCGAAACTTCGGATGGCTCGGCGGTAGTCGATGAGATCTTCAACCAATTCTAAAGCTTCTCGTGCGGTTGTCTCGTTTGGATAGGAGACAAACGACGATTTTTGATTTTCGAATTCGTTGGTGATGATGTTTCGAAGAGCATCTCTGAATTTGAGTAGCGTGCCATCGCAAAATCTGTCGACCTGGCTGAAGCGAAGAAACCTCTTTTCTTTCTGTTCGTTGAGGTATACAATCCCAAATTATGGTTTCTAGAAGCAGTGAGTTCTCGGGATACATCTTTAGCTCAGGTGCTTTTAGATTCGGTTTCAACAGGTTTATCTTCTTGGTTCTGTGCTCGATCCCCATTTGGAAGCCTGTGATGTAAGAAATCATTACTTTGTGTAGCAGCAATCGACGAATAGCCTCGAGCGCTTTAGTAACGTGAAGTGGTTGGAATGATCTGGTTCGGAGGTCTTTCAGTATAGCGTGGAAGTCGAACAGTCTGAGGTTCTTAAAATCTGCTTCAGAGAATCTCCATTCATTTCCGTCTTCGCGTCTGACGGTAAATACCGGAAATAAGACTCTAAGAATTCGGTTGGTTTGGATGTTGAGCACTTCAGTGATCTCGTGCTTTGTTCGGACTTGGCTAACTGGAAGACACCGCTTCATTGCTTTTATGTACTGGCTTTGGTATTCCTTGTCGAATTTAGAAATCCTAAGGCTGACTGTCGGCTCTATCGGGCGTAACCTGTGAACATAGAGCTTCTTCAGAGATTCCTCCAGGTGAGGAATAAGGATCATAATCTTCTCCCATCGGATTTGTTACTGTGGAGGAGGAGGTTGATCAGAGGCTATCAGTTGTTGAGGAGATGTCGGAGTTGTAGCAGTAGAAGTCTTGAGAATCTGTGAAGTGCGGGCTGGTTTGCCATACAAGTTTTGCAGCAAGAAGTGGTCGTAGTCGATGTCGTCGTCGGCATCGGTGGGAAATACGAAATTTACATCGAAGTTTGTCGCGCTGGTGGCTTTTTGATACCATGCGTTTTCGGCTTCCGGGTCAATCTCTGAGTCGGGATCAATCAGGTTAAGAATATCCCCTTCCGGTGCAGTGTATACGACCAGCACCTGTGAATCTCCCTCGGGATTTTCAACCGTCGGGTCTTCATCGTCTGAGATATCCATGTCTATCTCCATTTCAGCTAAACTCAACTGGGCTTCAGGTTCGTCTTCGGTTGCAGTTGCCACAGTTGATGGTTCCGGTTGAACCGTTGCAGTTTCTGTGAGGATTGGTTCGGACTCAGAAAGTCTCTGGCTCTTGTTCTCCCCCTCACGGTGATCAGGATCATCCTGGTCATCGTGCCGTCTCTTGAGTCCGCCTGCTTGACCCTTGCACGTGTCTTCGAGTGAGCCGACTCTTACGGACAGAAGATTTAAGGCTTTCTGAACGTCCTTAAGAGTCGAATCAAGTTGGTCCAATCTGTTAGTCATGGATGACGAAGGAGCAGATATCTGGGAGCGTAGATCACTAGATTTTATATGCATATAATTGCAGTCATGCCTACAATTATACAATTTACTTTCTACTCACCATCTGTGCTGTTTGGAAAACAAATCAATAACCAAAAAACGAAGGTTCACAAAAGGTAAAAGGAATAAAAAAATTGAAGGAACAGAAAGAAAAAGGAAAAGACGTTGTGATGATAATGGTTTCTCTCAGACAAATGCCTCGATTCGTCTTCATGATTGAATAGAATGGATATAATATGTGTCAGACTCGTCATCTGTTGAAATCAACACTGAGAAACACTTTGTTTCAAAAAAAGAAAGAAAAATAAAACTTCAGACATCCAAGGAAGGAGCAAAACAGCAGTAGCTCTCAAGCCTGGCGAAGGCGAAAGCTCTTAGGCGGCCACTGCGAATGTTTCTGAGAAACAAGCCTTTCCATTATCATCATCAGTAATTAATTTACCCTAACAAATCTAATCTAACAGGCTAAAAATCAATTCAAAATTTGCAGAATAACAACAATTTAATGAAATTGGAACCTTCAATTAAAGAGATATTTGTAAACAGAAAAGTAAAATAAAAATCCTCGATCTATCGTCAACAATAAAATTCAACAATGAAGCTAATATATGACGATAACTTTAATCAAAAATGGCGGAATATCGAGTTGATTGTTGAATTGTTCGGCCGCCTAACAAATCTAAACTAACGAACTAAAAATCAATTCAAAATTTGCAGAATAACAACAATTTGATTGAAACGTTCAATTGAAGGGGATATTTGCAAACAGAAAAGTAAAAAAAAAAATCCTCAATCTATCGTCAACAATAAAATTCAACAATGATACGACGATAACTTTGAATAAAAATGGCAGAATATCGAGTTGATTGTCGAATTGTTCTACCGCCAAATCAACGCAAATAATTCAAATCAGCAAAAGTAATAGACGAAAAAATTGAAAATAAAAAAGCGGAAAGAGATGAATGATATGAAAGTATCTCAGACATCCAAGGAAGGATTAGAGCAACATGAGCTCTCAAGCCTGGCGAAGGCGAAAGCTCAATCAGGCGGCCACTGCGAATGTTTCTGAGAAACAAGCCTTCGATTTTTCATCACAGATGCATTCAAACTTATTTTTTGGAAGAAGAAACCTCAAAAATATACATACTAAAATTGGAGAGATGCATAGAAATTGTGGTGATTCAAATCAGAAAAGCATAACTTACAGGTGAAGTTGAAGGACGACGACCGTTGTTTAAATAGTAGAGAAGCGATATTAGGGTTTTATGATTGACGGCTTGCGATCTATGGTGATGATATGCGAGTTAGGGTTTAAGAGGTTTTATTAATGAGTGAACGACATGTTCGGTCCCTATGTTTTGCCCAAAGTTTAGATTGGTCCTTATTTAGTATTTAGTAAAATAGATTGGTCCTTACTCCTTAGGGTATCTCTAATGTAATTTGCTACTTTAAAAGATAATATTTCAAGTAAATATTTTTTAGAGTAAATTACTGTTTTGGTCCCTGTGGTTTGTCAAAAGTTACGAAATCGGTCTTTTAACTTCAAAAATTACAATTTTGGTATTTGTGGTATGCATTTCGTTACAAAATTGGTCCCTCGAGCTGACGACCGTCTATTTCCTCCGTTAAGTCGAGGGTAAAGTGGTCTTTTTATATTTTTTTAATTTCTTTTTATCATTTTTTAATCAATTATACCATTTTCCTTTTGTTTTTTTAATTTCTTTTCTTCAATCTTCATTTTCTTCAATGGGTTTTTTGGTGAACACCATGAACACCATCATCCTTACTTGAATACTCATCTTCTCCAGCGACTTGTGATCCCCAATTTCTTTAATTGAACATCATTTTTGCTTATTCTCTCTCTCTCTCTCTCTCTCTCTATATATATATATATATATATATATATGTGTGTGTGTGTGTGTGTGTGTGTGTGTGTGTATAAGGTGCTGTTTGGGTTGCTTATTTAAAAGGGTGCAACCGAGAATTGCAGGACCATCTCAAACTTAGTGATGAAGTTTATGAAACTTGGTTCTCGGCCTTATGCTTTTTACACTGCAAATGGTGTAAGGTAAGCATTAAGCATAATTTGTACTCTCTTTCTTTTTTACCTCGTTCCAAATTGAAATCAAAATTTTGGATTTTTTTTTGGTGTCACATCATTGAGATAAGGAATTGATATCATGATCTGGGTTCAGATCAATTTCCTCAGAGGTTTGCAGCGATCTTATAATCCAAGTGAATGAAACAAGATATTTGGTTCACAAGGTGACGTTTTTTATTAACTTCCTCAAATCATTTGTGGGTTTTAGGTGAATTTCGTGATTCTTGATACTCCGTTTTTCGTTAAGTTTTATAATTGTTTTTTCAATTTTACCTTGATTACACAAATGGGTTGTTGAATTTGATGAAATAATTTGGTAACACCGAATCAAATTTGTGGGTTTTAGGCGAATTTTGTAATTCTTAATACTCTGTTTTTCACTAATTCTCCACTTATATGATTGTTTTTTCAATTTTACCTTGATTACGCAAAAGGGTTGTTGAATTTGATGAAACAATGCAATAAAAGCGAATCAAATTTTGTGGGTTTTTGATGAATTTCGTGATTCTTAATACTCTGTTTTCAACCTTCAGTTTCCATTTCTGTCGAAGTGCTTGAAGTTGCAGAGACTCTGTTTTGAGAGCTCTGAATCCTCTCAACTTCAATTTCTCCAACTCCATGTATCGTTACCCTTCAAACCACGAAACGATCCAATCATGGTCAGAGGAATTGAGGATCACAAGTCGCTGGAGAAGATGAATATTCACATAAAGGATGATGTTCTTCATGGTGTTCATCAAGATCTTCTTGAAGAAGATGAAGATTCAAGAAAAATGGAAAACCCGAGGGACCAAAACTGTAAATAAATGAAAAAGGGCAAAAAGACCATATTGCCCTCGAGATAACGCAGGAAATAGACGGTCGTCAGCTCTTGGACCAATTTCGTAACGAAATGCATACCACATATACCAAAATTGTAATTTTTGAAATTAAAGGACCAATTTCGTAATTTTTGACAAACCACAGGGACCAAAACAGTAATTTACTCTATTTTTTATTTTGATTACATATATTTTCAATAATATCTATGTATTTATTAACTTTATAAATTGTATCCTTATATTTTTTATTTTCACAATAACCTTATATTTATTAACTTTATCATGTTATTAGTTTTTAAAATTAGTTGGATAAATTTAAATTGAATTTAAAATTTAAAGATAAATATAATTCTAGTTTACTAAATTTGGTATTAGACAACAAATAAAACAAAAATACAATAATCTAAAAAATTAAAGGACCATTTCGTAATTATAAAAAAATTAGAAAAAATAGAGAGTAGGAATAGTTACTATTCATTTATCTATTATAGAGAGTAAAATAGAGGGTTCATTGAAGAGGTTTTAGAGAGTAAGATAGATGGTTCATTGGAGATGGTCTTAAGTTATCTCTATTAACTCCACCTCTGTTAATCCCATTCCGTGCCCCTCAAATGATAGACAATCTAGTCTTTTTGCGGTTAATAATTATTAAATTTCCAAAAATTGCAAATAAATTAATATTTGTATTATATTAGTTGTGTACCGGCACAATGCGGCATGATGCGACATTCAAAATAAATGTAAGCAAAAATGTCGTACGTTTTTGCAAAATAAAACACCTAGTTGGTTTCATCATACATAGAGTGTGAGAACAAATGTAATAGTCTCGACCATCAAAAGGAATAAGTTATTAATCGTCTATATTTGGTAAACATTTACCTGATAAAGTTCTTGGAGTATGTTATGTCTTTTTCCGGATAAGATTATCGGTTCATATAATTCTCACTCGGTCAAGCAAGTGTTAGACGACAAGCACTTACCCACACGATGCAGCACGATTCATATCAAATAATTCAATTCACGTCATTGACCCCATCTTCATATCACTTTGTTTTCTTATTAGGTTAGAGAAAGTCTAGACTATTTAATCTAAACACATACTCTACCAAGAAAAACCCATAGATGAATATTGAATACCACGTTCTTTTTTATAAAAAGAAAAAAACAAACCCACTTGAAATTTCACAATAATCGTAAAAAATAAAAACAACATTATTTTTTGGACTTACCCTATATTTTGAGCATAGATAATTGGATTGATATTAAAGCTTCGTATGAGCGTCTATGACTTGTGTTGTTTTATCTTTCTCTATCTTTATCTGAGAGTTCATACCTATACCTACAAAAACCACATTTAGAAAACCAAAATTTGTGTTTGTATGCAACCCCTTCTACAAACTGTTGTACTTGTATAACTTATTCGGGACCAATAGGAAGTGGTCAAAAGGTTGTTGCTAAGGCCATCCGTATCACAACCCTCAAGCCCTCAAGCGCCACATCAGCTTTTCTCCTAACCCTCTCCTCAAACCCTCAAGCCCTAAAGTGGCGTACCCGTACCCGATGCTATAAGGAACCCGCAACCCCACCCCACCCTCACCCTCCTCTCACACAACCCTCGGGTTTCTCGGGTTTTCAAGCCCGCATGCCAAGCCCGAGCCCCCTGTATCACTACCCGTTGGAGCCCGAGGAACCCGCATGCGAGCCCGAGCCAGAGCCCGTGAGGGATACGGATGGCCTAAGATGATGTGGGGTTATGGTTGTACGAGATGAAGTGTGAAACTATATAAACCCTTATTAAAGATGCATGTACATGAGTTCTATTGTGATTAATTTTTCTAAATTTTGTACACACTTGGGTAACAATTAAAAAATGCTCTTTTGTTGTATTGCTATTGGCTATGTTGGATTTGAAATTACAAATATTTATTATTTATTGATAAATCAAATACAATTTACAGTTTGTTACGGAATAAGATTAAGTAAACCTAATCTAAACAAACTTGAGAAGCACTAAGTGTTCTTGTACAGCCTCTGGCGTGTAGCTCAGTTGGCAGAGGGGTGGGGTGACTTTGCCCAAATACATAACAGGTCTTGGGTTCGATCCCAGGCCCCCCACTAGCCTCAACCGCTAAGTGAGCCAAAAAATGCCCCCTCGTATTGGTGTCCTTGGAGGCAGGTTCCGTGCGGGGCCGATTAGGGTAGCCGATAATCAACTTTTTGCCCAAAAACTAAGTGTTATTGTACAAGAAATTAGAGAGAGAAAGAGATATAGAAAACAAAGGTTTTTCTATGCACTAAGTAGATCAGGGAAGACGACCCTTCAAACTGAAGGGGTATTCCTGTAACACCCTTAATTTTTTCATTAGGAATGTTACGTAATCTAAAACAAATTCTCCAATGATACTCCAAAATTACGGCTAAATTAAAACTTTACACTGTTTACAACGGAAGACTTTAAAACAATAAATATGTAACTTAAATGCTAACCCGTCCCATACCGGGTTGCGTTACAAAATTTATTCATCAAAGATGTCTGCACATACACATTGAACTTAAATAACCTTGGCAAATCTCTATGTGTGCCATTTTTCTTTATCCAACCTAAAACCTTCTGCCCCTGAGATGCATACTATAGTCAGCTTATAAAGCTCAGTGAGTTCATGGTTTGCGTGAGTGAAAATATATCTTGTCACATATAACAAACATGCAAACTCCAGATAAAATAATATGCATTTTCTGAAACATATGTAACACTGAAATAAACTAGACCTCATAACTGTCTCATCAAGTGATGACTGATAAGCTGCAAGCATTCCCTGGGTGTGTACGACTCACCTATAGCCAATAACCCATTACGGGGTCGTGTTGCTATGTCACAGGCATTCCCTGGTGTGTACGGCTCACACAGAACCAGTCACCCATTTCGGGGTCGTGCTTTCCCTTAAGTGTGACAAACCAAACCGACACCTCATACTCCAAACCATGTACCATTTGTACAATATAAACCAACTGAAAACTCAAGCACGCTAAATATGTTTAAAACCGGAAAACAATTAGCATACATGCTTCACAAAATACATGTAAACATATACTGATGACATGTATTTAAATCATTATCATGCATAACATTCACCAAAGAAATCATATAATGCTCAAAATAAATTTGTACATATGTATGTATCCCAGTGTAAGTCTCATGAAGACTCACCTGATTGCGTAGATCGATTACTGGTAACTCCTGGCTGAAGACCTACACATTTCATACCACAATGTCCAATTAATGACTTAGTTTTTCCAAAAGTCAACAAAAATCAACTATGGTCAATCCCGCCCCAAACCTAAAGTCGAACTCCAAATCCGAGTATCCTAACATGTCTCAAATATCTTCATTTGATCTCACCGATAAAATCCTTATGGGTCAAACGGGGTAAAAGTTAACTATTGGTCAAACCCGACCAACTTTAGTCAAAGCCGAAGTCTATAATTCAATGACGTCTCAAAATGTCAAATTAACCCTTTTATACTTTTATAAATCTCCATTCCGAATAGTGTCTCAATAAATATTAAACCCAAAGACGACACTTTACTTCCATTAATAAAACCATCTAAATAACTAGACAACTTATTATAAACACCTCTCCTTAAAAATATATAATTTATATAAATCCTCCACTTTTTTCCGAATTTAAATGCTCGATGATAAAGTATCCGTTATTGCGACACTTTAGATCTTATTTTATACCATTTAAAATAAATAAATAAATAAATGAATTATTGAAACCACATTTTCAAAAATAAATTATTAAAACACCAAATTCCAAGTGTAAAATTATTTCAAATATTTCATAAATCCAAATACAAAAGGTATTGCTTGAAATACCGATTGTTTAAGAGTAAGGGCATCTTAGTAATTTCATAAAGACAAATAATTGAAATCGAGTTAAAAATTTCCTTTCTATAAATATAGAATAAAACTTGCTAAAATTTCTAGAAAGTTATTTTGGAGAAAATCGCATTTCTAAAACTTCAGGGGTTAAGTTGTCAGTTTCTGAAACTTAACTACTTAACCCTGGTCTTAAAAGAGATTTAGTATGTTTAAGGGGGTGTTTGGGAATGCTTATATTTTTAACTCATCTCCTTATTGCGTTCCAGGGAAGGAGATGAGTGTTTGGATTTGAAAAAAAAACTGCTTATCGTGTTCTGGGGAAGGAGATAAGCAGTTTTTTGAGAAGTAACTTCAACCTGACTTTTCTGGAACGGAGATAAGTTATAAGCAAATAAGCATAAGTTAAAAATATAAGCACTCCCAAACACCCCCTAAAGTAGCAAGTGACCATGTAGAATTGTAGATTAATCATGTTGAAGCCGTGTGCAGCAGCTGCAGGGTTCGATCCCTGCTTGTTGCTAAACTTATGTTAATTTTTAAATAAATAAAACACGGCTGGGTCAGGTCCATGACCCGAGACCCGACCGAAAACCCACCCGGTTAGATCCATTACCCAACAACAACTTGAACTAACCAGTAGCAGCCATGGCTGCTCGATTTGTTTTTGACTTTAAGCTTAAAAATGGCTCGTTTCTTCATCTTTTTCTTCATTTTTTTTGCACAAATCCCTTGGATCTATTTTTACCAATGTTTTGACATAAAAAACATAATTTTCCGTCAAGAAATTAACCCCATCTTCTCCTTTAAAGTTTAGGTTTTTAAAACTAAAACTCAAGAAACTTTAAACATAAAATCGAATTATATAAACGCAAACCTGAGATACAAAGCTACTGGGGTTTGATACACCACTTAAAAACGAAGCCATAGAACTAAAAATCACAAGATTTGGTTTAGCAGTTTACCTCCAAAAGACGAAAACCGAGAAACTCGACCTTATGCTTCATGGCCCGATTTCTCTCTCAATACAAGATGGTTTTTCAAGATATTTGAACCAAAATGACCCTAAGCCGGTGCTCTACGTTTATATGCCATAATATTTGGCGTATTAGTTCTAAGTTGTTGGGTCGTTTTCTCCAAACAGACTTGTCCTTTTGTCAAGACATGTCCCTCTTCTTTTGAGAAGATGACACTCAACGCCCCAAACTTTCAGAATATTAAACTCGGTCCTTCCTTCCATATTTTTTTTTGACACTTTTGATTCTCATGAATTTAAACCCATTTACTCACCATATAACTTTCATTAAATGGCATAATTGACCTTTATCGACTCACTCATTTACATTTTACTCCAATAAAATAAAAACCCAATTTATTTTATTTTTATTTTTCCTATTTATTTATTTGCCTCATTTTTAGGTGTCACAAATCCTCCTATTTATACCCATTGCATTTAATTCATGGCAGAAGGACTTTACACGTGTCAGCACTAGATTGAGCACATGCTTCTGACTTTTAGCAAGACATGCTTTGGGCCGTAATGTTGAACAATGTAGTGGCAGAGTGGTTGTACGATCTTGGACAAAAACATGTATCTTCTGACAATCCGTACTATTTGTGCAAGGAGATAAGGCAAACATATCTTGAAGTAGAAGCTTCATGATCAGCGATCGTTGAGGAGGTCTTCCATCAGAGAAGAGCTGATGTAAGTTAGCTATCGCTGGAGTCTTCTTCTTGATTTGTCGCGTGTGTGGACCTGTCTTGGTTTCACTGATGCCCGCATCAGATCATTAGTAGACTTGTCACTTGTTAATCATCTTTGTCTTCGATGTCAGCGATGAACTCTTTATCGCGAAACTTGTCTTCAAGGATTACAATTAACATTGTTACATTTGAGATCATCAGCAATCATCAGCAATAATGAACAGACTCAAGTTATCGCTGATACACCATTATTACATGTTATTGCTGATGGCAAAACATTAATACATACAGATGCTAATTGTAATATTCACTAAGTTATTCTAAGGGTCATTATCAAATCACTGAGAGAGTTTGGATTAACAATCTCTCCCTATTTGATGATGACAAAGCAACATAAGAAAATTGCTAAGTATAAAACATAAGGATAAAAGAGGACTCAAAGCAGCGTGTCCCATTTACTGTTTTATGGGATCTTTTCTAGTACTGATGGATTAAAGTACTTTCACTGAAAACTTTCATTGATTTCATAATAAGATTACAAGGGAAATTGAAAGTTATAAGTACAAGTGAAAGGAAAAAATTACAAGTACTACAAGAACTACTGATAAATTACAAAAGAGTAGGCATGGCAATTTGGCCCGACCCGATGGGGAACCCGGTCCACCCGACCCGACCGGGGCCGGGGTTTCCCCACCAAACCGGGTACCGGGGCCGGGGAAACCCGCCTTTTGAAAATCGGGGCCGGGGCCGGGTTGACCATCCCCCGACCCGCCCCGGACCCGGTATATATATATTATTAAAAAAATTATATATTTCATATATTTATTAAATAATAAATATATAATAAATTTTATTAATACATGTGAGCAGTTCTAGCATAGGGTCTGTTTGTTTCTCGCAAACAAGATCCCGTCTGTGTGGTTAGCTATTCACCATAATTGTTTTCTGTTTTGGTTCTGGTTCACATACTGTTTAGCTGCATTCCTTTTTCTTCTTTTGGTTTCCTGATGTGTATGCTACACCCCAGTAGGGTTTTAATATTTGGTAGGTAATAAAGTTTTGTGTTGCCTTGCAAAAAACAAAGTTATCAACAAAAACAGCAGCAAAAATAGCTGTTAAAAAGCAAAAAAACGGGTCGGGGAACCGGGTACAAACCGGGGACGGGTGTTGACCGGGTCTTGACCAAAAGTTGACCGGAGACGGGGCCGGAATCCCCGTACCCGCCCGGGGCCGGGGGTCGTTTACAAAAACCGGGGCCGGGGAACCCCGCCCCATACCCGTCCCGTTGCCATGCCTACAAAAGAGTACAAGAAGGGAATCTATCAGATATTAAGGTTCATCCTTGAAGAGCATTTCGTCATATAAGTTTCCTTCAGTGATCATCCAGTTAGGTACCTTCTCCCCCTGTTGTCTTCTGAGATTAGCTTCCTTGAGGACTTGGGCTTTAAGAAAAATACACGTTCTTGATTGATTACACCAGTGGACTAGATCTCTGAGTTGTTCGACAGGGCAGATAGGGATCTCTGAGTGTCGTTGAAAGCGTAGGATGCCATTCCAATCAGGGAAGATGATTCCATAGGGTTCACCTATCACTTGACCAGGTTTGAAAGGACCTCCTGGTGGCAGTGATAAGTCGAGCGCTGATAAGTCAGGTGCTGGTCCGAGCACTGCTTCTCTTGAGAATTCGATACTTGTTTCGTTTCGATGTGCAGGCTCACCAGAGGTCGATGCTCGCTTTTGTTGTCTCTTCGCTGGTGCTGGTATTTGATTCTGAAGAAGAGCTGGAGGAGGAGGTAGGTCCATTCTTGATGAGACCTTGTTGATATGCAAGTTCAAGAACTTCTCCACATGGGATTTGAACTTGGACTTGGACTTTTGGATAACGTTCCTAGTCTCTAGCCATTCATCAAAACCGAAGAGCTCCAACCTAGACATGAATATTCTTTGTGACGAGTCGTTCTCTTTGAAGATTGTGATTTCCACCATCACTGACTTCTTCATGCTCTTACCCTTTAGATTCACATCGATTATCCTGCTTGGATGGTATCTGTGGTCGATCTTTTCTCTGCACCATTCCAACTGGGAAGCACTGACGGCTCTTTCTTTGCGGGCTTCCTTCTCAGCATTCTTCAGCAGTTGCTCTTGAACTCTGATTGGATGTCTTTTCAGTTTCTTATCAGAGATCGAGCTCTGTGCTACCTTAAGGGCAAATTGGGCATCCTTTTGGCATGCAACGAGTAATTCCTCAACTTTGACAGACTCTTCGCGTTCTTCCGGAGTCAGGAATTCAAGGCCTGGGTGGAGAAGTGTAACACCCTCGAATTGGGAAAGAGCAACTAATTAATTTTTTTGATAAAACATCCAAAATAGTAGAATTTCGTTCTATAATCAATACGAGGAATGTCTCAACAATTATAATCTAAGTCTTAGTACAAATGCTAAGTTCACATCGGGTGTTACTTAACTCAAGTACAAAATGCTATTCCCCAAAAATCAATGCGGAAGACTTTACTTAACCAATTCACCACTCGAGCACACCACTAGCACACGACCTTTCGCAGTGTCACTAAGACTACTCCCAACCTGAACCTGATGCACATGCCGACAAATAAAAAGGGTTAGGCTAACGCCTAGTGAGTTCAAGAGTTTATAGCATGATTTAAATAATTCTTTAAATGAAAGTTTGCGACATAGATTATGATTTCCAAAAGAGTGTACAAAATGGATATAAACGACTCATTTTCCAACGCACCCGAAATCTATGAGAAAAGTCCCCAAAAGGTATAAAGCGTTTTCCAAAATGAATTCCAATCCAAACTCACTCAACACGTGGATAAATCTATATTTTGAAAAACCTTCAAATACGGTTGACAACATAATACTCAACCCATAAATCATGGAAGAACAATCCATATAAATATAACACTTCATCGAAAACATGATACTAACCAATACTCACACGAACGTAAAATGTAACGAAGTCCAAATGCCATAAACATGGAAATGACCTGCTTCATTTAAACTTTAATATACATGAAGGGGAATCCAATATTAAAGTCATCCAATCGCAGTCAAACGTATAAGACCAACAATAATAAAACATGGACATGATAAAATCCCAAGTAAGGTTGGCCAACGACGGGGGAGACCCGTATCCATTGAGAGTGGAGGAACACAAAAGTATGCCACTCATACAACGTTAATCGTACGACACTTCACTGCATAAAAGCCCAAGTGTCCCATACGACGCCTTTCAAGACACACCCAAAGAGACAGCCGACCTTAGCGGAATATTACTAAGAATACCACCAAAGGCTCGGCACAACCATGGCATTGCCCTGACATGGCGAAGGTCATAAACGCCCGTCAATCAACCTGACAGCTCAGCCGGACTCAACCCTCCTAGTGTACCTTTGAAAAGTAAAGGTCATAAAACATGGGGCTCGGCCAAATCCCGCAACACCCAGTACACCATCAAATAAAGACTGACTTACGTGCCTATGGATCCAATGCAACACAGTCTACAATAACATGCCTATCCTGGAATGACTAACGCACCCAAGCATGTAAATATCAATAATATGCAATAAAATGCATCAAGTTGCAATAAATGCAAACCATAAATAAGACTCCATATTGAGCCATCAAAACCGAACAAAATGTCCCCAAGACTTCCTTAAGGTCAGAACTGAGCAAAATGCTTGAAACCCATTAGACCCATAAATAATGGTCATCATAGCATAAAATGCATTTAAACATCGTTTAGGTAAACGTGTACAGTGAAATCATCATTAACCCAAAACTCGACACGGGTTAAAACAAAGGGTTTCCCCAAATGGACTCACACCCTTATAATTTCTCAAAATGACTCATGACACTAAAATTGTGCATATTCCCAAATGGTTTATAAAATCAATTATACTAACATGATTAAACCCTTGAATAGGCTCCACTTGAGCAATAAGTCATTTAAGAACACATTTATGATTCTACACATCAAAATATCCCCAAAATCCCAAATATGGGTGTTTTACAAACTTTATAAAGTTAAACACTTTAGAAGGGTCAAGTTTACCAAATAACTCATCAATTGATACTTTTAAGTAAAACACACACATACTTGGAAAATAACATTTTTGGCATGTACAACGTTTTCGCAAAGCAACTTGAACTCACCTTGCTAGATTTAGGCTAAATCTAGATTTCCCCCCCCCCAAAAGTAAGCTCCTTTGAAGAAACTTGCATCTTCAAGCCAAATCTTCCAAAAACCTAGATCCAAACGTTTCCAACCATAAATACTCAGATCTAACCATGTAGAGTCATTCTCCAACCATTTTACATCAAAATACCCACTTATACCAAAACCCTCATTTCATAGATAAGGAAGAAGAAGATCACCTTAATCAAACATAACCAAAATCACCGAATAATACCCCAAAATGGAAGAGAAGGTGAAAACAACAACAAATCTAGTTTTTTGGTAGAGAGAGATTACCTTCACCACTTGAATCCTCAAAGCAAAGCATCCTAATCCCCCGCAACAATCTAGTTTTTTGGTAGAGAGAGATTTTCTTGGGAGAGTATCGGTTTAGAGAGAGAGAAAAACTGATTTAGGGTTGTGAAAATGAAGTGAGGAGAGAGGGAGGGAAAGGTATTAAAAGAAACCAAAATATCTCATCGGGGCCATCGCGGACGTCCGACTTAGACACCATGCGGACGTCCGACCTTGCCCTGGCCGAAACCCCAATTTTTCTGTTACTTTCGCGGACGACATGCGAACTTTCGCGCTGATGCGGACGTCCGGCCTTGTGCCCTTGCGGACGTCCACAAGTCCAAAATTCATACTTTCAACTTTCGAGGTGTTACAAGAAGGGACTTTGAGGCGCTGACTTTCTAGCTGTTGAATCATTGCTGATATTCTTCTTTGTATTTCATCCTCAGACCTTTGGATTGGTCGTGAGGGTCTATTGGGGTGACTCACCAATGTTTCTTTCTCCTCTTCTTGTTCATCAGTCTCTGTCACATAGACTGGGATTATTGGTTGTTTTTTAGCGATGATTGTTGGATCATTTGTTGTTGTACTTCAGCTTGTCCCTTAAGCAGGGGAGAGAACTAGCTGATGAAAATGAGAAAAAAGTTAGATTGGGATGAAAAGATAGAAAAAGTGGTTAAGTGTATAGAAGGGATCGGAGATGTGTATGGGTAGAAGCAGAATATGGGATTATGGAGAGGCATACCTGAGAAGGTTGCTCCCTCTCAGATGTGAAGAATATCTTCAAGTTACCTTTGGCAGCAATCCCCTTTTGCTTGCCATATGAAGATTTCTACGTAGGGGCCTTCTCAGTCCTCCCCCTGCTTCATTAATGGAGATTCCTTCAGAGGAGGAGCGCTGATGGTTGTAGGTTTGAACCAGAAAACTGATTCATCATCTTCATCGCCGTCTTCATCAGCGCCTCCATCCTTCTTGGAGTCATCATCGATCTTCATAAGAGGGGATAGTGACAGTTTCAGTGTTCGCTGAAGAAGAAGGAGGAGTTTGGGTTTTATTTTCCTCCCCCTCAGCTTGAGGGAGGTCTTCATGATTTTCTTCTTCTTTCTCCCCCTCTTTGTCATCATCATTGCGGGGGGGGGGGGGGGGGGGGGAGAGGAGCGGCTTCAGTATCAGCGTTCACCCTGTCTTCCAGACCAGGGATTACTGATGTGGAGGCAATAGGAGCCTCGAGTTTGTCCACTCTGGCTTCGAGACCAGAGACCGCTTCAGTGGCTGAAAGTACAAAATCAACTTCCATCCCCAGCTTTGAACGATTGTCCGCTGTGAAGGATGGGGCGGGAGCAGGCACTGGTTCCTTTGGTTTGCTGAGGATATCAGCAAGAAGGGAGTTGTTTTTGTCGATGTTAGAGCTGAGGTCATTGACAATGTTGTGGAGTGAGCTGACGACAGTTGTAAGTGATTGCAACGAAGAAGTGTTTGTTGCAACATCCGTCTTCAGTGAAGAAACCTCTTCCTTTAGCGCTGATAGCTGAGAATTATCAGCTTTGGAGGAGAGGGAGGTGGAGAGATCCTTTAGTGCTTCACTGGCAGTGTTCACGACGGTGGTGTTGTTGGAGAGGTTGGTGGAGAGAGTCCACACGATCACTGACCTCTTTAATAGAGGTGTTGATCGTCTTCGAATTAGGACCTGTAAAATAAAATGAATTTTGAGCAAAGGAAAGCTTAGGCTGAGTTATTTGAGAAGAAGTGGGTAGGGAAGGTGGGATACCTGATGGTGCGGAGAAGTGGTCAAAATGACAACTTCCTCCATAAAACTCCATGTCATGCTCGAGAGGAGTCATAGACACGGGTATATGCTGAGAGCCCCCGAGAGGGAGACCATCATGTCCTACGATGTTGTTGTTGATGAGATCCTGGAGCAATATTTGGCGGGTGTCAGCGAGTGTTGTCGCTGGTGCATAATTATTGACGAAAGAGATGATGGGAGAAGCAAAGTTGGTGTAGATGGTCGTGCTTGGTGGCGAAGTGGCACTGGTGGTGCCAAAAACTACCTCAACAGTGCTTTGAGGCACTGTGAGTGGTTGGGAAGGTACCAGCGTAGAATCAGCGATACTCGGGATCGCTAAAGTAGTTGTCTCGGTGGCGGATGTGGTAGAGCGTACCACGAATGTTTCTAGGGTTGCCTGTGAAGAGGAGATCCCTGATGAAGTTATTGTTGTTGGTGGTTGTAGGGTTTTCTCCTTTCAAACTCTCTTGGTTTTTTTGGAAAGACCAAGAGGGGCAGTAGATTGTTTCCTCGTTGAAGATGAGGATGGTTTGGCAGCTTGGGTAGCCATGGGGGGTTCAGCCGTGGTCATTGCTGCCAAAGAAGTAGAAGTTGAAAAAGAGAGGTGTTGTTTCAGAGTAGCAAGACTTACCTCATTATTAGCCCGCTCCACATCGAGGATACGGACCCCGAGCTTCGGGAGCTGATAATCACCCTCATTGAGGAAGAACTCGAGGAGAGCTGAGACAAATATGACGTAGGGAACCTTAAGCTCCATGTCGGGTTTCTCGACCTTAACCACCAGGTCGTCGAAGATCATTCTGGCGTAGTCGATATTCCTGCCAGTGATCAAGCTGTAGCCTATTTGCAGTTGATATCGGTTGGCCTGGTCATGCGAGCCGATTTTCCCACTCATGGCTTGAATGATGTGGGTGAATAGAAAGTTCAGCTCGGAGGGCATCTTGGCCTTTAGGACTTTTGTCAGCTTTTTGTCCAAAACCTTGGACCCGGGCTTGGTGTCCCATTCATACTCCATGTGATCCAAGAATTGGACCAGTTCTTCGTCGGGGGGGGGGGGGGGATGGGGATCAGGGAAGGGGCGAGTAGTAGGCAATTGGAGTGCTGAGCGGATTCCATTTGCAGTGATGCTGCCTATGCCAAGCTGGGTCTGGAAAGAGATCACCGTTACACTCTTCCCAGATTTCAGAGTCATTTCAGCACATTCTGCAGTGTACCAGAACTGCTGTAGTAAGGTTTTGTGAGCCGGAGGAGCGACTATCAGGGCGTAAAAATAGGAGAGTTCAGTAGCAGAGTAACAACATCTGCTAGGTGTAGGTAGGGTTTCTTCTCAGGGAACATGAGCATGGCTAAGCGATTGTTGCCCATGAACTAGACAGCGTTGAGGTCGAACTTGACGTTTTTTGATTTCACAAAGGTTGATGCTTGTGAGGCCATTTCTGAGAATCAAGAAACAAAAGAGAAAAGGAACATACATTTCTTAGAATGGAAATAGTTTCCAAAAATAAGAATGTTAAGGCTTTTACCAGTTTCTTTTTAAGGAAAGAAACATGGAAAATGGGTTTTCCAGTTTTATGTATACTGAAAATGGTAGAAAACTATGTTTTACCAGTTTCCTTTTAAGAAAAGAATATGGAAAACATACATTTAAAATGAAAGAGAGAGTTTAAAAATCGTTTTAAACCATAAAAACCTTTTAGGTATTTTGAAAGAAAATCATGAAAGAGAATGATTTTTAGAAGCAAAACGTGTTTTTGATTTTTGTTAACAAAGATTTAAGATCAAAAGAAGTGTTTTTGTCCATTTAGTGCATTAAATTAAGAGATAAGAACCTGTAGTCTTGAAGGTTTTGAGTTCGAGTTAGAGAGTTCTTAAAAATTGTTTGAATGCTTTGATGGTTCTTGCCTTTTGAGAGAGTTTGTGCGCATAAAGAGAAAAAAATATAAACAAGGTTTGTTTATATAGGATTGAGAGAGGAGAGAGAAAGTTTATGAGGGGGAAAAACACTCATCATGACACGGACACGTCCCACGAAGATGATTGGTCAAGAAGTGTAACGGACAACGTGTCAGACAAAAAGGCGTGCCAAGGGTTTTCTTCTAGGATGACGTCACACAAAAAGTTGTCTTTTCGTTTTTCAAAAGGTATCTCTGATATTGAAAAGATATCAGGACTGGATTTTGTTTTTCGAAGAATCACTGATGAGAAATATCAGTGATGAGTTTTTGTTTTTCAAAAGAGATCATTGAAAAAAATGGTCAGTGATCAATTTTATTTTTGAAAAATATCTTGCTATAAGTGAATTAGGATAGAGAACATACCTGAGTATCAAAGAACATTTACTCAGAGATTAAGAGATGAACATCAGAGATGGAACGTTATTGCTGACATAATCCGTGGCCGGTGAAGAGTTATTCTTCAAGGTTTAGCATTCCAAGCTCGCTGATGAGAAAGTTGAATCTTGTCTCATCAAGAGGTTTGGTAAATACATTGGCTAACTGATAGTCAGTTGGAATAAAATGAAGTTCTATATCTCCATTCATCACATGATCTCTGATAAAATGATATCTGATTTCAATGTGTTTAGTCTTTGAGTGTAGCACTAGGTTGTTTGCTATAGCGATGGCACTAGTGTTGTCGCAATAGATAGGTATATTTGATAGCTGAAGGTCATAGTCTATGAGTTGATTTCTCATCCACAAGACTTCAACACAACAACTACCAGCGGCTACATACTCAGCTTCAACGGTTGAGGTGGACATTGAGTTTTGCTTTTTACTTGTCCAACCCACCAGCTTTCCACCCAAGAGCTGAGAGCCTCCTGTGGTGCTCTTTCTATCCAGTTTGCAACCTGCAAAATCACTATCTGAATAGGCAGTTAGATCGGACCCTGAGTCTTTGGGATACCAAAGACCTAGGTTGGGTGTACCCTTAAGATATCTGAAAATTCGCTTCACAACTATCAGATGTGATTCTTAGGGCTCAGATTGATATCGTGCACAAAGACAAGTGGAATACATGATATTGGGTCAACTCGTTGTGAGATACAAAATAGAACCGATCATTCCTATACAGGCAGTGACATTAACAGGTTTTCAGAGGGATCCTTGTTAAGTGTCAGCGGAGGTGCCATAGGAGTTTTCATAGCTGAGCTTTGAGTAAGATCGATTTTCTTCAGCATATCTTTAACGTACTTACCTTGGTGGATAAATGTACCTTTATCATTCTGTTTGATCTGAAGTCCAAGGAAGTATGTTAGTTCACCCATCATACTCATCTTATATTCATTCTTCATTCGTTCAGCGAATCGAGTACACAAAGTGATTTCAATTTTACCACGTTAAAAAAATAGAGTGTTTTCAATTTTACCACGTTCATCGACTTATATTTGAACAAGAATAATATGACCTTTAACCTTTCTGAAAAATAGAGTGTTTTCAATTTCACCACGTTCAAATTTTTCAGTGATAAGATAGGAGGATAAAGTGTCATACCATGCACGAGGTGCTTGTTTTAAACCATAGAGGGCCTTATCCAGCTTATAAACATATTCTGGATGCTTAGGATCAACGAATCCTGGAGGTTGTTCAACATAAACTTCTTCATTCAGCTTTCCATTTAGGAATGCTGACTTAACATCCATTTGGTGAACCTTGAAGTCTTTATGAACTGCATAGGCTAAGAAAAGTCGAATTGTTTCGAGTCTTGCCACTGGGGAAAAGGTTTCATCATAGTCTATGCCTTCCTCTTGTCTATATCTTTGTGCAACTAATCTAGCTTTGTTGCGGGTTACAGTGCCAAATTCATGTAACTTGTTTCGATACACCCACTTGGTGCCAATTACAGTTTTGTCTGATGGTATGGGAACGAGATTCCAAACTTTGTTTCTTTCAAACTCAGTCAGCTTTCCTTGCATAGCGCTGAACCAGTTTGGATCTCTGAGGGCATCATCAGTTCTTTTTGGTTCAATCAACGAAATAAAATTAACAAAGAGACAAATGTTACCTGAACTTCGTTGAGTCTTAATACCTGTATTGGGATCACCTAGAATTTTTTTGATTGGGTGATTCACTATCCATATTTGAGATGGAGCTTGAATCTCTAGCTCAAAATGAACTTCTGGAGGTGCTGAAGAAGGGTCTTCAGCACCGATAGAATCAGGCATGTCAGGCAGTAGTTGATGAGGCTCAGATGGTATTTCATTCACTGAATGCTGATAAGAAGTGGATGGGTTTTCAGAGTTTGAGGGTTCAGAAGGAGCTAAAGTGTTTATAGGAATAACTGATACCAAGAGGTGGATTCAGCTTCACTTGTTTGCATACTGGGAATGATGATAGGATTATCATCAGCGATTCGGTTGTTAACCTGAGGATCAAGATTGAAATTAGCTTCTGGTTCCCCATAATGAGAAAACATCCACTGATTTAATTATTCTTTTTCAACAGTTGGTCTTAAATTTTCTGAACGGGATTCATCAATGGTGACATGAATGGTTTCTTAGATAGTTTGTCTTCTCTTGTTGAAAACTCTAAAGGCTTTGGATACTGAGGAGTATCCGAGAAATATTCGGTCGTCAGCTTTGGGATCGAATTTTCCAAGGGTATCTCTGTTGTTTAAGATGAACACTGGCAACCAAAGATACGAAGAAAGCTGATAGATGGATTTCTCCCACGGAAAAGTTCATAGGCAACTTTATTGAATCGTTTGACGATCAACGACCTATTTTTGAGTAAAACATGCAATGTTGACAGCTTCTGCCCATAATTGAGTTGGAAGATGAGAATCGCTGAGCATAGATCGAGCAACTTTGATGATCCTTTTGTTTCTTCTTTCAGGGACTCCTTTCTGCTGAGGTGTTCTCATCGCTGAGAAGTTGTGAGAAATGCCCTTGCTCTAAAAGAAGTTATCAAGAGAACTATTTTGGAATCTAGTTCCATGATCACTCCTTATAGAGCGAACCGTCATATTATTCAGGACTTCTATTTTCCTAACAAATGAGATGAGTTCATCTGCAGTGTCACTCTTAGAACGGAGAAACATTACCTAAGTATAACAAGAGAATTCATCTACTATGACGAGAGTATATTTCTTTCCAGCGATGGATTGTATGTTGACAGGGCCAAATAAATCCATATAGAGGAGTTGAAGAGGATTTGTCACTGATGACACTTGCGTCAACTTGAAACTAGCTTTAGTTTGCTTTCCTTTTTTACACGCTGAGCAGATAGATTCCTTAGCGTATGAGTGTTGAGGCAAGCCAATGACTAGTTCCTTTGAGGATAGATTGTTCAGCGTCTCAAAGTTGAGATGAGAGAGCCTCTTATGCCATAGCCAGTTGACATCTAATGAGGCTTTGGATAGAAAACAAATGTTCTCAGTAGTTGTTGAGTCCATGTTTATGACATAAACATTTTCCAAACGATAACCGCTGAGAGCAAGTTTCCCTTCTTATCAGTGACTGAACATGCTTTCTTAGTAAAGCATAGTTTGAAGTCTTTATCACATAGATGACTGATGCTATGAAGATTGTGCTTCAGTACTTCTACGTAAGTGACTCTTCTGAAGGTAGTTATACTATTAGTGAGTACTCTAAACCCTCTGGTATAGCCTTTTCCATTTCCACCAAAGGTCACCGAGGGACCTTTCTCTTCCTTGTATTCAGAGAGCAGGTTCTTTTCTCCAGTCATGTGTCGAGAGCATCCACTATCAAGATGCCAGATACCCTTCGAGACCTGCAATCATAAGGAAGATTAATTTTAAATTGGTACACACTTAACAATGGGTCCACGATTGTCAGTGGAAGAGGAAGTGGAAGGATCAACGGTCTTCACAGCCTCTGATGATTCAGCGTCAGTGGTAACCTTCACTTTGGTTAATTTCTTAACCTTAGTGGTATTCTTCACCTTGGCTTGTTTTTCACCCAGGGTGATCTTCTTTGCCTTGCAGGCATTCATCTTTACCTTAGCCGATTTCTCAACTTTAGTGGCTCTAGGGCACTTACTAGCAATATGGTCAGTAAGTCTGCAGTGATAGAATTTCCTATAGCTGAAAGTAGCTTTAGGACCGTAGGCATAAGTATTTGAAAGCTTTAAATGAGTATGGCCTGTACCAAGAATGCCTTTGGCATCAGATATCGGAGGAACCTTAGGTTCTTCAGATTTCTTAGCCTTTACATCAACCCTTATTATGGGGGTTGATCGCTAAACATGTTCAGGGATCTTAACTTTTGAATTTGGGGTTGATTAGTTGAAGGTTTAGTCTTCTCAACTTTGGCACTTTGGTACCCTTCTGAAGATTTTGTAAAACAGTTTTTCCTTTATCCTTGAGTTTGGGACTCATAGGATATTTTTACTCAGGGATGGGAGAATTAGAAGAAGAGCACTGAGATGATGCGGCTTTAGGGATGGAAGAAACGAACATTCAAAACTTAAGCATGCAATGATCTTTGCTTGGTTCTTCTTTGTCAGCACAAAAACCAAGACCACTTCTGTCATTGACAGGGATCTGAGCACCGATTATCTCAGTTATCTTGGCTGAGGATTTACACCATCCTTCAACAGTAGCTTTTTCAGCTTTCAATTCAGCGATAGCTTGTTCGCGTTCAATGTTGATTAGTTGATTTACATAAACCTGATCGTTTAAACTTTCTTCTATATTAGATAGTTCTTGGATCTTTAAATGACATTTCTTAAGTTGTTCAGTTAAATCAAGATTTAGTTGTTGAGCTCGTGTTTTTCCATTCCAGGCATCATATAAATCAATCATCAGCAAATCGATAGCACGAAGTCTATCAACATCAATGAGAGTTGGGATAGAAGAGGTTGATACCTGAGAAGTGGAAGATGTAGAGGGAACATCAGCGGGTTCTTCTTTCACTTCTTGGATTTCGGCCATTAGACAGAGATTGGTCTCATCTTCTTCATTAGAATCTGATTCTTCATCAGAATCTGATTCTTCACCAGACTCAGCCCAATCGTGTTCTTCAGCGATTATACCTTTACCTTTCTTCTTGAAGTCTTTCAACTTCAGATATTTTTCTTTGAGTTTAAGGTATTTCTCATCTCTGGATTTTGAGGAAGAGGAGTGTTTGAAAGATGAAGAAGGCTTGTAGACTTTCTTTTACCTGCATTCACTAGCAAAATGTCCTTTTTTCGCAGTTATAGCAAGTAGTAGTTGCCTTATCAATAGAAGTTGATTTAGGCTTGTCAGTGATAGTGAGAGATTTATTTCTTCTGAAGTTACTGTTGATCCAAACCCTCAGTGATTTGATAATGACCCTCTCTTATATACTTAGTGAAAATTGTAAGTAAACAATATGTATCAGAGTTTCACTATCGCTGATAAGTACTAAGATCTTCCAGTACCGCTGATAGGAACTCTCGCTCTTTTAAGTTAAACATTCAGCGAAACTGTTCACCATAAATGCTGAGTCTGTTCAGTCATTATGATGATCGCTGATAAGTTAGTTGTTTACTTATGATCCCTGAAGACAAGTTTCACGTCAACAAAGGTTCTACGCTGAAGTCGAAGATCAAGCTCAAGAACCAGCGATAAGTCTCCTAATGAACTGATGCGGATCAACGAAGACTCAGATTTGTCCACTCAACGTGAAGTATCAAGTACAAGACTTCAACTATCGCTGAACTTTATCATTCGCTGAATAGAAAATGATAATTGCTGAATCAACGAAAGCTGATCATGAAGTCCTCCGTACAAAGTACTTTTGTCTTAACCACCCTTGCACGCCTCCGTACGAAATGTCAGAAAAGAACCTCCGAAAATCTGAAATCGTACAACCACTCTGCGTTTCTCGAGTTTCCTCCTGGATCAACTAGATTGGACCAACTAGATTGGATCAACTAGATTGGACCAAGGTCAACTAGATTGGACCAAGGTCAACAACCTCTCTGCGCTTCTCGAGTTTCCTCCTCGAAAGCAAGTCACACATCTGGATGATGCTGTGAATTTCCTGAAAAACTGCTGCATTTCAACAGCCCTGACCATCACACCTCCTGCAAGTCAGCTACTACTATCCCAGTTCTGGTACTATGCCAGACACACTCAGCTACCCTCCGCCAAAGATGCATCCAAAACCATCGATTGCATACTCAGCGATACTGAGTATGGCACCATTAAGATAACCCCCGCAATCATTCGAAAAGCCCTGAACTTTCCCAATGCTACCAAAGAAAAACCGTTTGTTCCATTCCCTGACCATAAAAAGCACGCTGACAAAGAAGCTCTTATTGCATTTTTTGATGCAATGGGCTATGTATGGGAAATTGGCAGAGAGAAGAAGCTGACGCTGATAAAGAAGGCATAAATGGCAAGCGAGATGAATTTCATCTTCGCCCATCTGATCAGCTGCATGACAGCGAAGACCGGCTCCTCTGATCAAGCCGCTCAACCTCAGCAGGCTATGGGATACGCACTACTGAAAGGTCTACATATTGACTGGGCATCTATCATTTATGATGACCTAGTACAAAGAGTAGATTCTGCTGCTGACAGACCTGCATGGGTTCCCTACCCCCGTTTCATCAGCGCCATCTTCCAATATGGCCTGAAGGACAGCTATCCTCAAGAGGGTGACCTGAAACTTTCTCAGGTTGGCCCTAAGGTGCTCGATTTCAAACCTGTCGACAATGAGGTACGTCTCTCTACCCTTCTCTCTCTTCTTAACCCTAATTCTTCGACTTCTGTGGCTCCTTCAGCGACAATACCCATCGCTGATACCCCGGCCACACAATCCTCTCCTTCTAAGAAAAGGAAACACTCTTCAACCCAACTTGATTCCAAAAGGATCAAGAAAACCAAGGAGCAACCCCAGCAATCCCATGCTGAAGACTCCTCAGCTCATTCTGAAGAGCTGAAGGAAAGTTCCGTGGTACGCTCTGCCACACCCGTGCAAGCCATCCCTCCAATCCAGACTTCAGCGTCTCCAAACGCTGAGGTTAGAAACTTGGAACCTACCCAACCTCCCTCAGTCTCTCAAAAGACTGATGAAGTGATTCTCAGCGATTCCAACGCTGAACTCAGTACCCGAACCCCATTCTTATCCTTCGCTTCTCCCTCCACTCACTTGGACACTCCTCCAAAGAACACTGGAGATGCCATCATTCCAGAAGCTACCGCTGACGCTTCTCAACGAATGATGAAGACAAGACCTGCAGAGATCACCATACCTCACCATACTTTTGAGGAAGATATGGAACATTATTCAGGAACCCGCAATTTTGACGAGTTCGTAAACCCTCCTGCAGGTACACACAAAATCCTATACACTGTGACTAAACCCCAAACTTCTGAGCTTTCCTCTGTTCACAAGTTTTTATCTGTTACAGGTCCTAATTTGGGAGACATCAACGAGTCTCTGAAGTCCGTGGAAACAAAGCTGACCGGTCTCACCACCACACTCTCCAACAACTCTACAGCTGTAACAAACGCTGGAGAGAATTTGACAAAGCTAACTACGGTGGTGGAGAAGAAAGCTTCCACATATGACATTAAGGGCCTTGATAAGACGCTCAACGATTTTGCCAAAGTACTCTCTGACATCTACACTGACTACACCAGCCTCAAAAACTCAGTTTCGACCGTGTCCAGCGAAGTTACAAAGCTGAAAACATCGGTTGAACATCTCGAGGGGGATATGTCAGCTGTCAAGACCGACTTGGGTTCTGTAAAAACCGACGTTGGTTCTATGAAGACGATGATCGAGACGCTGGTCAACAAGGAAAATACTCCTGCTCCTGCCCCTGCCCCTGTATTGGAAACTTTCACAGCGGTGGATCGTAAAGAGCTGAAGAAGATCACTCCTGCTATATCTGGCCTTGAAGACAGATTAGCAGCGATTGAAAGTTGTATTAAAATCTCTGGCCAAGAAGACAGAGAAAATACAAATGCTGAGTCTACCCATTCCTCCCCCAATCATGAGAAAGAGGGGGAGAAGAGCGCTGAACATACCGAGGAGAAGAGTGCTGAGGATCTTGAAAAGAGCGCTGAAGACCTTTCCCATGATGAATCTATCAGGGGAGAGAAGAATGAAGATCTTATCGCTGGACCTCAGGGAGATGAAAACCCTGAGGGAACCGAGAAGCTCGCCTCTGTATCCGAGGGGGAGCAACTCGAATACGAAGCTGAAGAATCCGAAGCAGAAGATGATGAAGACATCGACATCCCTGATAATGAACCACCCTCCTCTCCAAGGAATGATGATGATGATGACGAAGATGACGATGATTTCTTTGTCGTCAAACCTGCCCCAAAGATCAAAGCTCGTAAGGGAATTTCAATAAATGAACCAACAGGGGAGCGGACAAAGACAAAGCCCTCAGCCTCTGGCGCTGAGAAAGGCAAAGGCAAAGGCGTCGCTGAAGATGAAAATCTGGCGATCTTGCTTGTAAAGCCGGTTTGTCAGGTACACTAATCATATCTCACTCCATCCCTCCTCTATAAGTTCTACTACCCTAGCCTACACCTGAACACATTTCTCTTTCTCTTTCTACCCAAGTTCTTCTACCCATGTTCTTATTTGTAAGATCACTGTGTTTCAGCTAGTCCTCTCCCCTGTTTGAGGATGTCGCTGAAGGTTCTACTACTGCGACTTCACAAATAAAGCCAGCTGCTGCTGATGAAATAATCCCAGTCTTAGATTTGATCTCTGAGACTGATGAACCAGAAGAACAACCTCTCTCGCACAGAAACAGACCTTCCTCAGCTCCTCAAAAGTTGAGTGAAGAGGATCAAAAGAGAAGAGAGGAAATAATAAAGCGATTCGAGGATCAGCGAATCATTCTAAGGCGTGATCAACTTCCTTCAGTTCCTCCAAAGTTCAAAATCTCCAAAGCTGAATACCAGGAACACCTTAAAGCTGAACGCCTTATCGCTGAAAGGAAGGAAGCTGAAGAGAAAGACAGAGAATACGCGATCAAGCTTACTCAACGATCAATCAAAGACCCCAAGCTGAAAAGAGTTCCCATTGATGTTCAACGTCAGCTCTGGGATGATGCTCAAGAAATCGTTAGAGAAAAGACAAAGGTCTCTAATACAACTTTGGAATGGGCTAAACAAATGCTGACCTATCGATCAAGACCATCCAAAATAATCAAAGCCAACATCAGAGGAAAAATGTACGCTGATGTTCCTGTTGTTGAAGTGGATGTCTACAGAGATGACAAAACCAAGCAAACCTTCTATGCTGCTTCATTAGAAAAGTTTGGTCTCTCTGAATGGTTAGAAACGAAATTAGCCATTCAGGGATCACGCTCAAAATTCAAAAGCCATGTTAAGATGATCTTAAACAAACAGATCGACTTGCTTTCATCTGTTGTGGATATTCCTCCTACTCTTCCTCAACCGAAGAAAGCCTCTGCTAAGAAGAAGAAAGTTTCTGATTCAGGTCCAATCATTCGAAATGAAACAGGTATTGGTTTCTCTCGTGCTGAAGTTCTTGGCCCTGATGCTGATCTTTCAATGCTTGACACCTCCCTACCACCTGGAGAAACCTTCATCCCTGACACAGTGGTAAGTGATCCATATGGTATATTCTTCTTAGACTATGATGGAAATCCTCACTTTCAACGTGTCTCTGAGCTCCACATCGCTCCCATCGAACAACTCAGAGATCTCGTACACTGGTGCGAAGTCAGACGCGACATCAAAGCTAGACACCTGAAGCCCTTGATTTTTAATGATCCATAAAATGATGAAGTAATTAGTGTAACTGAAGCGGTGTGCATTGTTAGAACTCATAACTTTTAAGGTTAGTAGCTTGTCCGATTCCAAGATCGAGTGTGCAACTATTTTACGGATATAAGGTATAACATACATCTTCCATATGTAAGGAATTTTATGGAGGTTTAGGTTGGTTTAGATTGTATTGCAAGGTGACTTCATTAAAAAATTAACTTCCTTTTGTTTGTACATGTAATAAGTAATTTTGTAGTTAAAAAACATGACAATATAATTATACTACTTATGGTATTTTTAATATTCATTATTAATGTTATTTTAATCGTCTCAATAAAATCCTTATTACGATGTATTTTATAAAAAAAAATCATTCTTATTTTAATTATTTAATAGATTATAGGGGTTCAATTAATTAATAAAATTTAATTAGGTGTAAAACAAATATGTAAATGAACAAGGGATAAAACGAAATTTTAGTTATTAAGAAAAACCATTGTCTATTTGTAAACATCAATCCTTTGTTTAAAGAAGTCTTAAAAAGTTTTGATGTCCAATGCTACCAATTCTTTATAAAACCTTTTTGTAAATAGTTAAAAGTCAACTTATGCACAATGCTAAAGTTTTTTTAAAATAGAGTAAAAGTTCAATATCTCTAAATTTTTTTGCATCTAACTCCAACAGCTATGCTATTTTAGCAACTCTAATATTAATTATTTTATATAAATACTCAATTTACTTAATTATATTATTAAAATATTCAATATATGGAAAGTTATAAGAAAAAAAGTTTGTTTTTTAGGATAATGATTAGTTTTGGAAGAAAACCATCTAAATAGAGATTTCTCTAAATTTAGAGATTTTTACAATCTCTCTCATCTTTTCTCTATTTTAGCATAGAGGATAACATAGCTGCTGGAACAACAAAAATGGAAAAAATCCATTTTTTCTGTTTTAGCATAGTTATTGGAGATTCTCTTAGAGCATCTATAATGAGAGCTTTTTGTAAAACTTTTTACTATTTCATTAAGTTATTGGAATAACTTTTTATCATTGGAATGAAAAGCTAACTAAAAAGCACTTTTTGAAAAGCTTTTAGTTTATCGACGGATCATTGCATAATTGAATTTACATTTTACCCCATTAATTTTTCATTTTATCCTCTCTTTCAATATAATTTCCATTTTAAACCTTAGTAAATTTAAATTAAAAGTAAACTCTAATTTTGGTCCCTGTGGTTTATAGAAATCTTTAAAAGTGGCCCCTGTGGTTTAGTAAGTCCAGAAATTGTCCCTGTGGTTCTCATTTTGCTTTGAAAGTGGTCCCCACTCCCCCATCACTAACTCCGTTAACTTTCTTCTAAATGCGTTAACTTTTCACTAACTCCGTTAACTTTCTTCATTAGAACAAAGAAAATTTCAGTCTTATTATTATTTTTACATTTTTCTTTTAATATAAAATACTAATTATATATGTGAAATATTATTAATAATTTATAATATTTTTGATATATATATATATACATTAATAGGGGTTAAATCACGTGAGAACCAAAAATAGGTTGAAAACCGTGGGAATCGATCTAAGCCGTCATTTGGTTTTGATCCTATGGTTTTAAAAGCATAAAATTTCATTCATAGGTTCTCACGATTCTCAACCTATTTTTTTCTATAATAATGTTCATAGATTAAAATCAATTAACGGTTTAGATTAGTTTTCACGGTTCTCAACCTATTTTAGGTTCTCATTTGATTATCGTCCTACATTAATATATATATATATATATACATATGAATTAGATAATATACTTTTATCTTTTAATGATATATATATAATATAATTATATTTTTATTAGATTTTAAAATAAAGTTGTAAAAATAATAATAAGACTGAAATGCCCTTTGTTCCAACGGAGAAAGTTAACGTAGTTAGAAGAAAGTTAACTTAGCTAGGAGAAAGTTAACGAAGGTAATGATGTGCGACCACTTTCAGAGCAAAATAAGAATTACAAGGACAATTTCTAGACTTACTAAACCACATGGACCACTTTCAAAGATTTTCTATAAACCATAGGGACCAAAATTAGAGTTTACTCTTTAATTAATTAATCTAAAGAATAAACTCCAATTTTGGTCCTTGACGTTTAGTCATTTCTTTGAAAGAGGGACTTGTGGTTTTATAATTCAAGTTTACGTCTTCAGGGTTTTGATTTTGCTTTGAAACATGACATGGCCACTAACTTCGTCTAATGTCATCGTTAGTGGCAGGGGTATTTTCGTCCAACCACGTTTTTGTCTTTTTTTTGTAATTCTTTTTGTTTATCCTCATGTTTGTTAAAACCATAAAAAATTAGGTACCAAATATGTAATTATATATATATATATATATATATATATATATATATATATGTTGGTTTTTTAATATATATTTAATCATACAAAATGATAACTGTTCGTTCAAGAAAAACGTGAAGAAGAAAGATGAAACAGAATTAGGAAACTAATTCCTTGAAAAGTCGTTAAAATTGCGGAGGCTCGTGTTACACACGATTCCCTTAAACAGATTCGCCGTCTGTTCCCAGGGTACAACAGCGTGAGCAGAAGTACTGCCGGAGATGACCACTTGCCTGAAAAGTTCGCCGGAAAAAGTCGTATGCTGCACTGTTTCGAGAGTGTGTATCGAGTGTCGAGTGTGTTGTCTATTTCTTGTGTTATTGGATGAAAACGAGACCCTCCTTTATATAGTGAAGATTGAAACCGATGATGATTAAAACGAATTAATTCACCTGTGAGTTCCAGATTAGTGCATACAAACAGAAGAAATCAACAAGTAGAAACTGTCTGAATGATTTCAACTGGTCATCCAATTCACTTTCAATAAACAGAGAGAATTACAATACGATATGAAAGTAGAATATGACAACTAGCCTATTTTCTAAGGCTAACAAAGCATTATATACTTAGGGCCTAAACTACCAAGCCCATGGCCCGTTAACACATTTAAGCCCATAATACACCATTTACATAATAAGCCCTTGAACTTCTATTCAACACGATTTTATCCCTAACAATCTCCCCCTTTGAATTGAAGTTCGAGTTCGCGCGAGTTCTCGACGTATCTCTTTCGGAGCGCAAAGTAGATCTCGAAACTTCGGATGGCTCGGCGGTAGTCGATGAGATCTTCAACCAATTCTAAAGCTTCTCGTGCGGTTGTCTCGTTTGGATAGGAGACAAACGACGATTTTTGATTTTCGAATTCGTTGGTGATGATGTTTCGAAGAGCATCTCTGAATTTGAGTAGCGTGCCATCGCAAAATCTGTCGACCTGGCTGAAGCGAAGAAACCTCTTTTCTTTCTGTTCGTTGAGGTATACAATCCCAAATTATGGTTTCTAGAAGCAGTGAGTTCTCGGGATACATCTTTAGCTCAGGTGCTTTTAGATTCGGTTTCAACAGGTTTATCTTCTTGGTTCTGTGCTCGATCCCCATTTGGAAGCCTGTGATGTAAGAAATCATTACTTTGTGTAGCAGCAATCGACGAATAGCCTCGAGCGCTTTAGTAACGTGAAGTGGTTGGAATGATCTGGTTCGGAGGTCTTTCAGTATAGCGTGGAAGTCGAACAGTCTGAGGTTCTTAAAATCTGCTTCAGAGAATCTCCATTCATTTCCGTCTTCGCGTCTGACGGTAAATACCGGAAATAAGACTCTAAGAATTCGGTTGGTTTGGATGTTGAGCACTTCAGTGATCTCGTGCTTTGTTCGGACTTGGCTAACTGGAAGACACCGCTTCATTGCTTTTATGTACTGGCTTTGGTATTCCTTGTCGAATTTAGAAATCCTAAGGCTGACTGTCGGCTCTATCGGGCGTAACCTGTGAACATAGAGCTTCTTCAGAGATTCCTCCAGGTGAGGAATAAGGATCATAATCTTCTCCCATCGGATTTGTTACTGTGGAGGAGGAGGTTGATCAGAGGCTATCAGTTGTTGAGGAGATGTCGGAGTTGTAGCAGTAGAAGTCTTGAGAATCTGTGAAGTGCGGGCTGGTTTGCCATACAAGTTTTGCAGCAAGAAGTGGTCGTAGTCGATGTCGTCGTCGGCATCGGTGGGAAATACGAAATTTACATCGAAGTTTGTCGCGCTGGTGGCTTTTTGATACCATGCGTTTTCGGCTTCCGGGTCAATCTCTGAGTCGGGATCAATCAGGTTAAGAATATCCCCTTCCGGTGCAGTGTATACGACCAGCACCTGTGAATCTCCCTCGGGATTTTCAACCGTCGGGTCTTCATCGTCTGAGATATCCATGTCTATCTCCATTTCAGCTAAACTCAACTGGGCTTCAGGTTCGTCTTCGGTTGCAGTTGCCACAGTTGATGGTTCCGGTTGAACCGTTGCAGTTTCTGTGAGGATTGGTTCGGACTCAGAAAGTCTCTGGCTCTTGTTCTCCCCCTCACGGTGATCAGGATCATCCTGGTCATCGTGCCGTCTCTTGAGTCCGCCTGCTTGACCCTTGCACGTGTCTTCGAGTGAGCCGACTCTTACGGACAGAAGATTTAAGGCTTTCTGAACGTCCTTAAGAGTCGAATCAAGTTGGTCCAATCTGTTAGTCATGGATGACGAAGGAGCAGATATCTGGGAGCGTAGAACTGATACTAGGTCTGCTTCAGTAGAGGCATCGGTGTCGGTGTGCTGGAGCAGTTGAGCCAGAAGCATAGTCTTGAGTGTGTCCACCGAATAAGATGGCTGAACGGGAGCCGGTGGAGGTGTTGGTGCGGTTTCAGATTCGACTATCTTCTCTTTCCCTTTGATCAAGCTCTTGATTTTGTCGAGCTCGGTGGTGAACTGCTGCTCCATTGGCTCGTGGACAGCCTTTAGGGCACTGTCCAAATATTCCCTTGACATTACGTCGGGTGACTTAACTCTGGGATCACTTAGATTACCCGTTGAGGCATCTACCTTAGAGGTAGTGCCACCTACGTTCACGGATGGCAAAGGTGTGGCCGTGGTAGGATTTCCTTCCGATCCTCGCGTCCCTCTCAAAGGCGGAGACACTACAGAAGTTCCGATCGGGTCACGAAGAACACCGATTTGTAGAATCTCGTCCTGTGTCCTAGCCGAAGAATGTATAATATCAAGAGTCTCTAGACTCGAACGTGCAACGAAAGAAGGCGAGACCGGGGGAGGCTGGTCTCTTGTTTCAATACCAATACTCTCCGAGTGAGAGATCGGTAGACGTTGTGCTAAGTCCCCGTGTGAAAGTGAAACACCCATTTGTTGAGAGACGGGTGAGTGGCTAGGGAGGTTGTGCAATTGCGCCGCTAGGTCCACAACGACTTCTTCAATACCTTGTCCCAACGGATGAGACAAGATAGTAGATGTGGCTACCTGGCTGACGCTGGTTTAGGGTCGCTCCCGAGCCTCTCTAGTCCTAATGCTCGTTCTCTCTTGATTCTTTTTAGATCTCCATTCTCTCCGACTCGCCTGTTCAAGATTTTCAACTATTTCTCCCTCCGCTCTCCTTGTGACTCCCGTAATAGGATGAGATGTAGGGATGAGGGGGTGTAGGTGAGTCAGAAGGGGATCCTTCGGTCAACGGTGGATGACCTCCGATACGGGTAGGTATTAACGAAAGGCGGATTGCGCGTTCCGTATCGGAGTCAGTGGAGTCAGAATCCATTGCGTCAGTTTGGACGAACGGGGATAAGGGTTCAGTGGTGTCCTGTTAGCTCCAATCTTTCTGTTTATAGAAGTATTGAAAAATAGGCTAAGTATAGAAGTCTTCGACAGAGGCTCTGCCGAGTAACCGAGAAGACCGAAGTAAAGAATCGCCAGAAGACTCTTCAATGTGGACAAGGCCACAGAGCCTCTGTCACACTTAACAGAGCCTCTATGGTATAAAATACTAGAGCTCTATACAAGGACAATCGTGCTTCTCACGATTTCGGCTGTACGAAGATCCTGAAGATCATTCGTACAAGGCGTGACCTGACAACTCCACGTGTCAAACTCTGATGGGTCTTAGCCTTAGTAGAAGCCGGCGCATTTAATTAACGTCGTACCTGCAACAGTACCTGAATAGTGTCTTTGTACCTTCAGTCCTTTTTGTCTAGAGCTTGTCCCCTTTAGAAGTAGTATAAATAGAAGACTCATGTTGAGTTCTTCTATTAAGTTTTACACAACACACACACCATTAGAACAGAATTCTTGTTATATCATCGGTGTTCTTGGTGTTCTATTCATATCAATATACAGTGGGTTATTGAGCTATTTATCTGTGTTATTTACACTTTACGTATTTGATATTGTGTGTTCTTCTACCTTATTATATCTTTTAGTTCGTTAAAAACGCTTCCGCATTATATATTGTTTGAACTATTAGATAGAATCATCATTGTTAAGCAAAACAGGAACCAACAATTGGTATCAGAGCGGTTCTTGATTTTCTATATCAAGAGATCCTTACTTACAATGATTTTTGGTAGAAACCTGGAGTAATTTTAACCCGTTCTTCACTTATTTCAAAACAACCTATGTTTTTCTGCCATTCTCGACCTGTTCGACTTTGGTAAACTTACAGTCTGTTACTTCGGTTAAATCTCCATTTAAGTGCATTGTTCAAGGGTTTTAAGTTTATAAACACCATTCGAAACATCCACTTCATCTTCTGAAAGATTACTGTTCATACCCTATTTTCTGAATTTCTCAACCCCTTTCAAAATGACAAACACAAACAACTTCTTCACCGCTGGTTCTTTAACCAAGCCACCCACACTACTCAGAGATGAGTACCCTCAGTGGAAGATACGAATGATTCACTTCTTCGAGGGTACTGACAAAGAACTAGTCTACTATATCAACAACCCTCCTTTCGTACCAATGATCACAGTACCCCGTGTACCTGCCACAGACGACACTCCAGAAATCCCTGAGCACGAAAAACCTGTTGGTCCCGAAGGCCTATACAAGTTTGTAGAAGGGGGGGGGGGTTGAATACAAACACACAGATTTTACTTTTCTAAATTGTTTATTGATAAATCATTAACAATTTACAGCTTGTTGCGGAAACAAGATTAAGGATAAACCTAAATCTAAACAAGTTGGAACACTAAGGTTTCTTGCACTAAGAGAGATAAGGAAATTACTAATAATAACCTATCTGAGATAAGAGATTTGAACTTGTCCAGAGTTAGCAAGTTACTTCAAAAGAAGTGAGTTCATCTCTTTATATACTGCATGCATTTAATGCAAATCAGTATATACTTTACACGTGTCATCAGCTGGTTGGTTGCATGTCATTGACTTTGGTTGACAACCTTAGTAGCCGTATGGATGAATAGTGTAGTATCAGAGTGGTTGTACGATTTCAGATTTTTGGAGGTTCTTTTCTGACATTTCGTACGGAGGCGTGCAAGGGTGGTTAAGACAAAAGTACTTTGTACGGAGGACTTCATGATCAGCTTTCGTTGATTCAGCGATTATCATTTTCTATTCAGCGAATGATAAAGTTCAGCGATAGCTGAAGTCTTGTACTTGATACTTCACGTTGAGTGGACAAATCTGAGTCTTCGCTGATCCGCATCAGTTCATTAGGAGACTTGTCGCTGGTTCTTGAGCTTGATCTTCGACTTCAGCGTAGAACCTTTGTTGACGTGAAACTTGTCTTCAGGGATCATAAGTAAACAACCAACTTATCAGCGATCATCATAATGACTGAACAGACTCAGAGCATTAATGGTGAACAGTGTTCACTGAATGTTTAATTTAAAAGAGCGAGAGTTCCTATCAGCTGTACTGTAAGATCTTAGTACTTATCAACGATAGTGAAACTCTGATACATATTGTTTACTTACAATTTTCACTAAGTATATAAGAGAGGGTCATTATCAAATCACTGAGGGTTTGGATCAACAAAACCAAAGACCAAGGACAATTGGTCAGACCCCGATTGGGCAAAATATGAAGTTGCTCAGAAGACTAAAAGACTTCTGATTATGTCCATCCCAAATGACCTCTTCCAATCCCTAGATGCGTGTGAATCTGCATACGATCTGTGGAAGGAACTGGAAAAACAACTGGAGGGTGGGGCCAAAACTCAGAAGAACCGTAGAGCCCAATGCATCAACGAGTACTACACATTCAAAGCTCTGTCGACCAAAACTATGCAGACAACATATGATCGGTTCAACTCTCTAATAAACAAGTACAAGAAGTTCGGAATACACAGAACTTCTGAGGAGAACAATGTCATGTTCCTAAAAAGTCTCAATGAAGAATGGCTCCAGTTGTCTATGTCTCTGCAAACAAATCAGGACTTAGACTCCTGGACTCTGTCAGATCTCTATGGAACGTTGGCAACCCAAGAGCCTCAGATTGCACAAGCAAAAGCTCAAATCAGTGCACCTCTTGCGCTGGTTAGTAAGGCTACAGAAGCTAAAGAAAAGCCGAAGAAGGAGAAAGCTGTGGAAGAAAAGAAGGAGAAGAAGAAGAAAATCTTGATCGTTGATAGTGAAGAGGAGGAGGTGGTGGAAGAAGAGGAGGCAACTATGGCCTCTATAGCTAAATCGTTAGCTCTTTTGACAAGGGAATTCAGCAGAGGATATCAGAAGAAGTCTGGTAATGAACGCTACGGAAGAGATGATCGTGGAAGAGAAGGGTCAAATGACAAGAATGACAGAGGTGTCGACCAACAGAGGTCGAATGACAGGAATGATAGAGGTGGTGACCGACAGAGGTCAGACGACAAAGCTGGCAATGCTCCACAGAACCAAGGATGTTACAATTGTGGTAAGCCAGGCCACTACACCAATGAATCCAGGAGCAAATCAAACTGCCCTCAGAGGGATTCTGCTTTCTACAAAAAGAAAGCAGAATATTATGCTCAGAAGTCATTTATGGTGAATCAAGAAAACTGGCAGTCAGATACATCCTCTGACGAAGGAGAAAAGAAGAACGCCCTGTTCTGTGGCATGGCAGAGGTCAGCTCCGACTCCGATAGTGAGGTATCCACTTCTGACTCTTACACTAATCAAGCAGAAGCTGATTTGCTTAAACTGAACATTGAATACACAGAACTTAAAAAAACATGCGAAAGTGTTTAGAAGAAGCTTACCTTCTTTGAGAGAGAAGCTAGACTTCTCACTCAAGAAAAGGCTAAAATCTTTCAAGAAAAGGAAGAAATTGAAACAAACTGGAACAAACATCTAAATCATTTGAAAGAAAAGATTTCTGAACTTAACTCTGCCTTAAAAGCAAAATCTAAAGAACTTATGAACGTTGAGAGCGACAAAATGAATATTCTAGCTCTTAAAAATTATTTTCAAAAGGAAAGAGAAGTCCTCTGTCAAGATTTACTCAGAAGAGATCTGTTAATTAAGAAATATCAAGATGCACAGAAGGTGTACAAGAAAATTAATACACAAATAGGGAGACGGGGAATTGGCTTCTGTGATATAGATCCATACACCGGAAACAAAAGAAACAAGTCTCTATCGTCTCTATTTCATATTGGAAGTACAAGAAAACCCGGTTTTCCAAATTTACTCTCTGTAAGCAAAAGGCGAAAAGTCTCTGGTGAACCTCACATAAGGAAACCACTGAAGATGGTAAATGTGTGGTTTGAAAACACAGATCTACCATCATCAGCCTCTGTCAAAAGAGCCTCAAAACCTAAGAAATATTTGAAAACACAAGATCAGATAGGAATCTTTAAGTTTGGTAAACCCGAGCCTCAATCCCAGGTTGCCTTTGTCTGCACTATAGATTCTGAGAAGAAACTATCGGCAGAGGCACCTGAGTTCTTGCCTGCTTCAACAGAAGAAAAACTGACTCATATTTCTGAAAAGGAATTATTGAAAATCGGTGAAAACAACTTTTATGAATGCCCCAGTACTTTCAATAATGGCCAAAATCTCTCTGAGGAAACCTCGATAAAAACTTCTGTTGACTTAGAAGATATCCCTGAAAGAAAGGAAGAAATCGAGTATGGCACATGCTCTGAAAGTCCAGCCTCTGTCGAAAGAGAACTAAGTGACTCAACCTCTGTATATGAGGACGATTCATCCTCTGACGAATCTGAGACTGACTCTAAGTCAGAGATAGTACCTTGTGACTCAGAGGATTTTAAACTACCCCCTGGAGTTCTTAACAGAACTATTCCTCCCAAGGAGAAAATCACAAGAGTTCCTATCTGTCCAGATTTTTTGGACATGTGTATACAAGCCAAAACCTCTCTGGAGCTTGAGAAAATCAAACAAAAAAATAAAACATCCTCACAAAATTCAACAAGTTCAAAGACTTAAAAACCCTTAAGGCCTATTAAAGAAAAACTAACATGGCAACAGAAGGGTAAATGGGCTGAAAATAACAAATCTTTTTCTTCCGTGACAGTGAAACCTGCAGAAGTTCACCATAGAAGGGGTCCACAGAAGACTACTCTCAACAAAGGATTTTGCAAACAACAATCTAGCCTACATAGGTCTTCTTGTAATAGGAAGTCAAATGTTAGGATATAATGTAATGCCTCTGTGCCCCCATTTAATGTTTTCAATGAAAAGTTCAAGCAAATCTATTCGCACATTCATTATTGTCATTGCTTTGATCTCATGCAACAATTAAGCCAACACTTCTCAAGTCCACACTGTTTCCTCTCTGCACCTAAAAAGAATACTCATTTCAAGGGTAAGAAGAAACAAAATGGTTCTTCAAAAGAAGCTAAAACCAAACCCAAGAATGCTAAGGCAAACTTGAAGACCCCTAACAAAGCTGGACCCATTTGGATATGGGTACCTAAAACTCTCTGATTGTCTTGCAGAAGCAGTATGTGCCAATCTGGTATCTTGACTCCGGATGCTCGTGGCACATGACTGGCGACAGAGGTCTACTATCCTCCTACAAAGATAATTTCGATGGAGGATCTGTGACCTTTGGTGACAACAAAAAGGGATATATAAAAGGCTATGGAGTCATTAAGAAGGAAAACATAACCGTATGAAAAGTTGCATATGTGGATGGCCTTAAGCACAATCTTCTCAGTGTTAGCCAACTCTGCGATACTGGTTTCGACGTAATGTTCAAAAGAACCTTCTGCTCTCTACAAGGAGAGGACACATGAGTCGAACTTCTGCGAGCCGAATGAAGAGGCGATCTTTACCTCATGAACTTCTCTGCCAAGAACAAGGAAGACAAGCTCTGCCTTGTTGCTTGTAAAAGCGAAGAAGCCTGGTTATGGCATAACAGGTTCTACCACCTAAACTTTCATACTCCAGATAAGCTTGTTAAACTTGATCTAGTCAAAGGTCTGCCAAATGTTAAATTTAATAAAGATCATTTGTGCACTGCTTGCGAAATGGGAAAACTCAAAAGAGCTTCTCATAAAGGCAAGACTGATGTATCTTGCCCTAGGCCTCTGTACATGCTTCATGTTGACCTCTGCGGCCCAATCGCTACACAGAGCCTAGGTGGCAAGAAATATATACTTGTTTTGATCGATGAATATTCAAGATTTACATGGGTTGAATTTGTCAGAAAGAAATCAGATGTTCCAAACATTCTGATAAATTTAATGAAAAGAATCCAAGTTCTGTATGAGTGTAGGATTCAGAAACTAAGAAGCGATAATGGCACAGAATTCAAAAACCCTGTCATTGAAGCCTATCTTACTACGCATATCACAGAACTTCTCTGCTGCACGCACCCCACAACAGAATGGCGTGGTTGAACGAAAGAACCGCACGCTTGTGGAGGCTGCAAGAACTATGCTGACAGCATCGGGATTACCAATGTCTTTTTAGGCAGAAGCAGTATCAACCGCTTGCTACACCCAAAATCGATCAACCATAGTAAAGAGGCACATCAAGACACCGTATCATTTGATCAACAAAAGGCGACCAAACATCAAGTTCTTTCATGTATTTGGATGCAAGTGCTTTGTCTTAAATGATAGAGAAGCAAGAGGAAAGTTTGAGGTGAAAGCAGATGAAGGCAAGTTCATTGGATACTCTGCTACCTCTAAGGCCTACAGAGTTTATCTTCTGCGATCACGAACCATTGTAGAAAGCATCAATGTGTCTTTTGACGATTCCTTTCAAAAGACTTCTGAACAAATCAGTTCAGAACTCGGTCTAAAGAAGGAATCCTCTGGCATCCCAAAGACAAGAGAAGAAGACTTAAATCTTCTATTTGAAGAGATGTTCCGGGATGATATTGATCCCTCTGCTGGAGCCGTCAGAGCCTCTGGAGAAACATCTTCTAACAACCAGACTGAGTCAGGTATCTCTCTAACTAGTCCATTAAATACTTCATCCTCTTCTGTGAATCATAGAGATGCACACGCTGAGGGGGAGCGAACAGAAGATGATACGACCAAGGACTCAACCACAAAGGCTCCTGAAATACCAACTCCAACGACTACAGAGGAATCAATACCAGAGGAAAACGAAGACTCAGTCTCTACTTCCTCAAAGGAACAAATTCCAACTCTCATTCCAATCCTTCCACAAGCTGAAGAACCAAGCACAAGCACAGAAGTACCATCTACAACAGAGGTTGCACCAGAACCACAATGTGTAACTACAGAGGTTCATCTTGATGACTCAAATGACCATCTTCCAAGAACAACACAATGGACGAAAAGCCATCCTCCAAGCCTTATAATCGGCGACCCTTCTGAAAAGGTCAAGACGAGATCAGCCACTGCTAATTTCTGTTTCTTTACAAAGTTTATCAGTGTGATCGAGCCAAAAAGAATCTCTGAAGCCCTAGATGATCCAAACTGGGTAGATGCTATGCAGGAAGAGCTTCTACAGTTTGAGAGAATCAAGGTATGGACCCTAGTACCTCTGCCACGAGGAAAACAAGCAATAGGGACAAAATGGGTCTTCAGAAACAAGAAGGACGAGGATGGGGTGGTCATTAGAAACAGAGCGAGATTGGTGGCCAAGGGATATCGCTAAGAAGAAGGCATTGATTACGACGAAACTTTTGCCCCTGTCGCACGGCCCGAAGCAATAAGAATCTTCTTAGCCTTCGCAGCCCACAGAGGCTTCAAAGTTTTTCAAATGGATGTAAAATCTGCTTTTCTGAATGGTGAAATCCAAGAAGAAGTATATGTCCAGCAGCCACCAGGGTTTGAAAGTTCCAAGTACCCAAAATACGTGTACTACCTCGACAAAGCTCTGTATGGACTGAAACATGCTCCAAGAGCATGGTACGAAAGACTTTCAACCTTTCTTTTCAATAATGAATTCGACAGAGGTACAACCGATACTACTTTGTTTTACAAACGAAAAGGTGATGAGATTCTGCTTGTACAGATTTATGTGGATGACATTATTTTTGGGTCTACAAATGCACAACAGTGCAAAGATTTTGAAAAACTCATGCAGAGTGAGTTCGAAATGAGTATGATCGGAGAATTAAACTTCTTCCTCGGACTCCAAGTAAAACAATCATCAGAGGGAATTTTTATAAATCAAGCTAAATATGTCTCTGACATACTTTCAAAATTCAATCTCTCTGATGCCTCTGTAATGAAGACCCCAATGGCCACTGGAAATAAATTATTCTCGGATCCAAATGGCACATCTGTAGAGTGCAAGCTCTACAGAGGTATGATTGGGTCTCTGTTATACTTAACCGCAAGTAGGCCTGATATAATGTATGCCACATGCCTCTGTGCAAGATATCAAGCTAACCCAAAGGAATCCCACTATATTGCTGTAAAGAGGATCTTCAGATACCTTAAAGGGACCAAAAATCTTGGGCTCTGGTATCCGAAGAACTCTGGCTTTGGTCTTAAGGCATACACAGATTCAGATTATGGAGGATGCAAGCTTGATCGAAAAAGCACCTCTGGGAGTTGTCAATTCCTGGGAGGTAAACTAGTCAGCTGGACTTCGAAGAAGCAGAACTGTGTGTCCACATCTACAGCAGAAGCTGAATATGTTGCTGCTGCTAGCTGTTTCTCCCAAGTTCTGTGGATGAAAACTCAGCTAAAGGACTATGGCCACAACATATACAAGATACCCATCTTCTGTGATTCAAAAAGTGCCATAGCCATCTCCGCCAATCCAGTTCAGCACTAAAAAACAAAGCATATCGATATCCGTTACCACTTTCTGAAGCATCATGTTGAACATGGCACAATCGAAATGCACTTTGTGTCCACTGAATATCAACTTGCAGACTTATTCACCAAAGCACTAGATGAGAAAAGATTCATTTTCTTGATGGGTAAGTTGGGAATGATTAACATAAGTTGAATCCTCTGTAAGTAAGATTTGATCTTCTTGTAAATATGTATATATTTAAAACTCTTCTGTATGTAAATTCTTAATCATCAAAAGTTCTATAACCAACAGAGCTTCTGTGGAATTGCTCAGAGCCTCTGACAATCTCCACAGAACCTCTGATGAAATTGACCTATGTCCTGTGCACTACTTATCTCATTTGATCCAAGCATAGGTCAAGGGGGAGTAAAAGGAGACCTTGAACTGATCTACAGAGGTTGATCATTCAAGGGGGAGCCAAAGAAGAGATGTCATCAATCAAATTCACAGAAGTGAAGGTTTTTACCGAACAAGGGAAAGCCAAAACGTAAGTATCTCGTACAAATCCTTTCTGAAAAACAATTTCTAGGACATCAATTTCCAAATACGTCCTAGAAACATTGTTTAAGACATTTCAAACAAGTAATGATCAAAAAGATTTTCGAGCCTTCCGTTATGAGAAATTTAAGGTCATAGAGCCTCTGCTGAGCTCAACAGAGCCTCTGTAAGCCGGATCATATATGACTGCCAAATTCCACACGGAAACTCTATTGATCAAATTCAATGTCTTTCAAAGATTCTTTTGTACAAGAACAAACACTGAGATACTGAAAGAAGGTTTCTAGTCACAGAGTTTTATCCACCAAAGAACTTATGTTGACCGAGCAAAGGTTAGTCAAAAGGAGAATGTCTCGCACAAAACCTTTTTCCAAAACAGTTTTTCCGGACACCAACTTTCAAATATGTCCTAAAAACAGTGCTTAAAACAGTGAAAACTTTGGATGATCAAAAAGTTTTATAAATCTTTAGTTATCAGAAATTTTCACTCATAGAGCCTCTGCTGGCTTTGACAGAGCCCCAAAACCTCTGTGGATGAAAATTTTGTGCTAAAGACTATCGATCCTCTCCAATGAATTTTCAAACATTTTTGGTAAAGGTGCAAGAACAGAGGAGACATTAAAAGTAGGGTTCAGAATCACAGAACTCACTCCACTACAGAGCCTCTGTTGATTCTGACACTTTACTCTTTATGGAAACTCTGTAAAAGGGAGTTATTTACCGCGAGTGACAGACCCCACACAGAAGAAATACCCACACGCCAAGCATTAATGGGCCGCGCACGACGTCTAATCGTGCTCTGACACATGTGACGTGGCAAATTTTCATTGGACGTGCGTACCACATGTTTCTTCTGAAACTTGTGCCCCGCTGTAAAACTCAAGTGCGGACCCCAAATGTTTATTGAATTCACTTTTACCGTGGAATTCTATCCGTTTCTACTCTCACTATATAACCCCGTTCCCATCACTTCTTAATCCTTTCACGAATTTACTCTCACATTCTTCTCCGGTGAAACTTGCAATAACCTGCAACTACCATTTTCTACTCTCCTTCTTCAAGTTTATCGAAATGGCATCCACCTCCAATGCTCCGATGAACTCCCCAACCCATTCTGAGCATTCTCGGAACCTAGAAATAGCCGGAAACATAGAACAGGATAACTCCGGCGACACGGCAGATTTTGCTCCGACAACCAACCTTCTAAACTTCATCGCTCATGAACACTTTGAAAGTGTTCTTCCCTCAAAACCCAATAACTACTACCTGGTTCCCTCAAAAACCGCTTTTGGGAAAAAACATGCCATCCTACTCCACATTCTGGAAAAGCATTACCTCAACCCCCTACTAACCAAAACTGTCAACAAAATCCCTGCCAGATACCTCAATCAATTCTGGAAAAGCAGCAGATATGACCCAGAAAATAGACAAATCAAGGGCTACATCTCCAAACCAGACAAATCAGAGCACCTTGAACTAAAATTCAACAGAACCATGTTCTCACTGGAGTTCAGCCTACCCACCAGAGGTCTACTAGGCATAAAGAAGTACGTTGAGGAACCCACAGACACCAAGCTCTGCTGTTTTGTTGAAATGTTGGGGTACAACACAACCCTAAGGAAAAGGAATGATTTCAGAAGAAATCGACTTCCCCCTCTATGGAATACTCTCTTCTCCATTCTCAACAGGTGTCTAACTGGGAAAGTGGGTAGTCCAGACCAAACTTCTCACCAAGTCATGGCCATTATGTATGGGGTATACTACGATCTACCTCTGGACTACGCCACCCTAATGATGTAAGAAATGGTTAACACCATTGACCGTAGAATCTCCTCCCAGAAGGCCAAAGGATGCAAGACCGATGCTCTACCTCCTCTACAATATCAGCGTATTCTGGGTGTCCTTCTAGAGCCTCTGCTCCGTCTACAAAAATGGCCAATGGAGGGACCAACGGCCATAATGTATGCTATGACAAAGAACTCCCCAACAGAGCACGAAGATGGATACGACTTCTGCAGGCCTCTGCCAACCGCACTTCTGGGATATGCAACAGATGAGACCCTTAAGTTAGAATACATACGCGATCATAGGACTCCAGAACCGAGTCCTGTGACACCCCCGCGTCTAGGAGTCCCCTTAGGAACTAGGGTTTTAGATAGGATGTCAGACGAAGAATGGGTAGTGGCCTTGGCCAAGCACGCACAAGTCCAAAAGAACTTTCATGCTCTGGGAAATACAATTCTCACCTCTACACCTTAGAGCAAAACCTCTGCCACCACCCCCAAGAAAAAGAAAGCCCACAGAAAAAGGAAAGCTATAGAAGGCTCCTCAACCAGTGCCGCTGAAACCCAACTGTCCCCTCCTCATGCAACAGAAGTTGGATCCTCTGCACCTCCCCTCCCTCCAAAAGAAAAAAAGAAAAAGAGAAAACACAAATCTTCTGAGGAAGGGGCCCCCAAACCCAAAAGGAAGAAGAGCAAAAAAAATCCAAGTAACCCCACACTCCTCTGCAAACCATCGTAGAGGGAGTTGAATTGGAAGAAGAAACCCAAGACCAACCTCTGCAATCACCTTCACCCATCAATTATGCAGAAGATCAGGGTGATTTTTCTGTCTTCCTCCAACAACCCGGGATTGCACACTCTTTAGATCATTCTGGATGGACCGCAAAAGCCCTATCTCATCATTCAACAGAAGCACCAGACTTCAGAATCTCTTCTGACTTAGATGAAGATGACCAAACCCCACAGAATATTAAGTCTGCGACTCCAGAAGTACTACACAACCCCTTCACCCAACCCGGATTTGATGTGCTCAGAGCAAGCCCAGAGGATCTGCCTAAAGCTACCACCAAAACCCCACCAGTCTTAGTCTCAGAAGTAGATTCTGATGGAGAAGAAGATAACCAGGAAAACGAAGGACCTCTGCATCCCCATGTACGACAATTAATTGGCTCTCATCCAATGTACGACTCCTTAGTCACTGAGGCAGAAGCCGCAACAGAAGTTAGGGTAGAAGCAACGGGCCATAGGATAGAAAGAGAGGTTGAGACAATAGATGGGGAAGTAGTAGTAGGATGCCCAACAGAGCAAGAATCAAGAACAGATGCCTGGAATAATAGAGGCACACAACCCCAACCAACTCCCAGTGCAATCCACATTTCTATTACCGCCAGTCTAGTGGCAGAAGGTAATATTGAACAAGAGCCGCACAGCTCGAACCCACCCCAAACTGACCGGGCAAAGGAAATTCTTTCCACCTCTGTGCCACTAATAGCCGGGGAAACCATTCCAAGGGAGTCCTCTCCAAAGGACTTGCCTTTAGTTCATGATTCCTCGCCCCGGATCACATCTGACACTCTTGCAGAGGAATTTGTTTCCTCTGCCACACGCACACACGTAAGTCCAACCGGCCCTTCAGAGGGGCCTAGAGTGCACGAAGACGAAGGGATTCTAGACAAGTCCCCAAGTATACTTAAGGATACTCCTGTACCCACCTCTGGAGTGGATCAGGACAATGTCCTTAACAGAACCTCTATAGAGTCTGAGGCCGATAAAGCCTCTGCTCGAGGATTAGAGGGAAATCCTTCCGTCCTCAACGTCAATGCAGGGACACAAGAAGGTGTCCAAGGAACAGGGACTCACTCTGGGGATGAATGTGTTCCCCTAGAGGTTACACCAAGTCCACATGTATCAAGGGATGAGTTCCAAACCCTTGTCACCTCTGTGGACACCACATTGAAAGAGTTGAAAATCTCTTTTGATTCTTTTGCAGATACAACTTCCAGGGCCATTACTGATCTGAACACCAAAATGGACAATCTGTCCACAGAGGTGCAAAATGCCTTAGCCCAGATGAAGTCAACTGCTACAACCTCTGCCACCTCTGCTGCTGCTGAGTTTGAAAATGCCACAACCTCTGCATTCAAAAGCTCTGTAAACGACTTACTCGAAAAGCTAAAGAAAGACACTACCCCAACCTCTCCGGGGCTTACACCAGAAGATCTGAAGAAGGCCCTCGAGTAAGTTCACGAGCAAACTACAAGGGAAACTCTGGCCATGAAACCCTCTGACTACATGACCAGAGCTCAGCTCACAGAACTCGGCCAAGGGGTAATCAACCAGGTCACAGAGCTCATCACAGCCTTCACTGCTGCCAACGCAAATTACGTAAAAGACTTCAGAAAAAGCGTCGGCAAAATGCGTTTCAACACAGAGGCAGAACTCGCAACTCTCTTTGGCCTCTGTGATGACCTGTGCGCAAAGATGATAGCTACAGGTGCAGTACTGCCCAAAAAGCCAGAAGCTTCATGCAGAGCAGAGGGTACGAAAGATAAGGGTCAAGATGACTCTGATGATGACTCTGATGATTCATCAGATCATCCTGAAGGGGAGAAACAAAAAGAGAAAGCTGCAAGCAGAGGTCTACTAGCTCCACCGGTATCAGCAGAACCCCTAAACCAAGTTTCCCCAACGCAAACCCAAGGAGGAAACCAACAACAGACCATAAAGGCAACAACCACCTCTGCGGAAATACCCTCTGAAGAAACCCCAATCACAACCCAAGTACCTGAAACCAATCAAGATCAACAACAGAAGACCACAGAGGCAACACCCACCTTTGTGGAAACAACCTCTGTATTCAGAGAAGATATCCCAACCCGTGAAGAATTCCAAATCCTAACATCCTCCGAAGAAGATCAACCATCCCAATCACCAAAACCAAAATCACTAGAAGAACTCCCTTCCCCAACACCAGAAGCCGAAAAGACAAAATCCCCATTTCCCACACCCAAAACCAGAACCAAAACCATTGCTCACAAAAGAAAACATCTGAGCAAAACCACAGAAGCCTCACCTACAAAACCCACATCTCCAACCAAGCCCTCAGAAGCACAAGTGCCAAAACCTGCAGAGGCAATCCCATCTCTACAAGAAGATCTACAGCCGAAGGCAAAAGACAAAGACAAAGGCAAAGTGATAATGATAGAGGAACCCAAGAAGAAGAAGCCAAAGCATCAACCAGCAGAAAAACTGATGAAGAGCTCTTTTGATGCATATGTGACACCAAAGCCAGAACAAGAAGACTGGGCTTTCGGTGCTACCCCTCTGTCAAACATACCAATTCTAGATCCGAAGGCAAAAGTCACAAAGGATCGAGTGGCCCAAATCCAGAAACAAATGGATGCTATGCGCAGGCCCATGCCTCCACCCGGTGCACCTCCACCACAGATGGAAGAGGTGGTGTATAGATATTTGTACAACAGAAGTGCCAGAGATTTTCTGCCACCAACCATTCAAGATCCCGACTTCCATGCTGACCTCGAGAACACCTTCACAAGAACAACACCCAAGCCAAAACACCAAGTCTTCTCAGAGTCCAAAATCGACAAGGTCATATACTGTAAGTTTTCTCAAACCAGAACCACACCTAAGGTTTTCTATAACATCTATAAAGTCAAAAGGGAGGACAGAACCATGACCCAATTCTCAGATACTGATCTGAGAAATCTAAGTCCCTACGACCTACCCGACCTTCTCAACTGGACGAAAGAGAACTTCACTACAGATGCAATTCGAAGGGCATACATGGTGATCAGGAAAGCCATGCGAGAGAAACTTCTGCTATACAGCCTTGTCGACATCCAATTAGGACGAGATCTCGGAGTAAGAAACCTAAATCTCCGACCACCAGAAAATGACTGCCCATCCTCTGCCATACCAAACTCGATCATTACATCTCCAAGAGTCGGGTTAGTTTATCAAGATCCTACTGGGAAGTCAAGACTGTTCGTAGAGATGGACTGTCAGAAGTATGCAACAAGTACTTTGACAGAATTCAGAGCAAGCCTCGTGGAGCATAGAGGAACGGAGCTCAGGAATCAAGCTCTCGCAGATAGACTGATAGAGGTCATCGACCAAGTAATCAACTTCAGAACCCTCTGCATTAGTTTCTATTAAGAGCTTAGAGAATTAGGATTCGACAACAGAAGTTTCAAGGACTTCAAAAACGCCAACGTCTGATATCCTCTACCAACCTCTGCAAATCTTTCCTTTCATAATGTAATCAAATGTAAGTGCCTCTGGCATAATTCTGTATGAAAGAAAAGTAAAATCTTTTGAGGTATTTTATTTCACCTCTTGTCATGTACTTAGCCTAGAAAACCTTGCGCTTTTCAATTTTTTATCTTTCAATACTTAGGGGGAGATTGTTAGCTCCAATCTTTCTGTTTATAGAAGTATTGAAAAATAGGCTAAGTATAGAAGTCTTCGACAGAGGCTCTGCCAAGTCACCGAGAAGACCGAAGTAAAGAATCGCCAGAAGACTCTTCAATGCGGACAAGGCCACAGAGCCTCTGTCACACTTGACAGAGCCTCTGTGGTATAAAAGACTAGATCTCTATACAAGGACAATCGTGCTTCTCACGATTTCTGCTGTACGAAGATCCTGAAGATCATTCGTACAAGGCGTGACCTGACAACTCCACGTGTCAAACTCTGATGGGTGTTAGTCTTAGTATAAGCCGGCGCATTTAATTAACGTCGTACCTGCAACAGTACCTGAATAGTGTCTTGGTACCTTCAGTCCTTTTTGTCTAGAGCTTGTCCCCTTTAGAAGTAGTATAAATAGAAGACTCATGTTGAGTTCTTCTATTAAGTTTTGCACAACACACACACCATTAGAACATAATTCTTGTTATATCATCGGTGTTCTTGGTGTTCTATTCATATCAATATACAGTGGGTTATTGAGCTATTTATCTGTGTTATTTACACTTTACGTATTTGATATTGTGTGTTCTTCTACCTTATTATATCTTTTAGTTCGTTAAAAACGCTTCCGTATTATATCTTGTTTGAACTATTAGATAGAATCATCATTGTTAAGCAAAACAGCAACCAACATGTCCGTTCTGTGGTCACAATGAAGCATTGGTTGTTCTGTCTCAGTGACGACTGGGACCTCGTGTAGTCTAGTCGACGGTCCGGCTTCGTCAGTTGTACGTGTGGTTTGTATGGGTGGTTGTTGGCTAGTTCCGGGTCTGCTGGAATGGGTAGTACTGGCATGCGAATCCAATGCATCGCCCACGCTTGTTCCCCTCCCATGTACTCTCAACACACCCCGTCTGGGAGCCCTAGCTACCCGGACTCTACCTCCTCTCGTCCTTAGACCCTCACGCCTTTCAGGTCTATGTCCCTGGGGAGGTCCCTTCGGCTCTGGCTAGACAATGGGAGCTCCTAACACTCTCCTATATTTTAACATACTCGGTGCATTGGGGTATGGATGTGCTAGTAGGGCTTCAGGTAAGGGCATGGCTCTGGCGTCAGACGGGTTTTGAATCACAAGATAGCGTAAATGGAAAGGAGGACATACCGGATGGTTAATGCGTCGCGGTATCCCTGGATTCGTGTCCATGTATTGTCGAACAGCCAGCGAGAGGAATCGTGGGAATGGTAGGAACTTTTTCTGCTTTGACCCACCGATTTGTCTAATGGCTTGAACTAATTCGCCCCATATCACCATCGTGTAGTCTATGTGCCTATTGTAGCATACGACATGGAAGAGCCGTAGGAAGTCGCCGGTACATTGATCTATGCCCCTCCATCTGGATGAGATACACCTATTCAGTATTGTGAATAGTGTGTACCAAATGGGCGCCATGTATTTGCGGTTGAATGCTGAGGGGCGGTCGAGTCCGTAGTTGTAGCCGAGTGCTCGGACTTCGGCACATAGCGTCGTGTCATTGACCGCGGGGTCGTAGGCTTGATGTCCGCCGACAGTGGCTTCAGGCAGTGATATCAGACAGCGGAACAACTCAGGTGTGAGTGTGAAAGGGTGATTGTCGATCCGTGCCGTGATCGTTTGAGAATTGGCAGCCGTGACGACCTGGGCTGAGAGCCAGACTTGGTATATGTAAGGAACGGGAACGTCGGCCGTTGCGGTGAGTGCCTCACGGAGAGGGTGACCGAGAAGAATGTCCACGACCATACGGTGTTGTGGTCGGAACTCGGCAGCGTCCAATTGATGGTTGTTGGCCTCGATTTCAATGCCATGGTCTGGTTGGACCAAAGCATTGTCAGCTTCCTCGTCGATGAATTCCTCTTGAGGAGGAATTTGATCTTGAGGTGGTTGTTGTTCTTGATCCGCCATTTAAAATACCTGAAAAAGAACAATGTTAGCAAACAGGCGGATAAACAATTGTCGGCGCGTACCTTTGTGAAAATTAGATCAATCTGGAACAGAATGAGGACTGGCACTGAAAACAGGGTACTTGACTATTTGAATGGGTAGTGTCCGGACATAAATCCTATGGAAGCACAAAGTATCCGGACATAAAAGGTGTCCAGACAAAACGGAATCCGGATAAACGAGGTTTTCGGGTAAACTGGGTATCCGGACAATAGGGGTATCCGGATGATTATGAGTTACCAGATGACAATGGTTACCGGACACCTCTCACAATCTGGATAGTTGAACTTACCCGAAACCCTGAGGTTTTCGGACAACTAGGGTTACCGGATGTGCGAGTGTCCGGATAAAATATCTAAGGCTGTTGGTGGTGTCCGGATGATTAGAATGTGTCTGGATAGTTGGAAACTATCCGGACGACATCCGGTTTTATGCAATCTGTCCAAATCTAGCCACATATCTAAATAGATGTAGTCTATCAAGTTCGAATCGATGTAAAATGCCACACATTAACAAGATGAGAGACTAAACATGATCGAACAAGTCGAATCTAACTCGACGTCAAAATGGGTTTAGGTAAAACCCGTAATCGACCATACCAGTGGTCGATTTGTGCGTGTAGGTGCGTGAAACAGGCAAAATCGTGATCGAGGTATTGAAAAGAGGATCATACCTGTGTGTAGAGTCGAAATCGAGCGAAAAATGATCGATTGGAGAGAGTGTCCGAGTGATAGAGAGAACGATAGGTTTTGAGGGTTTTGTCGAGTGTCCGGAAGTAATGAAATGGTGGTATCCGGATTTGCTTTTATGCATGGGTCAGCACTTTCCGGGTGGGTTATCCGGATACCCATCCGGTCCGGGAACCTATCCGGACAGATGGGTGTCCGGGAACCTGTCCGGACACTTTGTGATTTCATATAAAATTTCCCTTGTTCTTTCAAATTTCTTAAAAAATTATTATTTTCGCTTTGAAAGAACCTTTCTCGCCCCCCCTCGAACTGAGCATGGAGATTTGTCTGCTCCCTGTTGATCCAAACCCTCAGTGATTTGATAATGACCATCTCTTATATACTTAGTGAAAATTGTAAGTAAACAATATGTATCAGAGTTTCACTATCGCTGATAAGTACTAAGATCTTACAGTACCGCTGATAGGAACTCTTGCTCTTTAAATTAAACATTCAGCGAACACTGTTCACCATTAATGTTCTGAGTCTGTTCAGTCATTATGATGATCGCTGATAAGTTAGTTGTTTACTTATGATCCCTGAAGACAAGTTTCACGTCAATAAAGGTTCTACGCTGAAGTCGAAGATCAAGCTCAAGAACCAGCGACAAGTCTCCTAATGAAATGATGCGGATCAGCGAAGACTCAGATTTGTCCACTCAACGTGAAGTATCAAGTACAAGACTTCAGCTATCGCTGAACTTTATCATTCGCTGAATAGATAATGATAATGCTCTGAATCAACGAAAGCTGATCATGAAGTCCTCCGTACAAAGTACTTTTGTCTTAACCTCCCTTGCACGACTTCGTACGAAATGTCAGAAAAGAACCTCCGACTGTCTGAAATCGTACAACCACTCTGATACTACACTGTTCATCCATGCGGCTACTAAGGTTGTCAACAATGGTCAATGACATACAACCAACCAGCTGATGACACATGTAAAGTGTATACTGACTTGCATTAAATGCATGCAGTATATAAAGAGATGAACCCACTTCATTTGAAGTAACTTGCTAACTCTGGACAAGTTCAATCTCTTATCTCAAGATAGGTTATTATTAGTAATTTCCTTATCTCTCTTAGTGCAAGAAACCTTAGTGTTCCAACTTTTTTAGATTTAGGTTTATCCTTAATCTTGTTTCCGCAACAAGCTGTAAATTGTTAATGATTTATCAATAAACAATTTAGAAAAGTAAAATCTATGTGTTTGTATTCAACCCCCCCCCCCTTCTAGAAACTTGTATAGGCCTTCGAGACCAACAATTGGTATCAGAGCGGATTTGTTTAATCTCATAAACAAGATCTAATCTAAGATATTTCTCTTCCTTGCTATTATCTGAAAATGGCCACCAACACAAACACAAATTATATAGACAATGGTTCTCTTGCTAAACCCCCTAGATTTTCCAGGGATAACTTCAACTTATGGAAAAATAGGCTGACACTCTTCCAAGAAGGTGTAGACCCTACTATGCCTTACTATCTCGAGAATGGTCCATTCATCCCTGTAAGAATTGATGCTGCAGTTCCAGCCGCTGAGAATAGACCTGCTATTCCAGAAAGGCTGGTCCCTAAGGAAATCTTTCAATGGACCGACGAAGATAAGAAGAAAGTGGCTATAGATACAAAAGCCAGATCCATACTATCCATGGCTCTTCCTGACGAAGTCTACCATTCCGTCATGAATCTGAAAACATCAAAAGCCATGTGGGACACAATATGTGTTCAGTATGAAGGAACGTCTGAAGTCCAGGACTCAAGAAAGATCAACCTGGTAAGACAATACGAAAGCTTCATTTCTGGTAAGAATGAATCTCTCTCTGAAGTTCACCAACGTTTTAATTGTTTAATTATAGATCTGAAAACTGTTGGTAAGGAATATTCTAACTTTGAAGTTCTGACAAAGTTTCTAGAATGTTTACCTGAAAGCTGGGACAATTATTCTATGTGTCTCAAGCTGTCAAAGGATCTAAAATCAATGACCCTTTCAACCTTATATGACACGTTGCTGAATCATGAGCAATCGAGCCATCTTAAGAAGAATCTTGTAAAAGATTCCAAAAGCACCCCTGTTGCTTTAATCTCAGAGGAACCTTCTACTCAGCGACCCTCGGTCACTATCACTGAGTTAGAAAGTAACTCTGAAAAAGCATCAGTTTCTGATTCTTCAGATGATGATGAATCTTTGGCTCTCCTAACTAAAAAGTTCAGGAGATTTGCCAAAAAGAAAATGTTTAGAAAGAACAAACCTCTTTCCATAACTGACAAGCCTAGATCATCAACTTTTGTTGATAAGGCTACTGCTACTTGTTTTAACTGCGAAAAGACAGGACATTTTGCTAACGAGTGCAGGTCTAAGAAAGTTTCTAGACCCTCAGTTTTTACAAAGAAATCCTTTGTTCCAAGGAATAAAGATGACAAATATTCAAAGCTGAAAGGAAAATATGCTAAGCTGAAAAGCTTTAAGAAGAAGAATAAAGGCCTGATGGCTAACTATGATTGGGCTGCTTCTGATGAAGAAGCATCATCATCTGACTCTGAAGATGATGAAGCAAATCTATGTCTTATGGCCAAGATTGAAGAAGAGGAAGAAAGTTCAGACATTCCCTCCACTTCAACCTCTGCTATTCAGGTATCACCTTCTTTCTTTACCAATATTGCAAATATTGATGAAGCTGATAGTCTCCGTAAGATCGATCTCTTGACTAGAAGTTTATACGAAGCCATGAACGGCAAAACTGTGGTTGAAAACCAAGACCTTGATCTCGCTGAAAAGCTTAAAAACTGCCACCTTCAAATAGAAAAGCTTTCTAAAATTGAAGAAGATTTTAAAGATCAAGTATATTTAAATCAGCTAGTCAAAATCGAACGAGCAGAAGCTATCGCTGCATTAAAAGCTGAAAAAGCTACTGTTGAAGGATGGTGTAATTCTTCAACAAAGATAACTGAGATAATAAAGTCTCAGATTCCCCTAAGTGATAAACGTGGTCTGGGTTACAAATATGATACTCCAAAACCAACCACTGAGCGTTCAATGCTTAAATTTGGAACGTTCGTATCCTCAGTCGCTGATACTTCATCTTCTCAGTGCTCCTCGTCCAATACACCAATCCCTGAGGAAACTCCTACCTCCTCAAAAGGCAAGGAGAAAATGGTTTATTCAAAACCTACCTCTGTCTCTAAAGACAAAGGCAAAGAAATTGTTATTTACCAGAATCCTCAGAAGGGTACCTTAGTACCAAAGCTGAATGCTTCTAAAGCTTCAGTGACTCATCCCTCTGGATCAAGGAAGCAGATCTCTGGATCTATTCTGCGATCTACTCCTAGACTCAGAGTGGATGTCCTTGGTAAGAAATCTGAAGAACTGAATGTTCGTCCCATTTCTAAAGCCAATAGTTTACTTGGTGCTGGCACTTCTAATTCAAAATCAAAAGCTCAGCATTCAAATGGTCCTAGAACAATTTTTAGTTATAGGAAATGTTATCACTGTGGACTTACCGATCATATTGCTAGTAAGTGCCCCACAGCCACAAAGCTGAAAAGATAGCTAAGGTGAAGATTGCCCCCAAGGCAAAGAAGACCAACCCTGGTGCAAATCAGGTCAAGGTGAATCCTACCACTGAAGTTAAGAAATTAACCAAAGTGAAGAAAGACAAAGCTGAATCTTCAAATGCTGCGAAGACTGCTGAATCTTCCATTCCAACTACTTCCACTGACAAATGTGTATACATGGTCAAGTGGGTACCCAAGAAAAACTAATCTTCCTTTGTATTGCAGGTTAAGAAGGGTATCTGGTATCTCGATAGCGGATGCTCTAGACACATGACTGGAAAGAAAAGCTTGCTCGTTGAATACAAGGAAGAGAAGGGTCCCTCTGTAACTTTCGGTGGAAATGGAAAAGGACATACCCGAGGGTATGGTGTACTTTCAAATGGTACAACCTCCTTCAGAAGAGTCGCATATGTTGAAGGGCTGAAGCATAATCTTCTAAGCATCAGTCAGCTTTGCGACATGGATAACAAAGTAATCTTTACTAAGGAATCCTGCTTTGTCACTGACAAAAAGGAGAAGATAGCTCTCAGCGGTTATCGTTTGGAATATGTTTATGTAATAAACATGGACTCAACAACCACTGAGAACTCCTGTTTCTTCTCAAAGGCCTCATCTGATGTCAACTGGCTATGGCATAAGAGGCTATCTCATCTAAATTTCAAGACACTGAACACTCTTTCTTCAAAAGAGTTAGTCACTGGTCTACCTCAGCATTCATACGCCAAAGAGTCTTTATGTTCAGCGTGTGAAAAAGGGAAGCAGACCAAAGCAAGATTTAAATCAAAGCAAGTTTCTTCAGTGTCATCTCCTCTACAACTACTCCATATGGATTTATTTGGCCCTGTTAACAAACAATCCATCGCTGGAAAGAAATATACGCTGGTCATAGTTGATGAATTCTCTCGCTTCACTTGGGTAATGTTTCTCCGTTCTAAGAGTGACACCCCTGAAGAACTCATCACCTTTGTTCGGAAGATGGAAACCCTGAACAATCTGACCGTTCGCTCAATAAGGAGTGATCATGGGACTGAATTCAAAAATAGTTCTCTTGATTCCTTCCTTGAGAGTAAGGGTATTTCTCACAACTTCTCTTCAGTGAGAACACCGCAACAAAATGGAGTCGCTGAAAGAAGAAATAGAACAATTATTGAAGCTGCACGTTCAATGCTCAACGATTCTCACCTGCCTACTCAGTTTTGGGCAGAAGCTGTCAACACTGCTTGTTTTACGCAAAACAGGTCGCTGATAGTTAAAAGATTTAAAAAGACAGCCTATGAACTCTTTCATGGGAGAAAGCCTTCAATCAGCTTTCTTCACATCTTTGGATGTCAGTGTTTCTTACTGAACAACAGAGATGCTCTTGGAAAGTTTGATCCTAAGGCTGATGATGGAATCTTTCTTGGATACTCCTCAGTTTCCAAATCCTTCAGAGTCTTCAATCGTAGAAGACAAACTGTAGAAGAAACTATTCACGTCACGTTTGACGAATCCCGTTTAGCGAACTCTAAACCGTCCGCTGATACTGAAGAACTGAATCAATGGATGTTTTCTCATCTTGGTGATTCAGAAGATATTCCCACTCCTCATGCTCATCCAGTAGAAGATGATAGTCCTCCTATCATTCCAAACATGCAGAATAGTGAAGCTGAAACATCATGGGTCTCAGCTGTTCCTATAAACACTATACCTACCGCTGAACCAAATGCCTCAAACATTCCATTTATCTCTCAGCAATCAGTAAATGAAATGACAAATGCAAGTATTTCTCTCTTAGCTGAAACTCCAGAAGTAGCTGAAGCCTCATCTTCAGCTCCTCCAGTTCAAGATGAGTCAGCGACTTATGCTCCGGCTCAGCGATGGACCGTAAATCACCCAATTGATCAAATTCTTGGTGATCCAAACGCTGGTGTTCAGACTCGACGAAGTGCAGGTAATATTTGTTTATTTGTTAACTTTATTTCTCTAACTGAACCAAAGAAAATAGATGATGCCCTCAAAGATCCAAACTGGGTCAGCGCCATGCAAGAAGAGCTGACTGAATTCGAAAGAAACAAAGTTTGGAAACTTGTTCGGAGACCAACTGATAAAACAGTAATAGGCACTAAATGGGTCTATCGAAACAAGTTGGACGAACATGGTATTGTAACCCGCAACAAAGCTCGTCTTGTTACTCAGGGATACAGACAAGAGGAAGGTATAGATTATGACGAAACATTTGCTCCAGTAGCAAGACTTGAATCTATTCGTCTATTCTTAGCATATGCTGTACACAAAAACTTCAAAGTACATCAGATGGATGTTAAGTCAGCGTTTCTGAATGGAAAGCTGAATGAAGAAGTGTATGTGGAACAACCTCCAGGATTCTCAGATTCTAAGCGTCCAGGTTATGTTTATAAACTGGATAAGGCACTTTATGGCTTGAAGCAAGCTCCTCGTGCATGGTATGACACTCTTTCTACTTATCTCCATATTGAAAAATTTGAGCAAGGTAAGATTGACAAAACTCTATTTTTTAGAAAAGTGAAAGGTCATATCATTCTAGTTCAAATATATGTTGATGACATTATATTTGGTTCTACTAACCCTGATCTTTGTACTCGTTTCGCTGATAGAATGAAAGATGAGTATAAAATGAGCATGATGGATGAACTAACATATTTCCTTGGTCTTCAGATTAAGCAAACTGAAAAAGGAACGTTTATTAATCAGGGAAAGTATGTTAAAGATATGCTGAAGAAATTTGATTTAACTCATAGTTCAGCTATGAAAACCCCTATCGCACCACCGCTGACACTTGACAAGGATTCAAAGGGAATACCTGTTAATGTCACGCTGTACCGTGGGATGATCGGCTCTCTCTTGTATCTTACCGCTAGCCGACCCGATATTATGTATGCAACATGTTTGTGTGCACGATATCAAGCTGAACCTATGCTATCTCATATGAAAGCTGTAAAGCGAATCTTTCGATACCTTAAGGGTACAACGAACCTAGGTCTTTGGTATCCCAAAGATTCAGGATTCGATCTAACCGCCTATTCAGATAGTGATTTTGCAGGTTGCAAAATGGATAGGAAAAGCACCACAGGAGGATGTCAGCTCCTGGGTGGAAAGCTGGTAAGTTGGACTAGTAAAAAGCAAAATTCAATGTCCACTTCCACAGCTGAAGCTGAATATGTAGCTGCTAGAAGCTGTTGTTCTCAAGTCTTGTGGATGAGAAATCAGCTACTAGACTATGATCTTCAGCTCTCCAAAATTCCAATCTATTGCGACAGCACAAGTGCCATCGCCATAGCAAACAATCCAGTACTACATTCAAAGACCAAACACATAGAAATCAGAGATCATTTTATCAGAGATCATGTGATGAATGGTGATATAGAACTTCATTTTATCCCAACTGATTATCAGTTAGCTGATTTATTTACCAAACCTCTTGATGAGACAAGATTCAACTTTCTCATCAGCTCGCTTGGAATGCTGAACTTTGAAGGGTAAAATCCTCAAAGGTTCACATTGATCAGCGATAGGATAAAATCAACTCTTATAACCTATTCAATCATCTTCTCTCTGAATAAAACTTGGTTAAGCTGATATCAAGGTATGTTTTCTCTCTCTGACAATCGCATGAAAATGCAAGATTTCAAAACAAAATGCATCGCTGAATATCTCTTCCTTAACAGCGATATTTTGAAAATTCTTAAAACCATCACTGATATTTTCATTCAGTGCTTCATGTTTGTAAAAGAGTCCCTGAGCTTTCAAAACCTCAGAGACATCCTAAAAGAATATGAAAGGACAGTTGTGACGTCATTACAACGGATAAACCCCGACACGTTTTCTCTTTCTGACACACGTTTGCACGTCTCGTTCAAACTTCCAATCAAATGCAAACACGTGTCCGTGTCATGATGAAAATATTTTCCCGCTCAAGATTTTCTCTCTCTAATCTCTCTATATAAACAAACTCGTGGTTTATATTTTTCTTTTACGCGAACAATCTTCCTCCGCAAGAAAGAATTCACTGTTGCATTTGTGCTTTCTAAAACTTCAAAGAACTGTTCATCATCTTCTTCATCAAACATCAAGGTTAATATGTTCTTATTTATTACCGAATGCATATAACTTGTTTCCGATCTTTTCCTTGTTTTAACAAGATCAAACACAAGAACTTCTTAAAAATGAAATCATTTTTTTCATGGTTTTATGAACACAACCATTTCATGGTTGTTCTTCAAGTTTAAATGCAAAAATCTTAAACTTGTTCTTCATTCGTTTCCAGAATCTATTTCTTCATAGAAAACTGGATAACAAGAATAAATGGGTTTTACATTTCGTTTCTTAAAATCAAGAAAAACCCTAATCTTCATTAAGACATTTGTGTCTGAATGAAATGGATAAAATTTGAACCATCTTAATGGAAAATCTTTCCACATTAAGATTATTCTTATTTGTTAACATCTTTGGTTGAACTGATAATACAGATAAATGGCATTGTCTGACATTCCTGCTACCGCTGAGAACTTCTCCGCTGATTCTGAGGAAGTAGAAATTATCAAGGCTCCTCAGGTTAAGTTCACTCTGGATCAACTAGATTGGACCAAAACGAACAACCTTTCTGCGCTTCTCGAGTTTCCTCCTCGAAAGCAAGTCACACATCTGAAAGATGCTGTGAATTTCCTAAAGAATTGCTGTATTTCAACAGCCCTGACCATCTCACCTCCTGCAAGTCAGCTACTACTATCCCAGTTCTGGTACTCTGCCAGACACTCTCAGTTACCATCCGCCAAAGATCCCTCCAAAACAATTGATTGTATCCTCAGCGATACTGAGTATGGCACGATAAAGATCACACCTGCCATCATTCGCAAAGCTCTGAACTTTCCCAACGCTACAAAAGAAAAGCCTTTTGTTCCTTTCCCTGACCATAAGAAACTCGCTGACAAAGAAGCTCTTATTGCATTTTTTGATGCAATGGGCTATGTAAGGGAAATTGGCAGAGACAAGAAGCCCGAGAAGAAGCTGACCCTGCTAAAGAAGTCGAAAATGCCCAGCGAGATGAACTTCATCTTCGCTCACTTAATCAGCTGCATGACTGCCAAGACCGGCTCCTCTGACCAAGCCGCTCAACTTCGGCAAGCAATGGGATACGCTTTGCTGAAAGGTCTACACATTGACTGGGCATCTCTTATCTATGATGACTTGTTGCAAAGAGTAGACTCTGCCGCTGATAGACCTCCATGGGTTCCTTACCCCCGATTCATCAGCGCCATCTTCCAATATGGCCTGAAGGACAGCTACCCGCAAGAGGGTGACCTGAAACTCTCTCAGGTTGGCCCTAAGGTACTTGACTTCAAACCAGTTGAAAATGAGGTACGTCTTTCTACCCTTTTAACTCTTCTCAACCCTTCTTCTTCTACTTCTGTGGCTCCTTCAGCGACAATACCCATCGCTGATACCCTGGCCACAAAATCCTCTCCTTCTAAGAAAAGGAAACAATCATCTACCCCACTTGGTTCTAAAAGGATCAAGAAAACAAAGGAGCAACCCCAACAATCTCATGCTGAAGACTCCTCAGCTCTTTCTGCAGAGCTGAAGGAACGTTCAGTGGTACGCTCTGCCACACCTGAACAACCCATCCATTCCATCCCAACTTCAGCGTCTCTAAACGCCGAGGTTACAAACTTGGCACCTACCCAACCTCCTTCAGTCTCTCAAAAGACTGATGAAGTGCTTCTCAGCGAATCCAACGCTGAACTCTGAACCCAACCTCCATTCTTATCCTTTGCTCCTCCCTCTACTCATTTGGTCTCTCCTCCAGATTTCGCTAGAGCTGCCATCATTTCTACGGAAACTAAAGCTGATACTCCAGAAATGATGAAGACAGGAACTGCAGGACAATCCATGGGAACTTTTGAATATGACATGGAACTTTTTCAGGAACCCGTAATTTTGACGAGTTCATCAATCCTCCTACAGGTACACACCAACCCATAAACACTGTCACTAAACGCCAAACTTCTGAGCTTTCCTATGTTCACAAGTTCTTATATGTTACAGGTCCTAATTTGGGAGACATCAACGCCTCTCTAAAGTCCGTGGAGACAAAGCTGACAGGTCTCACCACTACTCTTTCAAATAACTCTACAGCTGTAACAAATGCTGGAGAGAATCTTACAAAGCTGACAACAGTGGTGGAGAAGAAGTCTTCCACAGATGACATGAAGCAGGTTGATAAAACTCTCAGCGACTTCGCCAAGGTGCTCGCTGACATCTACACAGACTACACCTCTCTCAAAAATTCAGTTTCATCCATGTCCAGCGAGGTCACAACGCTGAAGACATCGGTTGGACAACTAGAGGGAGATATGTCTACTGTAAAGACTGACTTAGGCTCTGTAAAGACCGATGTTAGTTCGATGAAAACAATGATCGAGCAGCTACTACTCAAAGCGAATACTCCTGCCCCTGCCCCTGCATCTGACAGTTTCACAGCGGCGGATCGCACTGAGCTGGAGAAGATCAATCCTGCTATTTCTGGCCTTCGAGACAGAATAGCAAAGATTGAAGGATGTATAGGTATCTCTGGCCAAGAAGACAGTGAACCTGCCAACGCTGCTGAGTCGACCCATTCCTCCCCCACTCATCATGAGAAAGAGGGAGAGAAGAGTGCTGAAGATCTCTCCAAGAGCGCTGAAGACCTTTCCCATGATGAATCTATCAGGGGAGAGAAGAAGGATGCTGAAGAAACCACCGCTGGACCTCAGGGAGATGAAAACCCTGAGGAAACTGAGAAGCTCGCCTCTTTATCTGAGGGGGAGCAACTCGAAGAAGAAGCTGATAAAACCGAATCCGAAGCAGAAGATGATGAAGCCGTCGACATCCCTGATAATGAACCATCCTCTTCTCCAAAGAATGATGATGATGATGACGAAGATGACGATGACTTCTTTATCGTCAAACCTGCTCTGAGGATCAAAGTTCTTAAGGGAATCTCGATAAATGAACCTTCAGGGGAGCGGACAAAGACAAAGCCCTCAGCCTCTGGAGCTGAAAAAGGCAAAGGCAAAAGCGTCGCTGAAGATGACAATCTGACGATCTTGCTTGAAAAGCCGATTTGTCAGGTACACTAAACATCTCTCACTCCATCCCTCCTCTATCATACACTATCAGTTCTACTACCCAATCCTATACACTTGAACAAATTTTCTCTCTCTGATTCTACCCAAGTTCTTACTTGTAAGATCGCTGTGTTTCAGCTAGTCCTCTCCCCTGTTTGAGGATATCGCTGAAGGTTCCACAACTGCGACTTCACCAATAATACCAGCTGCTGCTGAAGAAATAATCACAGTCTTAGATTTGAACTCTGAGACTGATGAACCAGAAGAACAGCTACTCTTGCACAGACACAAACCTTCCTTAGCTCCTCAAAAGCTAAGTGAAGAGGATCAGAAAAGAAGAGAAGAGATAATAAAGCAATTCGAGGATCAGCGAATCATTCTGAGGCGTGATCAACTTCCTTCAGTTCCTCAAAAGTTCAGAATTTCCCAAAAGGAATACAAGGATCACCTCAGAGCTGAAAGATTAATCGCTGAAAGAAAGGAAGCTGATGAAAAGGACAGAGAATACGCCATCCAGCTTTCTAAACGATCAATAAAGGCCCCAAGCTGAAAAGAGTTCCCATTGATGTTCAACGTCAGCTCTGGGAAGACGCCAAGAAGATAACTGAAGAAAAGAGAACTGTGTCTCAGTCCACTTTAGCCTGGTGCAAAGAAAAGGTCAACTACAGACTCTCTCCTGCCAAAATCAACAAGGTATTCATCTCTGGAAGAACAACCCTTGTTTCAATCGCTGAAGTCGAGATATTCAGAGAAGATAAGAAGTACGAAAAATTCTATGCTGAAGCCATAACGAAGTACGGTCTCTCTGAATGGTTGGAGATCAGGTTAGCCATCCAGAAGTCTCAGTCGAAGTACAAGGAACATGTTGAAAAGCTGATCAACAAACAAATCGACTTAGTCTACTCTTGTGTGGATATTCCTCCTCCTCTTCTCGAAAGTCAGAAAAGAAAGGCCTCAGCGAAGAAGAAGAAATCTAAATCTTCAATTGATGGCCCTGTCATACGAAATGAAACAGGTATTGGTTTTTCACGTGCTGAAGTCCTTGGTCCTGATCCTGATCTTTCCATGCTTGACACATCTATTCCTCCCGGTGAGACTTTCATCCCTGGCAAAGTCATAAGCGAACCCTACGGGATATTTTTCCATGACTACGATGGTGGAAAGCATTTTCAACGCATCTCTAAACTTCACATCACTCCCATCGAACAGCTGAGAGATCTCATCTACTGGTGTGACTTCAGGAATGACCCTCAGGCACGACATCTGAAACCCTTGATTTTTGAAGAAGCGCTGATCAAAAGAAAACAAGGTGTAACCGTTCCTGACTGGATGATTCCCACCACATCAATGACCCTTGATGAACTTCTCATTAAGGAAGAACCCTTTACAAACTGATATGATCGCCTATTTCTCTATTGTATCAGTTATTCTTTTGTACTTGTAATCTTTCCATTTCTCTTTGTAACCTGATTCAAAGTTTTAAAGAAAGATTTCAACGAATGTACTTTACTCCATCAATACTGAAAAGATCCCAGAAAACAGTAAAAGGGACAAATATTTTATGAGTTCTTTTTATCCTTATGTTTTCATTAAATAGCAATTTTCTTTGTTGCTATGTCATAATCAAATAGGGGGAGATTGTTGATCCAAACCCTCAGTGATTTGATAATGACCCTCTCTTATATACTTAGTGAAAATTGTAAGTAAACAATATGTATCAGAGTTTCACTATCGCTGATAAGTACTAAGATCTTACAGTACCACTGATAGGAACTCTCGCTCTTTAAATTAAACATTCAGCGAACACTGTTCACCATTAATGTTCTGAGTCTGTTCAGTCATTATGATGATCGCTGATAAGTTAGTTGTTTACTTATGATCCCTGAAGACAAGTTTCACATCAACAAAGGTTCTACGCTGAAGTCGAAGATCAAGCTCAAGAACCAGCGACAAGTCTCCTAATGAACTGATGCGGATCAGCGAAGACTCAGATTTGTCCACTCAACGTGAAGTATCAAGTACAAGACTTCAGCTATCGCTGAACTTTATCATTCGCTGAATAGATAATGATAATGCTCTGAATCAACGAAAGCTGATCATGAAGTCCTCCGTACAAAGTACTTTTGTCTTAACCTCCCTTGCACGACTCCGTACGAAATGTCAGAAAAGAACCTCCGACTGTCTGAAATCGTACAACCACTCTGATACTACACTGTTCATCCATACGGCTACTAAGGTTGTCAACAAAGGTCAATGACATACAACCAACCAGCTGATGACACGTGTAAAGTGTATACTGACTTGCATTAAATGCATGCAGTATATAAAGAGATGAACCCACTTCATTTGAAGTAACTTGCTAACTCTGGACAAGTTCAATCTCTTATCTCAAGATAGGTTATTATTAGTAATTTCCTTATCTCTCTTAGTGCAAGAAACCTTAGTGTTCCAACTTGTTTAGATTTAGGTTTATCCTTAATCTTGTTTCCGCAACAAGCTGTAAATTGTTAATGTTTTATCAATAATCAATTTAGAAAAGTAAAATCTGTGTGTTTGTATTCAACCCCCCCCCCCCCCCTTCTACAAACTTGTATAGGCCTTCGGGACCAACACTCCCCCTCGGATTTTGCATGTGAGTGCAATGGAGAGACGACCACACATAAAAACTATTGACATGTGTAAAGAAAACTGTGTGTCGCTCCCCCTTAAATGATGAACAAACATGAGTTTTGCTCCCCTTCGGAATGTGCAAGTAGAGTGAAATGAAGCACACTTGGAATGTCCACAAAAAAACTTTTGAAAGTTAGAAAAAAACAGTTGTGTGACACTCCCCCTCAAAAGTAGAATGTACCTACCTGATACGTGTTCGTGCTCCCCCTAAACACATGAGCAACTTGTGAAAGCACATACACGAGACACAAAACGTCGTAAAACAAAACTCCAAATTACCCAACAAAACTTTCATAAAACTCAATAAGGATTAACGGTATCCAATCAATCAAATGGTACCAAAATTTTCGTTTCCAAAGATCAAATTGCATAAACCAAAGTTATGACTAAAATGTCATAATTTCAAATTTCCCACTTGTTGAAGTACAATATAAAACAACACTTTTTAACATACTCGCATTAAGTAAATTTCTCAATAAAGCTCAACATCAAAATAACGGGAGGTAACTCTCCGTTCAAACCTTAACATATGTGGAGGAGATCCAACGTTAAAGTCATAAGCCGTAGTTACATGTCCAAAACCATACATGACATTAAAATACGGATGTCATTGTAACGTCCCAAAAACATATCATGCATTAATCTAGAATTTAGCATTCAGATTATATAAATAACTTGTCATAAACATTCATATCTCTATGTTAAGCAAAATTGACACCGAAAGTCTCTATTCCACAGCCGAGAACTCTATCTATAGATAATAATTCAAAATTTTGGAGTCGCTCTAATCTCCAAAGCCTTCTCGTGTCCCCTCCTAGTTCCTACTAGAAGAACCTGTAGCTCGCTTACCTGAAAATGGTTTAGTTTTTGAAAAGCGAGGGTTAGACCAAAAGGTCTAGTGAATCCCCTCCGAAAAACAACATGTATAAACAATATAAAATCATTTGTAAAAATGCATCATAAATCATCACATATGGTACTGCACTGTGTAATGGATCACATAATCATCTGCGATCGGGGCCCAAGCAGACTCCCCTTTCGCCTCGTATTAGGGCCCAAGCAGACTCCCCTCTACCCGCCTAGGAGGGAAACAAATTCCAACCTATCGGCTCGTCATACATATCCAAGGGATCATCGGATCCCGAGGCTCTCAGATCCTACAGTGCAGACCGACACCACATAGCATGCACATACGTTTCATAAAGCATGTAAAATAGAATCCTTACAATTCATGCTTTTCATTTCATCATGTCAAACTTTCTTTTAGATATAAATAAGTACGATCGTGAGAAACATGCACATCAGCTTGTAAACATTTCATGCTCGTTAAGAACCATAATCAGTAAAGAAAACATTTAACACTTTACGTCGTAAAAAGGGTTTAGGGAACTCACCTGATAGCAATTCTCTTCCTAACCTCCTGTCTCGTTCCGTCCGTACACCTAATAATTAATTTATAAATTAATTAGATGTAACTCAATTTTGATTCTAAATTTCTCCTCTTAACTCGGTTTCTAAAATGACTATAGATCATTAACTAATTAGCGGATCTCTTTTAATGCTTGCTAAGCCCAAGATTTATTTACTTCTAGCCCAAAATAACCCTAAGTCCAAAAGAGACTTATATGATCTCTCGGCCCAACGTGACTTTCGGTCCATCAAGCCATTCGGCCCAACAAACCATTCGGTCCACACTTCGGAGTCCAAGTTCCGGTACCTCAGTTCCGGTATCCCAGTCCCGGAAATCTCCTAGTCCCGGTGTCACCTAATCCCGGTATCACCTAGTCCCGGTGTCGCCCCTGGGTTCCGGTAGTACCCTGTTCCGGTGTCTTATGAACAACCAACGAAACCCAACATGTTTCTATACTCGATTTCTTCCTAACCATTTCAAAATAATTAGGTTTTTATCCCAACATCCTTACTCAACACGTTTCATACTTACTCAAAACAAGCAAAAATCCCTAATCGATTAGTTTACACTAGATTAGAAATCCAATTAAATGATTAACAATCCTCCAGAGTATTCCTTTACATTATTACAGCTAAAGCATGAAGAACAACTAGAAATCTAATTTGTTTAGCTGTTTACTATGCAAGAATTAGCAATCAATTGAAGGTTTACTTACCAAATGGAGTCTCTTCACGATTTAGCTGCCTTCTCTCGATTTCCTTCTCAGCCGCCACACAAAACTTCAAGAGAATAACCAGTATTCAATACCTAGGGATTTGGTCCATATTTATATTTTCCCCAAATTGCACAATAGTCCCTAAGCACAACTTTCAATCTTTTCGTTCGGGCCACTAAACTTTCAGACCTACTAGCATTTGGGTTGTTACAGTCATAGTATCCGAAAGTAATATTGAACAATAACAAGGGGTAAAACAAGCCTAGACAAAGTTTACGAATTTGTGTAATAAAAGAATTTCATGCATGCTAAAAATCATGGTATAAAACCTTGTGTGTGCTAAACGTTTTTCCAAAATTTCGTCGTCCAGTCCACATGAGGATTTGAAACACAAGAAACAATTGATACAATTTATTTTAAAGAAATAAATTTTGTGCATGAATTTTGTCGGCACTGAACGTCTCAAAGTCACACTCCTCCAATTCCTCCGATCACACTATTGTCATCCGGATGCTCAAACACCTTACCGCAATATTGAAAGTTACATCAATTAACCTTACGATTTCTCCTCGAATTAAGGTCGATTCAATAAGCCTATGGTTCTAATCTGACCATCAATTTTGACCCGAAATGGTCCACTTAATACAATCACCATGCTTACTACCACGCCCAATAGCAAATGCTAAAATCACCAACCTCTTCAAACGACTACTAGCTTAGAAACTTCTTCACTACCCCAATGGTCATCACATCAGAGTTGTCCAAGTACTCTCATGTAACTTGTAGGTTCACCATATCATTGGTGACTCCAACAACCTCAAAATATCCTATCTTAGAGTCCTTAATGGTGCAATTTTGCTCTCATTTACTTAAAAGAACGCTAGTTTGAGTTTAGGTATCCAAAATCAACACCTAATTCTCTCAAACTTAAGCTCTGATACCAACTTGTAACGCCCTCAAAATTTGGAAAGAGCAACTAATTAAATTTTCAATAACACATCCAAAAGAATAGAATTTCTTCCTATAAGTCAATACGGGAATTACCTCAAATTAAAATCTATGATTACCCTCAAACAATTTATAACCCAAATCTTATTACCAAGGCTAAATTCACATAGGGTGTTACTTAACGCAAGTACAAATTGCTAATCCCAAAATAAGTGCGGAAGACTTCACTAAGCAATTCACTTTTCGAGCACACTACTAGCACTCATCTTTTCACAGTGTCGCTAAAGTTATTCCTATCCTGAACCTGTTGCACATGCCAACAAATAAAAAGGTTAGGCTAACGCCTAGTGAGTTCAAGAGTTTTATCATGATTATCTAATTCATAAAACGAGGGAGGTGCAATTTAAATCATGAGTTCAAAAGACTTTACTTTAGATGCAAATCACCCATTTCCAACGCACACAAATCCCGTGCTGAAAGATTTTAATATAAAATGATTCTCAAAATGGCCTCATCCCAACACACTTGAAGAGTGAAATAGTATTTGATTTCCAAAATAATTGAAATCATGAATAAATCGCTATTATTCAAAACATCCCAAACACGAATGAGGCATAAACCACAACTCATATATCATGGAAAACAATCCATATAAATATAATACGTCACCGAAACACGGATAAAAATAAATACCCAAAGCAACACCTTTCGGTGACGGGGGAGGCCCGGTTACATCGCACGTGACGTGACACAAAAATGGGTCACATAACTATGTAATAAAACAAATATGTGGACTATTCTCATAATATAACGAGCTCAACCACTCCAGATCTATTGCCCGTAGAGACTGTGGAGCCCCCAATTTCAACCACTCCAGGTCTATACATTGGGTCACTCCAAATCCACAAAAAACAAGCACATTGGGATTACACCTTACTGCCCATGGGACGATGCCCGACCATATAGGTCCGCATCTTACTTACCATGAAACCCGATGCCTGTCTCGTTCCAAGCACATATGGAATTACACCTTACTGCTCATGGGACGATGCCCGACCATATAGGCCTACATCTTACTTACCATGAAACCTGATGCCTATTTCGTGCTACAATGGGAGAAACTAGCGTCTCATCATTGAACGTGAAAACTCAAGTGCCTATGGATCCATAGCAACTAAGGCCAAAAACATTACATGACTCCAAACGAATGAACTAGCGCATTCAAAACATGTAATTCTCAATAATTATAAATCATGACCAAGCTCTACATTGAGATATCGAAACTGGACAGAGGTCCCCCAAAACCCAACATAATCAAATACCGATCCACAAACTCAACTAATCAAAAGACCATTTGTTAAAAGTCATAAAATGAAATAAAACGTAAATACCCCACGTGTATGCGAAACATGCTCCATAAACGTAAATGACTCCACACAACTTTAGCTTAATACAAATCATTTTTCCAAAACACCCATCAAGGTGCATTTGTACCAAAAGATTTATACTCGTAAGATAAATCGATAAATATATCAATACCTAAGATTAACTTATGGAAATACTCAAAATATATCTTTTCTTCAAAACCAAAAGGTTTACAATTTCCAAAATATTCGTAAGGCCGGGAATGACCAAAATCCAACGACTCACACGATCGTATTTTCAAATTGTACTATAACACAAACTATGCATATTTCCAACCAAACACCAAAATGCATTTTTTTTACCTAATAACTTCCATTTATGGAATAATCCATTAAAACATTTTCATTTATGATCCATTTATCAAATTACCCAAAAATCCTAAATATGGGTATTCTACAATGTTTATAATGTTAAATACTTCAAATAATCAAAATCCACCAAATAACTCAACAATTGATAATTTTATATAAAACACATAAACACGTTAAAATAAACATTTTTGGCATGTATAACGTTTTCAGAAAGCAACTTGAACTCACCTTGCTAGATTTAGGCTAAATCTAGATTTTCCCCAAACGTAAGCTCCTTTGAAGAAACACGAACCTTCAAGCCCAAATCTTCCAAAAACCTAGATCCATAAGTTCCAACCATAAAGAATCATTCCCCAAACATTTTCATATCAAGATCTCAACTTATACCAAAACCCTAATTTTCCATAGATGAAGAGAAGAGAAGATTACCTTACCACAACTTGAATTCACCCACAAAACATCTCTGAGTTTACCAAAATAAAGGTTTGGGAAGTAAAGATGAACTCATAAATGGGTATTTGAAGAAAACCCCAAGTTAGTTCAACAATGGTGGAAAAGTGGTGAAGAAGATGAAGATCTTGAAGCTTTAAAACCCTTGAAGCTTATTTCATCAACCCACCTTAGTGTTCTTGAAGGAGATGGAGATGGGATGAGAGAAATAGAGGATTTAGTGTTTTTAGGGAGAAAATCGAGTGGGAGAGGAGAGGGATCAGGTCTAATATGGTTTATAAAAGGTAGGAGAGAGAGAGAGGAGGGAAGGTTGAGGGTGAAAAAGGTGAACAAATCACATCTGACACAATGCGGACGTCCGCTTGGAGTCCTATGCGGACGTCCACTTGCACCCGGGCCAACTTTCTGCTGCTTCCGCGGAATCACAAGCGGACTTCCACTAATGCGGACGTCCAGTTGCACCATGTGGACATCCACTTAATGCGGACGTCCACTTGCACCATGCGGACGTCCACTTGACCCCGGTTTCCCGATTTGTTGCCCGATCACTGTTTTGGTCATAACTTCTTCGTTTTAGCTCCGTTTTCGCTCCGGAAAGGCCCGTTGGATTTGTATTTGGATTCTCTATCCAACAAGACCATAAAATCTAGAATTCAATCCAAAATCCTACTTTTCATGCTTGTCTTAAGAGATTGATTCCATACCGACTCGAAATTGTACTTATCCGAAAATCACGGGTGTTACACACAGGGACGACACCATAAGGACCAAAACATTGACCACCACTGCTATGGTTTTCAACACAAACGTTTAGAATTTTCCATGGTAGCAAAACATGGCACATACTAGAATCTCAAAACCAACATGTTTAAGATCAACAATTAGAAAATTCATGTAGTTTGGGATGGAATGATGGCCTCCAATATTACCTTGAAGAAAAAGTTCCACTGCTCTGACTATTGCTTTCCATGTGGCTTCATATTTGTTTTCAATTTTATGTTGTTTTAGAAAGAAAGAAGGGCACTTCAATTTCAAGTTTTCAAAATCACATGTTACATATATATTGATTAATTTTGTTATTGTGCGACTACTAATTTACGTAACCATGGTTGTCGTAAGTGTTGTTGAAAAAGAGAGATCAATTTGGTGGAGTTTTACGGTGAGGATATTTACACAGTGATGGAAAAGAAAGGAGAGATGGCGTCTGAACATTATCGGTGTTTTGGCCACGTGATTTCGTCCTCCATATATATCGCCGGAGTTTGGCTTGAGTTTCGAACCACCACTGTCAGTTTTTTTCGAAGCTCATTTTGCTTCATCAACGATGGTCTCTGTGTCATCGAACCGTTGGAGACGATGGTCTGTGTATTTTTTTTCTAAGCTCACACACATCATATATATATATATATATATATATATATATATATATAGGGGAGGTTTCTTTTAGAAACCAGTACATTTGTAAAAACTATGCAAACCACTTCTCCACCAATCATTTTAATAAATTTAATTAAAATTAATTATTATTCAATTTCTAACCGGAGGGGTATAGCTGTCATTTTACATATTAATTTTTTATAAATATTTCTAGAATCGTTGTTAATTAGGTAATTTCCTAATTTCCTAATTAGAATCGTCTTCTTCATCTGGCAGGGACGAAATGGGTAGATGGAGACAAAACCCAGAAAAAAGAAAATTGCTGATTCAACATAGATTAAAACCCAGAAAAAGAAAATGAATCCATGAAATCATGAAGACAAAACCCAGAAAAAGAATCATGAATCAAAACCCAAAAATCATGAACACAAAAATAATGAAGACAAAACCCAAAAAATCATGAATCTTGAATCATAAACCCAGAAATCTTGAATCCATAAACCCAGAAATCTTGAATCCTGAATCATAAACCCAAAAAATCATGAATCTTGAATCATAAACCCAGAAATCTTTGAATCAAAAACCCAGAAATCTTGAATCTTGAATCATGGTGGTGGTGCCTGTGGTGGACAGCGGCGGTGGTGGTGGTGACTATGGTGGTCAGCGGCGGTGGTGGTGGTGACTGTGGTGGACAGCGGCGGTGGTGGTGCCTGTTTCCGGCGGCGGCGGTGGATTTGGTGGACAGCGGCAGCGGTGGATGTTCCTGTGGTGGACAGTGGCGGTGGTTCCTGTGGTGGACACCGGCGTTGGTGGTGGTGCCTGTGGTCGGCGGCGACGGCGGCGGAGGATTTGTTTCTTGCTGCTGGATTGAACTCGATGAGAGAAGAGAGAGAGAGAAGAGGTAATGAAGATTGGGTTGTGTTCTTGCTGAATGTGGATCGAGAGAAAGAAGGGGGGTGGGGGGATCTTTGTATTTTGACTAGAATACCCCTAAGACCCTATTTTCTTTTTGGAATTAATTGTTTAAAGATCATTAATTACGAATTTTGCCACCGATCTAATCTTGAACGTCCATTAATTTTGATCTGATTAATGGATGGTATCTAGATAGGTTCTATAGTTTCTAAGAATGGGGTGGTTTGCAAAAAATACCACCCCTATATATATATATTACTTATTAACATACAGGTCCCTAAAGTTCTATTATTTTTACAAACATAAAGAAAAGCAAAAAAAATTACAAAAGAAGACAAAAACATGGTTGGACAAAAATACTCGTGCCACTAACGATGACATTAGACGGAGTTAGTGGCCAGGTCCTGTTTCAAAGCAAAATCAAAACCCCGAAGACGTAAACCTGAATTACCCTTTCAAAGAAATGACTAAACGTCATGGACCAAAATTGGAGTTTACTCTTAATCTAAATATATTTTAGAGTAAACTCTAATTTTGGTCCCTATGGTTTATAAAAATCTTTAAAAGTGGTCCCTATGGTTTAGTAAGTCTAGAAATTGTCCCCGTGGTTCTCATTTTGTTTTGAAAGTGGTCCTCCATCATTAACTCTGTTAATTTCTCCTAACTGCTTTAACTTTCTTCCAGCTTCGTTAACTTTCTCCGCTAGAACAAAGAGCATTTTCTTCTTATTATTTTTACATTTTTTTTAAAAAGTAATAAAAATATAATTATATATTATATATAAAAATATCATTGAAAAAATAAAAGTATATTATCTAATTCATATATATATATATATATATATATATATATAGGGAGATGTTCAAATGAGAAGTGCAAATTTTTTGAGAAATAGAGAAGTGATCATGTCCCTTGGATTAAATGATCAATGGTCAGAATTTCAAGGGTCAAACGCGCTGCATGGAATAAATTCGCGTCCACGGTAAATAATATAGGAATGTTAAGGGGTATTTTCGTAATATGCACATCTAAATCAAAATAGGCGGCAACTTAATCATAACACTACACAACACTCATTACCCTATTTTATCAAAAACCGTACGAAATTATCGACAAAAAACTCTCCAAAACCCTCATTCATCACCAAAAACACCACAAATCCATCTCTGATTGATCATAAATCTGTAACAAATGGCAAAAACTCAAAATCATTCTAAAAATCCTGAAGATGAACCAGCAAAAAATCCGATGAACGTAGAAAATCAGAATACAGAAGATGAATCGTTGATTACGATTATTAGAGACGGTATTTTATACATATTTATTATAAAATGTTTGAATGCTCATCGTTATATACGATGAATCTATGTTTAAAAACATGATAAAATGATTTAGAAAATTTTAGGGTTTAAACAAAGTTCATAAATGTTGTTTTGTTTTTTCATTACAGCGAAGAACACCATTGGCTTACCAAAGCTTAAAATAAAGAGGAATAAGAAAGCAAAAAACGAGTATAGGTATATTTGTTCATAAGTGAATGCATGATATTTTTTGAATATAGGTTTTTGATATGAAAACGTTCATATTTGAATGTCGAATATTATATAGTTCATATATGAATGTGTTTAATGTTTGTTGGTTTATTATGATATTTTTCACTAAATCTAGGGTTTAGAGATGAAAACATTCATATATGAATGTTAAATATTAGATAGTTCATATATGAATGTGTTTAATGTTTATTGGTTTATTATGATATTTTTCACTAGATCTAGGGTTTAGAGATGAAAACATTCATATATGAATGTTCAGATATTCGAAAGTTCATATATGAATGTTAAATATTAGATAGTTCATATATGAATATTTTTCAGTAGATCTAGGTTTTTAAATATTCGAAAGTTCATATATGAATATTAAATATTTCTTCGTTTTTAATATACTTTTTAGTAGATTTAGGGTTTTGAATATTCGAAAGTTTATATATGAATGTTAATAGTACTCGAAAGTTCATATATGAATGTTAAAATATTTGAGCATTCATATTTGAACATATGAACATTCATATATGAACATTCAGATATTAGAAAGTTCTAATATGAATGTTCATATATGAACATTCAGATATTCGAAATCTGAACATGTTCATATATGAACTTTTGAATATTCGAAAGTTCATATATGAACGTTCGAATATCTGAACTTTGGAATATATGAGCATTCATATATAAACGTTCGAATATCTGAACATTAATATATGAAAGTTCATATATGAATGCTAATATATGAATGTTAATATATTTCGAAACTTCATATATGAACATTCGTATTTGAACTTTCGAATATCTGAATGTTCATATATGAACTTTCAAATATTCGAAAGTTCAAATATGAAAGTTCATATATGAACGTCATTCATATATGAATATTCATATATTCGAAAATTTATATTTGAATGTTGAATATTCCAAATTTCATGTATGAATGTTTTTTTTATCGATTTGTTGTTTATAGTAAATGAAGATGAAACAACAACCACAGAAGAAGTGGAGAAGATAGTTGAAATGAAAGAGCAAGAGGAAGGTAAAAAGAAACAAGACACGTCAAAAGAAGTATTTTTATGTATGTAATCTATAATAAATAATGATAACAATTTATATTATCATGATGCTTCATTAATTATATTGACAAATATCTATAAACAGACAAAGGAACTGCTTCAAAAAGACCAAAAAGAACAAGGAAAGTAACAAATCTAGTTGATTCAGATGATGATTTTGAAAAACCTGTTCAAAAGATAACCAAGAGAAGAAAGAAGGGGAAAGATCAGGAAAAACAAACTTTCCCAGTCATAAAAGTTCGAACATCTCCAAAACCGCTTTATGAAGCAATTCAAGCGTTAACTAAAGAGCAGAGAGACTGCATAAAAAACATGGTATTTGAGGCTATATTGGACATGAAGATGGATGGAATCCCATCAAAGCTAGGATTTTTTGTTGTCGATTCCTTGAACTGTGATACAACGGAGATGGTTATTGGAGAACACAGGCTGCCAATAACCGAAGAATCAATCCATTCTATGCTTGGTGTTCCTATAGAAGGAAATAATTTATTTGAAGAAACGTTTGTTGCAGATGACAATGACATGTTGGTGAACTGGAGATCACAATTTTCAAACAAAATACTCCGACCAACAGATCTCAAGCAAAAGATCATTGATAGCAAGGAAGCAGATTTCAACTTCAAGTTGAACTTTATTACTCTTTTCCGCAATACAATGGCCGAAGGACTGAAGAGTGGGACCCTCAATATGTCTGTCGTAAATTACATACATACAGAGACAGATGTATCAAAGATAAACTAGTGTTCATACATTCTTGAGTGTTTGAAAAACAACAAAAAGGGTTGGTGAGAGACTCTGACATGAGTTTCTATGTTGGATCTATCACATACTTGCTCGTAAGTATACTTTAACATTTATAAATCTAAAATATATGTTACAACAATGTATTAACTTTTTTAATTGATTATTATTTGCATCTATTTTATGTTGATAACTTTCAATGTGATGGTGTGTTTGTTCGACGACATAGACCATTGATCAAATTGTGGACTCCGGAGAGACTGAGAAGAAGAGAGGGATATGAGATTGATCAAGGTGGATTTGGTAAATGAAATCTCGTTATTGAAGAAGAGATTACAGAGGAAGAAAAACAAAATGTAAGTATACTATAACATTAATGAATCCTTAATATTCATATTTGAATTATAAAGTATTCATATATGAATTCATGTATGAATTCATATATTATAAACTATACATATTTAATTCATATATGAACTCATTTATGAAAGTTCATATATGAAAGTTCATATATGAATTCTTATATATGAATTAATATTTACGAATTCATATATGAAAGTTCATATATGAATTCGTATATGAAAGTTCATATATGAACTATTATATATGAATTCGCATATGAAAGTTCATATATGATCTCTCATATATGAACTCACATATATGAAAGTTCATATATGAACTCACATATGAAAGTTCATATGAATTTTTATATATGAACTCATATATGAAAGTTCATATATGAGTTCTTATATATGAGCTCATATATGAAATCATATATGAAAGTTCATATATGAGTTCTTATATATGAATTCATATATGAGTTCTTATATATGAATTCATATATGAGTTCTTATATATGAATTCGTATATGAAAGTTCATATATGATTTTTTCATATATGAAAGTTCGTATATGAATTCATATATAATGTTCATATATAAAGTTCAAAAAGTATTAAAGATTCATATATGAATCTTATATACTTCATATATAAATTCTTATTTAGAATTCATATATGAATCTTATATATAACTCATAATTTTTATGCGAATTGTAGGCTTTCCCGACAATGATAAGAGAAAAGATGAACTGCTTAATCTGACAACACATTGCTTTTAGATCAGGCATTTGAAGATGCTTTTATCAGATATCCTGATAATGATCTAATTAAAAAATACAAAGCAGAGTTTGATGAATTAATGAACAGAGGAGAAAAGAAGGAGAATTTGGAAAGTGACGTATTGATTGGGGTTGAAGAAGAAGAATTCCTAGAATCAGAGAATCTACACTTGGATACAAATATCAATGACGAATTATTCAGTACACCTGTTACACAAACAACTAGGATGGATACAGAAGAATTTTGGGAAGACCCAAAAACTTGTGGGGAAGTTGAAATGATCATGAAACTTTTTGAACCATCAAAAGAAGAAAAGGAGAAAGAGAAAAAGAAGGAGAAAGAGAATGAGAAGAAAAAGAATGAGGAGAAAGAGAAAGAGGAGAAGGAGATTGAGAAGAAAGAGAACGCCGAGGAGAAAGAGAAGGAACAGGTGGTTCTAGAGAAAGAAACTGAGGATAAAGAGAGGGCAAAGGAGAGAGAGAATGTTGAAGTAGGAGGACATGAGAGACATGAGAATGAGAGTGAAACTGAGATGCAACATGAAGTTACAACAGAAAACACCTCAGATGTTGTGAAAAAAATTGCAGCTTCATATGTGAATGATGCATCCAGAGTTTGGGGTTTTCATCACAAGAGGAAGAAGGGAAGGAAAAAAAGAATGAGGAAGATAAGAAAAAAGATGAGAATGAAGATGAAGGAATAGAAGAGGAAGGAATTAGAGAAGAGGAAGAAAAGGAAGAGGAAGGACAAGAGAAAGAAAAGAAGTAAGGGAAGAGAGAAATCAAAGTGGCAGAAAGCCTGAGGTCACCATATATTCACAAAGTTGTTTTGATATCAAAAACATTGTTGGTGACTGAAAATAAGGTTAGTAGATGGCTGTTTGCACTGACCGGAGAGTGGTGGTAAGTCACACCTTTAATATTATATATATTATTTTAAAAAGTTAATGATGTGCATATATGATAAATTTTATTTCATTTCATTTCCTTATAGTGAGATGATCTATGAAACAACGGATGTGGAACATATGATAAAGGTGGCGGCGGAAAGTTTAATGCCCAACACGTATGTAGTGGCCAATGTTGTTGATACATGGGTTGCTCTATTGAATACAGGGGAGGCATTAAGAAGCTGAGAATCCCCCCATCGACTTTTTCTTAACACAACAATAATGGTATGTTAATAGTTATATATTTTTCTTAGTCTAGTTCATATATGTATCACTTTTACATGGGTTTGTTTTCATATATGAATTTTGTTATTTTAAAATACAAAGATTCATATATGAATGATTGTCACTTGTGAACTTTATTTACAAAGATCTGTTTTGATTCATATATGAATTATTTGATCCACTGAGTTCATATATGAACATCAATTGAATATGAACCTTAGCATTTGGGTTCATATATGAACATTATTGTTCATATATGAATGAATGTCACTAATGAACTATATTTACAAAGATCTTTTTTGATTCATATATGAATTATTTGAACCATTGAGTTCATATATGAACATGAACTGAATATGAACCTTAGCCTTTGTGTTCATATATGAACCTTCTTGTTCATATATGAATATGAACTTTTGTAAAAATCAAATATTTACATATAATAACTTTGTTTACCTAGCCGGATGGGGTCCTGAAGAAAAAAAAACACCCCAGAAGAACGTTTCCAGATCTTCAAGTCAAACATTAAAGATGCATTGAAGAATAATGAAGATTTGGCAACTTTAAGGGGATATGATCTGGTACGTATCTAAAATATATACACAACATACAAATTTGACTGAAATTTTATTGATTCTGATTATGTATAATGAAAACAGGTGTTCTTCCCAATTATACAATCAAGCCACTACTTTTTATTTGTATACAACATCAGGCACCCACAAATCCTCATAATAGATAACATGTCAACGGACGTATCAATTGCAAACAAATATGGAAACGTACCGTTTATACTGGTAATAATAATAATGTTTAAATTTTTGTAAATTCATAAATGAATATTGTTGGAAGAAGAGGTTTTACCAAACATAAACATGCAACAGAAGCTTATAATTATAAACAAAATAAACTTCTTCTTCTAAGAGATGATCCATTGTACAAAGAAAAATAGCAACTTAAAAGGGGATGAATATAAGTAAACATAAACCAAGAACATGGGGAATCACATCAAAACGTTAACAACATTCTAATGAGAAAATAATCATTCCCTATCAAATCAAAGACCTATCCAATGAGCAACATCAAAATACCTCTCCGATGGTACTCTCTTGCTCAAGTTCGAATAGACCGTTTTAATATCTCCACACAGGGCATCAAAATCAGTTGTCTTCTTCCCCCCGATTTGTTGTGTGTGGAACCGAGATTGATTGTTTTTCGTAATACCGCTTTTCCCATCTACACAAAGAGAAAAAAAAGATCAATAACAGAAGAAAGACAATGGAGATGGAAATTGAGTCCTCGAATAGAATATCAAACCATGAAAGATTAGAGGAAATTAGGGGAAGATTGTTGAAAAACGTACCTAAATTAGTCGATGGAGATTGGAGAAGCAGAATAGGTCGCACAATCTGGTATGGAGATTGGAGAAGCGATGGAGATTGAAAATAACTCTGATCTTTGATGGTCTGAACTTTTCTCACCTCGTTTATATACAACCAAGCGATGGAGAAGGAGGCCTGTGAAAGCTTCCATTTCCAGAAGAAAGGTATGGTCTAGAGAACTGATCAGAAATGGGTATGGTGTGGATGTGACGAGGGTATGGATTTACTATGTGTATGGTGTAGAGATAGGTAGAAGGATTAATGTGGTGGGTATGGTGAGGTACTGAGGCTTTGTGTTTGAGGCTATCGATTTTTTTTTTGTGTAAACAAAAGCTTTGGAGTTGTACATCATGCATTAAACTTTGTAATTAAGAGATTTTTCAATTTCATGTTTTAAAGTCTTGTACAATATGCTTAAGGAGTTGTTTTTAAGAGATTTTGTCAAAATGCATATATATATATATATACTAGCAGTGTGCCCGTGCAATGCATCGGGTGAGCAAGGTATGAAATTTGTATCGTAAATGAAAAATGAAAAGCCCTCGAGCATATAACTCAGTTAGTAAAGAGGTTGAACGACTTTTCTCAAATACACACAAGTTCAAGTTTAAATCATACGAGAGATGGACTTAAATCCCCTTCTCTAGTCTCAATTGCTAAGTCAGATCTGAAATGCTGGTTGCATAAGTCTTGAAAGGAGTTGAAACAATTTCAATTTTAAAAGTGCCAAGATGAGTTTAACTTCCACTTCCAAATTCCAAATTCCAAACATAATACATTGCCATAAAATAGAAGTATTTGCAACACAATTTAAGGCTAATGAGATAAAAGGTACTTAAAACTTCAAATGTTTACAATCATAAAACCATTGAACTAAAATAAATAATAACATATCCACTTCTAGCTTGATTATTCAATAATTCAATGATATTAATTGTTTGAAGGGACAACTTAGAAGTGCTAAATGTAAGAAAAAGGTGTATATACATATAAACAAACTACTTGTTGACTGCGCAATGCGATGGGATGTAACAATTTACTATAAAATAGAAACAAAATGTTTTGTGATGAATATGGAATGCCAGTAGATATTCAAGTACCTTGAGCATTGTTAACCATACAATTATATATGGAAGAATATTAGGGGTGAAAAAGTTTAAAAAACAAATGCAGAAAAATAAGTGTTGGAGAAATTATATAATGTCATCCATCAACTCTTATATCTCCAATTTTTTTATCAGCATTGCATTTCATGATATTAAGAGAGTACTTTTCCATTAAACAAACTTTTTCAAAATAATCATTGACTAAGGGGTAGCTTACAAATACTTACCATGTAAGCAGTTATCGGATCACTTACCTTACCAAGAATCTTACCGGGTAAAAGGCAAGGCAGTGACCGATAGTCTTACCCGGTAAATGAGGATGGTGACTCTTACCGAGTAAATGCCGAGTAAATGCTTACCAACAAGAAAAATGGGACACACACATGACACGACATAGGTTATTCAGGAATTGCTACCTGCTACGTTAACTACCATCAAAACCACTTAATCACCTAGCATATTCGGTAGCTATTCCATAATCTTTTTCTACAGAAAAAGAAAAATTGTAACTAAATAGTAAGGTTACATGGGATTTACCCTTTAGCCTTGATAAAAATTTATCAAAGACCAATCCATAAAAATAAAGAACTTGTTTCTAGAAACTTCCTCCTACAAAATATCATTTCCCATTTTATTCTACATTAAGGGGCCGTTTACCTAGACACTTACCGGTAAGATTATAGTTCATTAAAAGGGTATTATATGCAACAATTTACCCGGTAAGCGTTTATCGGGTAAGAGTGTCACCCTCACTTACCGGATAAGACTCTTCATCCTTATTATCGCTCTTACCAACTAAGTAAGATTCTTGGTCATTGCCATGTATTCCAATAAGGTAAATGAGTAAATGTCCCGATAGCACGGGTAAACGTTTAATAACCGGCCCCCAAAAAATATACATAAGAATGTAGAAGGGAAGCCTTTGTACAAGATAAATACATAAGAACATGCCAACTCAAAGAACTATAACTTCTCTCAACTTCAAGTTTGTCACTCTCAATCATCACTAATTATGTTTTATAGTTACTTTAACTTTGAGATAATAAATAAGGTCCATGGATTTATAGGTCATATGTGTTCTTGAGTCTTGCTAGGGATCTTATAATTTCTTGTTTATTTGGAATATCTGTCTTTCTAATCTTTAAACTTATTTTGCAATTTCTTATGTCCTTGTCAAGTAAGTGAGAATTACACTTTACTTGTACATCTGCATATAACTCTATAAAGCTAAAACGGAAACACTACATGCTCTTTCCGATTTTTGTTGTGATATGAAGGCAAGCTATTATGCTAATCTACAATAATGGACCCTCCAACGACATTATCTTCATTTCATGGACTCTTGAACTCACTTAAGGCAACATGAACTTTTTATATAACAAATCAAATTAATATTTCAACCGCTGGGCAACGGGGTTGTTAGGATCGAAATTCACACCTGTTGGAGGATTAACCCCTGAACTGGTGCCATTTTCGTACGACGAGCCATTGGCGTCCCCATTGAAAGGGACGAAATATGGCTGAGTCCCGTTGTGTAGAGGCGGAGTTCTCAGATGCTGAGAAGGAGTCGGCCCAAACTGGGGATTTGGGATGAACGATCCCTGCTGCGGATTTGGGATGAATGATCTCTGCTGCTGATTCTGCATGAATGGACCTTGCTGCTGACCGAACGGTCCTGGACCTGGATTTTGAACGAATGGTCTTGGGCCGTTCTGCGGTCCGAACGATCCATTCGGATTTTGATTCTTCAGCCGCGCGATTTCCTCAGCTGCCACTTCGACTTTGCTCAGCCAGGACATTGATTTGATTTCGCGCAGCTTCCAACTCCTGATACATCTGGGCAATGAGTTGCTCTTGATTTCCATGGGCTGCCATTTTCCTAAAACAGAAAAAAGAGGAAACTCCAAGAAATCGTTAGTAAGACGCACGTTTGTCGAAGACTTTCTCTAGATGGGGCCCCATGGTGGGCGCCAAACTGTTAATGCCAAAAATCGTCCAGAAGGATAACTTAAGGTTGATTGTGGAGCTTAACAACTAAAGATAGGAATCGTTCGACAAGGCAATGCGACAAAGACAGAAAAATGTAAGTGAGACGCAAGACGCAAGATTTTGGTGACGCGGAAAAAACCTCAACGAGGAAAAAACCCGCGGACGACTGTGGATGTCGTCGCTGCACTATGGTCGCCAAACAGGGGCGATGTCTTTATGTTTCAGGTGTCGAGAGTACAATGATTACAATACAAATGAAAGAAAGACTTTAGATGTAAAATAAACAAGTGTATCGCGCGCAAAAACTAGTGCGTCGTGTGTAAAAGTAAAGCGTCGTGCGTCGAGAGCGATCTTTCGAGAGAGAGTTTTTTGCTTTAAGTGTTTTCGCTGTGTGTTTTTGTTCCTGGAATCAGATATCCGCAAATGAGGATGGGATCTTTGTATTTATAGTCTTCATAGCTTTGAATGACCCTCATGAATGTAAGAGTAACGGTCGTAACGGTCGCTTTGGTTAATGCTCGTAATTAACCTTGTCGGTTATGTCCGTTAGCCATTAATGATGTTGACCATGCATTAAACATAGAAATCATAACAGTTATCACACGTTAGTAGGTCGAGGTCGTGAGGTGTCTTACGACGGTCGAGTGTCGTGAGTAACTTTCTGGTCGTGGTCGAGACTGGTGAAATTTTACCCAAACAAAAACCCCCTTTCTGAGCATACCGTTCATACATTGAAATGCCCTGCTGAACAGACTGAAAAAGGTACCTACTCTTGGCTTCAAATCCACATGCACATTCGGTATCCAAAACTTCGAACCAGACGGTGAAAAACCTAATTGATGAACAGCAAATGTGGATGCCAAAGAATGATTTGAACCTACAACACCATTATATAAAAAATAATCTTCAAAATGTTCACATATGAATGTATTTAATTCTTTTAAATAAAAGTAATACATAAACTAAACAACGAATAATTCATATATGAACGTTTTATAACGATTCTAATAATTCATATATGAATGTTTTGTACTATGAACATTTTTAAAGCAATTCAACAAATGTTCATATATGAATGTTTTATAACAATACAAACAATTCATATATGAATGCTTTATACTATAAATTTTTTCAAAGCAACTCAAAATTCAACCAATGTTCATATTTGAATCAATTTAATTATTTACAACTAACTAATTAATGAACTAAGAAACAAAATAATTCATATATGAACGTTCAAATAAATCATATATGAATGTTTTATAATAACACAAATTCAAAAATCAAATCAAACTAAATTCATCAAGTTCAAATATCAATCTATAATGTTTCTAACAGGCATAAAACAAATCTTCATATTCAATTTAAAACTCAAAAAGTTGTAAAAAAACTAAAATTGTTAGAATTTCAATTTGAACGATTAATTATTTACAATTCATCATCATCAAATCACATCTACATCGAAAAAAAACACAAAATTAAAACACAATACCTTCATCTTCATCAAACAAATCTTCTTCGTTCGATAACTGATCAACTTCTTGATCAGGAACAGTTACTGAATCAGACATGATATTACGATTGATCGATAACTTTTCAAAACCTAAATTTTGCGATAGAAGAAGAAAACGAGAGCAAATAACGATTGTGGAATAGATTGATTAACAATAGGAGAGCAAACGAGAGCTAATAAGGATACGATTGAATTTGATTAAGGAAAGGGTCTGTTTTATTTGAATTTGATTCTAAACGGTATGACCTTAAGTACAAAATTACCCTTCCTCATTTGAACCTAAGGCTATATATATACTAGCAGTGTGTCCGTGCAATGCACATGATGAGCAAAGTATGAATTTTTTATCGTAAATGAAAAATGAAAAACCATTAAGAGTGTGGTTCAGTTGGCAAAGAGGTTGAGCGACTTTGCAAAAATACACAACAGGTTCAAGTTCGACGTCGATTGTTGGTAAGTATCTTTACCTATAAGCGCTTATGTGATAAGAGTCTTCTCACTCACTTACCCAGTAAGGGTGACCTCACTTACCCAGTAAGGGTGACATAGGGACAAGAAGTCTTACTTGAAATGAGTAAGACTCTTACCGGGTAAAAGATACCAAACACCAATCATTTTTTATGGTTCATAATGTTACCGATAAGGCAAGTAAAGGCGACTCATGATAAGTGCTTACCCAATAGTCATTTGGTAAATGATCCCTAAGTTATATGTGGATTAAGTTGTCAATATATAGATTATGATAAATTGTTGTTTTTTTGTTATGCTAAGTAAACTGTCTCAAAATATAAATAACCATGTTTACTTTTTAGTTTTTTTTCCTTTGTATCTAAACATTACCATGAACATAATTTCAACTTTGGTAGTAGAAAAAGCATTGCTGATTATGAACAATGTTTTTGCATCAAATCCATATACTTCTTAAGCACAAAGCACCTCTTGTTAAAATGAATTTAGCAATGAACAATTTTGCTATATAAAAAAAAACAAATATTCATGCTCCTATCTTTCAACCAAAATCTGGATTTTTCATTTAGCTATTCTGGTACATTTTGGGCCTAAATACACCAGGACAAAAAATGGATAGCCTATAATAAACATACAAAGACTTCAACATCAGTAACAAACATTGATCACTAAAGCTCTTAACAGATAATTTGATACTGCGGAACCGGTTGCCTTTTGGTAACATTAGTTGAACCTGTTGAGGATGCAACTGGAAGAAAAATATCAAGCTTCATTATGCTCGGTAAGACAAATGTGAACATAGAATATTTATAGAAAAATATAATTCTATTTGCAGGTACTAACCATATACGAATGATGCTTGTGGTGATCCTAAACAAAAGGGGTATACCGTATACGCCACTAATCCCAAGAGCTCCAACTCATAAGCCAACACCTTTACCAACAAGTCTTGCATGTCTTCGTTTCCTAATGATACGTGGAACCATGGTAGTCCAGATCTGAAAAGATGTTAAAAACCAATCCAATCATCAAGAAATGAACATCAAAATCACAAAATATGAATAATTATCTGTGTTCTAACTTCTAAGATCCAAAGAACAAACCTTATGAATCATCGCCGCCACTAATCCCACCGGAATATTATTCCGGCCGACCAGATTCCGATCAGTCTTTTAACAGTGAATCATTCTTATGATCATCACCAGTGTCGTGTTCCGAAAGATCTTTTCGATCGTTATCATCAACTGTTTTTTATCGTTATCATCATAATCAGTACCCCAAATCTTATACGATAATCGAAAGATTTCAACGTCGAGCATAAGATTCGTCACAATTTCTACATGATCTTGATCACCATAACATATAGTGTTCTTCTTGTTCATCAAGAATCTTTCATACAAAAGGTGCAAGACTTAACCAACTGAAGTGGAGTAAACAACTTAAAAACAATAAAAAGATCTAAAAGCAAGTACATAAATATCATCAAGAAAAATATACAGAATACATGTCACCATGAATAAAATCTACAAACTTGCAAAAATCTGAATAGGTTGATTCTGCAGCACCATCCAAACTTGCAACATCTCACTTTTATCAATAAAATAGAAAGCTGACATTCTAACAAATCTCTAAACCCTAGTTAAAAAACTAAAAGTCCTAAATTGTTAAAAACTAAGAATAATACAAACAAAGAAAACAAAAGCCCTTCAACTTTTTGATGATACAGACTTGTGAGTAAGTGCTAGAATTAGTGAGAAACTAAAAAGAAAAAATTGGCCAACATAAAAATAGTACCAAGGAGAAATAAGAAGGGAAAGGTGTTGATTTGAAAGTCAATCAAACATAAAGCTCAATAAAACCGATTAATGAATATGGTAAAAAGTTAAGAATGTGGTAAGCAGGAATAATAATAAGAAAGTCATTCAAAAATAAATGTACATGATTGTGTTTTGACCATAAAGGAACCAATGAACTCTCTTCCAAATATGAAACATATAGTTGTTTGATACGTGTTCTGAACTGAACAATTACATCGCCCCAAGTTAAAAACAAAGCCAAACTTTTTTGTTTTCTGACTTGAAATAAGCCATACCTGATAAATGAGAAAGACTTATAACACCACAAACCTTAACTCAACCGCAATTCACAAGAACTCCAAGCGCCAAAACCTTATTAGACAACATTAAATAAGGAAGCAAAGAAGCATTTAAACCAAAGAACATGGGGAATCACATCAAAACGTTAACAACATTCTAATGAGAACATAATCATTCCCTATCAAATCAAAGACCTATCCAATGAGCAACATCAAAATACCTCTCCGATGGTACTCTCTTGCTCAAGTTCGAATAGACCGTTTTAATATCTCCACACAGGGCATCAAAATCAGTTGTCTTCTTCCCCCCGATTTGTTGTGTGTGGAACCGAGATTGATTGTTTTTCGTAATACCTCTTTTCCCATCTACACAAAGAGAAAAAAAAAAGATCAATAACAGAAGAAAGACAATGGAGATGGAAATTGAGTCCTCGAATAGAATATCAAACCATGAAAGATTAGAGGAAATTAGGGGAAGATTGTTGAAAAACGTACCTAAATTAGTCGATGGAGATTGGAGAAGCAGAATAGGTCGCACAATCTGGTATAGAGATTGGAGAAGCGATGGAGATTGAAAATAGCTCTGATCTTTGATGGTCTGAACTTTTCTCACCCCGTTTATATTTGTACCAAGCGATGGAGAAGGAGGCCTGTGAAAGCTTCCATTTCCAGAAGAAAGGTATGGTCTAGAGAACTGATGAGAAATGGGTATGGTGTGGAGGTGACGAGGGTATGGCTTTACTATGTGTATGGTGTAGAGATAGGTAGAAGGAGTAATGTGGTGGCCTGGTGGGTATGGTGAGGTACTGAGGCTTTGTGTTTGAGGCTATCGATTTTTTTTTTGTGTAAACAAAAGCTTTGGAGTTGTACATCATGCATTAAACTTTGTGATTAAGAGATTTTTCAATTTCATGTTTTAAAGTCTTGTACAATATGCTTAAGGAGTTGTTTTTAAGACATTTTGTCAAAATGCATATAACTTCTCTCAACTTCAAGTTTGTCACTCTCAATCATCACTAATTATGTTTTATAGTTACTTTAACTTTGAGATAGTAAATAAGGTCCATGGATTTATAGGTCATATGTGTTCTTGAGTCTTGCTAGGGATCTTTATAATTTCTTGTTTATTTGGAATATCTCTTTCTAATCTTTAAATTTATTTTGCAATTGCTTATGTCCTTGTCAAGTAAGTGAGAATTACACTTTACTTGTACATCTGTATATAACTCTATAAAGCTAAAACATAAACACTACATGCTCTTTCCGATTTTTGTTGTGATATGAAGGCAAGCTATTATGCTAATCTACAATAATGGACCCTCCAACGACATTATCTTCATTTCATGGACTCTTGAACTCACTTAAGGCAACATGAACTTTTTATATAACAAATCAAATTAATATTTCATGCTAATGCAGTGTGAAACAATTCACAATCACAACAGCAAATCATACCTCCTGTTAGTGTTACTGATTGTGTTTGTGCAAAGTCGTCCCACCAAAGGAGAAGATATAGAGTGAATACATAGATTTAATGATGCCTGATTCCTGAAGACCAAATGGCAACATCAAATATCTCAAAGCAGAATCTTAAAAAACCATTGCAAAAGAGAACATAAGTCGTTCAAGAATAGAGATGATGGAGAAATAATGTAAAAATATTGGGTCGTGAAGAACTGGGCAGAGAAGAAAAAGTCAAAGCGTGAGCTGTTCTTTTTAGTTTTGGTTACTGCTTGTTGAACTCAAAATCAATCATTTTAAGGGAAACCATAAATGGCTCTAAGAGAGTAGTGACAGAGAAGTTAAAGAAGGGAACCCACAAATGAGCAGTATAGCATCAAGAAAATAAAGCAAATCTTGAATCGTTCTATGCTAACTTGCGTTTCTAACCTTCTTTTTCCTTTTGCAGAAAACCCGGCTAGTTGTGTACCCCCATGAGGAATAGAACAATACTTGGAGGTTCAAATGGAAACAGAAAAAACGATGAGAACCTAAAAACAAATATCAACTATTAGATGGATTTAAAAACAAATATCAACCATTAAGTGGTTACTACTTCGTTTTCAAAACAAAAAAAAAACATATCCACTCTCGCCCCCTCTTCATCCACTCTTTTCTTCTCTAGACCAAGTTCAATCTGTCAATGTTCTGAGTTATGATATTGAATATAATACAACATTTTTAGTACCAAACAAATCTACACAAGCTACAATATTGAATATAAAGTAAATGAAAACTACTGCAGCAAATACAATTTCTTCTAGATCCCCAAGGCCAAAACGACTTTTTGGTATCAACTCCCATGTATAATTTTCTATTTTTGTAACACTTCAAAGATGGAGCAGTATTTGAACATTCACTCCAGATGAGGATATCTCATGGAAGCATGTAATCCCCATTTGTAGTCGTCCCATCTTTACATCTACAGAGTAGAGTACAACTCTTTATTGCTTGATTTCATGATTTTGTCCATATTCCAAAAATAGATACAGATGTAATAAATTGTTGTCATACATTTTTTAAACCCATCTTATTTTTCCACTGCTCTCCATTTTGTAAACCCAACTTATTTTTCCACTGCTCTCCATTTTGTAAACCCATCTTATTTTCTTGATTAAAAACTCCATTTTGTAAACCAAAGAAACAAATGAAACCTATAATCGCTTCTTGATTTTCATATTATCATATAAACATGATTCACAAAGTGCAAATAGAAACTCATAGGCTCAAATCAAATTGATGCATGAACTAAGCATGCTGATGGCTAAGAATTAGTGAAATACGTAAATGTACATGTATTGTTACCATCCTTTGATGAATCTAGTTGTAAAAGGCTAAAACAAACACCATTAGAAGTAAAAAGGATATAGTAAATGCATATACCATATGATACATCCATACATACCTCAAACTCTACTGTCACAATCAATGCCCCCGTTTTAGCACCTAGTATTTTTAGAGTTGGAATTCTGATGTAGGAAAGGAAGAGAAGCAATAATTAAATAATTATTTCCACAAGATTGATAGTCATAAAACCATCCAATTCAATAATATCTATCAAGTACAAACCTTGCTTCCACGGGCATTGGGCTTGATCGTGAATTATACCAAGAAACAACTGGAGTTCTAGAAACATTCTACATAAAACAGGAAAATCAGAGATTAAACGTTCATGAAAAGCAGCTAAATAACTCAATTATCAACCAAAACAAGATATAGCTATCACACTTACCTCTAAATAACTGATATGTAAAAACATAGAAAGGAAGATAAGTGTAAGAACCTTGGTCTGGAGATGGTTCCATCGAAGCTTTCTAACAAGGACCTCCATCCCTATTAAATTTAATGAACAACTTGTCTACAAATAAACACAAGAACATTGGATTATTTACTACTCTCCAGGACTAAATTTTCTCTCTTAGACAATTTAACGAACACCTTGTCTACAAAAATGATTCAACCATAAAAAAAAACCAAATAACTTGAAAGCAACAAAATAAACACACTAACATTAGATTATGAATACATTTTTAAGATGATATCACAAATACCAAAAATCGACAATGACGTGAAAAAACCTAAGAACAACTTGAGGGGAGGGAGTATGAACTAGTGAAGAAAGTATTGAAGAAATAGAGTATGAACCGTTACCTGTCGATAGAAATCCAGACCAAGAAATCGAGATAAGCCATATGAAAAGAACGAATCGAGATGAAGAAATCAAGATGAGCTGTATGAACATCTTTTGAATCCTATAAGAAGAGACAACCATATAGTACGAATCATTTCAGTAGTAATCTTGGCATGGTGTGAGACGTGAAGAGGTTGAAGTAGAAAGCGTATGGTACTCGGTATGGGCTTGGGGCGTGAAGAGATATGTACTCTCGGTATGGGATGGTCTTTTTTATCCGTGTAAATGAAAAGGTATTCAACTTGTACATTTTGCTTTAGAAGTTGTAATTAAAGTCTTTTGGTTAGAACCAATATATAAATAACTAGCAGTGTACCCGCACAATGCGGCGGGATATTGGATACATCTCAATTCCAAAATCGAGAACTCGAAACGACAATCTTATGTTTCACTTTATTTTTCATCCTGATGCTAATTCCAAACATGTCAGAAAATTGTACAAACTAAAAAGAATGTACCTGGTACATATCCACCTCAACTAATCCCACGTTACTAAAAAATTAACATCAGAAAAAACTTTCGGTGGCCCTAAATGTTAGTCGATATATATATATATATGTAGGGGTGGTATCGGGTACAAACCAACTAGTTTGTACAAACTCGTACAAACCATACCTAGCTTCATGATTTTGTAAATTTGGCTTCATGAATGTATATATATATATTTTGGCTTCATGAATATATAATTTGGCTTCATGAATATATCATTTGGCATTTTTAACTATTTTTTTTACAAAAATAAGGGTATTTTAGGGTATTTTTGTAAAAAAATTAGTTAAAAATGCCAAATGATATATTCATGAAGCCAAATTATATATTCATGAAGCCAAAATATATATATATATACATTCATGAAGCCAAATTTACAAAATCATGAAGCTATGTATGGTTTGTACGAGTTTGTACAAACTAGTTGGTTTGTATTTGATACCCAACCTACATATATATATATATATATATATATATATATATTTGTATATTGTATTATTGTAGATAGCTTTTCTAGTTAGCCCTTTAGAAAAGGCCCATGGCCCATTATTGTTGTATATCTAGCCATTGTATTCTCTATTTTGAATTCAAGGAAATTGATTCCCTTTCATGGTACCAGAGCATAATTAGGAATCTTCCTAATTTCTCTCATCTCCCCCCTTCTCTCTCCTGAACATGTTAAACCTAGGGCCCGCCGGCTCCTCCATTTTCCGGCAACCACCACCGATTTCCTCCTCCTCTTCTTTCAAGTTTTTCGCAAATGGCTGAACAACAAAGTCTTCCCAACAAGGTTTTCGGTATCACCAACATAAAAACATACGTTCCGCTCATTCTTGACCTTGACCATCTCAACTATGATGCATGGAGAGAGCTTTTCTCCACTCATTGTATCGGCTTTGATGTGATTGATCAACCCGACACAACATAGGGGTTTCCGATGTCTTGATCTCTCCACCCGACGCATCATCATCTCTCGCCACGTCGTGTTCGATGAGACTATACTCCCGTTTTGTTCGGTCACTCCAACCAACCCCCCATCTTACTCCTTTCTCGATGATCTCTCGGACACCTCTCCTCTCTTACAAGGCATTCTTCAATCGCATCGCCCTACTACCACCCCTACGGCCCACCCCCACCACCTACGGCTTCCTCTTCACCGACACCTACGGCCTCCTCACTATCACCTACGGCCTCCTCACCATCACCTACGGCTTCCTCTCCATCCCTCCCCTCCACGTCATCACCCACGGTCTCACCTCCCGCTCCTCATCCCACACACCCTATGACGACCCGTGCTAAGAGTGGGATTGTCAAATCCACTCAGCGCCTTAACCATCATACCGGATCCATCACCCCCTTACCCTGGTCACATCTACAGGCACTACAGGATCCTCACTGGCGATAGGCCATGAATGAGGAATATCATGCTCTTATCATGAACGAGACTTGGGTCCTTGTTACTCGACCTCCCGGGGTCAATGTGGTTCGGTCCATGTGGCTTTTACGCCACAAGTATCACGCTGATGGTTCTCTCGCTCGCTATAAGGCCCGTCTAGTGGCCAACGGTCGCAGTCAGCAGCATGGAATAGACTGTGACGAGACTTTCAGCCCGATTGTGAAACCGGCCACCATTCGCACCGTCCTGCGTATTGCCGTGTCTCGGCACTGGCCCATTCACCAGCTTGACGTGAAGAATCCCTTTCTGCACGGCCACCTTCAGGAGAATGTGTATATGCATCAGCCACCGGGTTTCCATGATCCTCGATATCCATATCACGTTTGCCACCTTCAGCGCTCACTCTATGGTCTTAAGCAGGCCCCCGGGCATGGTATCACAGATTCACGCAGTATGCTTTACGGCTTGGTTTCCAACATAGTCGATCTGACACTTCGTTATTTATCTACCACTCACCACAGGCCACTGCTTATCTCCTATTATATGTTGATGATATCATTCTCACTGCATCGTCTACAGCCTTTCTCCAGCAGATTATTTCTCATCTCAGCCATGAGTTTGCCATGACAGATCTGGGTGCCCTAAACTATTTCCTAGGCATATCAGCATCCCGATCACCTACAGGACTGTTTCTATCCCAGCAGAAATGCACAGCCCAGATACTTGGGCGTGCCAATATGCACAACTGTAAACCCGCTCGCACCCCGGCAGAATTCGCTCACAGATTAGACGCACATGGTCCACCTATTGCTGATCCCACATTATATCGCAGTCTTGCCGGGGCACTTCAGTATCTTACCTTCACGAGACCAGATATTGCTTTTGCAGTGCAGCAGATTTGTCTTTATATGCACGACCCCCGAGAGCCCCACTTCCATGCTCTAAAGTGCATTCTCCGATACATCCGGGGTACCTTGACTCACGGTCTCCAGATACATGTCTCCCCCTCTTCTGATCTTATCGCCTATTCTGATGCAGATTGGGGGGGATGCCCTACCACACGCAGATCCACTTCCGGATATTGCGTTTTCATAGGTGACAACCTTGTGTCCTGGTCATCCAAACGTCAAGGTGTCATCTCTCGTTCTAGTGCCGAAGCCGAGTATCGTGGAGTCGCTAATGCCGTTGCTGAGACAAGTTGGATCCGAAACCTTCTTCGCGAACTCCATAAACCACCCACTAAAGCAACCATTGTATACTGTGATAATGTGAGTGCGGTTTACATGTCATCCAATCCGGTTCAACACCAACGCACGAAACTTATAGAGATTGATATTCACTTTGTCCGGGACAAAGTTGCCATCGGCCACGTTCGAGTCCTTCACGTTCCTTCAACCTCTCAATATGTCGATATCTTCACGAAGGGGTTACCTACATCTCTGTTTCATGATTTTAAATCCAGTTTGAACGTTCGAAATCCGGATGTTCAAACTGCGGGGGGATGTTAGTCGATATATATATATATATATAGAGAGAGAGAGAGAGAGGCGGGTTCATACGAGGAGCGTACCTATTTAAGAAAACGTGAGGAGCACCGTCCATGTACAAAATCATATGTGATTCACAACACAAGCCGCGCGCTTTGGCAAGCCGCGTAACAAACCGCGCGTGTAATCACATATGATTTTAGTCCTTGTGTTGTGAATCACATGTGATTTTGTACATGGGATGCTCCTCACGTTTTCTTAAATTGTTACGCTCCTCGTTTGAACCTTTCTCTCTCTCTCTCTCTCTATATATATATATATATATATTTGTATATTGTATTATTATAGATAGCTTTTCTAGTTAGCCCTTTAGAAAAGGCCCATGGCCCATTATTGTTGTATATCTAGCCATTGTATTCTCTATTTTGAATTCAAGGAAATTGATTCCCTTTCACTACATACATACAAAGTGGTGGTTAACGGGGAGTAAACCCAATGCCTACCAACTGAGTTTCCCCAAATAGTTGATTGTCCAACATTTAGCAAAACATTCAACCAAACAAACTACCGTCCAACATTTAGCAAAACATTCCATCAAACAAACTATACTTTTACAATACATAAAACATTAATTTATATATTAGAATAGCAAAACCAAACAAAATATACAACCTTTAAATGCAAAAGATCAATAGAAAGATTGTTTTAGACTTCACCATCTAAAAATTCATTGAACGAAGTCATAGGTTGTATGCCCGTGAAGGATAATATATCTTTGACGATTATTCATTCAACAATATGCATGTGCAGAATTCAACGTTAGAAACAACTCCCAAAGGAAAGAACGATAACAAGTCCCAAACCACGTCTCGTCAATTTAAAAGATATCATGACGTTCCTTGAAAAATCTGCAAATATTATTCATAATCAGTTTAGTATTAACAATTTAGATGCAAACTCCATATAAATAATCATAAGTGAAAACAACAATCTAGCTAGATGTTCATATGTAGACATAATGGATGAGATGGTTTCATCCTGTCTGAGAGAGAGCTCAAACACCCAAACTACATGGCTTCACAAATAAGGTCGACATTCAATTGTGTCTCACCCGTTTGATGAATAATAACCTTCACTTTGTTATGTAATTGTCAACACCACAACATTACATCTAATTAGTAGTTAAAAGTATAAAAATGCAACCAAAAATGTGATTCTCGAAAAATGCACCTTGGATTCGTAACGATGGCCTGGGCCATTTTGCTCTGGCTTATTAAGACAGAACTGGGTTACCGATGAAGTGGACGTCGTCATGAACTTCAAGGAACCCCGATAGATAACATAGATACGTATCGGAACTTCAAATAAGAAAAAAAAACTAATGACAACCTTTAACCCCTTGGTATGATTGTTCTTCCTCATGTCGCTGCTGTTCCAGGAAAAAAAAACAATAGCCCCTCACCGTTGCTCCCAGATAAACAACACCAAGTAAATTAATACTCACACTCTGACCATAGTTGATTCTTGTCATAACCTGCAATCTATTGAAAGACAAGATTTTTATAAATATTCATTTCCTCTTGTCCATCTATTTATTTTTCTTCAAACAAGTGAATTTATAAAACAACATAACAGGACATATTTGCACCTTATGTGCAATTTATCAGCTTTTCGGATTCTTTTAGCTCTCAAATCCCCTTTTCCTTAAATATTAATCAATTCAAGTCCAAACTTAAAGCAGCTCTTAATTAACAAATGGAATCTCACAGGAACTTTTGTGGATACTTCCCCTCAATGCACCAAAACTATTAAAGTCCAATGCCAAGGAGGAAACAATAAAACTAATATATGATAATGGAATAAATGAAGGCACTGTTTTCAATAATGAGGGTCAGCAGGTGATGGTGACATAGTTATAAAAAGAAACCAACCATAAAAATTAACTAATAATTAATGCAAACAAATGAACGACATTTTAACCTTGCTCATCCATAATACAAAAATGCAAACATTGATAATAAACCAAGGAACCAAAGGGCCTTTATCCTAGCGGTATTGGAGCCCTTGGCCTGGTAGGAGGTCATCGGTTCAAACCTCACCAAAGGTGAGGAGTGTGTGAGAGTTTATTTGTTTCATTTGCCATATATAAATATTATATACTTAAAAAAAACAAGGGAACCACCTGCCAAGTTTACCGGTTCATCATCCCAAATTCGACATGAATCCAGCTTCAAGCCCTCAAAATACATCAAACATGCATCAAAGCGAGTTTTTTGCAACTTCTTTTCAAGTAAGAAGTTATTTAGAGGCCCCAACAAATACCTATTGTTAGGGATCAAATCCATCTTTGTTGCTCACTGAGGAAAGAAACAAAGACAAAAAAAACATCAGAGGAAAGAAACACTAATATATAGGAAAACGACATAATCGGAGAAAGAAAGAAATTAAAAAGGGAAAATCATACCTGAAAACAATTTCTTGCAGTCAATTTCGAGTTGGATACAAAGATGGAATCTAAACCTGTTGATACACAAAGAATATCAAAATTCAATGTTATTGAAACCCAAGAGTAACATTCTAGCAATAAAGACACAAAAACCAACATTATAGTCTTTGTTATGTGGTCTGAATAAAGGAACCAGAGCAAATAAAGATGAACCAACAAAGCCACTTTTAATATTAAATAAAAATAACTCAAAAAATATGTTGCAAGTGCCTCGATCCAGGAGCAAATACGGATGAAGAACATAGGAAGGGAAAAGTAAGAGCATGAGAATTACCTGGAGTGAGAAAGAAAACTCGATGGTAACGGTGGAAAAAGAGGCGATGGAATTGAGATTTTGATTTAGGGAGATCACCATCAAGAAAATACATCCAGAGATGGATTCTAAATTTGAAATAAATCTTTTGAGGCTAAGATGGTTGAGCGGGAATAATATTGGGAACACAAATCTGAAATCAAATTTGAGAGAATCCTTTTATTTTTTGCAGGTTGAAGCTTAAAAAGGTACAAGAAAAGTCTCCTCAGAAGAAATAGAACTCTGAACCATCTACTTTGGTGTTGCTTTATTCATAATGTAAATATGTGTTTTAGTAACTTGTACATTGTGCTTCCTCATTTGTAATTAAGAGTTTTTCATATTTTATAGATAAGTGTAAGATATCTAGAGTAGAAGATTTAAATTCAAATTTTGAATTCGTAAGAGTTCTTACATATATGAGAGGGAGAAATTTTTTGCTTTTGCTTAAACCCTGAAAAGTGCATTGAAAATCCAAACTTGCATAAAGCAATCTGACAAAAAGGAATAGTAATAATGGATTGTAGGTCATGCCTTATAAAGAACTGCAGAAGTTTCCCTTTCACTGTGGTGGTGGGGTTGTTAAAACTATTGCATTAATAACTTGTACCTTCTGCTTTGTGGGTTGTAATTCATAGTTTTTGGATTTTTATGCATAAAATGGTAGTACCATATGCATTGTGAGTTGTCTTTAAGAGTTTTGTATATACGTATTATAAGGTAGTAATAGATATAGATATAAGTAGTATAGATATATGAAAAGTTATTTAAAACTATAATATCTTTAATAAATATATATTAATATATAAATATGAATTAGATAATATACTTTTATTTTTTCAATAATACTTTTATATATAATATATAATTGTATTTTTATTAGTTTTTAAAAGAAAAAATATAGAATAAGATAATAATAATGAAATGTCTTTTATTCTAACGGAGAAGGTTAGCGGAGTCAGAAAAAAACACAGTTAGAAGAAAGTTAACAGAGTTAGTGACGGGGGACCATTTTCAGAGCAAAATGAGAACCACATGGACAATTTCTAGACATACTAAATCACATGGACCACTTTCAAAGATTCCATAAACCAGAGGGACCAACATCAGAGTTTACTCTGTATTTTATAACAAAATACATTATTAAAAAGCTTTAGTCAAGACTATGAAGGTGACACCAATATTGAATAACTAAAAAAATATAAAAGTTATATAGTATATTTATCGTGCTTCATTTTTTTAACGAATTCATAGTTTTTATAAGTTAAGTATTTTTTGTTAAAACGACAAATTGAATGAGGGACTTTTATAAAACATTATAAATAGATGAGGACAGATTATAATGTAATTGACGAAAAATCATTTGAAAAGGTTTTTGCATTGGAGAAGATTTTTAAGGATATGTTTTTGTATAAAAAAAAAAGTTGGTGGAAATCTGATGTGGCAAAAATAAAAAGTCATTGAATGACTCATGCATTGTGTGTGAAGGTAGGAGTTAGATCATCATAGTATAGGGTACATCAAAATGAGGAAAAATATTGGTGGTAGGTGGATAAATACCAGTTAGTCAAGGGTGAAGAAAAAAAATCCATCTGTAACAACCCACAATCCAAAACATAACATATGCAAAGGAAAAATCCCAAAACAGCTACCAATACATCTCATAACAAACCGGAGTTTACAAAAATTGGCAGCGGAAACACACTTCCACAGCCGAGAATCTATCTAAACATAAATGCTAAGAAGTAAAGAACTATAGTGCTCTAAACTTGTGGTTTTCGCCTTTTCTTTCAGGCATTTTCCTTCCCTTTAGAGGAGCTCCATGACACTCTTACCTGAAAATAGTTTTAGTTTTGGAAAGAGAGGGTTAGACAATGAGGTTTAGTGAATTCCCTCTCAAAAAAGGTTTCAACAATTCTCAACTTTAAAACACGCAGCTGTCACATTAATAAATTAATTAACAGAAATGCTCAACTCCACATAAGGGTATTTGCGCAGTGGTCTCAACTCTCATTACCTCCTCGTGATGTCCACACTCGGGGCCACCAGTAGATCCCCACGCCCCCCAGAAGATGCCATATCCGTGTACGCAAGAAACAGATTCAGAGCACATGGTTCAATCAACTTTCCAAGGATTCTCAACAATCTGAGGTACACATCCCCACTGTGCAACCCGACTCCACATACAAGCATGAACTCATAAAGAACATGTAATCAATGCGTACGTAGGAAAAATGCTTTCACAATACATAATAATCACGTGTCATTTCAAATCGTACATAAACATGTCATCATTTCGATACCAAATTCAGTTATTGAAATGATCCATAAATCATTTTCCATGTAAAAAGGGTTAAGGGAACTCACCTGAATGCTGGGAATTCGACACACACCGATCCTCACTTCTGAACGAACTATACACCTACAAGTCGACCAAACAGAACACAATTAAACCCTATCCGGGTTTTACCCAGATCCCGCTCAGAACACAGTCCAGTCAATCGGGACTGATGGCACCGATTTTAGCCAAGGGTTTTCCATTCATTTTCATTCCCAAAAGAATCAAAACCCCAACCTCTAATGATCACCCATTATCAAATAATAACACAATAACCCTAACTCAAAGAATCTAATCTTATTCATCCATTAGAAGTAAGAACACGGATTATTTCCTAGGGTTTTTTTCAAATCAACACATATCAATACAACATGAATAAGTAGAGGATTCAAAGTTTTAAGCTTACCTTAAAGATGACGATCTCTCAAGCAATTTAACTAGCACAACCTCTTGCAACAATTCCTCTAGCCTTCTCCTCTCTTCTCTCTTTCACGATACAACCTCCACAAATGATAGAATTAGGGATTTCATTCCCTTTTATACTTTTCAAAATTTGTAACAAGGTCCTTAATCTTCCTCTTTTCAACTTTGACCACAACTTACAAAGAATACGACATTTTAGGGCAACGATTATTACACTACCTCCCCTCTTAAAAGAATTACGTCCCCGAAATTCCTTTGTCAAACAGATGCGAGTACTTGGCCCTAATTTCGGATTCGACTTCCCAGGATGCTTCTCGCCCTTTATGAAATTGCCAATGAACCTTTACCAAACTAATCTCTTTAGTACTCGGTCTCTTAACCTTGCGATCGACGATCGCTTCGGGTTCCTCTACAAAGTTCAACTCTTCGTCTACTCGCACTTCTTGCAAAGGCACGACCATATCAACCTCTGCTAAGCACTTCATCAAGTTGGAGACGTGAACGTATTGTGGATGCCCTGTAGCTCTTTGGGTAAATCCAGCTTGTATGCCACCTCCCCAATTCGTTCAATAATTTCAAACGACCCGATGTAGCGTGGGCTTAGTTTCCCCCTTTTTCCAAAACATACTACTCCCTTCCATGGGGATATCTTAAGCATTACCTTATCCATGACTTGAATTTCTATATCCTTTTCGTGTTTTATCCACATAGCTCTTTTGTTGATTACGTGTTACTTTCAATCTTTCCCGCACTTGGACGATCTTATCCGTAGTCATCTGCACAATCTCGGGCCCTGCCAACTGCTTTTCCCCATAGAGCACCTCATACGGAGCTGCCTTAATGCTCGCGTGATAACTGTTATTGTAGGCAAATTCGATCAATGGTAGATAGCTCTCCCATGAACCCTGAAAATCTAGGGCACATGCCCTCAACATATCTTCCAAAGTCAGAATAGTTCGCTCACTCTGATCGTCGGTCTGTGGATGGTAGGCGGTACTCATTTTGATTCATGACCCCATTTCTCTTTGGAAGCTCTTCCAAAACATCGACATGAAACGACTATCTCAATCTGACACAGTCCACAACGGTACATCATGACAGGTCACTATCTCATCAATATATAGCTTTTCTAACCTTTCAAATGAGTAAGTCTCCTTTATGGGTAAGAAGCGTGCCGACTTAGAAAGTCGATCCACGATCACCCATATTGCGTCGTAGCCCTTTGGGGTCCTTGGCAATTTCGTCACAAATTCCATTGTGATTTGATCCCATTTCCAAACCAGAATGTCAAGTGGTTGGAGCTTTCCATAAGGTCGTTGGTGTTCCGCTTTCACCCGTAGACACGTCAAGCACCTCTCAACAAAGTATGCTATATCTTTCTTCATACCCGTCCACCAGTAACTTTATCGTAAATCCCCAAACATCTTATTGGTTCCCGGATGAATAGAATATTTCGACTTGTGCACTTCTTCCAATATCACCTTCCTAATCTCTTCGAGCTTTGGAACCTATACTCTCCCGTTGAAACATTTCAACCCACGATTATCTTCTACATGCCCTACCATTCGCTCTTTCTTGATGTTCTTCACTGTTAACGCTTCTACGTGTCATTTCTTTATTTCGTCTAGTAAATTAAACGCCACTTCGACTCTCATTACCAAAATTCTTGAGGTCTCACCTCTCTCTTTACGACCCAGGCCGTCGGCCACTATATTGGCCTTCCTGGGATGATACTTGATCTTACAATCATAATCTGTTAGCAGCTCAATCCACCTCCTTTGGCGCATATTCAACTCCTTTTGATCAAAGATATGACAAAGGCCTCATTTTGGGTCGCCAAATCTTTAGAGCAAAGACGACGGCCGCCAACTCTAAATCGTGAGTGGGGTACCGTGTCTCGTGCTCCTTCAGCTGACGAGATGCATACGTAATCACCTTACCACATTGCATTAGAACGCACCCCAATCCTAATTTAGACGCGTCGCTATACACCACAAAGTCATCTGTACCATCCGGTAACGACAAGATCAGAGCGCTACTCAGCATGTCCTTCAGTTTCTGAAAGGCCTCATTTTGGGTTTACAACTACACAAACTTAACACTTTTCTTAGTCAAGGAGGTCAATGGGGTTGCAATACGCGAAAAGTCTTTGATGAACTTATGGTACTACCCCGCTAATCCGAGGAAACTTTGACATTCAGACGGATTTCTAGGTGGTTCCCAATCTCGGATAAGCTCTATCTTAGCCGGATCCACCTTGATCCCATCTTGGGACACTACGTGGCCAAGGAATGGCACCTCTTGTAGCCAAAACTCGCACTTCGAGTACTTTGCATAAAGCTTCTCTCGTTTCAACAACTCTAATACGACCCGGAGATGATTCTCATGTTCTCTCTCGGATCTCGAGTACACCAAGATATCATCAATAAACAGTATCACAAACTTATCCAAGTAGGGTCGACACACCATATTCATCAAATCCATAAGAGTTGCAGGGGCGTTTGTTAACCAAAACGACATCACCAAAAACTCATAATGTCCATACCTTGTTCGGAAAGCCGTTTTCGGTATATATTCATCCCTCACCTAGAGTTGGTGATAACCCGACCTCAATTCCATCTTAGAGAAATAATTAGCTCCTTGCAACTGATCAAATAAATCATCTATCCTCGGAATCAGATATTTATTCTTAACTGTAACCTTGTTATGCTCATGGTAATCTATGCACATCTGCATTGTTCCGTTCTTCTTCTTGACGAAAAGTACCGATGTTTCCCACGGCGAGGTACTTGGTCTAATAAATCCCTTATCCAACAACTATTGCAGTATTGTCATCATCTCTTTCATTTCAGATGGTGCTAACCTATATGGCGTGCAAGATATTGGAGCGGCTCCGGGCACCAAATCGACTCGAAACTTAATTTGACGATCTGGAGGTTGGCTTGTCAAGTCATCCGGAAACACCTCCGGGTAATCACTCACTACAAGCACCTCCTCTACTCCACGCTTTTCCTTCTTAGCGTCTACAACATAGGCTAACTAACCCTGTCACATTTCTTCAAGCACCTAGTAGCCTTAATCATAGAAATAAGGCTAGTTCTCCTATCCCGGCGGTTTCCATAAATCACCACTATTCCCGTATTGGGTAACTGGACACGAATCAACTTCTTATTGCATACGATATTGGCACTACTCTTAGCTAGCCAATCTATACCAAGTACTACGTCAAACTCCCCCATCGCCATCAGATGCAGCCGTAACGACACCAAATTCCCCTATATTTTTAAGACACAATCCTCAACCACTTCGCTAATAGACACCCGATTATCATCAACGGTCTCAACCTCTAATGCATGCTCTAAGTGTTTAGGTTTTACCCTCAAGCATTTCACAAATTCTAGAGACATAAAGGAGCAATTTTTTTTCGAATCAAACAACACTTTTTTTTATAAGGTTCATCTAGGCTTTGCCTAGACTACATCCTTGGCAATTTGGAAACAAAGGAACAAAGCGGCCGTCTGAGACTAAGCCTGGCCACAGAATGCTGACGCCTGGACTCGAACCCGGGGTGGATGGGATAAATCGAACAACACTTTGGCACAAAAAGAATTCACCATAAATGTACCTGTCACGGTATCTGGAGTCTCCTCCGCCTCAACCGCAATCATATGAAATGCACGTCCTTTCGGGCATGCCGGTTCCAAATTCCTCTACTCCCTCTTGTTCCCTTGACTGTCTCCAGAATTAACGGTCCTCCCTTATTCACTTGCGGGAATTCGAACCGCATATGGTCAGACGATTCACACTGATAGCACGACCTCATACTTGGGCAATCCCTCGACATATGACCCGTCAACCTACATTGGAAACAAGACCTCGTCTCCACCATACACTCTCCTCGATGCACAAAGCGACATTTCCCACAAGGTTTATCCCTAACCCCACGACTCCCATGTGGCTCTAGACCAAAAGTCTTTCCTTTCCTTGCGCGATTCTCGGTCCATCCCATTTTCTCTTGTCCCCGACCCTCTCGGTCACTTGACGGTTCTTTTCCTTTTCAGTTAGTTCGACCACATTAATGGCCGCTTTAAAAGTGGTAGGGTTCCTTGTCGAAACCAACTCCCGGATACTGCTCTTTAACTCATATATGTATCGTTCCATACGACACTCTTCAGTCAGTATACTCCCGCATTGTTCCAATCTCAAGATGTCCTCTTCCAATTTCTGGATTACCGCCAGCGGGAAGAACTGAGCCTTAAACTTCCCAACAAACATATCCCAAGTCATATTCCGAGCCGCAGATGATCCTTTCCCTCCCGTCTCGGCATCCCACCAAAAGACAACATCCGACTTCAACATAGACAAAGCAAACATCACTTTGTCTCCATCAGCACACTTACAAGTGTCAAAGACAAGTTCCATCTCCCTGATCCACTTCATCGTTAAGACCGGGTCGCATTCCCTTTAAACATAGGAGGCTTGCATGAGGCGAACGCCTTGTAGTTGCACTCTTTAGCTACTGACTCATTCACCACCAAAGTAGTCGACTGAGAATGATCACCTACCCCTGTCATGGGTGGACTAGACAACTCCAAGCCATCCTTGTTCTCACTCTTTTCCTTGCTGTAAGATCCCACATTTGTTGGGGAGGGGAACAAAGGTTGCCTTATAAGAGGGACTTGATACCTCCCCTATCAGACGCGTTTTAAAACCGTGAGTCCAAGTGTGGACAAAGCGGACAATATTTGGTACGGTTGGCCTGGGATGTTACAAGTTGGTATCAGAGCTTAAGTTTGAGAGATTTAGGTGTTGATTTTGGATACCGAGACTCAAACTACCGAACTCTCTTGCTGGTATAACAGCCTGTAGGTTTCCTAAATTTTCCTATCTCGGCGACAAATTTCTCTTGCGTCATAAAAGCTTGGGTGCAGCCGTGACCATGTCCCCTAGACGGATTCCTACCCCTTACGGTAGGTGAACTCTCTTATTGAGACACTTCCCGCTCAACTAGGATCTTCACACTTCTTGCCCGATGGGTCACACGGGTAGTCTTTCGTACTTGGGTCCTTCCTCCTAGTGACTCCCTCCACTTGATTGGCAGCTTTTCGGGATGCCTTTACTTGTCCTCCTCTACGACCCCTTCCCCTCCATCGAGTGGCATCTTGCCTCGGAGGGTTCACCAGTTCATCCTCAAGGACCTCGTTGGTTAGGATTTCTCCCTTAGCGGGTACCGACCTATTCCCCAATTGTAACACCCGAAGATTTTCAAGTAAGCAACCCTCCAACATTTTACCATACAATTGTAGTGTAATTCAATTTTAAGGATGGTATCTATTTGAGAATGTACCTAGAACCTCAAGGCATGGACTTAATTAATGGATCATCGGATTGAGTAAAATTTGGGCCGAGGAGGACCCTGGGCGACATTGCCCAACGACTATGACCAGTGTCATAGTCGCAGGTGGGCAAACGAGTTCTGGATTTCGACGCAGTTTGGACAGAGGGCATGGTGACCAAGGCGACATTGCCCGCGACAATGCCATGAGGCAAAGTCGCCGGGCATAGTCGCCCACGACGCGCTGGTGGTATAAAATGCACACTTGACCGATTTTTACCTCACTTTTCCATATTCTCATTTTGCTTCCAGTTTCTATGGTTTTGGGGTGCGATTTTCTCTCCATAAACCTCTCCCCTCATTTATTATATACCTACAGTTTGTTCGTCTTTGAAGAGGAGCATTAAAAGCTTCATTAGAGACATCAAGATCAAGGAGTTAAGCTTCAAGCAAGCTACCATCTCTTTACACGTTTCAACGCAACAATGATCACATTTTTCCATCACGTTTCGCGAGAACCGTGTAAAAACTAAAAAAATTTACATCATGATTCAAAACAATTGTGGAAAAGATAATATATTTACACTGTTATACGTAACTATGATGCATAAAGGTGAAATCTTTAAACGTTTCGACAAAATAATGATCACATTTTTCTAGCACGTTTCGCGAGAACCGTTTAAAAAGTAAACGTTTTTACATCATGATTCAAAACAACTATGAAAAAGATCACATTTTTACACTGTTATACGTAACAGCAATGCATAAAGGTGAAATCCTTAAACGTTTCAACGAAACAATGATCACATTTTTGTACCACGTTACGCGAGAACCGTGTATAAAGTACAAGTTTTTACACCATGTTTCAAAACAACTGTGAAAAATATCACACTTTTACTTTGTTATACATAACAACGATGCATAAAGGCGAAATCTTTAAACGTTTCAACGAAACAACGATCACATTTATCTAGCACGTTGCGCGAGAACCGTGTAAAAAGTACAAGTTTTTTTGCACCATGTTTCAAAAGAACTGTGGAAAATATCACACTTTTACATTGTTATACATAACAATGATGCATAAAGGCGAAATCTTTAAACGTTTCAACGAAACAATGATCACATTAATTTTGGATGCTCTTTTTATTTGTCATTTACAAAATGCCTGGATATTTCCTCTAAAAAAACAATGATCACATTTATCAAGCACGTTGCGCGAGAACCGTGTAAAAAGTACAAGTTTTTGCTCCATGTTTCAAAACAACTGTGGAAAAGATCAGATTTTTACATTGTTATACATAACAACGATGCATAAAGGTGAAATCTTTAAACGTTATAACACAACAATGCTCACATTTTTCTAGCACATTTAGCGAGAACCGTGTAAAAAGTAAAAAAAATTACATCATGATTCAAAACAACTATGGAAAAGAACACATTTTTACACTGTTATACGTAACAACGATGTATAAAGGTGAAATCTTTAAACGTTTCAACAAAATAATGATCACATTTTTCTAGCACGTTTCGCGAGAACCGTTTAAAAAGTAAAAGTTTTTACATCATGATTCAAAACAACTGTGGAAAAGATCATATTTTTACACTATTATACATACCAACGATGCATAAATGCGAAATCTTTAAACGTTTCAACGAAACAATGATCACTTTATCTAACAAGTTGCGCGAGAACCGTGTAAAAAGTACAAGTTTTTGCACCATGTTTCAAAAGAACTGTGGAAAATATCACACTTTTACATTGTTATACATAACAACGATGCATAAGGCGAAATCTTTAAACATTTCAATGAAACAATGTACACATTTATCTATCACGTATTTCTTCTGAAGTCATTGCGTTTGGCCAGAGGGGTGTTGTATCCCAACATCTCTGCGAAGACACAGAGGTCGGCGTCAGAGGGTTCTTCCACATACCTCTTGATTCCCATCAGACCTCTGGTGGGGAGTTTAAATTCTATTGAGAGCATGGTTCTGTTGAAGCCGATGTTGAGGTTCTGTGAGTTGTCAGGTTTGGATAGGTAGCCATTTATTTGTTTCATTTCAGAGTCATAATAACAACTCTGTCAGAACTGGTTCAGGTATCTGGCAGGCATGTTTGTCATGTTTTTGGTTAAGAGGGTGTTCAGGGGGTGGTTTTCCAGGATGTTCATTAAAATATCATGTTCTTCCCCAAATGCAGATTTAGAAATCACCAGGTAGTGGTTATTTGGCTTTAGAGGGATGGATTTTTCGAACATATCGTTAGCCAAGAAGTTTTGCAGGTGGGTCGTCGGAGCTAACTCAACGGAGTTGCCACTGTTGTCTGTTCATCGTTGTTTCTCGCAGCTGAAGGACGCTGAGAGTGCTCGGAGTGAGCAGGGGAGTTCACCGGAGTATTGTTGGAAGCCATTGATGGTTTCTTGAAGAACGGAGTAGAAAAAGAGAAGTTGCAGGTTCTTGCTTTAGTTCACCAGAGAGTTCAGAGAGAGAGAGATAATCGTAAAAGATGAGGAAGAAGGGTAAATGGGGATTTTATAGGGGGTTAATTTGGACATAATTTGAAGCGGTAAATAGTGAAAATGAATAAAATTTGGGTCCGCACTTGAGTGCCCAGCTGGGTTCGACGTTTTAGAAGAGCGTGTGGCACGCACGTCCAATGAAATCGTGCCACGTCAGAGGTGTTAGTGCACGATGAGACATGGTGCGACACCCATTAATGCTAGGCGCGTGGGAGTCTCTACACCCGAATGGCTGTCACTTTTGTAAATAACCCACACCTACAGAACCCTTTTAAAAGCACAAATATCAGAATCGACAGAAGCTCTGTGGTGGAATGAGCTCTGTGATCTGAACCCTTCTTTCGATATCCCTGTTCTTGCACCTTTACCAAAATATTTGAAAAGACAATTGAAATGATCGATAGAGTTTCCATAAGGAATTTTCAGTAACAGAGGTTCTGGCTTGTAGAGGCTCTGTTGAGCTCAACAGAGGCTCTATGATCGAAAAAATTCTAATTGCGGAAAGCTCATAAAACTTTTTGATCATTCAAAGTTTTGACTGTTTTAAACTGTGTTTCTAGGACATATTTGGAAAGTGGTGTCCTAGAAAAATGTTTTGGAAAGGGGTTTTGTGCGATGAACTCACTCTTGGATTCTCCTTTGTTCGGTAAGTCAGCGACTTCTGTTGATTTGTTCGATCAACAATCTTCTGTGGCTCCCCCTTGAATGATTAACCTCATAAATTATTTCAAGGTCTCCTTCTGCTCCCCCTTGACCTATGTTTTGATCAGATATGATATGTAGAGCATAGAATATAGGTCAAACTCATTAGAGGTTTTGTGAGAATAGACAGAGGCTCTGAGCTATTCCACATAAGCTCTGTTGGGTATTGAACTTTGAGAGGTAAATAATTTACAAACTGAAAGATTGAAATATATATACATATGTACAAGATTTAGTCTCACTTACAGAGGGATCAGCTCATGTTTAGCATACCTAACTTACCCACCAAGAAAAAGGAATATTTTCTCATCAAGTGCCTTCGTGAATAAGTCTGCAAGATGATATTATGTGGACACAAAGTACATCTCTATTGTGCCCTGTTCAACATGATGCTTCAAAAAGTGGTACCGGATATCTATGTGCTTTGTCTTAGAGTCCTGCACAGGATTGGCAGAGATCGCAATGGCACTTTTGGAGTCATAGAGGATGGGTATCTTTTGGATGTCTAGACCGTAGTCTTTTAGCTGAGTTCTCATCCACAGAACTTGGGAGCAACAGCTTGCAGCAGCAACGTATTCGGCTTCTGCTGTGGATGTTGACACATAGCTCCGCTTCTTTGAAGTCCAACTGACTAACTTACCACCTAGGAATTGGGAACTCCCAGAGGTACTCTTTCTGTCAAGTTTGCATCCTCCTTAGTCTGAATTTGTATAAGCCATAAGATCAAAGCCAGAGTTCTTTGGATACCAGAGACCAAGATTCTTGGTTCCCTTTAGGTATCTAAAGATCCTCTTGACAGCAAATAGGTGGGATTCTTTGGGGTTAGCTTGATATCTTACGCAAAGACACGTGTCATACATTATATCTGGCCTACTAGTAGTTAAATATAAAAGAGACCCGATCATGCCTCTGTAGAGCTTGCACTCGACAGACTTTCCTTCTAGATCTGAGTGTAACTTAGATCCAGTGGCCATGGGGGTTTTCATGACAGAGGCATCAGAGAGTTTGAATTTAGAAAGTATGTCTGAGACATATTTTGATTGATTTATGAAAATTCCCTCTAATGACTGTTTGACTTGGAGTCCTAGGAAGAAGTTTAATTTTCCCATCATACTCATCTCAAACTCGCTCTGCATGAATTTTTCAAAATCAGTGCAGTATTCTGCATTAGTAGAGCCAAAGATAATGTCGTCTACATATATTTGTACAAGTAGAATCTCTCCACTTTTCCTCTTATAGAACAAGGTTGTGTCGGTAGTACCTCTTTCGAATTAATTATCAAGGAGAAAGGTTGAAAGTCGCTTATACCATGCTCTTGGGGCCTGTTTGAGTCCATACAGAGCCTTGTCAAGATAGTTGACATGGTTTGGGTATTTGGAACTTTCGAACCCTGGTGGTTGTTGGACATATACTTCTTCTTGAATCTGTACGTTCAGAAAAGCAGATTTAACGTTCATCTGAAATACCTTAAAACCTCTGTGGGCGGCGAAGGCTAAGAAGATTCTAATAGCTTCGAGCCGTGCGACAGGGGCAAAGGTCTCGTCAGTATCCCTTAGCCACCAGTCTTTCCTTATTTTTGATAACCACTCCATCCTCATCCTTCTTATTTCTGAAGACCCATTTAGTCCCTATAGCGGATTTCCCTCTTGGCAGAAGAACTGAGGTCCACACTTTGTTTATCTCAAATTGGAGAAGCTCTTCTTGCATTGCTTCCACCCAATTTGGATCTTCTAGGGCTTCAGAAACTCTTTTAGGTTCGATCACACTGATAAAGTTTGTAAAGAAACAAAAATTAGCAGTGGCTGATCTAGTCTTGACAATGTCAGAAGGATCGCCAATTATTTGTCTCCGAGGATGACTTTTTGTCCATTTGGTCATCCTTGGGAGATGGTCATTTTCATCACTGAGTTGAACTTCTGTCGTTGCACACAATGGTTCTGGTGCATCTTCTGTTGTTGATGGTACATCTGTGCTTGTACATGGAGTTTCAGCTTGAGGTGGTATTTCAATAAGGGTTGGTACTGAATCCTCTGAGGATGTTGAGACAGAATCCTCATTCTCCTATGGTATTAACTCCTCTGTTGTTACTGGAGTTGGTATTTCTAGTGCCTCTGTTGTGGTGTTCTTGTTCACATTATCCTCTGCTTGCCCCCCCCTCGACATTTGTACCTGCAAAGTTAATGGAAGAGGGTGAAGAATTTGAGGGACCAGAAGGAGATATACCTGAATTTGACTGGTCAACAAATGATGTTTCTCCAGAGGATCTGGGGGATCCATTAGAGGGATCAATATCATCATTGAACATTTCTTCAAATAGCAGATTAAGTTATGCTTCTCTTGATTTGGAAATGCCAGAGGTTTCTTTGTTCAGCCCGAGTTCTGAACTGATTTGCTCAGAAGTCTTCTGGAAAGAGTCGTCAAAAGAAACATTGATGCTTTCCAGTTTCCACGATTGATCGGGTCCGCAGAACGTAGACTCTGTAGGCCTTAGAAGTGGCAGAGTATCCGATGATTTTTCCTTCATCTGCCTTGACATCAAACTTCCCTCAAGTTTCTCTGTCGTTGAGGACAAAGCATTTACATCCAAAAACATGAAAGAACTTGATATTGGGTTTCCTCTGGTTGATCAAATGGTATGGTGTCTTGATGTGTCTTTTCACCACTGTTGATCGATTCTGGGTATAACATGCAGTTGAAACAGCTTCTGCCCAGAAAGATATGGGCAATCCAGATGCTGTGTGCATTGTTCTTGCAGCCTCCACAAGCGTGCGATTTTTGCGTTCGACCACGCCATTTTGTTGTGGGGTGCGTGCAGCAGCGAAGTTCTGTGAAATGCCTTCTTCTGTAAGGTAAGCTTCAATGACAGAGTTTTTGAATTCTGTTCCATTGTCGCTTCTTAGCTTCTGTATCCTGCACTCATAAAGAAACTGGATTCTTTTTATTAGATTAATCAAGATGTTTGGAACATCTGACATCTTTCGGACAAATTCCACCCATGTATATCTTGAAAATTCATCGACCAACACTAGCAAATACTTCTTGCCACCTAGGCTCTATGTAGCAATGGGACCACAAAGGTCGACATGAAGCATGTACAGAGGCCTAGTGCATGACACATCAGATTTGCCTTTATGGGATGCTCTTTTGAGTTTTCCCATTTCACAGGCAGAGCACAGATGATCTTTGTTAAATTTAACATTTGGCAAACCTTTTACCAGATCAAGCTTAACAAGTTTATCGAGAGTATGGAAGTTTAGATGGCAGAACCTATTGTGCCATAACCAAGCTTCTTCATTCTTGCATGCTACAAGACAGAGCTTGTCATCTTTGTTCTTGGCCTTAAAGTTCATTAGGTACAGATCGCCTCTTCTTTCGGCTCGCAGAAGCTCTACTTCTGTGTCTTCCCCTAGCAGAGAGCAATAGGTTCTTTTGAACTTAACATCAACACCTGTATCAAAAAGTTGGCTTACACTCAGAAAATTGTGTTTGAGGCCATCCACATATGAAACTTTGCATACAATTTTCTTTATGACTCCATAGCCTCTTATGTACCCCTTCTTGTTATCTCCATAGGTTACTGATCCTTCTCCAAGTTTGTCTTTATATGAGGAGAGTAAACCTCTGTCGCCAGTCATGTGCCTCGAGCACCCGGAGTCTAGGTACCAGATCGGCACATTCTGCTTCTGCAACATAATCAAAGAGATTTAGGTACCCATTTCCAGATGGGTCCAGTTTTGTTAGGGGGCTTTAAGGTTGCCTTAGCATCCTTAGGTTTGGTTTTAACTTCTTTCGAAGAACCATTTTGTTTCTTCTTACCTTTGAAATTTGCATTCTTTGCATTGGGTTTAGAGAGGAAACAGTGAGGACCGGAGAAGTGTTGATTCAATTGATACATAAGCTTAAAGCAATGACAGTAATTGACATGCGAAGAAATTTGCTTAAACTTTTCATTAAAAACGCTGAACATGGGCACAGAGGCTTTATGTTTACAATCTTTCCTAGCATTAGACTTTCTATTACAAAAAGACCTATCTAGGCTAGATTGAGTTTTTGGAAAATCTCTCTTTGGAGTAGCCTTCTGTTGTGCCCATCTTCTGTGGTGAACGTCTGCCGATTTCACTGTCACAGAAAGAAAAAGACTTGTTATTTTCAATCCATTTACCTTTTTGTTGCCAAGTTAATTTTTCTTGAAATGGCCTTAGAGGTTTTGAACTTGTTGGATTTTGAGAGGATCTTTTCTTTTCTTCTTTGATTTTCTCAAGTTCAAGGGAAGTTTTCGCTTGTATGCAGATATCCAGAAAGTCTGGCAGATAGGAACACTTATGAATTTCTCCTTTGGAGGAATTGTTCTGTTAAGAATGCCAGAGGGAAGCTTATATCCATCTGATTCACAAGGAACTATCTCTGACTCGTCAGAGTCAGTCTCAGATTCGTCAGAGGTTGAGTCATCCTCGTATACAGAGGTTGAGTCACAGAGATCTCTGTTGTCAGAGGCATGACTTTCTGAGCATGTGACACACTCACTTTCTTCTTTGCTTTTGGGAATATCTTCTAAAACAATAGAAGTTTTCACATAGATTTCCTCGCTGAGATTTTGTTTGACAGAGAGTGTATCAAGGTTTTCATAAAAGTTGTTTTTACCAATTTCCATTAACTCGTTTTCAGAATATGTTGCAAATTTTCTTCTATAGAAGCAGGCATAAACTCAGGTGCCTCTACCGATAGCTTCTTTTCAGAGTCTATAGTGCATACAAAGGCAACCTGGGTCTGAGTCTCTGGGTCACGAAACTTGAAGATTCCTATCTGATCCTGAGTTTTCAGATATTTCTTTGGTTTGGAGTTTCTTTTGACAGAGTCCGAGGGTGACAAATCTGTGTTTTGATACCACACATTAATCATCTTCAGAGGTCTCCTCTTGTGAGGTTCCCCAGAGGTTTTCTGTCTTTTGTTTACATTGAGTAGATTTGGAAATCCTGGTTTTCGTGTATCACCAACACAAAATAGAGAATACAGGGACTTGTCTTTTTTGGTTCATGTATAGGGATCCATATCACAGAAGCCAATTCCCCTTCTTCCCATTTGTGTATTTATCTTTTCATACACTTTCTGTGCGTCTTGATACCTTTTGATTAAAAGGTCTCTGTCGAGTAGATCTTGGTGAAGAACTTCCCTTTCTCTTCGAATTTTTTTAGAGCAAGTATATTAAGTCTATCACTCTCATTATCCAAAAGTTCCTTGGATTTGGCTTTTAAGGCAAAGTCAAGATCAAAAATCTTCTCTTTTAAAGGTTTTAGTTCTTTATACCAGTTTGATTCAAGATCTTTTTTTTTCTAAAGTTATTTTTGCCTTTTTCCTGAGTGAGAAGTCTGGCTTCTCTCTCATAGAAAGAAAGTTTTTTCTGAACATTAGCACAAGTCTTTTCTAGTTCATGGTAATCTTCTGTTAGTTTAAGCATATTAGCTTCAGTTTCATTAGAGGGAGAGTTAGAAGTGGATACCTCACTATCAGAGTCTGAAGTGCTGACTTCTGCCATCCCACAGAACATGGCATTCTTTTTCTCTTCCTCGTCAGAGGATTCATCTGACACCCAGTTCTCTTGCTCAACCATGAGTGACTTTTGAGCATAATACTCTACCTTCTTTTTGTAGAAAGCAGAGTACCTCTGGGGTCTGTTGGGCTTACTTCTGCAGTCAGCTGCATAGTGGTCTGGCTTGCCACAGTTGAAACACCCTGAGTTCTGTGGTGCATTGCCAGCTCTATCACACTGTCTCTGTTGGTGATCACCACCCCCTTCTGTTCGTAAGCTCTATCATTTGACCTCTGTTGATCATTCGAATCTTCTCTTCCCTGGTTCCTCTGCTCATACCCGTGGTTCTGATACTTGTCACCATGATCATCTCTCCCATCTCTTTCATACCCAATCTTCTTTCTGTAACCTCTGTTCCCAAACTCTTTCGTCAGCAAAGCTAAAGATTCAGCTATCGAGGCCATCGTTGCCTCTTCCTCATCCACTAGCTCCTCTTCCTCACTATCCACCACCAGAACCTTCTTCTTCTTCTTTTTCTTCTTCTTCTCTTCCAGAGCCTTCTCCTTCTTGGGCTTCTCTTTCACCTCTGTGGCCTTGCCTACAAGTGCCAGAGTTCCACCTATCTGGGTCTTAGTCTGGGCTATCTGAGTTTTTTGTGCAGCTAATGTGCCATAGAGGTCCGACAGAGTCCAAGTGTCTAAATCCTGATTTGTTTGCAAGGACATGGACAGCTGGATCCACTCGTCGTTTAGGCTCTTGAGGAACATGACATTATTCTCCTCAGAGGTTTTGGAACTTCTTGCACTTGTTGATCAGCGAGTTGAATCGGTCATAAGTGTTCTGCAGAGTCTCTGACGGCAGAGCTTTGAATGCGTAGTACTCATTGATACATTGAGCCCTTCTGTTCTTCTGAGTCTTAGCTCCACCTTCTAACTATTTTTCCAGTTCCTTCCACAGATCATGGGCATTTTCGCATGCGTCCAAGGATTGAAAAAGATCATTGGGAATGGCCATTATCAGAAGTCGCTTGGCTTTTTGGGCAAGCTCATATTTCTCCCAGTCTTGTGGGGACCATTTTTCAATTCCTTTTGGTTTATCGTACTCAGGAACCTCTAGAGTAGTTCTTGTGGCAGGCACTCTTGGCACAGTGGCCATGGGAACATAAGGAGGATTGTGGATATAAGTGATGAGTTTTTTGTCAACTCCCTCAAAGAAGTGGATGATACGGATTTTCCACTGAGGATACTCATCTCTGAGCAGAGTTAGAGGTTTGGTCAAGGAACCAGCAATGAAGAAATTAGTTGCGTTCGCCATTTGAGTGATTTTTCGAGAAATAGAAAACAGAGTATGAATGAAAAGCCTTCAATCGATGGGATTGACTTCAGGTATGAGTTTAGATTTTCAGGTATAGGAACAATGCACTGAATGGAATGATTTAACCAACGAAACAGTGCCTATTAGTTTTCTAGAATCGAACAGGTCGAAAATAGCAGAAAAACAGGGGTTGTTTTGTAACAGATGAAGAACGGGTTAAAATCAGTCCATATATCTACCAAAATGAGTCGAGATCATTGCAGAGTGGATCCTTTGGTATTGAAAATCAAAGTTTTCTCTGATACCAATTGTTGATCCCACAATAAGACCCAACAATGATGTATCAACGACAAACACCTAAAACAGAATATAATAGTGTAGACGCGGACGCGTTTTTCTAAGCAGTTTGTGTTGATAGAAATGGTAGATTACACACAGAAATATAGGAATGAAGATGTAAATAACAAGAATGTAGCTCAACAATTCATCTCTATTTGATTCTTCAAGAACACCAAGAACACCGTAAGGTATGTGATTTACAGACAATAAGCTCTAAGCTGGTGTGTGTGTGTTGTGCAAGAGTTACCAGAAAAGGTCTGGTAGAAGCCTTCTATTTATACTAGATTACATGGGACAAATAGTAGACAAGAAATACAAAGGTACAAGAGACAACGTCGTGGGACTGATTCTGGTACACGTTGATGTGGTGCGCTGCCATCTGCAAAAGCTGTGACCCTTCAGAGGATGACACGTGGAAAGTATAAGGGCACGCCTTGTACTATTGATCTTCAGAATCTTTGTACAGCAGAGGCACGTGAGTGGCAATCTTGTCCTTGTCTTGGTCTTCAAGTATCTTTTAGCTTCTGAGTCTTCATACCACAGAGGCTCTGTTGAGGGTGACAGGGGCTATGTGGTCTTGTGCTCTGATGGTCTTCTGGTTGACGACTAGTGAAGGTTACTCGAAGTTCTGTGCTCTTGGTGTCTGGCAGAGGCTTTTGCCAGTGATCTTCCTTAAGCCTATTTTTCAATACTTTTCTATACACAAAAGTTGGAGCTAACAGTTTTGAGTTCGAATAAGAAAATAAGGATGAAAAGAGTAACATAACTGCACTGAAAACAAGTTCCAAACAAGTATTTGTGATTTGAAAAATAGTTTTAAGCTAGAAATCAAGAGTAGCAGGTTTTTGCAGAAAAACAGAGTAAGGGAACAGTAAGCTTTCAAATGAAGAAACACTAACAATCAACAAGAGTGATTCAACCAGGATAGATTGTATCGATTTGATTTAAGCAAATCAATGAGCTCTGATACCAATTGTTGGTTCCCAGATTCACCTTGTCTCATGAACAAACAAACACATCAGATATAGCAGAAGCATTTTTAGTGTTATTTAAGGATGAGTGATTGTTTAACAAAGAACAACTGAGAGAATGATATACTAGAATAGTAAAATAGAATACTAAATCATAAACAGAACTGCTCGTATATTATAAATGAAGAAGACCAATAACACCGAAGTGTGTGTGTAATCTTCTGAATTCTCTCAGGCTAAAATTCGTACAAGATAGTGGAATGGAATTATAGTGCAACGCGTTCTTACAATTTCTTACAATTGTGTGCTCCACTACTCTCTTTTTATAGCCTGATAAAGTGATGAACAGTGTACTATCTAACCCTGGATGGACACGTGTAAAATGTGTAGTTGCCCTTAAGGGTTGACGTGGAAAGTGCAAACACTACTCTAACACTTATGAGAATTATACGAGTCTTGGGCTTCTACTGAGGTCTTGGTCATCAGAGGTCATTTGCCAGAGCTCTGATGATCTTCTGAAGTCTTGGTCTCTGGCAGTAGGTCTCTGTCGGTCTTCTGATGGTCCTCTGCTAAGTCTTCTGTGGTATCTCTGATGTCTTCAGACTTGGAGTATTTTCAATACATTTACTATTGAAATACTTAGGGCTAACAATTCCTTCCCCTGGCAAAGTATGTATCCCAGAGCAACTAGTCTAGCTTTGTTGTGGGTCACAGTTCCAAATTCATCCACTTTATTTTGATACACCCTTTGGTGCCAATTACAGTTTTGTCAGATGGTCTAGGGACGAGATTCCAAAATTTGTTTCTTTCAAACTCAGTCATCTCTTCTTGCATAGTGTTGACCCAGTTTGGATATCTGAGGGCATCATAAGTTCTTTTTGGTTCAATCAGCGAAATAAAATTAACAAAGAGACAAATGTTTCCATAACTTCGTCGTGTCTGAATACCTACGTTGGGATCACCAAGAATTTGTTCGATTAGGTGATTCACTGTAACACCCGAAAATTTGGGAATCAGTTTTGGGGTTCACAGACGTCCGCGGGGCACAAAGTCGGACGTCCGCGAGGTGCAGAAATCCGCGGGTCATCCGCGGAAGCAACAGAGAATTCGTAGGGTTTGGAAAACTTGAGGGTCGGACGTCTGCAAGGCTTCATGCCGGACGTCTGTGAATGCACCTGAGATATTTTGTTTCCCTCTTAAGCCCTTTTCCCTCTCTCTTTCCTCTTACTTTCCCATTTCCATTTCTCAGTTTCTCTCTCTCTCTAGAACCGGTCTCTCTCTCTCTAAAATACCCTAAATCCCTTCTCTTCTTGTTCATCCTCTCCACCCAAACCATAACCACTTCCACCATTGTTGAAGATGTGGAAGCTTGAAGCTTTTGGGGAGTCTAGGAGCTTTCTTTTGGAGGATTCAAGTGGTAAAGGTAATCTCTCCCTACCCAAAAGTTATATTGTTGTTGTTTTCACATTCTCTTCCATAATGGGGTATTTGGGATGATTTTGATGATGTTTGGTTAAGGTGATCTCCTAATCTCTTCATTTATAAAGTTAGGGTTTTGATATAGGTGAGTATTTTGGTGTAAAATGGTTGGAGGATGATTCCTCATGGTTGGATCTAAATAGTTGTTGGTTGGAACTTATGGATATAGGTTTTGGAGCTTTTGGCTTGAAGATGTAAACTTCTTCAAAGGAGCTTACGTTTGGAGAAATTCTAGATTTAGCCTAAATCTAGCAAGGTGAGTTCAAGTTGCTTTGTGAAAACTTTGTACATGCCAAAAATGTTATTTTCCAAGTATTTATGTGTTTACATGAAAATTATCTAATGTTGGGTTTATTTGGTGGGTTTTAACCTTTGAAATGTTTAACTTGGTAAATGTGGTAAAATGCCCATATTTGGGATTTTTGGGGAAACTTGATAGTAAATCATAAACGAAAATGTTTTGATGATTTATGGCATAAATGAAGATCATTTGGTAAAAATGCACTTCTAGTGCTTATTTGGAAATATGCATAGTTATGTTATGATACGTTTTGAAAATGCGAACGTGTAGGATTTTGAGCTTTGAATAAATGAGACATGTATGAAAGTATTTAAATGTCTTGCCCTATGAATGGAGATTTGTATAAATGCCCTTTTAACACATGTTTTGGAAATATGCATAAGTTATGTTATGGGACGGTTTGGAAAGGGTAAACGATATGAGTTCTTTTGGAAAATGGGATGTCCCACCCAATGTTGTGTTTTGGGTTATTCATGTATTTAAAACGGGTGTTCGCATAAACGTGTGTTGTTTACGTTTAATTCATTTTATGACTTTTACTAAGTGTCATTTGATTTATGGAGCCCATGGCTCGGTTTTGACTCCGTTGGGTCTTGGGGACATTTGTCCGATTTTGGTAGCTCGACGTTGGGCGTTTGATTATGTTTTGCATTTAATGCATCTTATTTGAGAATTACATGTTTTGAATGCGCTAGTTCATTCGTTTGGGGTCATGTAAGGTTATATTAGTAATGCAATGGATCTATAAGCACTATAGTCATTATGCCGATGATGGGATGATAGTTTTCCACATCGCGGCACGGTTAGGCGTCGACAGTATGGTATAAGTCCTACGTGCGAATACGTTTTAGTTATTATGCCGATGATGGGACGATAGTTTTCCACATCGCGGCACGGTTAGGCATCGACGGTATGGTATAAGTCCTACGTGCGAATATATTAAGGATGTTGCCCCAAATTGGGTGTGGGTTTAAGTGGCCACACTCGGAATCCGTTATATGTCTTGTTAGGTGTTTGGATTTACCAACTTGTCAAGTGGCTTACTTTTGTGTTCTGTCACTTACGTTGGTAAGCGGGTCTCCCCCGTCGCCGAAAGGTGTTGTTTCGGGTAATTACTTTTATCCATGTTTTCGGTGACGTAATTATATTTCTAAATGGATTGTTTTCCATGATTTATGGGCAATGTATTATGTTTAATCCTAGTTGGGATGTTTTGAACAATGGAGCTTTATTCACATTTCTACCATTTGGGAATTTAATGTTTATTCACATTTTGGGTGAGTTTTGGGTTTGAGCTTACATCGCAAAGAAATGTTTTACATGGCGTTGCTATCGTCTAAAATACGTATTATTGGGACTCAGATTGTCTTTATATTTAATGCAAATCGTTTTGGGAATCATGTTATATTAAAGCTTTCAGCACAGGATTGTGTGAGTTGGAAAAATGGGTGATTTGCATCTAAAGTAAATTCTTTTGAACTCATGACATAAACTTACCTCTCTCTCGATTTATGAATTTATATGGTCATGATAAAACTCTTGAACTCACTAGGCGTTAGCCTAACCCTTTTTATTTGTCGGCATGTGCAACAGGTCTCAGGTTGGGAGTAGTTCCAGTGACACGTGTGAAAGGTCGTGTGCTAGTAAAGTGCTCGAAAGGTGAATAGCTTAAGTGATGTTTCCGCATTCATCCTTGGGATTAGCAACTTGTACTTGGGTTAAGTATTACCCGAGGTAGTTTTAGTCTTTGAAATGAGACTTGTATTATACATTGTTTGAGGTTAACCATAGTTTGTAATTTGAGGTATTGCACCTATTGAATTATAGGAATAAATCCTATTGTTTCAGATGTATTTATCGAAAATTTTAATTAGTTGCTCTTTCCCAAATTCGAGGGTGTTACAAGTTGGTATCAGAGCATAAGTTTGAGAGAATTAGGTGTTGACTTTGGATACCTAGACTCAAACTAGTGTTCTTTTAAGTAAATGAGAGTGAAATTCACCATTAGGCACTGTAAGATAGGATATTTTGAGGTCGATGGAGTCACTAGGAACGAGAATCACATCGAGAGTAGCAAGGATAATCATGTACTGTACGTTCATAATGACACCTGGCCAGTGTCATGGTGAATCTACTAGTTACATGTGCGTCCTTGAACTACTTTAATGTGATGATCGTGGGGTAGTGAAGAAGTTCTAAGCTATTAGTCTTTGGAAAAGATTGCCGATTCTAGCATTAGTCACTTAGAGTGACAATAAGCATGATAATTGCTTTAAGTGGACCGTTTCGGGTCGAAATTGATGGTTGGATTAGAACCATAGATTTATCGAATCGACCTTAATTCGAGAAGGAAACCGTAAGGTTAATTGATGTAATTCCCAACGTTGCCTTAAGAGGTTTGAACATCCGGATGACAATAGTGGACCGGAGGGATTTGGAGGAGTATGGGTTGAGACGTTGAGTGCCGACTAGGTTATGCACAAAATTTATTTTAAAATAAATTGCATCAATTATTTCTTGTATTTCAAATCCTTATATGGATTGTGTTACAAATCTTGGAAAATGTTTAGCACACACACAAGATTTTAAATCATGGTTTTGAACCTGCATGAAATTATTTTATTGCGGGAGTTGCAAACTCCGTCAACACTTGCTTTATTTTATTATTGTCCAACGTTACTTTCGGATACAATGATATCCATATTTTATGATGTTTAAGATGTTGGACAAGTAACTGTGGCTTATGACTTTAACATTGGATCTCCTCCACATATGTTAAAGTATGGACGGAAAGTTATTTTCCATTACGTCTATATAAAGTTATTTTGGAGACTTTGGTTTAATGTGAGTTTGTTAAACAATGTTGTTTATATAGTACTACAACAAGAAGGGGATTTTGGAATTTTGGCGTTTTAATCATGATTTTGCTTATTGCAATTTGACTTTTGGAAGCACAATGATTGGTGCCATTTTATTGACTTGAGGTCGTTGAGCCCATTAAATTTCATGGAGTTTTGTTTTACGACGTATTGGGTCGTGTGAGTGTAATTTCACAATGTGCAAACTCCATTTACTTATGTGAATGATTTATGAGTTATGTTGGGTATTTTGTCCCACTCGACCTAGGGGTATGCATAGCTTGGTAACCGTTACTTCTCGACACTTTGTTAAACTAGTCGTGCATGAAAATGTTTTAGTAACTCATCGTATAAATGATGGCCATTTGGACAAAGTGTGTTTTAGTGATGGGGAGATCATGTATAGTTTACAATACGTTACATTTTGAAAACACAAGTGTGTGAGTCGTTGACATTTCGTCAATTTTGGTTCGAGGAACATTTTGGAAGAATTGTAAACCCTTTTTGGTTTTGGAGAAAATGTGTATTTTGAGTATTTTTAACAAATAAACTTTTAAGCATTGACATTTTAACGTCTTATATTACGAATGCAAAACTTTTGATGTAAATACTTTGTGATGAAGATTTTGGAAAATTACTTGCCTAAACCTAGGGTGCGTAGAGTTGTTTATGTTTTGAACATTAATGCGCACTGTTTGTATGATTCAAGGTCGGAAGTTGATTTGAACCTTTTTTGGTGTCAACAAGTTGCACTCACTTATTTGCTCCTAAGTTTTGGAAAAACACGTTGAAGTGTGCGAGCCTCGTCAGAAATGTTTTACTCAAGTGTCATTATATGACCGGATGAGAAAATTTTGGAAACTGGTTTAAAGAATTTTCATCTTTTTGAAATTTTGTCGTGAACTATTTAATGCATGTTACTTCATTTCAAGAAAACTACTAGGAAAGTGTTACAAGCTTGCTTGCCTACCCCAATTTGAGGTTCCCTCATGATGTTTTAGTCGATATTTTCAAATGATGAAAACGTATTGATTTCTATCTTTAAATTTGGAATTTACACAAGTCATTTTATCATTTGACCAAGGTGTATTTATGAATCGTTTCATCGTTTTTGAATAATAAATTGATGCGCGCAAATTTTGTTGGTGAACTTTGTTCCATGCCAACCTATGCTTAAAAAGGAATTTTGGAGTCGAACGCCGTTTGAACTTCTTTTGAAGTACGTGCGAAACTTTTTGTTACACACCATTTAAAGTGGGCAGTTACTTTACGTGCATGTCATGAGTCAATCCATACTAGGACCGTATCGGTTCATTTAAAAGAAGTTGTTTATTACGTGTTGGGTCTAGAAAGCCCCAATTATATAGAAAGTTTTATAAAGTCCATGTAAAGTCAATGAAAGTCAAATGTATTGTAATTAGCTTTATAAGTATTTTGGGCTTTGGGAGTTTAATGGGAGTTAAATGGGCTTGGGCCCATGTCATGTAATTTGACACTATAAATAGGTATCTTGGGCTTACATTGTCATTAGAGATATTTTGTGATCACACATACTTCACAGTGAGTTGTGAGAAACGTTTGTATTAGACAAATTCTCCCTCCATTGTATTGTAAAGCATATGAATAGAGATCATTCAACAAATTGTTCTTCTTGCCTATTTTCTATTCTACATTTATGGAGTTTCTTGATTGTTTCTTCAACTATGGGACTTACAATTGGTATCGGAGCCAATCAACAAACAAATGTATTCGAGATCATGTTCGTGTTCTTGAAGATTTCTTGATCAATTCGTCAATTGATTCCGCTGCTACTAGTAAGTCTTGAATTCATTCTACATTTGCTCAAGAAATTCGATTTGTCTTTCTGTTGAATCGATTCAATTCAATTTTACAATCAAGTCATCCAAAGAATTTCTCTCTATGCTGATTAATTCTCGAAATTAAACAGAGATCACAGGTATGTTTTCAAAATTCTTGATTGGTTTCTTGATCAAAGTGATTCTATCTGCTGCATGTTGATTAGTATTCAAATTGTTTGTTGAAAAGAAGAATTTCATTAATTCATGTACTCTAACTGTTTGATGAAATGCATGTGACAGATTTGATTAATTTCTTGCATGTTCTAGATCTGTGTTGATTCTCATTTTGATCATAATTCATAGTTGATATTTAAATTTGTCATTTCATCATGCCTGAGATTGTTCAAGTTTTTGTGAGACCTGCAAGTTCTATAACCAGTTCAGACAATTTACAAAAATTAAGTCCTGTAAAAGCAAAAGAAACAATTTCTAAACCAAAAACTGAGATTGTTCATTTTGAAAGCAAGATTGCTAATCTTGAAGCCAAATTTGAGGAAAGTGCAAAAGTTGTTGTAAATTTGCAAAAAGATAAATTCGATCTTCTAAAAGATTTCGAAAAGGCTCAAGAGAACACAAAGGTGTTAAAAAGAGAATGTTGATTTGAAAGAGAAAATCAATTTTGAAAGAAAGATGTTGACAGATTCTAAAAATAGAATCAAATCATGTGAAATGAAAAATTGTCAACTCTTGAAACAGATCTATGATTTTGAACAAGTTCTTATACTTGAAAGAGAGAAATTTGAGAAAGAGAGAAGAGACTTTCAAACTGAGAGGAAAGGTTTTGAAACAAAGTCTGTTGAATTATCTCTAAAAAATTCTGATTTGGAGAAAATTCTTGCAAAAGAAAGAAAAGAGTTTGAATGCAAGAAAAATGTTTTTCAAAAAGAAAAGAATGGTTTTGAGAAAAAGAAAACAGGAATGTTAAATGAGTTTTCTGTAAAAATCAATGAGTTGGAGAAAGAGTTAGAAGATGGAAGGAAAGAGACTGAAAAGAAGAAGGTAAATGGCTTTAAAGAAAAATGCTTAAAAGATGAGTTTGAGAAGGAAAAGAAAGTTTTTCATTTGGAGATAAGGAGACTTATTAAGAAATTATCTGATTTATCAACTAAAATCATGATAGAGAGGAAGTCCAAATCTGATTTGCAGTCAAGGTTTGATTTGTATGTTAAAAAGTTTAAAGAATTTGAAACGAAAGTTGTTGACAAATCAAATCATAGTTCAAAAGATCAGATTCGTTCTTCTAATCTGTTTTATGATTCTCCTATTGATAAATCTTATAATTGTTCTTTTAAAAAGATAAAAATGGAATGGAGAGTTAAAGGAACTACTTCCAAGAAAGAAGTGCGAAAATCAAAGGTTCCTAATTCAAATGTCAAGAAGAACAATACATTTCAAATAAAATCTTTTGTTAAACCTGATGTGATTTATTCTGTAAATCAATTAGTCAGAATTGCACAAAAGAAACTTTGTTGTTCATATTGTGGGACTGATGACTTTGTAAACAAAAGGTACATTCAGCACTGGTTTGGTTCTTATAGAATATCTGCATATGCTACTGCACCTAACAAACCTGGACCCAAGTTCATATGGGTACCAAAGTCAACTTAATCTGTTTTGCAGGTTATTCATGTGTAGAGCTGAATGAATGATCCATACCGACACATGACTGAAAACAGATGTTGTGCTTAATTGAGAATTTTGACTTTTGGATACTTCAGTCCAAAACTCGGTATGAATGTGATTATGGATTTCTGATTCATACAGATCAATTTGTTGATTTTGAAGCATTTTTTTTAAAAAGTTCAGTTTACTGTGGTGTAATCGAACTCATAGTTGTGGGTGTTTTTAGTAGAATTTTGGTTGAAAAATTCTGATTTTTGAGCAAGTTATGGTGATTTGAAGTTCAGAATGTTCAAAAATCACAAAATCCAAACATTTTTCTAAGGAATTTTCTCTGGATAGTTTTATCAGAATTCCGACTCTCTTACTCAGAAGTTCTGACTCTATTACTCAGAATTCTGACTCAACTAATCAGAATTCTGACTCTGATACTTAGAATTTTGAACAAGTTACTCAGACTTCTGACTCTACTACTCAGAATTCTGACTCAACTAATCATAATTCTAACTCTGATACTTAGAATTTTGAACAAGTTACTCAGAATTCTGACTTTTCTACTCAGAATTCTGACTCAACTACTCAAAATTTGGATTTTTGATATCTAATGAGGAATCATCGTAGATGATTACCAAAATCTCTTGATTTTGCAGGATTATCTTGATTTGAGAGGGAATATTGCCTCAAAATTTGATCTGATTGTTTCAAGATAAAGTTCAAAACCCGTGCTTCAACGTTTTAGGTTTTGAACATATCTGTTCAAAACCCGTACTTAAATTACTATGGCTTCTGAATAATTCAGTTCAGGACCCGTACTTCAGAGACTAAGACTTCTAAACAAATCAGTTTAGAACTCATATTTCTTAGGTGATATCCTTAACTGTCATATTTTTATGATTCAAGGAACAAGTGGTGAAAGGTAACATTGCATTATGTTTTATTTCTATTGCTTTGAAAGTTTAAATCTTAACAAATTTAATTCAATGAGATGAATTTTTAATGAATAAAATGTGTGGCAAGGGTGATTTTACAAGTATTTTTGTATTATCTGAGTTATATTTGTTTCAACTTTCACTTCTGAAATAAATCGAAAGGTTAGCAAAACATGAATGAAATTATGTTGAATGCTCAATGTTATGTAAATTTAGACTTATATAGAATATAATGCTCAAAAAGCATAATTTGTCAGAATGTTGGATGGAAACGAAAATATGGGGGAAGTACTACGTTTTAGAACCAAGTGATTGAGATGAAATATATATATATATATATATACAAAATCATTTAGTTTGAAAGTTTGTACCTGTGGCCTTTCTGGTTTGGGAGAGTAAGTCCTAAGGGGTTCTAGTCACCTAGTCCCTAAGACCAGCTGGTCTGGGATCGGCTGACCCAAATCCTGCTATAGAACCAGATAGAAAGCCATGTTCTACTGGTGCAAATGGGTTTAAAATATATCGATGTGACCTTTCTGGTTTGGGAAAGTAAGTTCTAAGGGGTGTTCGACACCTAGCACCTAAGACCAACTGGTCTGGGATATGCTGACCCAAATCCTGCTATAGAACCAGATAGAAAGTCATGTTTAACGATGTATCTTATTCTTACTAAACTTTTGATTAAAAGATGCCAATGTGCACAAAATTAAAAAATGTCAATGAGCACAAAATTAAAAGATGCCAATGGGCACACATCTCTTGAAACTTTGGGAAAATACAAAGTCGCAATAAACTTGTAAATTTGTGAAAATCCTGATTTTGGACAAATAGTGTGAGTAGAGCAAAGTATTCGTATATGTTTTTAGAATTGCATATGCTTGAAGCTAATCATATTTCGCATGCTAAGCACACCAAATAGATTTAATAAAGGGATTGAAACTGAACATTTTTAACTTTATATGCAATGATGACTTGTATTTGAATCCAAACACATGCATTTGATTTCATTTGATTGAAAAATCTGTTAAATTTCATTAAGTTGGATTTCTTTTGTAAAGTTTTCAAATGATCAAATGTTAGTAGTTATCAAGTGTAGTTCAGTGAATCTTATTCTCCTTGTATAAATGTTTTCATTAAAGCACTGTATTTGAAATGAATAATTTTAATGAAATTTATGCATATTTTCAGGGAGAGAAAACAAATTGCTCCAGAATTCTTATTTTGAGGGGGAGCAAGGTTATTCATTAAGGAGGAGAAAAAGCTTAGACTTCATTCGAAGAATAAGCATCGCTAAAGTTTTGAAAATCAAGGGGGAGAAGAAACTTTATTTTAAGAGAGAAATGTTATTTTAAGGGGGAGAAGAAGATAGAAAATGATTTGTACAGAAACAACAAAAGAGAGAAATGTTATTTTAAGGGGGAGAAGAAGAAAAGGAAACTGGTCTGTTGTTCTTATAAAGAAATGTTATGAAAGCTGATTTATGAAAGATGATTGATTGATTCAAAAGGGAGAAGAAAGTCAGAAAGTCATAAAAAGACAGAAATTTGATTTGATCGTATGGAGATGAGAATCAATTTTAATTCGATACGATCATTTATGCAACAATTCAAGATTTCAAGATCTAGTTTCAAGATTTGGTGATTCAAGATTGTTCTTAATCGTGTGCTACAATTCAAGAAAGATGCAGCGTTTCAGTTCAAAAATGTTGCTGATGTGCGAGTTTAAGATCTGATTAATCAGAGTTATGCTAAATTTGAATTCAATTCAGAGTTTGTGTAAGATTTAATGTGCAACAGTTCAGATCATGGAGTGTCAAAGTTATTAAGGGATTGTTGTGTTGAGACATACTTTCAGCTGCTTAAAATCAGATTGTTTGTGATCAGAAATTCGTTCTAAACAACTCAGAACTTGTTCAACGACTATTCAGAACTTCTGATCATGTTATTCAGAAGAGTTCTGCTTAGACCATTCAGAAGTGTTCAAGTTTAGAATTCTGATCATGTTTATTGAGGATATTCAGAATTCAGAAGTTAGATCGTGAAATGTCAAAAGTTAATCAGAAATCAATGCTCAAATGATGGTTCAGAACTAAGTCTTCGAAGCTTACTCAGAATTCTGACTCCAATAGTCAGAACTTTATCGTGTGGAATCAGAACTTTGGAGTTAGAATTTTTTCAGAAGTTCTTCACGTTCAGAATTCTGATTGACTTACTCAGAATTCTGAGTGGTCTTCTCATAACTTTTACTTAGTATATTTCGAAGTAAAGGTGCAATTTCAGAATTGTTCGACAGCTTTGCGCCCCTGTCGTATTTTGACCAAAACTTCCTCCTCGAAGCTCCAAATTTGACGATTTCAGATGCGCTGGATTCCTAAGACACAGATGAACATTTTTCATGTTTTGAGTTTGTTCTGAATAGATGTGCTTATTGGTCAGATTCTGTGTCAAAGTCAGTGGACTGATGCTGGACAGAAAGCAACGTTTTTCATGCAATTTCTCCCAACTTTCAGAAAGGTGTTCTATCTTCTATTTTTGTGGATCCAAGATGAGTTATTGAAGTGTCTTGAGACACTCCCTCCTATGATCTTAATGGATTAATCTCTTGAGCTTAATGGTCATTCAACTCGCATTTCAAAGACGAATTCTTTATTATAAACTGAGGTGGTTTCAGTCGAGCTTATTGCACATTGGATTCGATTTTAAAGTTGTAATTTGTGAAGAAGAAGAGCAAATTTTGAGGGGGAGCTTGGATAGATTTGCAAGGCGTGAAGATGTGAAACACTAAAGTTTTCAAAAAAATCAAGGGGGAGATCATTTGAAGATGCTTTCTTTATAAAACTTTAGGGGGAGATTGTTGGGTCTAGAAAGCCCCAATTATATAGAAAGTTTTATAAAGTCCATGTAAAGTCAATGAAAGCCAAATGTATTGTAATTAGCTTTATAAGTATTTTTGGCTTTGGGAGTTTAATGGGAGTTAAATGGGCTTGGGCCCATGTCATGTAATTTGACACTATAAATAGGTGTCTTGGGCTTACATTGTCATTAGAGATATTTTGTGATCACACATACTTCACAGTGAGTTGTGAGAAACGTTTGTATTAGACAAATTCTCCCTCCATTGTATTGTAAAGCATATGAATAGAGATCATTCAACAAATTGTTCTTCTTGCCTATTTTCTATTCTACATTTATGGAGTTTCTTGATTGTTGCTTCAACTATGGGACTTACATTACGCTTTTGCGTTTTGTTAATAATCTGAACTGCAATGGAATAATTTTCAATATGATTTTCATATATGGGACGAGCGTGTCCATTTTTGCGCAACTACCAAATTGATAGTAGTACTTTTTATGCGTACGTTTAATTTGATATGAAAATATTTGTGTTGAAAATTTCTATGAAAATCTTTCGTTGATTGGTATATTTGTTAAATAATTCACTTGAAAACCTTGAACTCGTTAGGGCCTTGGAAAGGTTAAGTAACCCCGGTTAAGTGTAAGTTGCATAGAACCTCGACTATGAAAAGTTGGGCGTTTAGGCACGTGATGTGACTATAGGCCGGATGATATCGATAGCAGAGTCGATGTGCTTGTGGTAATGGGAGGGTTAGATTTGCGGTAACGTATTTTGAGGTTAGAATAACCGTTTTGTCGGCAACCCAGTTTTGGGTCTTGGACAATTATCGCATGACGGACCCTTTAGACACCGGATTGATAACCTTAGTTTTGTGGGAATGCTCGGCGAACAGGACTCGTTTGTGGAGTTCTGTTAGAGTTCAAAGCTTGGTGGTATGACTAGCCGTCAACCTTTTGGGTTCGAAGTCGGAAACCGTTAGCATATTCGGAGGGTGTAGTCCGATTTTAAAAGAAATTATGATAACGGTCGTAGTAATCCTAAGATACTCAAGTGTGATGAGTAGATTTGGTAGGGATGATTTCCTTGTGCGGTAAAGGAACCTGCGTGTTTAATGATTTATGTTGGGATGGATTCTTGGAGACTATTAGGGCTCGTTGGAATTAATCGACGATTAATGATAGGGACAATTAGAATTGGAGATTCTGTTGATTTTGGTAGTGATCAAACCCTGAACCGATTTAGAGTCTAGAGCAGCAATCGGGAAGTATAGAACATCCTAAGGTTGGGAGACAACCGAAGTCGTCTAATTTGAGAATTACTCCAATGGTTGGGTGTTCTCCCGGACATAAGTAGAGTGGACATGAAGGGGCATTGTTGGTAAGAATTTATTTGAGTATTTGTCTTAATATACTGTGTGGGGGGAATTTAGATTCCTGTTAGGAACTGATGAATTATGGTCGGCGTTGAGTCGGTTGGCCTTTGGTTGTGAAGGATTTTGATTTCGAGGATGAAATCATTCTAAGGTTGGGAGTATTGTAACACCTGAAAATTTGGGAATCAGTTTTGGGGTTCACGGACGTCCGCGGGGCACAAGGTCGGACGTCCGCGAGGTGCGGAAATCCGCAGGTCATCCGCGGAAGCAACAGAGAATTCATAGGGTTTGGCAAACTTAAGGGTCAGACGTTCGCAAGGCTTCATGTCGGACGTCCGCAAGACTTCATGCCGGACGTCCGCAAGGCTTCATGCCAGACGCCCACGAATGCACCTGAGTTATTTTGTTTCCTTCTTAAGCCATTTTCCCTCTCACTTTCCCATTTCCATTTCTCAGTTTCTCTCTCTCTCTAGAACTGGTCTTTGTCTCTCTAAAATACCCTAAATCCCTTCTCTTCTTCTTCATCCTCTCTACCCAAACCATAGCCACTTCCACCATTGTTGAAGATGTGGAAGCTTGAAGCTTTTGGGGAGTCTAGGAGCTTTCTTTTGGAGGATTCAAGTGGTAAAGGTAATCTCTCCCTACCCAAAAGTTATATTGTTGTTGTTTTCACCTTCTCTTCCATATTGGGGTATTTTTTGTGATTTTGATGATGTTTGGTTAAGGTGGTCTCCTAATCTCTTCATTTATAAAGTTTAGGTTTTGATATAAGTGGGTATTTTGGTGTAAAATGGTTGGAGGATGATTCCTCATGGTTGGATCTAAATAGTTGTTGGTTGGAACTTATGGATCTAGGTTTTGGAGGTTTTGGCTTGAAGATGTAAACTTCTTCAAAGGAGCTTACGTTTGGAGAAATTCTAGATTTAGCCTAAATCTAGCAAGGTGAGTTCAAGTTGCTTTGTGAAAACTTAGTACATGCTAAAAATGTTATTTTCCAAGTATTTATGTGTTTACATGAAAATTATCTAATGTTGGGTTATTTAGTGGGTTTTAACTTTTGAAATGTTTAACTTGGTAAATGTGGTAAAATGCCCATATTTGGGATTTTTGGGGAAACTTGATAGTAAATCATAAACGAAAATGTTTTGATGATTTATGGCATAAATGAAGATCATTTGGTAAAAATGCACTTCTAGTGCTTATTTGGAAATATGCATAGTTATGTTATGATACGTTTTGAAAATGCGAACGTGTAGGATTTTGAGCTTTGAATAAATGAGACATGTATGAAAGTATTTAAATGTCTTGCCCTATGAATGGAGATTTGTATAAATGCCCTTTTAACACGTGTTTTGGAAATATACATAAGTTATATTATGGGACGGTTTGGAAAGGGTAAACGATATGAGTTCCTTTGAAAAATGGGATGTCCCACCCAATGTTGTGTTTTGGGTTATTCATGTATTTAAAACGGGTGTTCGCATAAACGTGTGTTGTTTACGTTTACTTCATTTTATGACTTTTACTAAGTGTCATTTGATTTATGGAGCCCATGGCTCGGTTTTGACTCCGTTGGGTCTTGGGGACATTTGTCCGATTTTGGTAGCTCGACGTTGGGCGTTTGATTATGTTTTGCATTTAATGCATCTTATTTGAGAATTACATGTTTTGAATGCGCTAGTTCATTCGTTTGGGGTCATGTAAGGTTATATTAGTAATACAATGGATCCATAAGCACTATAGTCATTATGCCGATGATGGGACGATAGTTTTCCACATCGCAACACGGTTAGGCATCAACAGTATGGTATAAGTCCTATGTGCGAATACGTTTTAGTTATTATGCCGATGATGGGACGATAGTTTTCGACATCGCGGCACGGTTAGGCATCGACGGTATGGTATAAGTCCTACATGCGAATATATTAAGGATGTTGCCCCAAATTGGGTGTGGTTTTAAGTGGCCACACTCGTCATCCGTTATATGTCTTGTTAAGTGTTTGGATTTACCAACTTGTCAAGTGGCTTACTTTTGTATTCCGTCACTTGTGTTGGTAAGCGGGTCTCCCCCGTCGCCGAAAGGTGTTGTTTCGGGTAATTACTTTTATCCATGTTTTCGGTGACGTAATTATATATCTAAATGGACTGTTTTCCATGATTTATGGGCAATGTATTATGTTTAATCCTGGTTGGGATGTTTTGAACAAGGGAGCTTTATTCACGTTTCTTCCATTTGGGAATTTAATGTTTATTCACATTTTGGGTGAGTTTTGGGTTTGAGCTTACATCGCAAAGAAATGTTTTACATGGCGTTGCTATCGTCTAAATACGTATTATTGGGAATCAGATTGTCTTTATATTTAATGCAAATCATTTTGGGAATCATGTTATATTAAAGCTTTCAGCACAGGATTGTGTGAGTTGGAAAAATGGGTGATATGCATCTAAAGTAAATTCTTTTGAACTCATGACATAAACTTACCTCTCTCTCGATTTATGAATTTATATGGTCATGATAAAACTTTTGAACTCACTAGGCGTTAGCCTAACCCTTTTTATTTTTCGGCATGTGCAACAGGTCTTAGGTTGGGAGTAGTTCTAGTGACACGTGTGAAAGGTCTTGTGCTAGTAAAGTACTTGAGAGGTGAATAGCTTAAGTGATGTTTCCGCATTCATCCTTGGGATTAGCAACTTGTACTTGGGTTAAGTATTACCCGAGGTAGTTTTAGTCTTTGAAATGAGACTTGTATTATACATTGTTTGAGGTTAACCATAGTTTGTAATTTGAGGTATTGCACCTATTGAATTATACGAATAAATCCTATTGTTTCGGATGTATTTATCGAAAATTTTAATTAGTTGCTCTTTCCCAAAGTCGAGGGTGTTACAAGTTGGTATCAGAGCATAAGTTTGAGAGAATTAGGTGTTGACTTTGGATACCTAGACTCAAATTGGCGGTCTTTTAAGTAAATGAGAGTGAAATTAACCATTAGGCACTGTAAGATAGGATATTTTGAGGTCGATGGAGTCACTAGGAACGAGAATCATGTCGAGAGTAGCAAGGATAATCATGTACTGTACGTTCATAATGACACCTGGCCAGTGCCATGGTGAATCTACTAGTTACATGTGTGTACTTGAACTACTTTAATGTGATGATCGTGGGGTAGTGAAGAATTTCTAAGCTATTAGTCGTTGGAAAAGATTGCCGATTCTAGCATTAGTCACTTAGAGTGACAATAAGCATGATAATTGCTTTAAGTGGACCGTTTCGGGTCAAAATTGATGGTTGGATTAGAACCATAGATTTATTGAATCGACCATAATTCGAGAAGGAAACCGTAAGGTTAATTGATGTAATTCCCAACGTTTCCTTAAGAGGTTTGAACATCCGGATGACAATAGTGGACCAGAGGGATTTGGAGGAGTATGGGTTGAGTCGTTTAGTGCCGACTAGGTTATGCACAAAATTTATTTTAAAATAAATTGCATCAATTATTTCTTGTGTTTCAAATCCTTATATGGATTGTGTTACAAATCCTTATATGGATTGTGTTACAAATCTTGGAAAATGTTTAGCACACACACAAGATTTTAAATCATGGTTTTGAACCTGCATGAAATTATTTTATTGCGGGAGTTGCAAACTCCGTCAACACTTGCTTTATTTTATTATTGTACAACGTTACTTTCGGATACAGTGATATCCATATTTTATGATGTTTAAGATGTTGGACAAGTAACTGTGGCTTATGACTTTAACATTGGATCTCCTCCACATATGTTAAAGTATGGACGGAAAATTATTTTCCATTATGTCTATATAAAGTTATTTTGGAGACTTTGGTTTAATGTGAGTTTGTTAAACAATGTTGTTTATATAGTACTACAATAAGAAGGGGATTTTGGAATTTTGGCGTTTTAGTAATGATTTTGCTTATTGCAATTTTGACTTTTGGAAGCACAATGTTTGGTGCCATTTTATTGACTTGAGGTCGTTGAGCCCATTAAATTTCATGGAGTTTTGTTTTACGACGTATTGGGTCGTGTGAGTGTAATTTCACAATGTGCAAACCCCATTTACTTATGTGAATGATTTATGAGTTATGTTGGGTATTTTGTCCCACTCGAACTTTGTTGAGAAATATTGTTTTATGCTATAAGACGACCAAAAGGGATGAGTTTTAAAACTTTGGTGTCGCGTGATTTCTCTTTCAAAGATTTGTGTTAGCATATTATGATGCTACTTGTTCAGTATGTGGATTGATTTATACGTGACGTAAGTAATTCATGAAAGAACACTTTGATAGTATTTCATAACAATTTGCTTAAAGCGTTTTTGGTCAGTTGATTGTTTTATTATCATTTTCATGTAAATACATTATATAGACCTTGGGGTATGCATAGCTTGGTACCGTTACTTCTCGACACTTTGATAAACTAGTCATGCATGAAAATGTTTTAGTAACTCATTGTATAAATGATGGCCATTTGGTCAAAATGTGTTTTAGTGATGGGGAGATCATGATAGTTTACAATACGTTACATTTTGAAAACACAAGTGTGTGAGTCGTTGACATTTGGTCAATTTTGGTTCGAGGAACATTTTGGAAGAATTGTAAACCCATTTTGGTTTTGGAGAAAATGTGTATTTTGAGTATTTTTAACAAATAAACTTTTAAGCATTGACATTTTAACGTCTTATATTACGAATGCGAAACTTTTGATGTAAATACTCTGTGATGAAGATTTTGGAAAATTAATTGCCTAAACCTAGGGTGCGTAGAGTTGTTTATGTTTTGAACATTAATGCGCACTGTTTGTATGATTCAAGGTCGGAAGTTGATTTGAACCCTTTTTGGTGTCAACAAGTTGCAATCACTTATTTTCTCCTACGTTTTGGAAAAACACGTTGAAGTGTGCGAGCCTCGTCAGAAACGTTTTACTCAAGCGTTATTATATGACCGGATGAGAAAATTTTGGAAACTGATTTAAAGAATTTTCATCTTTTTGAAATTTTGTCGTGATGTATTTAATGCATGTTACTTCATTTCAAGAAAACTACTAGGAAAGTGTTACAAGCTTGCTTGCCTACCCCAATTTGAGGTTCCCTCATGATGTTTTAGTCGATATTTTCAAATGATGAAAACGTATTGATTTCTATCTTTAAATTTGGAATTTACACGAGTCATTTTATCATTTGACCAAGGTGTATTTATGAATCGTTTCATCGTTTTTGAATAATAAACTGACGCGCACAAATTTTGTTGGTGAACTTTGTTCCATGCCAACCTATGGTTAAAAAGGAATTTTGGAGTAGAACGCCATTTGAACTTCTTTTGAAGTACGTGCGAAACTTTTTGTTACACACCATTTAAAGTGGGCAGTTACTTTACGTGCATGTCATGAGTCAATCCATACTAGGACCGTAGCGGTTCAATTAAAAGAAGTTGTTTATTACGCTTTTGCGTTTTGTTAATAATCTGAACTGCAATGGAATAATTTTCAATATGATTTTCATATGTGGGACGAGAGTGTCCATTTTTGCGCAACTACCAAATTGGTAGTAGTAGTTTTTATGCGTACATTTAATTTGATATGAAAATCTTTGTGTTGAAATTTTCTATGAAAAGCTTTCGTTGATTGGCATATTTGTTAAATAATTCACTTGAAAACCTTGAACTCGTTAGGGCCTTGGAAAGGTTAAGTAACCCCGGTTAAGAGTAAGTTGCATAGAACCTCAACTATGAAAAGTTTGGCGTTTAGGCACGTGATGTGACTATAAGCCGGATGATATCGGTAGCAGAGTCGATGTGCTTGTGGTAATGTGAGGGTTAGATTTGCGGTAACGTATTTTGAGGTTAGAATAACCGTTTTGTCGGCAACCCGATTTTGGGTCTTGGACAATTTTCGCATGAAGGACCCTTTAGTCACCGTATTGATAACCTTAGTTTTGTGGGAATGCTCGGCGAACATGACTCGTGTGTGGAGTTCTGTTAGAGTTCAAAGCTTGGAGGTATGACTAGGCGTCAACCTTTTGGGTTCGAAGTCGGAAACCGTTAGCATATTCGGAGGGTGTAGTCCGATTTTAAAAGAAATGGCGATAACGATCGTAGTAATCCTAAGATACTCAAGTGTAATGAGTAGATTTTGTAGGGATGATTTCCTTGTGCGGTAAAGGAACCTGCGTGTTTGATGATTTATGTTGGGATGGATTCTTGGAGTCTATTAGGGCTCGTTGGAATTAATCGGCGGTTAATGATAGGGACAATTAGAATTGGAGATTATGTTGATTTTGGTAGTGATCAAACCCTGAACCGATTTAGAGTCTGGAGCCGCAATCGCGAAGTATAGAGCATCCTAAGGTTGGGAGACAACCGAAGTCGTCTAATTTGAGAATTACTCCAGTGGTTGGGTGTTCTCCCGGACATAAGTACAGTGGACATGAAGGGGCATTATTGGTAAGAATTTATTTGAGTATTTGTCTTAATATACTGTGTGGGGGAAATTTAGATTCCAGTTAGGAACTGATGAATTATGGTCGGCGTTGAGTCGGTTGGCCTTTGGTTGTAAAGGATTTTGATTTCGAGGACGAAATCATTCTAAGGTTGGGAGGATTGTAACATCCAAAAATTTGGGAATCAGTTTTTTGGTTCACAGACGTCCGCGGGGCACAAGCCCGGACGTCCGCGAGGTGCGGAAATCCGCGGGTCATCCGCGGAAGCAACAAAGAATACGTAGGGTTTGGCAAACTTGAGGGCCGGACGTCCGCAAGGCTTCATGCCTGACGTCCGCGAATGCACCTGAGATATTTTGTTTCCCTCTTAAGCCCTTTTCCCTCTCTCTTTCCTCTCACTTTCCCATTTCCGTTTCTCAGTTTCTCTCTCTCTCTCTCTCTAGAACCGGTCTCTCTCTCTCTCTCTAAAATACCCTAAATCCCTTCTCTTCTTCTTCATCCTCTCCACCCAAACCATAGCCACTTCCACCATTGTTGAAGATGTGGAAGCTTGAAGCTTTGGGGAGTCTAGGAGCTTTCTTTTGAAGCTTTGGGGAATCTAATGTTGGGTTATTTAGTGGGTTTTAACTTTTGAAATGTTTAACTTGGTAAATGTGGTAAAATGCCCATATTTGGGATTTTTGGGGAAACTTGATAGTAAATCATAAACGAAAATGTTTTGATGGAGCCCACGACTCGGTTTTAACTCCGTTGGGTCTTGGGGACATTTGTCCGATTTTGTTAGCTCGACGTTGGGCGTTTGATTATGTTTTGCATTTAATGCATCTTATTTGAGAATTACAGGTTTTGAATGCGCTAGTTCATTCGTTTGGGGTCATGTAAGGTTATATTAGTAATGCAATGGATCCATAAGCACTATAATCATTATGCCGATGATGGGACGATAGTTTTCCACATCGCGGCACGGTTAGGCATCGACAGTATGGTATAAGTCCTACGTGCGAATACGTTTTAGTTATTATGCCGATGATGGGACGATAGTTTTCCACATCGCGGCACGGTTAGGCATCGACGGTATGGTATAAGTCCTACGTGCGAATATATTAAGGATGTTGCCCTAAATTGGGTGTGGTTTTAAGTGGCCACAGTCGGCATCCGTTATATGTCTTGTTAAGTGTTTGGATTTACCAACTTGTCAAGTGGCTTACTTTTGTGTTATGTCACTTGCGTTGGTCAGCGAGTCTCTCCTGTCGCCGAAAGGTGTTGTTTCGGGTAATTACTTTTATCCATGTTTTCGGTGACGTAATTATATATCTAAATGGATTGTTTTCCATGATTTATGGGCAATGTATTATGTTTAATCCTGGTTGGGATGTTTTGAACAAGGGAGCTTTATTCACGTTTCTACCATTTGGGAATTTAATGTTTATTCACATTTTAGGTGAGTTTTGGGTTTGAGCTTACATCGCAAAAAAATGTTTTACGTGGCGTTGCTATCGTCTAAAATACGTATTATTGGGAATCAGATTGTCTTTATATTTAATGCAAATCATTTTGGGAATCATGTTATATTAAAGCTTTCAGCACATGATTGTGTTAGCTGGAAAAATGGGTGATTTGCATCTAAAGTAAGTTCTTTTGAACTCATGACATAAACTTACCTCTCTCTCGATTTATGAATTTATATGGTCATGATAAAACTCTTGAACTCACTAGGCGTTAGCCTAACCCTTTTTATTTGTCGGCATGTGCAACAGGTCTTAGGTTGGGAGTAGTTCTAGTGACACGTGTGAAAGGTCTTGTGCTAGTAAAGTGTGCTCGAGAGGTGAATAGCTTAAGTGATGTTTCTGCATTCATCCTTTGGATTAGCAACTTGTACTTGAGTTAAGTATTATCCGAGGTAGTTTTAGTCTTTGAAATGAGACTTGTGTTATACATTGTTTGAGGTTAACCATAGTTTGTAATTTGAGGTATTGCACCTATTGAATTATAGGAATAAATCCTATTGTTTCGGATGTATTTATCGAAAATTTTAATTAGTTGCTCTTTCCCAAATTCAAGGGTGTTACATTCACTGTCCATCTTTGAACTGGAGCTTGAATCTCTGGCTCATAATGGACTTCTGGAGGTGCTGAAGAAGTGGCTTCGACAACGATAGTGTCAGGTTTGTCAGGCAGTAGTTGCTGAGGTTCAGATTGTATTTCGTTTACTGATTGCTAAAGAGAAGTGGATGGGTTTTCAGAATTTGAGGGTTCAGAAGGTGGCAAAGTGTTTAAGGGGACATGTGATACCCAAGAAGAGGATTCAACTTCACTGGTTTGCATATCAGCGACCTATTTTGAGTAAAACAGACAGTGTTGACAGATTCTGCCCAGAATTGAGTTCGAAGATGAGAATTGTTAGCTTAAATTAGCCCCTAGTTTAAAAGAATGTTTTATAAAGAAATTGTTTATGGGCTTTATAATTAGTTGTATGGGCTTAGGCCTTTTATCTTGTAAATTGACCCTTTATAAAGAATTTTAGGGTTCATTTTTCATTTAGGTCATTTTGGATACAACACAAAAACACACATAGACTAGGTGAGATTCACATGATAGTCGTTTACATGTTTAGTGTGGTGTTCTTCCATTTTCCTCTCCATATTATTAATCAAAGAATATGAGATGAGTTCTTGAATATATTGTTCTTCACGTTTCATCTTATCTCTACATTTTATATGGAGCTTTATCTTCTATTGTGTGTCTAAAATGGGATCAACAATTGGTATCAGAGCCGATTGAAGAAATTTTTCTTCAAAATCGGTCATCTATGGCAACAATAGAAGTATTCAATGTTGTTTTGGTGCTTAGATTGATTCAATCACATGAGCCTAAACACAAATATCATTTCTGATGCTTATTTTTTGTTTTGTGCTTATTTGGAATCCATTTTTGCTTTAAATCAAATCTGGATGAGTTTTGACAGAAAATTTCATTGTTTCTTCACAAAACCTTATTCTGCACACCACATATTTGATTAAATGTCTAAGTGAAGATTTGACTCTATTTGGATCAAATCTGATCAGATTTAATACATGTGTGTGTTTTGATTCTTTCTCATTCATTGGTCTAATATTTGATAGCACTAAGTAGATGGTTGATCTATGATCTCATCCTTGTGTGTGCTTAAGTTCATAGCATTTTTTTGGCATCTTGGTAGTAAGGTTGTTGATCTTTGATCTGACCTTTATTTAAATCCATGATTGGACTCTCTTTTACTCAGATTTTGTTTGTCTTCCACTGCTCATAATAATTTAAATGAAAAACAAAATCATTTGAGTCGTGAAAATGATGTTTGAGAAAGATTTGGTGTTGTGCTACATATTCAAAGTTTGATCTGAAAAGATTTTATACCTTTGAGTGCTTCTAATCAGTTTTTCTGACCTGATCAATTAGATATATGAGTATTTTCACTCATCGTTTTAAAAGATTTATGGAGATCGGCTTATTTTTACATCAAATCGGTGTTGATGAGCATTTGATATAATTGGAGAAAAATGACAGCATGCTGAAAATTTTGCGATGCTGCAGTAAATTGATCATATCTCACTCATCAAGGAACCAATCGATGTGATTCAAAAGGACATGGATTTAAAACATATTGATGAACAAATTTCATGTTTTGAGCTTTAACAGATTCGAACTTTAGAAGTGTCAAACGCATCGTTGAATTGGACAACAGTGTGCTGATGGAAAGCTGATGGACATATCTGCGCGACTGTGGCAAATCAACCATATCTTTTTCGTACGAGCTCCAAAAGAGGTGATTGAAAATGATCTGAATATATAACAAAAAATGAAGATTTTTTATGTTTTGAGTATTTGGATACTACAGAGCTATAATGGTCTAAATCAGTGTCAAAATTGGTGTAAGTTATCTGCCAGGGGCTGTTATGCGCAGAGGTTGTTATGCGCAGAGGTTACCGTGCATAGGTTTGTGCATGGCCTCTATAAAGAGACACATAAGCTATAAAGAGGGAGATCACAGAGACTCTGAGGCTGGTTCACAGAGCCTCTGAGGCTGAGCACAGAGGCTGCACACGTACAAAGAGCTTAACCGCAGAAGACTACAGAGGATGCTTTCTTCAAAGAGTAATAGATCATATCACATCTTCATAAGAAGAATTCAACAAGAGTTTAATCATGCTTGCAGAGCTTAACCACATAAGCTCTGTGAGTTTGTCCAGAGCCTCTGTGGATGTGCACAGAGCCTCTACAAAGGCTTTCCGGAAGACATGCCAAAGCTGTACGACAAAAGGTGTGTATACGCAAAATCATTAGGTTCGAAGAGCATAACGAAAAATTTACAGAGGCAGATCACAGAGCCTCTGTGAGGCTTAACAGAGCCTCTGCCAGAAGCCCGAAGCCCGAAATATTTCAGATTTTCTGACAGCTTTGCGCTGTTTCAGAAACATGCGCACAACTTTTTACTTGGTGCTCCGATTCACATGATTCTAGTTTAGTTGAATTCCTAAGACACAGATGAAACTTCTTCATGTTTTGAGTTTGGTCTGAATCAGTGTCCGTAATGGTCAGATTCTGTGTCAAAGTCAATGTACTCTTGCTGGACCGAAAGCATTGCATTTCACTCGTGCTCTTTCCACTTTCAAGAACGGTGTTCTCTCGACGGTTTTTCACTGTTTAATGCTGCTATTGTGACATATTGAATGTTACTCCGTCCTCTGTTATTCATGTTTAAAGCTCGGTGCTAAATGCTTACTCAACGGGATCTTAAGCGTCAAATTTTCTGGTTTGACGACCGTTCTGCGTAGCTGAGGAAAAACTTGCACAACTCACTCGTTCTTCATCCAAAATGAATGAATTATAGCTCGTTGGAAAGCTAAGAGGCTGGAGTTCAATGTGCATGTTTTATGTTTTCTCTCAAAAAGTCTCCTTGATGGTTCAAAACAGCGGTGAAGTTGAGTCATGAAAGCTGGACAAAATGGGGTTAATTGTCTCGGTCTTTCAAGAATATGAGCCTACATTTGAGGGGAGCTCGTGATGCTTTGAAGACTTGAAGAACGGAATGCCAAAGTTTCTAAAGAAAGCAAGGGGAGACTATAAAATGATGCTTTCTTTATAAAACATTAGGGGGAGATTGTTAGCTTAAATTAGCCCCTAATTTAAAAGAATGTTTTATAAAAAAATTGTTTATGGGCTTTATAATTAGTTGTATGGGCTTAGGCCTTTTATCTTGTAAATGGACCCTTTATAAAGAATTTTAGAGTTCATTTTTCATTTAGGTCATTTTGGATACAACACAAAAACACACACAGACTAGGTGAAATTCACATGAGAGTCGTTTACATGTTTAGTGTGGTGTTCTTCCATTTACCTCTCCATATTATTAATCAAAGAATATGAGATGAGTTCTTGAATATATTGTTCTTCATGTTTCATCTTATCTCTACATTTTATATGGAGCTTTATCTTCTATTGTTTGTCTAAAATGGGATCAACAAGAATCACTGAGCATAGATCAAGCAGCTTCAATGATCATTCTATTTCTTCCTTCAGCGACTCCATTTTGCTGAGGTGTTCTAATTGCTGACAAATTGTGAGAAATGCCCTTGCTCTCGAAGAAGTTATCAAGAGAATTGTTTTTGAATTCAGTTCCATGATCACTCCTTATTAAGCGAACCGTCATATTATTCAGAACTTCCATTTTTCTTACAAATGAAATGAGTTCATCTAGAGTGTCACTCTTGGATCGGAGAAACATTATCCAGGTATAGCGAGAGAATTCATCTACTATGACGAGAGTGTATTTCTTTCCAGTGATGGATTGTATGTTGACACGGACAAATAAATCCATATGAAGGAGTTGAAGAGGATTTGTTACTGATGACACTTGTTTGGATTTGAAACTAGCTTTAGTTTTCTTTTCTTTTTCACACGCTAAGCAAAGAGATTCCTTAGCATATGAGTGTTGAGGCAAGCCAGTGAGTAGTTCCATTAAGGATACAATGTTCAATGTCTTAAAGTTGAGATGAGAGTGCCTCTTATGCCATAGCCAGTTGATATTTGATGAGGCTTTAGATAGAAAACAAACGTTCTCAGTGGTTGTTGAGTCCATGTTTATGACATAAACATTTTCCAAACGATAACCGCTTAGAGCAAGTTTTCCCTTCTTATCAGTGACTGAACATGCTTTCTTAGTTAATCATACTTTGAAGTCTTTGTCGCATAGCTGACTGATGCTAAGAAGATTGTGCTTCAGACCTTCTACGTAAGCGACTCTTCTGAAGGTAGTTGTACCATTAGTGAGTACACCAAACCCTCTGGTATAGCCTTTCCCATTTCCACCAAAGGTCACTAAGGGACCTTTTTCTTCCTTGTATTCAGAGAGTAGGTTATTTTCTCCAGTCATGTGTTGAAAGCATCCACTATCAAGACACTAGATACCATTTGAGACCTGCAATCATAAGGAATATTAAGTTTGAATTGGTACCCACTTTACCATGGGTCCAGAATTGTCAGTGGAAGAGGAAGTGCAAGGATCATCGATCTTCACAACATCAAATGATTCAGCGTCAGTGGTAACCTTCACTTTGGTTAATTTCTTAACCTTAGTGGTATTTTTCACCTTCGCTTGTTTTTCACCTGGGGTGATCTTCTTTGCCTTGGAGGCAGTCATCTTCACCTTAGCTGATTTCTCAACTTTCGTGGCTATTGGACACTTACTAGCAATATGATCAGTAAGTCCACAATGATAGCATTTTCTATAGCCGAAAGTAGCTTTAGGACCATAGGCATAAATATTTGAGAGCTTTAAATTAGTAGGGCTTGTACCAAGAATGCCTTTGGCATCAGACATCGGAGGAATCTTAGGTTCTTCAGATTTCTTAGCCTTTAAATCAACCTTTATTCTTGGGGTAGATCGCTGAGCATGTTCAGGGATGTTAGCTTTTGAAGTAGAAGGTTGATTAGCTGAAGGTTTAGTCTTCTTCATCTTTGGCACTTTGGTACCCTTCTGAGGATTTTGTAAAATAGTTTTTCCTTTATTTTTGAGTTTGGGACTCATAGAAGATTTTTCCTCATGGATATGAACAGTAGAAGAGGAGCACTAAGATGATGAGGTGTCAGGGATGGAAGAAACGAATATTCCAAACTTAAACATGGAACAGTCTTTGATTGGTTCTTCTTTGTCAGCAAAAAAACCAAGACACTTCTATCATTGACAGGGATCTGGCACCGATTATCTCAGTGATCTTTGTTGAGGATTTACACCATCCTTCAACAGTAGCTTTCTCAGCTTTCAGTTCAGCGATAGCTTATTTGCGTTCAATGCAGATTAGTTGATTTACATAAACTTGATCGTTCAAACTTTCTTCTATATTAGATAGTTCTTGGATACCTAAATGACATTTCTTAAACTATTCAGTTAAATCAAGATTTTGTTGTTCAACTTATGTTTTGCCATTCAGGGCATTATATAGATCAACCGTCAGCGAATCGATAGCACGAAGTCTATCAGTGTCAATGAGAGATGGGTTATAAGAGAATGATACCTGAGCAGTGGAAGATGTAGAGCGATCATCATCGGGTTCTTCTTTCACTTCTTGGATTTCGGCCATTAAAATCTGCTTCTTCATCAGATTCAGCCCAATTGTGTTCTTCAGCGATTTGACCTTTACCTTTCTTTTTGAAGTTTTTCAACTTCAGATATTTATCTTTCAGCTTAAGGTATTTGTCATCTCTGGATTTAGAGGTTGAAGAGTGTTTGAGAGATGAAGAAGGCTTGAAGACTTTCTTTGACCTGCATTTACTAGCAAAGTGTCCTTTCTTTTCGCAGTTATATCAAGTAGCAGTTGCCTTATCAATAGGAGTTGATTTTGGCTTGTCAATAATTGTGAGATGTTTATCTCTTCTGAAGTTACTCTTTCTTGCAAATCTCATGAAGGAGTTTGTCAAGAGTTCCAGTGATTCATTAAGTTCTAACGTGTCAGTTTCTGATGAATCATCAGAATTTGATTCCATCTTAGTGATAGTGATAGAGGATCGCTGAGAGGGTATCATATCTAAAGAGAGTAAAGCATCAGGTGTGCTTTTAGAATCTTTTGACTCTTTTATAAGATTCTTTTTAAGCTGACATGATTGCTCATGATTGAGAAAAATGTCATAAAGGGTGCTTAAGAATATATCTTTGCGATCCTTTGAGAGTTTAAGACACATGGTATAACTGTCCCAACTTTCAGGAAGACGTTCCAAGAATTTTATCAGAGTCTCAGAATTAGAATATGTCATACTAACAATTCTTAAATTAATTAATAAACCGTTAAAACATTGGTGTACCTCAAATAAAGATTCATTCTTACCACAAATGAAACTTTCATATTGTCTTACCAGATTTATCTTTCTGGATTCTTGTACTTCAGATGTACCTTCATATTGAACACATATTGTGTCCCATATGTTTTTAGAAGTTTTGAGGTTCATTACTGAGTGATAAACCTCATCAGGTAGAGGCATAGATATTATTGATCTGGCTTTGGTATCAATGGCTGCCTTCTTTTTGTCTTCATCAGTCCATTTGGAGATTTCTTTAACGATCTCTCTTTCAGGGATGGCAGGAGTGGTAGCAGTGGCATGGACTGCAACAGATATGACAGATGGAAAATATGGTCCATTTTCTATGTAGTAAGTCATAGTGGGATCTACACCTTCTAGAAAAAGCATCATTCGATTATTCCAGAAATTGAAGTTATCTCTACTGAATCGAGGAGGTTTTGCAAGAGAACCATTGTCTATGTAGTTTGTGTTTGTGTTGAGTTCCATTTGAAGAATAGCAAGGAAGAGAAAAGTATCAGCAATATCTTGTTTATTAGATTAAACAATCTGCTCTAATACCACTTATTGGTCCCGAAGGGGTTATACAAGTACAACAGTTTATAGAAGGGGGGGGGGGGGTTGAATACAAACACAAATTTTTGGTTTTCTAAATTTTTTATTGATAAATCAAATTACAATTCACAGTTTGTTGCAGAATAAGATTAAGTAAACCTAATCTAGACAAACTTGAGAAGCACTAAGTATTCTTACACAAGAAGATAGAAAGAGAGGAGAATGTAGAAAAACAAGGGTTTTTCTACGCATTAAGTAGTTCACGAAGATTCTTCAAACTGAAGGGGTATTCCACCTATTTATACCCATTGCATTAAATACATGGCAGGAGTACTTTACACGTGTCAGCATTTGATTGGGCGCATGCTTCTGACTTTTAACAAGACATGCTTTGGGCCGCATGGTGAGTAGTGTAGTGGCAGAATGATTGTATGATCTTGGACAAAAGCATGTATCTTCTAACAATGCGTACTATGTGTGCAAGAGGGTAAGACAAACAAATCTTGAGTAGCAAGCTTCATGATCAACGATCGCTGAAAAGGTCTTCCATCAAAGAAGAGCTGATGTAAGTCAGCTATCGCTGAAGCTTTCTTCTTGATTTGTCGCGCGTGTGGACTTGCCTTGGTTTCACTGATGTCCACATCAGATCATACGTAGACTTGTCACTTGTTCATCAGCTTTGTCTTCGATGTCAGCCATGAACTCCTTTGTCGCAAAACTTGTCTTCAGAGATTACATCTAACACTATTACATTAGATTCCATCAACGATACTGAACAAACTTAGTATGCTCTCGTTGATGGTGAAACACTAATACATACAGATGTTAAATGCAATTTTCACTAAGTTATTCTAAGGGTCGTCACCAAATCACTGAGAGAGTTTGGATCAACATGCCATATCCGTGTGCGCAAGAAACAGATTCAGCGCACACGGTTCAATCAACTTCCCAAGGATTCTCAACAATCCGATGTACACATCCACACTGTGCAACCCGAACCCACATACAAGCATGAAATCATAAAGAACATGTAATCAATGCTTACGTAGGAAAAAATGCTTTCACAATACATAATAATCATGCATCATTTCAAATCGTACATGAACATGTCATCATCTCGATACCAAATTCAGTTATTGAAAACATCCATAAATCATTTCCCGTGTAGAAAAGGGTTAAGGGAACTCACCTGAATGCTGGGAATTCGACAAACACCGAAGCTCACTTCTGAACGAACCGAACACCTACAAGTTGAAGAAACAAAATACATTTAAACCCTATCCGGGTTTTACCCAGATCCCGCTCAGAACACAGTTCGATGTCTATCCAAAAATCCGGATACATCACGTCCGGATCTCTCTTATAACCCGGATACGTGAGGTCAGGGTTTCCATCTAAATCTGGGTACATCACTTTCCGGGTTTCAACCAAAACCCGGTTGACCACTACCGGATTCTATCCAAAACCCAGGTAGTGCTTTACCGGGTTTCACCAAACATCCGGATCGGTTCCTATCGGATTTCACCGGTGTTTGGATAACATTGCAATCGGAATTTAGCCAACATCCGAGTAACTAGTTACCGGGTTCTGCCAATATCCGGTGAAGCCCGTCCGGATTCTACCCAGTATTCGGGTAAACTTATCCGGATTCAGGCGATTCCCGGTCAATCGGGACTGATCCCTTCTGACACCGATTTTAACCAAGGGCTTTCCATTCTTTTTCATTCCCAATACATAAAGAATCAAAACCCGAACCTCCAATGATCACCCATTATCAAATATAACACAATAACCCCAACCAAAGAATCTAATCCTATTCATCTATTATAAGTAAGAACACAAATTATTTCCAAGGGTTTTTTCTCAAATCAACACATACCAATACAACAAGAATCAGTAGAGGATGCAAGGTTGAAGCTTACCTTAAAGATGACGATCTCTCAAGCAATTTCTCTGGAACAATCTCTTGCAAGTTAACCTATTTACCAGGTTTCCTTTTGCATCCTGTTGTAGGTTGTAAAAAAGTCGCGAAAAAAGAGCTTCATTGTCTAAACCTGGAGTTTGTCAATCGTTTTCAAATCGTGTAGGCATCTATAGCTATTTTACAATTTGCAATGTGGGTAATCTTGCCTTGAAATGGTTGTTTTTTCCCTTTAGTAGTTCATATTTCTTGTTATTAAGGTTGGCAAACTTTAGTGGTTAAAGTTTTTGTCACAAATTAGGAAACAAATTTTATGTTTTTTTGTTATTTATGTAACGGTTTATTACACCCTGCAGCAAGTGCGGTAAACTACATCTTACTATGGCTCTATCAGGTTTGCATCAGCTTTTGTGTGTTTTACGTGCCGTTTACTAAATGCTTACCTGGTAAGTGTTTACTGGGTCACTTTACCTTATCGGAATAGCACGACAAAATTGAGAGTCTTACCTGGTTAGAGCTATTACAAGAACAGAAAGTCTTACCCGGTAAGCGCTTACCGGTGAAGAATGTTCATTATGATTTTGTTTTGATATATTAAAATTTACCCGGTAAGTTAAGTGAAAATCTTACTTCATTATCTTAATTGAAAGCATCATAAGAAAGAAGAGTGCTGCTATAAAGACCGACTTAGTCATATTTAATCATGCATGCAGAGTTCATTGTGTTTCTACAGCTCCTAATGTTGATGTACATTTGGATGAAGGCGAAACGCACAAGCAGGGTTGATCAAAGGTTTCGGTTCGTCGCCATGAAGTCAGAACTTCTTAATATGTGTGTAAGTTTAGACCTGTGGTTGTAAAGTTATAACTTCTCTTGATATGTAATATTAGTTTGGACTTATTCGTTTTTCAGAGATTTAGGGGCTGTTTACTAAACGCTTACCCGGGTAAGTGCTTATTAGGTCACATTATCTTATCGGATGAATATGGCAAGGACCAAGAATCTTACCAGGTAAGTTAAGACAAGAACCGAGAGTCTTACCCGATAAGTCATGGCTAATACTCTTACTACGGTCAGCACTTACCGGAAAAATTGTTGCATATATACGAAATCGTTTGGTGGACTAAAATCTTACCCAATTAGTAAGTGATAGTGTTGAATTTTACCGGTAATTGAGAGAGATATAAGTCATGGGGTTTCATGGTTTGGTGCTTTCAATGATAATCATATATAACATAAATTTTAATTAATCTTTAGCTTTCTAATTTTAAACAAAACAACAATAGAATCAATAGCAAAACATTACTTTTTGGTGATCAATTGCAATTATGGCTTTCTTATGTTAAACAAAAATAAAAGTAGTAAAATTAGCATACATCTTGATTCAGTTAATTGTTGATTTCTAGAATTGTGGCTTTTTAAAAAGTAAATGCATTTTGCTGCCAAGGTGGGTGTGTTGAAAAGAAAGCAAATGCAGCCGTAGAAAGAAAACATTAATAGATTTTTAGTGCCATCTTTTTCTATTGAGATATGTTTTCTTATTTCTGTATTTATTTATTCACCTTTACGTTTTAAGTTAAATATTTTCCATACCCGGTGATCATCCTTTCAGACAGGCATCGTTTCATTTCTTCTAAAAGAGGATCCATTGTACAAATGATACTAGCAACTTAAAAGAAGGAAGATAAAACTTACCCTTGAAGAGACAATGGAGGATCCAAAGTAGAATCCCTCTATTTAGTTCACATCCAAAGCTTCAAATCTGGCATGAAAATCCTTTCTCCTAAAGCCTTTTCAAGGGAGAAAAGCTATTTACTTCTTTCATTAAACACACAGAATTGTGTGTGTTTTTTGGCCGAAAATTAGAGGAGAGAGGGAGATGAGTCGGCAAATGCTTAGGGAAAAGAGAGAGGTGGAGTGTGGTCATTTATGACGTTAAATCAGATCTCCTTTTGTGTCTTACAAGTAACCTCCTCCATTTATAAAATTGGTCCCTTAACTTTTGCTTTAGTTTCTAATTAACCCATCATTTATGATGTTTAACAAACTTTCCATCGTACATAATAATTCTTGCAATTTTAGTTTGGACTTTGTGTGCGACCGAATAAGATAATGCCAATAATTATTTATTTTGTGTCAACGGGCATATCTCCAACAGACTCCCACTTGCACTTGAAACAACAATTATATAGTGGCATAAGTGTGTCGTCCAAGACACTATTTTTGTTATCAAAACCAGAAGGTATAAAACAGTACTATGGGTAAGTGATCCATTATCCTGTTGTTATAGATATCCGTATGAACACGAGACATGGTATAGTGTCAATCTTCAGATCGTTCAATATTATATTTCTCAATAAAGATTTGTGGTGACCTAAAATAGACTGGAAAATTGATCCACTATCAATTCAGTCTGAGTATGGCCATGCATTTAGGTGTCAGCACCAAATCATTGAGGGGCCCATGGATATCACTTTTACCATTAGGCAAAAGGAACAAACTGCTTTGACTACATATACCTCCCCACTAATCTTGTTATATTTGATCAGTCCCTTTATAGCTGTCGGTTACGGACAATGTTGAAGAATAATCAAAACATAACAGACTTTGTGTCAGGAGTCTCATGCATCTCCACTCTAGGATAAAAGATATTACCATCTTAGAATTACGTGTGACAAAAACCATGAAGTAATCTCTAAGTGTTGGTCGTTCCAAAACTTGATCTCTATCTAGTTCATATGAACGTAGTTGCACCCGATGCCATATCTATCTCTATGGATAATCAACTCACACCTCATATCAGTCTTAATTTATTACTCCCTTCCTTTGGAGAATAAACGGTTGTAGAGATTTTTTGAATAAACTAGTATTCAAGGGAAGTTTATAAACATGCAAAATAGAACACAGTGACACACCAATGAAATGATTGCTCCATGCACATACTATGATCTCAACATAATAATCATCATGTCATATGCAAATGTAAACTGTTTAAGTTCCAAAATCTCACATCAACTAAAATATAGTCATGCTAAATCGCTAACAACTCTAATGCCTATAGACCAAGTATGAGTATCATGCTTGGTCTGAGGCAAGGACTTGGTGAATGGATCAGCCAAGTTCCTACTTGAGTCAACTTTACTAATGATAATGTCCTTGTCTTCAACAACCTTCCGAACGTAATGAAATTTCCTGAGTATATGTCATGTAAGCTTGTGTGACCTGGGTTCTTTAGCCAAGATGATTGCACCCTCGTTATCACAGAAGATCTCTATGGGATCATGAATAGTGTGAACTACGCCAATATCCCTAATAAAATTCTTCCACATGGCCACTTTTGCAGCCTCATTGCCTGCAATATACTCAGCCTCTGTTGTCAAATATGCTACAATGCTCCGCTTGGAACTTCTCCAAGTGACGGCTCCACCGTTTAACAAAAACACGAATCCTGATAACGAACGAGAATCATCTCCATCAGTTTGGAAGCTAGCATCTGTGTATCCTTTCACACATAGCTCTTCCTGGCCACCATAGACCAAGAACATGTCTTTCGTTCTTCTCAGGTATTTGAGAATGTTCTTGACTGCTATCCGATGGGCTTCGCTAGGGTTGGCCTGATATCTACTCGTCATGCTCAAGGCATATGATACATCAGGCCTAGTATAAATCATGGCATGCATGATCGATCCCACAGCCAAAGCATATGGAACTCGACTCATCCTGTCTAATTCCTTAGTAGAATTAGGACACTAAGACTTGCTCAGTTCCATGCCATGCTGCATAGGCAAGTACCCCTTCTTCGAGTCTTGCATCTTGAATTTCTTTAAGATCTTATCTATGTAGGTACTTTGGCTTAACACAATGAGCCTCCTAGATCTATCTCTATAGATCTTGATGCCTATGTATGCCCATCTCCCATGTCGTTCATGGAAACACAATTCTCTAGCCAAGTTTTAACACTTCGCAGTGTTGGGACATCGTTTCCCAGGAGTAGTATGTCATCGACATACAATACAAGAAAGACAACAATACTCCCACTAGTTCTGACATAGACGCATGGTTCATCTTCACTTCTGACAAAATCAAATTCCTTGATTTTCTCATCAAAATAAAAATTCCAACTACGAGATGCTTGCTTAAGTCCATAAATGGACTTCTGAAGCTTACACTGTTAGGACCATAAATGTCCTATAATATAGAAAGTGATATAAAGAAAAGATTAGAGTTTAGTTATTTAATTGTAAAAGTCTTTAATTGCTTAATGGGCTTAGATTTGCTTAATGGGCTTGAGCCTTAATAGTCTTAGCCCTAGGTATAAATAGATAGCTTAGCCTAACTGTTTAGGTTAATCGTTGTTAATCGTCCATTAACCATTGTAAACATACTCTCTGAATTCTTTGAATGGTTATGAAATAGATGGATGACAAGTTGAAATCATACTGCGTTTATTGATCATTGTTCGTGATTTCTACTGTATTGCACTAATCTGGGATCCACAATTGGTATCAGAGCATACAGACTGGTTGATTCAAAGGATTCTAGTAAGTTTTATGGTATTCTGTCGACTGTTCTTGAACTTGATAAAATCATCTTTTGATTTCTGATTAAATTGATGGTTTCTTCTCATTCTATTTGATTCGTATTGGTTCTATTAGAGTTTCTGCAAAATTTAAGAGTCCAATTCATTCGTTTCAATAGTTTTTGAGCAAAATTGGGTTTTCAACTGTTTGTTTCTGTTCTTGTCAAAAATCTAACTTTTCATCAAAAATCTTGTTATCTTGCTTTAAATCGATTAGGGTTTGTTTGGTTTTGTGTTTTTGGTCGATATCTAACCTTTCAAGAAAGAAATCGAGCAACCGTAGTGTTTCTTCGATCCGATTTAGCTGCACAGCCGCTCTGTCTGGATGCCTTCTAAGTTTGCGGGTAAGTTTCCCTATATTCGTCACTTTTCGGACGTCATTTGTTCGGATTGTGTATTGTTTCCGGTAATCCCTATATCCGGACAACACTGTGTCCGGACTTCTATCCGGATTACAAATCCATTTGATTTTGTATTCGGGAAACTTTTAGTCGAGACCAAGAAAGTTAAATTCGCAAAGAGTATGTCTCATTGTCAAAATCTTTTTCAAGTACTGTGGGTTATCGTACCCAATTCCCCATTCTTTATTAAAATAATTGAATTCCTTAGGTTTGTTCATATGAATTGTTTCCGGAAAACTCCAGTTCCCGGGTACCACATTTGTCCGGTAAGTACCCCTATCCAGTCATCACTACATCCGGTAAGTCTCTCTTTTCGGTAACTCATTTTATTAGGGTACTTCATTTTTTATTTATCCGGTCACTTCCTTTTTTCCGGTAAGTTTGTTTTACCCGGTAACCTTGAGTTATCCGGTAACCTCAGATTTATCCAGTTACTCTAATTGTTCGGACACTTCACACAATTCTGATTCGGACACTTCCTGATCAGGCACATTTATCCGGATTCCTATCCGGTAAGTCTATCTTCAATTTCTTACTAGTATTTTAGTTAGTTTCACTCTTAGATCCTGCGTTAGGACTATCACTCGTAGTGCCTTGCGTTAGGATTTCCACCTTGAATCAACACTACTGTCTGACGATCAAGTTAGTGCACACATCACGATGTCTCGCGATGCCTTAGCTATCGGTACCGACGCCAATCCTCGGACTCTCTATCGAGGCGAATACAGTCAATGGTGAGACCGATTCATCATCTTTATCGAAGCTAAAGATAACTTCAAATACATCTGGAAAGCTCTCACTGAAGGCCCACAAGAAACTCCAATGACAACTGTACCAGCTCAAGCAGAAGATGCTGAAGCTCGACGTACGGCCAAGACTTACATCCAGATGACCGACGAGGAGAAGAGCAGATTTGATGGTGAAAAACATGCCAAGAGATATCTAGTCCAGAGTCTACCGAACGAGATTTACACGGCCATTGACAACTATAAGGATACTTCCAAAGGCGTGTGGGATCAAGTTGAGAAGATGATGAGCGGGAGTAAAGTAGGAAATCAGCCAAAGGTCAACAGTTGCATCACCTGATTTGACGGTTTCAAGCAGCGCAAGGGAGAATCATTTACTCAGGCATATGAACGATTCTGCCTTATTCTGAACGAGCTCTACAAGAACAAGATCACTCGATCTAACACGGAGAATGGCCTCAAGTTCTTAAATAATCTCCTGCTGGAATGGAAAGTGTTTGCTTCTCATATCAAACACAACAATCTGATTGAGAACGTTCCAATCCATAAGCTTTATGAGATGCTCATGCAAGACGAGGATGAAGTCATGGAGATAATGAGCACTCAGAAATCATCTTCCAAGTCACAAGTTGATCCCCTCACTCTTGTATCTTCATAAAGTGGCAAGTCATCCAGTCGTCACTCCAAGAGAACCCAAGAGTCCAGTAAATCTGAACCTGAATCTGTAGAAACAGAGGAAAGCGACTCTGACCCTGAGCTGACTAAGATAAAGAAAGCAATAGCCCTGATCACCAAGTCTTTCCAAAGAAAGAAGTTCTTCAAGAAACCTTCCTCTAATAATCAGCGCTTCTCTAGTACTCCCAACAAGTGCCACGATTATAAAGAGAAATATGAAGGAAAGAGAAAGTCTGACGAGCACAAGCAATCAAATAACAAGGAGAAGAACGATCGAAAGCCCGAGTCAAAGAAGAAGGATGAGCGAGTCACGTGCTATAACTGTGGTAAATTGGGTCACTTTGTCGAAGACTGTCGAGAGCCCGTTGTACGTAACGTGGAATACTACAAGGCAAAATTACTGTTAGCAGAACAGAAAGCTGCAGGAAAGGCACTGTTAGATGAAGATGACCACTGGCTAAATTGTTCCAACGACGAAAGAGATTCTGAAGATGCCGATACTTTCATGGGCAACCACTCTCCTCCGCCAAATCAAGGAAATCTTTGTTAGGTATGTATCCCTATCTATCAAGCCTTAGTCGATCAGATGCAACCACTTGTTCAAAGAATAGATTCCTATAAGGCTTCCACTAATGAACAACTACTTGAAATTAACTCTTTAAAAGAAAAGCTAGATGTTCAAAAGAGAATCACTGATAAATATAAGTACGACAATGCCAATCTGAATAAAATGTATGCAAATCTTTCCATTGCACCCAAAGATCACAGGGCCAAGATATCTGGGTTAAATTCAAAGCTTGATCAGGGTGAGAATGAGAAAGCAGAGATTATCTATCCATGCTCCTCTCTTCAAATTCAACACAAATAGTTTGTTTCTAAAATAACCGATCTTGAAACTAAACTTCATAAAAGAGGTCAAACTGATTAAACAATTCATATGAACAAACCTAAGGAATTCAAGTATTTTAACAGAGACTGGGGAATTGGGTACGATAACCCACAGTACTTGAAAAAGATTTTGACAATGACACCTACTCTTTACGAATTTAACTTTCTTGGTCTCGACAAAAAGTTTCCCGAATACAAAATCAAACGGACTGGACCTCTCGAAGAGAAGGAAGAGGAAAATGAGGAATACAAATGCACACACACACCACTAAAATGCAATTACCTTTTGGGCATGAACCTCTTAACTATTCCTACAAGAAAAATAAATCTAAGTATCTTTCGAATGACTACTTTGACGGCTATAAGGTTGCGAAGCCCAAGGATTCCTCTAAAAAGGATGAGGCCCCAGCACCTGAACCCAAAACTAAGACGGACGAGTTTAAACTCTAAGTTCCTCCTCTTATTTTGGAATAAAAAATAGTCAAGTTAGAGGAGACACTCGAAAAGGAAAGGACTAATTTTCAAAAGGAAAACAAGAGCTTCTAACTGAACTTGAGAAACCCAAATCCACCAAAACCAAACCTGCATCTGTTGAGGACAAGGAACTCCTTCGGGTAGAAATCAATAGGCTCACATCCAAACTATCTGCCTTGGGAACGAAAGTGATGCAAGAGCAAGTGAGTAAAAGTCAACTCCAAGAGAAGTTTGACCAACTCCAAAAAGAAAAGTTGAATCTACCCGAACCTTCCTCGGACTCATCAGATATATCTTCGTGTAAGGCCTTTATTGGCAAAACATCTTCTAGAAAAGGAAAAGAGTCTCAAGATGAATGTGTTCAAAAGAATATTAACTCCGAATTTCAAAAAGCTTCCGCAACAGATTCTTCCAATAACACAGATTCAAAGTGTTCCTCACCTCCCTCAACCAATCATGTTCCATTTGTGCCTAATATTGATTTTTCAGCCTATATGAATTCCGATGAAAGTTCAGATGAGGAGTTTGCTAAGTTTGAATTCAACAAACCTTTCCAAACCACACCGACTTTCTGTCTAAAGCAGTAAATCGACCGTCAGATTTCAAAAAGGGGAATGTTCTACAAAAATCAAAAATCGGTCTGTGAACGAAGTTTCCAAAACCGATTCAAATTCTCAAAAGCGTTCACAGACGCGGCAACAGACTGGTCGACCAAATGATAGACATCCTTCCTACTCAAACTCTATTGATCATACCTTTAATGGTTTTTCAGATAAAAATGGTCGGAGAATAAAGTTCAAACAAGTCTGGGTAGTGGAAAAGTCAAATGAAAGCACAACGAATACAAATTCATTTAAGTCAGTTCCGCATGTTAGGACATACAATCATAATCATGATGCTTTTTATTCTCGAACTTCTGTTGAACAAAGTGTGAAGTTTCCTTTAAGACTTTATTCAATTCAAAAGTTGCTTCAACTTTCTCATGATTGTATTTGTTGTTCTTCATGTGGTTTGAATGATTTTGTTGACCGTAAATATTCATCTCATTGGTATGGTACTTATAGTATCCCCGGTCCTCACTATAATAGGGCATCTAACCGTAAAGGATCCATCAAAGGATGGATACCAAACTCTTTCTAATCTGTTTTGCAGGAATGTCATGTGCGTTTTAATTCATATTATTCACATCACATGACGAACATTCAAAGGTTATGCCACGGTTGAGGGGGAGTACCAGTTTTTGCTCAATAAATGAATTTTTAAGTGAATTCAAGGAGCGTGGTAATTCATTCTGAATAACTTACTTGTGTTTGTTATTCTCTGACTTTAACTTCCATGATTGCCACGTCCAATATTTTCTTGACTTAGTTATTTCCATGTCTCATATATCTGGTTGATTTTTCGATGGAAATACACTCGCTTGAATTCCAATTTGTTTTCGCCGTTCGTCATTTCATATTAATGACTCAATTCTTATCTGACACATTAATTGTGACTTGTTCTTCACAATTAAACTTTCTGATCAATTTTTTTACATATAGTGCTTACTGAGTCATTCTGTTTAGCGCTTAATTTTGTTTCTTGAAATTTTCTATTTCAAATAATTTTAATGACTTCTGATCATCTCAGATCAGGACTCGTTCTTAAATGCTTTGACTTCTAAATATTTCAGTTTAGAACTCGTCCTTTAATGTGTACTTCAATGCTTTATTTGGTTTATTAAATGAGTGTTAGGAATTACACTGTTTCTATGGTCTATCCAGAACCGGAAGGACCTACCCAAGAAACACATCCATTTATAGATATCAGTGAGGTGTCTAGATTGATAGATGAGTTTGGAGTGAAAAGAAAAATGGTGAGGATGTGACAGGACTTAAAAGAATTATTGGTCCTTACCAAACAGACACAATCTATTCATTCTTGTTCTTTGGAGATGAATATTGAAACAGACATGGACCCAGTGTCGATAAATCGTGTCACCCCACCTAGCCACTCATGTATCTCACAACATATACTTGTTTCATATATTCATGGAGAATTAGCACATAATATATCTATTCCTCACTCGGAGGTCTTAGATATTGAAAAAGGAAGACACAAGCTCTGGTCTCCAAACTTCATATTCTAATCACTGTGTCAATTGATTTTTAACTTGCATCCTAGGTTAAATCAATATTTGAGCAAAACAGATATAACTTATTTCTTTCACACATGCACGAGTCTTTGTGATTCCCATTGCATATTGCCGGAACAGTTTGAGAAGTAATTTTTAACATTTTACTTCAGTGATAACTGGAAGTCCTATCAGAGATACCTCGATGCCAACTCTGAACATAAGCCACTCAATTATTTTAATTGTTGTGATAACATTTACTATTGTGTTTCTGTGTTAGTTGATTACCCATCTTGGTTACTTAACGTTTTATCTGGAATTTTGCTACTCATCAGTGTTGTCTTTGAAGTTACATGATGCTCAGGATGCTCCTAATCATCATGAGGGGGAGTAATGATACAGATTCAAACACAGATTATCATACTGAGGGGGAGAAACGATATAAAAGTTCAAAGACGCCAAATATCAAGTTGAGGGGAGTTAGCAAAAGTTGAGGGGAAGTAACTGTTTACTTGTGCAAGAAAAGATTACATGTGATCAATTCTTCTCATTCCTTATCAAGTGGTGTTCGCTACAAACTATTTCCTCCATCGAGCATATTGGTTCTACAAGTTCTTGAAGCTGAAGTTGAAAGCCAATTCAATTCAAATTCAACTCGCAGTTCAAAGACTGATTCATTGAATCTGGTGATAAAGTTGAAGATATGAAGACCAAGAGCTTTATTCAAGGGGAGCGTTGAAAGATATGAAGACAAGCAACACCAAAGTGTTTCAAAGATTCAGGAGGAGGAGAAGATCAAGACCTAAAGTTTTCAAGACCGTGTTTTCTTTATATAACTTTAGGGGGAGATTGTTAGGATCATAAATGTCCTATAATATAGAAAGTGATATAAAGAAAAGATTAGAGTTTAGTTAATTGTAAAAGCCTTTAATTGGTTAATGGGATTAGATTTGCTTAATGGGCTTGGGCCTTAATAGTCTTAGCCCTAGGTATAAATAGACAGCTTAGCCTAACTGTTTAGGTTAATCGTTGTTAATCGTCCATTAACCATTGTAAACATACTCTCTGAATTCTTTGAATGGTTATGAAATAGATGGATGACAAGTTGAAATCATACTGCGTTTATTAATCATTGTTCGTGATTTCTACTGTATTGCACTAATCTGGGATCCACATACACACTCTATTGGGATGATTTGGATGTACAAAACCCTCGGGTTGTGTCATAAACACATCCTCAGTAAGCTTTCCATTAAGGAAGGCGGTTTTTACGTCCATTTGCCATATCTCATAATCATGAAATGCTGCTATGGCAATCAATATCCTAATAGATTTTAACATATCCACTAGTGAAAAACTTTCATCGTAGTCTACACCATGAGTTTGCGTGTAACCCTTTACCACCCGTCTGGCTTTGTGTGCGTGTAGTTTCCCATCCATGTCGGTCTTATTTTTGAAGACCCATTTACACCCAACTATTTTAAGTCCATGTGTTTGATCAACCAAGTCCTAGACCTTATTATCATACATGGATTGGATCTCCCTTTCGATAGCCTCCTTCCATTTAGTAGACTCTAGGCCTGCCATGGCTTCCTGATAGCTAGTAGGATCATCAAGATCTACCAGTGACTCATCACCATTAGAAATGAATAAATCATACCTTTTAGGTGTCTGATGTACCGTATCAGACCTGCGAATAGGTGGTGGTTGAATGTTAGATTATCCATCATCTTAAGGTTGTACAAACTCTTGATGGTAACTAGTGCCAACATCGGATTCCGTGTTGGTTGATTCTTGAACTTCTTCAAGATCAATTTGGCTCCCACTGGCCTCTTTGGACATCAACTCCCTCTCTCGAAAAACTGCCCTTCTAGCAACAAAGACTTTGTTCTCAGAAGGTTTGTAAAATAAATATCCAAAAGATCTAGTAGGATATCCAACAAAATAACACTTCTCTGATCTGGGTTCTAACTTGTCTTGAGTCTCACGATGAACGTAAGCCTCACAACCCCAGATTCTTAAATATGCTAGTAAAGGGACTCTTCCACTCCATATTTCAGATGGTGTTTTGGAAACCTTCTTGGTTGGAACGAGGTTAAGGATTTTTGCTGCAGTCACTAGGGCATAACCCTAGAAACTGATCGAAAGCGTAGTGCGACTCATCATGCAACGAACCATATCTAACAATGTTCAGTTTCTCCTCTCGAATACACCATTGTGTTGTGGTGTCCTGGGTGGAGTTAACTGTGAGATAATCCCACAATTTCTTAGATGATCGCTGAATTCTTGACTAAGATACCCCTGACCTCTATCAGATCTGAGGATCTTAATCCTTTTGTTCAATTGATTCTCCACTTCGTTCTAGAACGTCATCAGACTTACATTTAATCAAATAAACATATCCATATCTACTGAAATCATCAGTAAACGTAACGAAGTACCTTTCGCCGTGTCTTGTGGCTGATCTGAACGGTCCACACACATCAGTGTGTATAAGGTCCAACATATCTTTGCCCCGTTCACAGCTTCCTGTGAATGGTTCTTTTGTCATCTTCCCTAGTAAACAAGATTCACATTCATCATAAGATGCGTGATCAAAAGATTCCAAAATCCCATCCGCTTGGAGTTTTGCGATGTGTTTCTTGTTAATGTGGCCAAGACGACAGTGCCACAGATATGTCTTATCCAAACCATTTTTGGATGAAGTAGAATCAACATTAAGGATTGAGCTGTTATTGTTTCTTAAGTTGATGTTGGTTTCATAAATGCCATTACAAGGACTAGCTTTAAAATAAAGTAACTCATTTTTAAACACAAGTATTGATCCATCATTAAATACAAAATTAAAGCCATCATCATATAGTGCTTTAAAGAAATAATGTTTCTAGCCATTTCGACCGAGTAGCAAACATTTAATAACACCACAAACATACCTGATTCAAAAGTAAGCTCATAATTCCCAATCCTATCAATTGGAGCAACATGCTTGTTCCCCATGATTAGGTCGAGCTCTCCGCGTCTTAGCTTCCTACTTCGTTTTAGTCTTTGCACATCAGTACAAATGTGCGTACCACAACCTATGTCCAATACCCAGGAATTAGAAGTAGAAGGGCTGTGGAGTTCAATCATATACATACCTGAAGGTTCGGGCACACCCTACGCCTTGAGCTCTTTCAGCTCCTTTAGGTATTTCGGACAGCTACGCCTCCAGTTTGCTTTCTCCCTACAGTGGAAACATGTTGTATCCTTAGGAGTTTTTGCTTGAGGAATCGCAGAGTTTGCCTTACCCTTACCCTTGCCTTTGGGCTTGGAGTTAGATTGACCAACTTTCTCCTTCCCCTTGCCTTTGGGGGGGTTTGGCTTCTTCTTCTTGACTTCTCCTTCCCCGATGGCCAATACAGGAGCAATAGGTTTAGCTTTGGCCACGTTAGACTCGTCGGTCTTCAGCACGCCATGGAGCTCCATGATGGTTTTCTCCATGTTGTTCATATTGTAACTCAGAATGAACGATTCATATGAATTAGTCAGCGAGTTTAGGATGAAATCCGTGGAAAGCTCCTGACTAAATGGAAAACCAAGACGCTGTAGCTGGTCAGTGTATGATTTCATTTTAAGAACATGTACGCTGACACTGCTTCCTGGGGCCATTTTGCAGCCCACTAGTGTAGGTTCCCAGATTCACCCCATCTCATATAAACAACAAGATCAAAGATAGCGGAAGCATAATAAAGCTGTTTATGTATGAGTGATTGTGAGTAGCATAAAACCTGAGAGAATAACAATATGATGAACAGTAATAGATAACAATAATAAATAACAAACTCTCATATATTGATATTTGAATAACACCAAGAACACTTTCTTGTGTGTGTATTCTGAAATCTCTCAGGCTACTGATCGTACACTAGTAGTGGAATGGAATTGTGCAGTGATAGTGTTCTCACAATTCTAGCAACGATCCATACAAATCTCGACACTTTGTGTGTTCCACTAACGTTCTATTTATAGCCTGATAAAGTAATAAACAGTGTACTATCAAACCCTATGATGACATGTGGAAAGCATGTCTTTGTCCTTTTAGGGCTAACGTGAAAAGTGCGGACACTTGTCTATCACTTAGAGATTTCTACGAGACTTCGGCTTCACAGAGGTCCTCATTCACCAGAGGTCTTCTGCCAGAGCTCTGGAGGTCTTCTAGCAATCTTGTTCTCTGATAGGCTATCAGAGGTCTTCTACTAGAGCTTTGACGATCTCTGATGGTCTTTTGTTTGTTCTTCTGCTAAGTCTTCAGCTTGATCTCTGGTGTCCTGTTCTCTGACTTGTGATATTTTCAATACTTTTACAAAGTCATACTTGGGGCTAAGAATCTTCACCTAAGTATTGAAAATTCAAACTATGCTATGATTACAGAGACTAAGCAAAATTGAAGACAAAGAGGAGAAAGTCATCCTCTGTAAAAGCCTTTTACTACTTTCAAAACATGATTACAATACAAAGCAAAAAAAGATAGTAAACTAGTCATAATAGTTTCCTCTAAGAATTCTGTCAAATCTCATGATTAAATCCCTGAATTCTAGAGTAAGAGTAAGATGTCTTACAAAACTATCAATGACTTCTTTTGGGCATTTGGAGCTTGGAGGCCTCTCTTGTACGATCTTTCGTAGATACTTCAGAGATTGTGAGGAGTACTTGTGGGCTTCTGCAGTTCTGCTGGCTTTCTTGACTCTCTTCTGTCGGCATATGAATGCTTCTGGATTAGCTGACAGAGATCCTGTAGGGTAGTTTTCAAGTCCCACAAGACTCTCATTTTGAGGCCCGATGCTCAATTTCTCCATTTCGAAATCGATTCCATGTTGGAAGTCGATTTGTGTTCTGAGGTTCACGTGCTCTTCCATGGCTAGCAGGACTTCAGTTCGTGCAGTACTGGCAGCTTTGAATCTGTCTGCGAAGTTTAGGCAGTAGGCGTGCATAGTAAGAAGATCATAAGGGTTGAGCAGGACAAGTTCATTGTCAGTGAATACTTCTTGCTCCTCATTGCTGAGTTCGACCGTATAGACGTGATAAGCGACTCTGTTGTAGGCAAAGGACTTCACGTCTATCCTTATTATTCTTTCGAACACAAAGGATGTATTTATCCTACCAGAGACTTTGGCCTTTGTCCTTATGAATCTGTTTCTATCATCTGACAGTTTTTCTGCTCTCTTTGGGTTCAGATATGGATTTATGGGCACAACATTTACTGGAATCAGGTCTTGATCAACATAAAGAAAGGCATACACCTCTTCTAGTGATGGTAAAGAAGTATCCTTGTTGGATGGTGGTGGTTGTTGTTGATCATTAGCAGATGGCTCTTCTGTGATCTTTTCTTTGCCCTTATCCATTTGACCCTTGAGGTGTTTCCCTCTGTTGGAATCTCTGTTGTAGGTTCTTCTGTCAAAAATTCCAGAGACTCTGCTATTTCGTTCTGATGGGGGTCATGGACAATCAAGGTTGTGGTGTTGGGTGGTTGGTTTAATATTTCTTCAGCAGAGGATGGGTCTGTCCTCTCTGGTTCATTTCTTCTTGGGGATGGTGAAGGAATATCAAGTAGAATGGTTTCTGTTAGAGGCTCTGCTGAGATTTCTGCAGGGGTTTTGATTTGTCTGTCTTTGAAGGTATAGTCTATGCTCTCCCCCTTTTGTTGATCAGACTCCTCTGCATCACCTATGTCATGCTCAAAGTCTGAGAGCTCAGCAGTAGCTTTTGGGGAGTCTGGACCAACAAACCATGGTCTTTTGAAGGCTTTGGCGCCAGAGGATTCTCCCACAAACCTCTTCTTTGAAGTAGCATCAACAATTACTTCACAAAAGGTCTTGGCAGCCTGTTTTAAGACGTCTTCTAGTTCAGTAGCAGCAGCTCTTATCTCCTTCACTTGGTCATCGAAATTGAATTTGTGGGCATCTAGAGTTGCTTGAACATGCTTTTCTGAGGCCTGGGCTTTACCTACAAATTTAGCAGAAATAGTCATCATTCTGCTTATGACTTCTATTTGGAACTCACCCATGTGACCTATAGTCATAGGGAGATCGTTGGATCTAGGAGCATTGACAGAAATTGGTGTTGGCGTAGCAGCTTCTGGTGTGGCATCAGTGGGTGTAGTGGATGGAGTTGGTAAACTTTTGATTACGGCAGAGACTGAGTTGTTGATCATCTCTGTCAGAGTTCTGATGTTTTCCTCTGACAGAGTGACAAAAGGAGTGGCTCTAGAGATGTTTTCCTTGTGATTTTCGGCCAATTGTGTCTTCAGAGCAGAAATCTATTCTTTCAATTTCTGGTTCTCTTCTGTGCTCTTCCTTACCCATTCTTCAACGTTCTTGGAGGTCTCTGCAAGTTGAGTTTTGACAGTTTTTAGCTCATCTTGCAGAGAGATGTTTTAAGTTCTCCTCTGCTCATCCACACCTGTGTTGATAAGTTTATACTCATTCAAAGAGGTTCTAATCTCATCACAAAAACCTTTGAACTCTGTTTTTGTAGGGAGATCATAGATGGGAACATTGGAAACAACACATGTTTCCAATTCAGCCTCGAGTTCAGAGGCGCCTTCTTTCAGAGCTAATTTGATGTTGTCTCTGGAAGGACTTCCACCGTGTCCCTGATGTTCTCTCTGAGGAGATACATCTTGGGGTGTTCTTGTTTCTTCAGATCTCTCATTCTCAGAATCTGAGAGATTGAAGTAAACGTGGTAACTAACATTGCGATCTAGGCAATCTAATCCTTGTGATACTAGGCTTTCATATTGCCTCTGAGTTAGGCAATCTCTACGGGTAAAACGGAAGTTACCCAGGGACCTAAGTTGTTCCTCCTTAGTGAGATGAGCCACAGAGGCATCATCGTGTGGTTGGGTCCTATCAATGTCTTGGGGTGAATATACATCATTACCAAAAATAGCTTCCCCGGTTATGTGCATCTCAAAGGCACGAAGAGTTGCCTCTTAGCGGTTTAGCTAGTTAGGGTTCGAGGTGTGCACCTCTGATTTAATATCCATATGGTCTAGATCACCATGGATAGATGGAGTGCTTGCACTAGGAGTTGGAGAAGGTGTCCTAAAATACACATGTGTGTTCTTGCGAACATCTTCTTCTATTCTCACCGGACTCCCGGTTTCAATTGGGTTAGAGAACTCAGGGATCTCACACTCTGTCTCACTGCTCTCTGTCTCACTGCTACCAGAGGAGGTCGAACTCTCTCCCCTCCCTCTGTGGTATCCCTTACTCCCTCTATGACATCCTCCTCTAGGGATGCTCTGTCACGGACAACATTCTCTTCCTCATTTTCTGAGGCAGACCTCTCTAAGAGTACTCGTGCCTCTGGTCCAACTTCCTCTTCGTGTGCCTCTCTAATAGGCATATCTAAAGTGGGCTCAGGACCTAAGTATGTTGGGGATCTCACCTCAGGATCATGAGGTTGAGCAGCATGTCTATAGTTGCGAATAGCAAGATGCTATAGGTGGATGAGTTGTAGCATTGTCATAGGGACTCTGCGAGTGTTAGGATACGTACCAGTGATTGTTGGTCTGAAAGAGGACATGGTCTAGAGTGGAGTTAGAGCTCCTTGTTGAGTGAGCTGGAGAGTATCGAAGGCTTCTCTGATGAATAGGCTTATCAGTCTGGGAAATCGAATGGCTTTCAAGTTTCTGTCTTCTCCCACTAATTTGCCTTTGGCCAAAGCGTTGTCTTGAGGTTTACAACTGTGAGAAGCTCTTTGTAGAGAATGGTGACATAGTCGAAGTTTCGTTGAAAATACAGACCATACATGATTTGCAGGATCTCTGTACTTGCTTGATCCTGGCTGCCACTTTTGCAGGTAAGGGTTCTGTTGAGAGTTGAGAACATGAAGTTCCAAATGGGTGGTAATTTGCCTCTTTTGATGGTCCCAAGCTTGTCCAGATCATCATTGTATCCTATAAATTTGATGAATTCTAGGAGTATGGGTAGTTCATGTGCTTTCTCGTAGGCAGGAATTCCCAATTCCGCAGGGGTTCTTAGTCCAACGATTCTTCGGATGGTTTTGGGACGAATGCGAATGGTCCCTGCTCCTGCATTTGGTCCAACATCAACTTTGCCCATGATTCCTTTCCTTTCCTCGATAAACTGGTAAGTGGTCCACCATTGTTGGACATAGAGTTGTGGCAAATGTTCATCGGCTTTGGTTAGGGCTAGGAAGAGTTCAGAACGTCGAAAGAACTCAACAATTATGTGATACAGGGGTTCATAGTTTGCATAGTTGGTAGAGAAGTTGTAGTTGTTGTCTGTGAAGGCATAGGGTTGAATGACGATTGTATCGACAGGGGCAATCCTGCTCGATTCTGTGGAGTTTTCTTGTGCCATTGTTGTAGGTTCAAGAGCTTGAAGAACAAGATATTTTTGGTTTGGAATATGAGAGGTAATTTGCAGATATTCGAAGGTTAAGGAAGCGTAAAGAATGAAATGTGGATTCAAATGGGTATTTATACTCGAAGAATTTATAGGGATAACCATTGTAGGCACTTGAGTGTCAGATAGTGGAACGTTTTCTACAGAGGAACGTAGAAACAGCTAATGGTTAGTTGCCCAATCAAGAAATGCCACATGTATTTTGGGTCTGACAACTTTTCTGATATGGAACCGTCACGGTTAGAGATTGGTGGGTGACATGTGGTTGAGGCTCAGAAATAACCCGAAATTCTGATGACCAATATCAGAGAAAGTATAAGGCACTATGAAATGGCAGAGCTCTATTGGAACTCTCAGCACATTCTTGCCTCTGTTGAGTGATCTCTGGCATTCTTTCAAGTAACCCAGATTCTCAAGATATTTCACCTTTACCCTAAAATCATTTGCAAATTATATCTGATGAGGAAAATAATCAGAGAACTAATACGACAGAAGTTTCTCAGATGAATCACAGAGCTCTGATGTTTATGTCAGAGGCTCTGGTGAATTCTCTAGAGACCTCTTTCTGAGTATAAGTTCAGAGATATAATCAAAGATGTTTTCATCAGAATAGGTTTTCCCTTTCTATAAAAAATTGTTCTTTTGATTATCAAGCCAAGTCATGAAGATTTGAAAGTTTTGACTTGCTTCCCGTTAAACAATGCTTATTTTGCTTTTAAGCTCCCCCTAAACCGATGAGCTTATTCACAGATTTAACTTTTCAGCTCCCCCTTGATATGTGCAACTTTTGAAAGACTTTATGAAGATTATAAACAAGAGAGTTTTAGATGGACAAAGTTAAACCTCAAAGAAACAAGAAAATTTTGAAAAACTATGCTGGCAGAGCTCTGAGGTTAACATCAGAAGCTCTATTGACATGAACTACCTAAGTACTCTGTCAAAGCTTTGAGATGAATGTCAGAGACTCTGATGATTTTACCAGTGTTTAGGAGGACATGTTTAGCATACCCATCTTGCTGATTAAGAAATTGAATCTCCTTTCATCAAGGGCTTTTGTAAACAGATCAACAAATTGGAAGTCAGTTGAAACAAAATACATTTCAATTATCCCCTTTTCAACATGATCTTTGATAAAATGGTACCTTATATCAATGTGCTTTGTCTTGGAGTGCTGTTGGATTTGTTGTAATTGCTATTACACTCTTGGAGTCACAGAGAATTGGAACTTTGTTGTACTCTAGTCCATAGTCTCTAAGCTGTGTTTCCATCCAGATGACTTGTGAACAACAACTAGCAGCAGCAACATACTCTGCTTCTGCTGTAGAGGTTGACACACAGTTCTGCTTCTTGGATGTCCAACTCACTAGCTTATCCCCTAGCAATTGACAGCCATCAGAAGTACTCTTTCTGTCATTCCTGCATCCTCCATAATCTGAATCTGTATATGCTACAAGCTCAAAACCAGAGTTAAGAGGATACCGGAGACCTATGAATTGAGTCCCTTTGAGATATTTGAAAATTCGTTTGACAGCAGACAAATGAGATTCCTTAGGATTAGCTTGGAATCTAGCACAAAGACAGGTTGCAAACATTATATCAGGTCTGCTAGCAAATAAGTACAGAAGTGACCCTATCATGCCTCTGTTGTTCTTGACATCCACATATTGACCCTGTGGATCATGGTCAAGTTTAACTCCAGTGGAAATACGAGTTATTGAGACATATTTAGATTGGCTTAAAAAGGCGCCTCTGATGGATTGTTTCACTTGTAAACCCAGGAAGAAAGAAAGTTCTCCCATCATGCTCATTTTGAACTCACTTTTCATTATCTCATAAAACCTATCACAGTACTTTTCATTTATAGACCCAAAGATAATGTCATCAACATATATCTGTACCAGAAGTATATCATTTTTATATCTCCTAAAGAATAAGGTAGTATCCACAGTACCTTTTTCAAAGTGGTTGACCAACAGAAAATTTGACAGAGTTTCCTACCAGGCTCTGGGAGCTTGTTTAAGGACATAGAGAGCTTTATCTAGCTTGTACACATGATCTGAAAACTCTGATCTTTCAAAGCCTGGAGGTTGTTGGACATATACTTCCTCTTGTAATTTACCATTCAGAAAGGCAGATTTTACATCCATTTGATAGACCTTGAAACCTTTATGAGCAGCATAGGCTAGGAAGATTCTGATTGCCTCTAGCCTAGCCACTGGTGCAAAGGTTTCATCATAATCAATGCCCTCTTATTGGCAATATCCCTTTGCAACCAACCTTGCTTTGTTTCTGATGATTATTCCATCTTCATCTTTCTTATTCCTGAAAACCCACTTGGTTCCAATAGCTGCTTTATCTTTTGTAAGTGGAACCAAGGACCAAACATTGTTTCTCTCAAATTCCAGAAGCTCCTCTTGCATGGCGTCAATCTAGTTTGGGTCTTCCAGGGCTTCAGTAATCTTCTTTGGCTCAATCATGCTTAAGAAGTTCACAAAGAAAGCTTCATTTGCTGTAGCTGATCTTGTTTTAACACCATCCTCAGGAGCACCAATGATCTAATGATGGGGGTGATCCTTTGTCCATCTGGTCATGGAGGCGTGGACAACAGGTGGTGTCTGTGCTTCTGAAAGGAAAAGATGATTGTCAGCTTCAGAGCTCTGAGGGTTGGCACCAGGGCTCTGAGGCACACTGCTCTGGAGAGTGGCTTCATTGCTCTGTGAGGTAGCAGCAGGGCTCTGAGAAAGTGAGCTTTCATATATGGAATCTCTTCCAACATTGGTCAGTGGGGGTGATGATGGTTCTTGTTCAGGCTTTCTTTCCTCTGATTGTAGTCTCTCATTTCTCTGAACTTGACCAGTGGACATAGAAGTAGATGGTGAAGTATTTGAGGGACCTGACAAATATGTACCTATTAGATTTTGTCCTGCAAAGCTCTGAACTTGATTGGCTCTGGTGATGTCTTCAGGGGAATCTTCATCATCAAAGAAGTCATTGAATATCAGATTGATATTCTCTTCCTTTGTCTTTGAGGAACTGGGCTCCTCTGCTATCTATATCCTCTCTGATGATTGGCTTTCAGAGAAACTTGATGATCTTTCATCAAAGGATACATTGATGCTTTCTTGAATGACTTTTGTTCTTGAATTGTAGACTCTGTAGGCTTTTGAGTTTAAAGAGTATCCAATGAATTTTCCCTCGTCAGCCTTCTTGTCAAATTTTCCTAATTGATCTATGTCATTCATGATGTCACACTTGCAACCAAAAATATGAAAGTACTTCACATTAGGCCTTCTATTGTTGATCAGCCCATAAGCAGTCTTCTTAAATCTCTTAACAATGACAGCCTTGTTTTGGGTAAAACATACTGTTGAGATTGCTTCTGCCCAGAAGTTGATGGTAAGATCAGATCCTGCTAACATAGTTCTGGCAGCTTCCACTAGAATTCTGTTCTTTCGCTCAACAACACCATTTTGTTGAGGAGTTCTGGCAGCAGAGAAGTTCTACGAGATTCCTTCCTCTGTAAGGTAGGAGTCAATTTTGTCATTTTTGAACTCAGTCCCATTATCACTTCTCAGCTTTTGGATCTTCAGACCTAACATAACCTAAATTCTCTTCAACAGATTTATCAGTATTTCTGGGACATCATATTTCACTCTGATAAACTCAACCCAAGTATATCTAGAATATTCATCTATAAGAACCAGGATATACTTTCTCCTAGATAGACTTTGCGTAGAGATTGAACCACAGAGATCCACATGAAGCATATGCAAAGGTCTAGGGCAGTTGTGATCACTCCTTTGTTCTGTGTAAAGCTCTTTTTAGCTTACCCAATTCACAGGCAGAACAAAGATGGTCTTTGTCAAATTTAAGAGAAGGCAAACCTTTGACTAAGTTCAGTTTCACAAGTTTGTCAAGATTTGAAAAATTCGAGTGAGCAAATCGTTTGTGCCTGAGCCAGACATCTTCCTTATTCACAGAGACCAAACAGAGTCTCTCTGAATTAGGTTTTGATTAAGATTGAAATTCATTTTATAAAGATTGTCTTTCCTATCAGCCCTGAGCAGCTCTTGACCAGATTCTGAAACTAATAAAGAACAGTATTTATTCTTAAAATTAACATCAAAACCATGATCACACAATTGACTTATGCTTATCAAATTATGATTTAATCCTTCAACATAAGCAACTTTAGATACAAAAACACCTCCATTGGTCAAAACACCATATCCTTTAATCTGTCCTTGTCCATCACCTCCAAAGTTTACTGTACCTCCAATTTTATCTTTGAATGAGGTCAGTAGCTCTTTATTGCCTGTCATATGCCTGGAACATCCTGAGTCTAAGTACCAGATCTGCACATGTGGCTTCTGCAAGACAGATTAGTTTCTCTTAGGTACCCATTGCATAATGGGTCCTTTCTTGTTAGGCTTGGGGGTGTTTGCTGATTTACCTTTTGGCTTTCCATTCTTTGATGGTGTGCCAGAGGATTTTCTCTGCATGTTCTGAGATTTAGTCTTAGGATTTTTCCTTTCTGTTGACTGATTCAGAATGCAGTGGGGACCATTAAGATGATTTTGCAATTTTAACAGAAGCTTAATACAATTGCAGTTGACAGAACATGGAAATGATTGACTCAAATTTCTGTTTTTATTCATCATCATTGGATTACATGCCTTTTGAGTTTGAAAATTTCTAGGATCAGATGTTTTTACAAACTTCCTGTCTAGATTTGTTTTCCTGAAACTGGCATTTCTCTCTTGATGTGATTCCTTGGACCAAAAAGATTTTCCTCTTTGATTCACTGCAGAATAAGAAATAGGCGAGTCATCAACTTTCCATTTTCCCTTTTGTTCTGGAGTGAACCTTATAGGTTTGTAAACATAAGGCACAGAGGTATGGTTCATAGGATTATTCTTGGCTTTCTCTTTTCTCTTTTCTTCTAACTCCTCAGAAGATAGGATTCTGATACCCATACTTTTAAAATCAGGGCATGGTGGGATTCTGGATTGGTTATTAGAATCAGGTATGACATTGTTCAAAATTCTAGACCCAATAAATGCCTGTTTAGGTTTGTGTAAGATAGTCTTAGGTGCACAAAAAATCTGCTCATCCACCTCAGAGTCAGAGTCTAAAAAGTCTCTGGTGGCACTGTCAGAGGTTTGAGTCTCTGTGGGTTTCTGAGAACCATTTGCTCTGGTGGAGTCAGAGGAGTTCAATTCTTTGATGGTAAAAGTTTTGAATTTTCTGAGTTTAGGTTTTAAAGCATCAGAAATGGAGTTTTCTTCCAGAATTCTTTGCAGATCTTCTTCAAATGAAGTTCTTTTTTCTTCAGAGGTAGGGGAGAAGACTGGTGCTTCAGGATTAAGATCACTCTGAGTTTTGATATCAGAGGGACCAGCCACAGAAGTAGCATTCTTTTGCTCCTTGAAAGAGTTGAAGTTGAATATCTCCTTGGGATCATGACTTTTGACAGACTTAGAAATTATGATTTCAGCTTTTCCTTGATCATGAATAAACTTTAGAGATGGTTCTGTAACCTTTTCATGACCAAAGGAGTCATAGCTGACATTTCTGAAATTCAGCTTTCTGGTTCTGAAGTTTTAGCTCTCTTAAAAACACAAGTACCAGTGAGTACACCGTCAGGCATTTGGACTTTCCCAACGCAGAAAGTAGAGGACAAAGATGTATTCTTCTTTCCAATGAAGGGATCAAGGTCACTGAAACCTAGACCTTGAGTGTCCTTTTGCGAGTTAATTTTAATGTGCACATCTTGTGCATCGTGGTACTTTTTAATCAAAAGCTCTTTTCTCTGTAAAGATTAATGTAAGACTTCTCTTTCTTTTTGAAAATAATTCTTAAGAGCAACAGAGTTAAGCCTTTCATATTCTGATTTCTTTACCTCTTCTGCCTTTAATCTCAAAACCTCTTCAAATTCTTTGCATTTTTCTAAAAATGAGGTTTCCTTCTATTTCTGTAAAAATTCTAACTCAGGTTTTTCTTTTGAAATTTCTTCCTTCTCCATTTCCAAGAGACTTTTCTCTCTCTTGTAGAAGGACAGATCTTTTTAAGCCAGTTTTCTCAGTTCTTTTTCCTCAGACAGTTTTTGTTTAAGGTTTTGAAATTCCTCAGCAAGCTTTGACACATTCATTTCCAATTCAGAGTCAGATTTGCATTAAGAGGATGATCATACCTTGGCACTGGGTTTGGAAATCTCCAGCGCTCTGTCAGTCGAGTCTGTCACAGAAAATGCACAAGACATTAAGGACACATCTGTCTCTGTTGGCTTCTCGGGTGTATCCTCTGCCATCCCCTCACTCATCTTTTCTGAACTTTCATCATCAACAACCATTCCACACTAGTTGGCTTGCTCTGGTTCATCATCAGAGGATGAATTAGAGATCCAGTTCTCCATCTCTGCCACATAACTTCTCTCTCTGAAGCTGTACTTATATTTATTCTTGTACTAGTCCTGGTCTTTTACCAGTCTACCTTTGCAGTTGGCAGAAAAATGGCCTGGTTTGCCACATCTAAAACATCTTCCATCGTTCTGATTGATGGGCTGGGCAGCATCTGCTTGCTTCTGTGGAGCTGGTGGGTTGTATATCTGTTGATACTGTTCTGGTCTGTGCTTTGGTGCAGCTCTGTTGTTGTGAGGTGCAGTCCTCTGTTCGTAACCTCTCTTCTCTTCCTTATATTCTCTCTCATACTTTCCTCTTCTATCAAACACTTTCTTGCCAAATCTCTTGTTGAACTGTTGGGTGATCAGGGCAAGAGATTGGGCAAAAGCATTGATGTTAGTATCCACATCATCTTCTGATAAACTTTCCTCATCATCACTTTCTTCTATGAGGCTTTTCTTTCCTTTCTTCTTCATGGCTTTCTCCTTCTTCTTGTCTTTGCCAGCATTGTCTCTGTTGGATTTCCCTTCTGAGGGAGTTTTTGAGTCAGAGATCAATGCTAGTGGACCTGCAATAGTAGATTTTCCTTTTTGCTTGACAACATCCTTCTCTTGTGCATCAAGAGTTCCAAATACATTAGTAAGAGACCATGTATCCAGGTCCTGGTACATAGACAGATTTAACCATTCATCATTCAAACTTTTTAAGAACAAGACATTGTTATCCTCCTTCGACCTTGTAACCCCACATTTCTTACATTTGTTTATCAGAATGTTGAATCTGTTATAGGTTTGTTAATACATTGGATCCTTCTGTTCTTTTGGGTTTTAATACCCCCTTCGAGTTGATTCAGAAGTTGATCCCAGATTTCTTTAGCAGTAACACAAGACTCTAATTCTTGGAATATATCGTTTGGAATGGCTATTATCAAGAGTCTTATTGCTTTAAGGTCATTTTCCATTTAAAGCTTTTCTTCTTCAGTAAAACCAGTGGTTTTAACTTCGAAATGAGCAGGAATCTCAGCAGTTGTCTCTGTAGCAGGAACACGAGGAACCAATACCATGGGTTGGAATTCCATTTGTGACAGATCGCATAAGATCTCTATCCATGCCATCAAAGAAGTTAACCATCCTGATCTTCCATTGAGGGTATTCATCCGTCAGAAGAGTAGGAGGTTTGGTTAAGGAACCATCAGTATAAATAGCATTTATGTTATTGTTCGCCATTTTAAGAGAAAAATAGAGTATGAAGACTTTGAATGAGTTTTGAACAGAAAGTTGATGAACAGTAAAGCAATGGAACATTAAATGATGTAGAAATGATTTCCAAACTTACTGGAATGCTTAAACACATATCAAAAGCTTTTAACAAGGAGTTTCAGGTTTTTAAACAAAAACAGGGTACACTAAAAGGTTTGAAAAAACAAAGCACAATCAACAAGTATGAATCAACTTGGTTAGATTGGATCGATTGGATTTAAGAAAATAAATCTGCTCTGATACCAATTGTAGGTTCCCAGATTCACCTCGTCTCGTATAAACAACAAGATCAAAGATAGCGGAAGCATAATAAAGCAATTTTTGTATGAGTGATTGTGAGTAGCATAAAACATGAGAGAATAACAATATGATGAACAGTAATAGATAACAATAATGAATAACAAATTGCTCGTTTATTGATATTTGAATAACACCAAGAACACTTTCTTGTGTGTGTATTCTGAAATCTCTCAGGCTACTGATCGTACACTAGTAGTGGAATGGAATTGTGCAGTGATAGTGTTCTCACAATTCTAACAACGATCCTTACAATTCTCGACAATTTGTGTGTTCCACTAACGTTCTATTTATAGCCTGATAAAGTAATAAACAATGTACTATCAAACCCTATGATGACACGTGGAAAGCATGTCTTCGTCCTTTTAGGGCTGACGTGGAAAGTGCAGACACTTGTCTATCACTTAGAGATTTCTACGAGACTTCGGCTTCACAGAGGTCTTCTGCCAGAGCTCTGGTGGTCTTCTGGCAATCTTGTTCTCTGATGGGCTATCAGAGGTCTTCTGCCAGAGCTCTGACGATCTCTGATGGTCTTCTGTCTATTCTTCTGCTAAGTCTTCAGCTTAATCTCTGGTGTCCTGTTCTCTGACGTTCTTCTGACTTGTGATATTGTCAATACTTTTACAAAGTCATACTTGGGGCTAACAACCAGCGATCTGACTGTGTCAAACCGTTCTTCCCTAACCTACAGTTGGAACATGTCCCTCAGCTGGTTAAACATGTCATACGACCCAAGTCTCTCCATACCCTTTTGGAGTTCAGGTGCCATGGTCGCTAACATGAGGCAAGCAGCCTCGATTGATTTGGTCAGACGTTTTCCGTACTCTTCCGACGATCGACCTGTAGCAGCTCGAAAACCTATGATTTCTTGCTAATTTTTTATTCCAAATAATTCTATGTGATCGAAATAGAGAAACAAATCGATCTGTAGAACAAAATCGGTCAAAAACACATTAGAAATCCAAAATCGAACATCACATTCTTGAAGAACATCGTCGACCTGCAAGAACTTGAAACTCACTGATTAGTTGCTGGAACTTGATTCTAACTATTGCCAATTGTTCTAAGCCGAAACTAAAGTCGATCTGTGAAGTATCAGATGATTAAAACACAACTAATCTTTAAAATCGAAAGAAGAAAAAAAAATCTAGAATAACACTTCAACATTTCAAAAATACTAATTTGTTGTTCATTTTCCGATCTGAAAGTTAGGGATTGTTCAAAAACAAAAATGAAATGAATCTGTAAGATTAAAATCAATCAGATCACACCTAATCTTCAAAATTGATTCCCATCTTCATGAAGAACTCCGAACAACTCTCTGTCAACATTTTTGATTTTTTTTTAAAAATCTTTGGAACACAAATTTGTGAACTGAAATATGTTCCAAACAACAATTGAAATCAATCTATAAACTTGAATTGATCAAAAACTCAAATGAATTCTAAATTCTAAGAAAAACTCAAAAACTCAAAACCTTTCAATTTCTTCAAAATTTGACGAAATTTTTTCGATTTGATGCACAAATTCGATCTCCTAAAGCGCTGATACCAAATGTATCACCAGATCTATTAGGTAATCATCGAATATCTCATTGATCTTGAACATACTAGAGAATTACATATGAATTATGAACTTTCTCTCTCTAGAATGCTCTCATCTTTCTCACTAGGATATTACAATATGAATTTCTTGTTCTTAGCTTACAAACTAAGCTAAACCTATTTATACCTATGAACTACAAGGCATTAAACCTAATTACATTGACTTTACAACACTTTGACTTTTCTCATGACTTTGACTATTAACAAGTTTGACTCACAATACTTTGACTATTACAACAAATCCTGAATACAATTTATGCGCTAACAGGTTCCTCAATGGATCTCTGCTTCTTTTCCATCTTGAGTACGATTCTCAGGTTGCGAAGCCAGTCCATGAAGTTAAAGCCCGTGAGCTTGTCTTTCTCGAGGAGCCCTTTTAAACAAAAGTTTGAAATGGATGAATTCGTGTTGTTGTTTGACATCTATCAAAGTAGAAAAATATATTTTAGTGACCTGAATAAATAATCCTTGTTATAATAACTACGCAAACATTTAAATAAACAATTATATTTAGAAAGGCTAAGATCCATATTTCACTTCTTAGCTACGACGGGTATGCCACGGATCGCAACTAGAATCTATTTAGGTAGGTAATTATTTTACCAATTCATTCTCTATGAAATTCTTAGATCCTTGCGGTTTCGATTGGATCTATAAACAGGATTACTGTTCATGATCTTTAAAATCGTAACTCTATATTCAAGCATAACTAATTTGAACTGCCAACATATGATTTAAGTGGTGGTGTAGATCGAGGAAGATGAAGAGTTGTGACGTGTGCTATCGGAATTCATCTCCAGTTGTGAGGATTTGGTTGTAAACACTGTAAATTAGCGATAATATCAGAGTGTGGTGTGGCCTATGTACTCGATAAACACTTTCTAAGTGTAATGTGCTCTCTGCTTTGTCGATGGGTTGGAAAGGTTGTCGTTGCCGGTGCCGGAGGACGAAGGGAGCAAAGGGAAATGACGTATGGCGACGGAAAGGAGAAAGGAGGGCATATGGGCTACCAAACACGTGTCATTATCCTAATAAATGTTAATAATATCATTTTTATCTTTTATTAGAAAATGAGTGGTCACTGACATGAAATAATAAAAAGACGAAAATACCCCTCAAGTTAACTGACCTATTTAACTGAAGTTAATATAAGGGACAAGAAGTGAAACGAAATGGTAACCACAGTGACTAAAACTGTAGTTAGTATAAAATAGCGACAAAAGTTGATAGTAGTTGGTAACCACAGGGACCAAAAGTGTAATTTACTCTAAGATTTATAATTAATGAATAATTCAGAATTCTTTAAACTTAAAAAGTATAGGGAAAAAATAAGGAGGGAAATACAAAATTCACAGACTTGCCACGTACGGCTTATCCATCTTCTCCACGTACGTAGTGAGTCTTCTTCATCTTTCTAGACTGATTCTCAGGATCGATTCTTCTTAGTCTTTCTAGGCGATGAACGATGGACTTGGCAATGGAGAGGACGACCTTTTCTTTGACGATGCACTTGACAACGACGTACAAGAACAAGAACAAAAATCCATGTGTTCCATACCCGTATAGTGAAAAGGGCATTTGGGAAAAAAATTGTTCCTTCAAGTCAACTCCGGAATTTGAGGTGTTGGAAAAATTCTATATTTTTGGTGATACTATACTATAGATGACCATTATTTCTAATTTTTTGTTATTTATTATGTGAAGGCACTAAGTAGAAAAAATAGTGAGCATGCAAAGATGAACGAAAACCCACATCACTTGGGATCACGTGGGTATCTTGGGAAGTATGATGGGTGGGATATTGAGAAAAATAAAAGGTATCATAACGCCTGAGATACACAACATGTTTCATGAGAGGTCACAACACTACCTGTTGGGGAGGCGGAAAAAAATAACTCGCGATGAATACGTCCTACTATTTATTACTTAGCAGATGAGCTTGTAAACTAATATGCCTTACTTTTAAATATGTTTATCAAGTTATTGTCCTTAATTACTTACTTTTATCTTGTTGAACATGACATATACAAAGAGATAGACAAATCTCTCAGGGACATGGGGACCTTGAATTGGGAGACGATCCATTGATAGCGGTGTTGGGGCCCGAACACCTGGGTCATACCAGGGGTGTCATACACAACATGGGCTACGTATTGGCCTAGGAAAGGGAAATAAGAAAATAAATAAAAAAGAAAAAACATACCTAGATGTAGAGATGATCAAGCGGTTTGTGAAGAAATGCAACAGAAACAAAATGAATGGGTGGAACGTATGGAGCAGAAGAAAAGAGAATGGGAGGAGCGTATGGAGTAGGCAAAAAGAGAATTGAGGGAGAATAATTGGAATTTACAACAACAATTGAAGAAGGTTTTGGCAACACAATTGGGGAAGAACGATGTTAGACCTGATGGAAGCCCGGGGTCACGCAAAAGCATCGTTGGCTCAACTACTTGCGTTCCACAGATTGTATCCATTGAGGTAACTCTTTGTTTATACATACTAACTTTTTGGAGTTTCGATTGAACCGTTATTTAAATCATAATGTTAACGTGATCTGTTTGCAGCATGTTGTCGAATGCAATTTGGTATTTTGTTGCGGGAAGGCCAAAGCTATTGTTGCTAAGGGCGGGGCTTATCCTTTAGCAGATTGCAACACTGTTTATGGTGTTCCCTTGGAGGATGGATTCATCAAAGTTTTTGTAGAGTTGGTTATGAATGCATGTGAGGGGTTTGAACTACCCGTGCTTTTGTCGAACCCGGATATTGAAACGTTAGGTCAAGCTCGTGGCTACTTCCTTCAATGGGAGCAAGAAAATATGGTCTTCCAACATGCACATATATGTTTTAATTTTCAAGTTAAATTGTAGTAAGATTTTTTTATCCGTACACATCATGTTTATTGGCATTATCATTTTTTTCTTAATAGGCTCCTAGCAACCATACAAATGTCCTTGCTCTTGATATGATGCCAGCAAAGAGTGCACCCATTCCCCTGCCAGTCAAGTCTATCCAAGTGCCACCAACGAGTAAGCTTCTTCCCCATTAAGTATACACTCAAACTTTGACTATATATATATATATATATATATATATATATATATGCATAATTCCCCTGACGGTATAAGATACTTAGTCAAATGTATTATTAATGTAGGTACAAAAGGAGAAAGGGGCCCATTCAAAGAGAGTAGTCATTGCAACTGAGTCACAGAAAAAAACAGTTGGCTAAAAAGTTGAATCCCTTGCCTAAAGAAATACAAGATCGGCCGAATGTGATGAAATAGACGGCTACGTTCCAATGCACAATGGGTGAAGAGTGAGGTTACGTTTGAGGTTGAGGCAGGGGTCTTTGGCCCTACGAGTATGTCAATAGGGGTTGAATATCGTGACTTGAAGTTACTAATAACAAAGGGGTGGATTGATCAAAAAATTATCACATGGTTGGTGTAAGTTATTACTTATATGTGTCTACTTAATATTTAATCTATAATATTCACAATATTCAGTTTAACCATATTGTAATTTTTTAGGGATTTATATATGATAACATCACAAAATTCGAAGAACCGTTGTGCATTAATTGCCCCGGGAGCAATTAATGAACCTGCGAATGAACGAGATGGTTCATATGTCATGGAGACAATACTTAAAACGATGATGCACAACATAGGAAAAAATTTCTTTTTGGCACCGTACGGACAAGGGTGAGTTATATATATATATATATATATATATATAGAGAGAGAGAGAGAGAGAGAGAGGCTCCGTAAAATGTAAACCTCGCATTTGTTGCACACCTTACAAACCACAGTCTGCATATGCGCAGAACCAGTCTGCATATATGCATTGTCCCATATGAATGTATGTTCATTATATGTATATTCTTGCAAATTCTGTTCAAAGTGGTATCTTAGTGGGTGTTGTACGTATTTTGGGTATCACAGTGGTATCATAGTGGGTTTTGTATGTATTTTTGGTATCACATTTGTTCTGGGACTAACAACATTGGTATCACATTGTGTCTTGTATGTATTTTACGTATGACATTGCATTTTGTATCACGGTGAGTATCACAGTCTATTTTGTATCACAAAGTATGTTGTACCACATTTTTATCACAGTGGGTATCATAGTCTATTTTGTATCAAAAAGGGTATTACAGTGTATTTCGCCGGTATTGGTTGCACTGGAGAGAGGAGAGATAAGATTTTTAAAAATACCTAAAACGCCATTTGATTAAAATTATAAATCAAAATTACCAAATTTATTAATTTCCTAAATTATTCTTTGATTTGTGGTTGAGATTGGATCTCACAGTTACCACAAACAACTGAGTTCTCCCTTGAATGACCCCATATATATATATATATATATATATATATAGTAACACATTTTTATACCGTTTCAAGAAAAGCAAAAAAACTGTGTAAAACTATATACATTCTTACAAGTTAAAAAAAACCTTTAAAATGTATACATTTTTACACGGTTCTTTCTGCATTACCATGTAAAATGATACATATTTTACACGTTTTTTTTTCTTTTCAAAACCGTTTAAAACGTATGCATTTTACACGATTTTTTCTGGCTTTTTAAACGGTTTAAGAACCGTGTAAAAATGTGACTTTTTTACACGGCTCCAAAACCGTGTAAAAAAACCCCTGACTTTTTCAAACTGTGCCCTTTCAAACGGTTGTAAACCGTTTAAAAATGTCCAAAACAACCGTTTAAAAAACCTATTTCTGTAACAGTGCAACCAATGAACACATTTAAAACCCATTACAATTTGATCATTATGGTTTAATTTTTTAAGATTAGTTCCTATTTCCACATGTGGTGGTACAATGACGGTAACAATATTATTGTTGAAGAAACCAAATCATGGGTACTAAACTAATTACTAATTGCTCAAAATCAAACCATATTGATGAAATGGTTGAGATGAAAAACCATGGTTAATATAATTAGTATATAATATAAGAGTACCCCACATTATTTTCCTAACGATGACGAAAACAGTGTTACTTTTTATTTTTAACAAACCCTAGGTGAACTAGGCTCTTTAACTTGGCCTTTTTTATACACACCATCAGAGGTTGATTTGGATTAGTAGCGGCAGTGGAGGATCTACTTAGGATTGCTTAGGGGCTGTTTGTTTACCTCTTAATAGTTCCATTAAGAGGAAACCTCTGAATCGTTCAGAGGTGAATCTTGTTTGGCAAAAAAAGGTCTGTCTCTTAATGGTTCCAAAACCCTCTTAACGATTTAGCATATTGGGCTACCCTTAACCATTCAGTACCCTGATTTCATTCTAAACAAATACCAAACAACCATATTTCATTTTGCACTATATCATAAAAGCCTCTTAACCATTCTGACCTATTAATCATTCTGCACTAAACCATTCAGCAACTGCCAAACATCCCCTTAGTTGGGTTCCTTTACCACCGAGGTAAAGTCGACATGGTAGTAGGTACTTCAATTCGAAATAATATGACTAATAATAGTCGGATCAACTTTTGTGAAAATTATCGAAGTATTGAAAGGGAGAAGCCTATCTTTGTTCGATAAAGGTAGTTAGAAAAGTTTAAGAGTAAATATGTGATTGATCAACTCTTAAGAAAGCACGGAATTTAGACCAAAATTGTTTTCGATGTAGTGTGTGTCAGTTAAGGTTGAGAGTTAATCAAGGCCTCTTGAGTAGGTTTACCGGCTGACAAAGATATTGGGTTCATCCCACGAGCGGTTAGTGTATCGTATGTCAAAATTGGATATCCGTAACTGTCATTAGGACTGACATGGAAACTATGACGGGAAGGTAATCAAGTTCCAATCGGAGTTCGATTGTGTTGCAGACACTCCCTTGAAAGGGAACCACCCAAATGAAATCTTGTCTGCAAAGTTGGATGTCATTCTTGAACCCGTCTGGTTGTTTCTATGTACAACATGCTTTTGGAAATGACATATATAATGTCATTATTCAAGGGACTTATATTCTCGAGGCTTTAATTTTATGGTACAGAACTGCGGGTATCTACGGAAATTTGATAAGTATTACATTTGGGTTATTGATTGTGCTAGATTTCGAGGACGAAATGTTTTATAAGGTTGGGAGGATTGAAACATCCAGATTTTTATCCGAATTGAGAAAAGTGTTGAACTGGGTGAATCGGTAAAGGAAGAACCAAATATGGAGTATGGCTATAGTGCCATTTGGTTGTGACACTTGTCACAATAACACCCGTGGTACTAAGAGTATGTCGACGATAGTGGTTGTGATACTTGTCACAATAGCACCAATGGTACTAAGAGTTTGGTCGTCTTGACTATAGTGCCATGTGGTTGTGACATCATTTACAATAGCACCAATGGTATCGAAAGTGTGGTATTGTCGGTTATAGTGTCATGCAGTTGTAACATATGTCACAATAGCACTGGCGTTACCGGGTGTTTGGTCGTCCCAACGAATGTGCCTTGAAATTATGACAATGGCATGATAACTGCCATAATAACATAAAATGTACCGAGAAAGCGGTCAAGGAATGGTCGAGAAAACGATCGAGGAACAACCGGGAAAATGGTCAGGGAACGGCTGGGAAAATGGTCAAGAAAACGGTCGAGCAAACTCGCGGTACGGGCCATGCTACAGTGCCCGGTGACTGTGCAAGTGGCACTGTGGCATGTCAAGGTTTTCAAGCTGGGTAAAATGACTTTCGATACCTTTTAGGTGACCTTTCCATGTCACAGTCGCGATCGTGGTACGGAGGGTTAAATGCCCGATTTTCTTAGGTTTTCTTCATTTGGTCATATCTCTCTCATCGTAGCTTCGATTTTGACGATTCTTTCTGCTATGGTCTCGTTTTTTAGAGATCTTATAGGTCATGAGTATTGAGTTTTATTGCAATGTAAAAGAGTATTTTGTGGTGGTAATCTTCTCATCTCTATGGATTTTCTATCTTTCCCCTTCAATGTTGCTTTACGTTTTGGATCTCTAGAGGTGAAATAAACACTTTGAAAGTTATGGATCTAAGAGCTAGGAGGTGTTACTTGAAGATTCAAGTTTTCACCAAAAAAAAAACTCAAGTTTGGGGTAAAACCTAGATTTAGCCTAAATCTAGCAAGGTGAGTTCAAGTTGCTTTGTGAAAACTTTGTACATGCCAAAAATGTCCATTTTGAGGTATTTAGGTGTTTTACTTGATAGTCATCAATGTTGGAATCCTTGACGAGTTTTGCTTATAAAATGTATTTGATTTTATAAGTCTTGTGAAATACCCATATGTGGGATTTTTTAAATATGAGTTTTAATTATTTGTCTTATTTATGGAGATCATTTGGTAAAAACGCATTTTAGTGTGGTTTAGGGAAATGTATATTCTCATGTTAGTAAGATTTCATTTTAAAATAATTTATCCCAATCTAAAGTTAGACTTTTGAGTTATTCATGTCTTTGGAGCATGTATTTGCATAAATGTCGGTTAAATGTGTTTCATTGTTTTAATGACCTATAATTAATGGTCAATTGAGTTTTTGAGCTTTTGACTCGATTTTTCACTTTAAAGAGTCTTGGAGACATTAGCCCGATTTATTTTTCTCTATCTTGGGCTTTTGGTGTTATATGCATTTGAGACATATTTATTTGTAAATTACATGTTTTGAGAGTATTACACATTCTTTTTTTAATCATGTAATTTAGACTGTGATGCATTGGATCCATAGGCATGTGAGCCAGTCTTGTGTTAATGGTCGAATGAGTATTGTGGGGTTGGACTCCTGGACCATGTTTTGTGACCTTAAATCTTTCAAGTAGGCACTAGGATAGTTGAATCTGGATATGTTACCTTGGAGATAGGCACTAGGATCTCCGTCGCTTGAAGGTAATGCCTTGGAGGTGGTCCTTTAGTGTGTCGGGACTTGAGGTGGAATTCGTAGGAATTGACACTAAGGTTAACAGACTCTTGCGATGAAACTTGTTAAGGATTCGTAGGGACATTTGACTTCAAGTCGTGAAGTGTTATGTGAATAACATTGTACAAGTGGCATACTCATGTGTTCCCGGCACTCTCAACGGTTACGTGTCTCCTCCGTCGTTGTTAAATGTTATTTTCGAATAGTGTAATATCTGTGTTTTACTCTTTTGGGTTTTTGGCAAATAACCTCAATTTATGACTTTGATGTATTGGATCCCCTCTACATAATAAAGTTTTGGATAAATGAGTTATTTTCACGTTTTCGGTATTTGGACTTTAATCCTAATTATACTTTGTGTGAGTATTGAGTTTGGTTCTATGATTGTGGAGTGTTTATATTTAAGTGTTTTATCACGAAAATGAGTTTTGGAATAGATATCATTTTTCATAATAAATACTTTGCATACTGGAAATTGTGATTTAAATAGTATTGATAAAAACTCTTGATAAAAACTCTTGAACTCTTGAACTCACTAGGCGTTAAGCCTAACCCTTTTCATTTGTTGGCATGTGTATCAGGTCCGTGTTTGGGGAATAGTACTAGTGACACTGTGAAGAGTTGAGTGCTAGTTAGAGGCACGTGAAGAATGTAGCTAATGGGTGATGTCTTCTGCACAATTGGAGCTATTGATCGGTTTTAGTTGTAACACCCCAAAATTTGGAAAGACCAGCTAAACAAAAACCTTGATCTAATAACAAACAAGGACAAAATTCCTTATACAAACCACTCTTAGAAATACCTCAATAATGAAATCATAACAACTTCAATAATTCAATATCCTAAGTCTTACACCAAGATATAAAAGGTCGGGTGCTACTCAACTCCTTACAAGGTTGCTATTCCCAAAACGCGGAAGACTTCACCAAGTCACTTACTTCTTGAACTCATATCTAGCTCTCAACTCTTCACAATGTCACTAGAATTAATACCCAACTCGAACCTGTTGCACATGCCGACAAATAAAAAGGTTAGGCTAACGCCTAGTGAGTTCAAGAGTTTTAATTGTTATTAAAATAGTTTGTTAAACAAAATGAGTACACTCAAAATCATTATTTTCCAAAAAGGATTATAATTAAGTATGTGAACAACCCATTTTCCAACGCACATAAAAGCCGTGCCGAAAACTCCAAAATGAAACATTCCTCAATAATGGATTTAAATCCAAAACACACTTAAGCATGAATAAATATTAAGTTTCCAAATAAAGTGGACGTGAGTAAAATTCTACCATTTGAAATGCCCCAACAAGGAGAAGAAATAATACGACACCCATAAGAACATGGAAAACAATCCAAATATATATGATATGTTCACGAAAGCATGTGACCGTCTCGACAACCCATGCAAAGCGTAATTATAAATAAAGTTCAAATACCCAAGAATGGAAGTAGTCATTCAAGCAAACCTTAATATACGTGGAGGGGTTCCAAAATTAAAGTCAATACTTGTAATTACTCGCACAAGGCTTACGACAATTAAAACATGCATATCATAAGACTCAATATAATATTGACAACAACGAGGGAGACCCGTATCCATTGAGGGTGGAGGAAACACGTAAGTATACCACCCATACAACGTTAATCGTACACACCTCGCGACTAGACGTCCAAGGTTTCCTACGACTTCTCAACAAGCTTCACCTCAAGAGACGGTTGACCTTAGTGTCTATTACCACGAATTCCACCACAAGGCCCGACACGCTTAGGACTACCTCCAAGGCATTACCTTCGAAGCGGCGAAGGTCCTAGTGCCTACCTCCAAGGTAGCACCTCCGGACTCAATCATACAAGTGCCTACTTGAAAAGTTTAAGGTCATAAGCATGGATCCCGGAGTCCAACCCCGCAATACTTATGCAACCTCATAAACAAGACCGACTCATATGCTATGCATCCAATGCAAATATAGTCAAACAATTACTCGGTCCACACAAGAATGTCCAACATCTTTAACACATGTAATCAGTTAATAACTATGACTCCAACGCATATAATCTCTAACTTAACATGGAGTAACTTACATTGGACCAATGTCCTCAAGACTCACTTGATTCAAATAAGAGCCAAGGCTCTACCATACAATTGATCAACAACAAGGGCCACCAATACGATAAAATGCATTTAAATATCATATAACAAACACATACCTCCAAGATACGATAAATCCACAAATCCCACCATATTTTTGGCCAAGTTATTTTCCACATAAGTCACAACCATGTATGTACACAAATGACCCATAATTATAAATATGCATTTTCCAACAACACTAATGTGTCCTTTCACCAAAGATCCACATTTGAACAAAAACCTTCAAAACCCTTTTTCTTGAGATACATTTATCAAATTGCTCAAATATCCCAATGCGGGTGTTTTATAATGTTTTCAAGATAAAACACTTAAAATAGTTAAAGCCCAATAAATGACTCAACCATAGATAAGTTCATGTAAAACACAAAAACACTTGAACATGGACATTTTGGCATGTACAACGTTTTCACAAAGCAGCTTGAACTCACCTTGCTAGATTTAGGCTAAATCAAGATTTTCCCCAAACTTGAGCTCCTTTGAATATACTTGGATCTTCAAGCCAAATCTTCCAAAACCTATATCCACAAGTTTCCAACCATCAAAAATCATCCCTAATGTTGGTCCCGAAGGCCTATACAAGTTTGTAGAAGGGGGGGGGGGGGGGGGGGTTGAATACAAACACACAGATTTTACTTTTCTAATATGTTTATTGATAAATCATTAACAATTTACAGCTTGTTGCGGAAACAAGATTACGGATAAACCTAAATCTAAACAACTTGGAACACTAAGGTTTCTTGCACTAAGAGAGATAAGGAAATTACTAATAATAACCTATCTTGAGATAAGAGATTGAACTTGTCCAGAGTTAGCAAGTTACTTCAAATGAAGTGGGTTCATCTCTTTATATACTGCATGCATTTAATGCAAGTCAGTATACACTTTACACGTGTCATCAGCTGGTTGGTTGTATGTCATTGACCTTGGTTGACAACCTTAGTAGCCGCATGGATGAACAGTGTAGTATCAGAGTGGTTGTACGATTTCAGACAGTCGGAGGTTCTTTTCTGACATTTCGTACGGATTCGTGCAAGGGGGGTTAAGACAAAAGTACTTTGTACGGAGGACTTCATGATCAGCTTTCGTTGATTCAGAGCATTATCATTTTCTATTCAGCGAATGATAAAGTTCAGCGATGGCTGAAGTCTTGTACTTGATACTTCACGTTGAGTGGACAAATCTGAGTCTTCGCTGATCCGCATCAGTTCATTAGGAGACTTGTCGCTGGTTCTTGAGCTTGATCTTCGACTTCAGCGTAGAACCTTTGTTGACGTGAAACTTGTCTTCAGGGATCATAAGTTAACAACTAACTTATCAGCGATCATCATAATGACTGAATAGACTCAGAGCATTAATGGTGAACAGTGTTCGCTGAATGTTTAATTTAAAGAGCGAGAGTTCCTATCAGCGGTACTGTAAGATCTTAGTACTTATCAGCGATAGTGAAACTCTGATACATATTGTTTACTTACAATTTTCACTAAGTATAAGAGAGGGTCATTATCAAATCACTGAGGGTTTGGATCAACAATCTCCCCCTATTTGATTATGACATAGCAACAAAGAAAATTGCTATTTAATGAAAACATAAGGATAAAAAGAACTCATAAAATATTTGTCCCTTTTACTGTTTTCTGGGATCTTTTCAGTACTGATGGAGTAAAGTACATTCGCTGAAATCTTTCTTTAAAACTTTGAATCAGGTTACAAAGAGAAATGGAAAGATTACAACTACAAGCGAAATAAATTAAAAGTACAAAAGAATAACTGATACAATAGAGAAAAGGGCGATCATATCAGCTTGTAAAGGGTTCTTCCTTGATGAGAAGTTCATCAAGGGTCTTTGAGGTGGGAATCATCCAGTCAGGGACGGTTACACCTTGTTTTCTTTTGATCAGAGCTGCTTCAAAAATCAAGGGCTTCAGGTGTCTAGCTTTGATGTCGGGTCTGACTTCACACCAGTATACGAGATCTCTGAGTTGTTCGATGGGAGCAATGTGGAGCTCAGAGATACATTGAAAGTGATGATTTCCATAGTAGTCTAAAAAGAATATACAATAGGGATCACTTACAACTGTGCCAGGAATGAATGTTTCTCCATGTGGTAGGGAGGTGTCAAGCATTGAGAGATCGGCATCAGGGCCAAGAACTTCAGCACGAGAGAAACCAATGCCCGTTTCATTCCGAATAGGAGGACCTGAACCAGAGACTTTCTTTTTCTTATCAGAGACTTTTCTTGGTTGAGGAAGAGTAGGAGGAATATCCACAGCAGATGAAAGCAGGTCGATCTGTTTGCTTAAGATATTCTCGACATGGCTTTTGAACTTTGAGCGCGATCCCTGAATGGCTAATTTTGTTTCTAACCATTCAGAGAGACCAAACTTTTCTAAGGTAGCAGCATAGAAGGTTTGCTTGGTTTTGTCATCTCTGTAGACATCCACTTCAACAACAGGAACTTCAACGTACAGTCTTCCTCTGATGTTTGCCTTGATGATTTTGGATGGTCTAGATCGATAGGTCAGCATTTGTTTAGCCCATTCCAAAGTCGTATCAGAGACCTTAGTCTTTTCTCTAACGATCTCTTGAGCATCATCCCATAGCTGGCGTTGAACATCAATGGGAACTCTTTTCAGCTTGGGGTCTTTTATTGATCGTTTAGAAAGCTGGATGGCGTATTCTCTGTCCTTTTCTTCAGCTTCCTTTCTTTCAGCGATTAATCTTTCAGCTCTGAGGTGATCCTTGTATTCCTTTTTGGAAATTCTGAACTTTGGAGGAACTGAAGGAAGTTGATCACGCCTCAGAATGATTCGCTGATCCTCGAATCGCTTTATTATCTCCTCTCTTCTTTTCTGATCCTCTTCACTTAGCTTTTGAGGAGCTAAGGAAGGTCTGTGTCTGTCCGAGAGTAGTTGTTCTTCAGGTTCATCAGTCTCAGAGATTAAATCTAAGACTGGGATTATTTCATCAGCAGCAGCTGGTATTATTGGTGAAGTCGCAGTTGTGGAGCCTTCAGCGATATCCTCAAACAGGGGAGAGGACTAGCTGAAACACAGCGATCTTACAAGTAAGAAGTTGGGTAGAATCAGAGAGAGAAAATTTGTTCAAGTGTATAGGCTTGGGTAGTAGAACTGATAGTGTATGATAGAGGAGGGATGGAGTGAGAGATGTTTAGTGTACCTGACAAACCGGCTTTTCAAGCAAGATCGTCAGATTGTCATCTTCAGCGACGCTTTTGCCTTTGCCTTTCTCAGCTCCAGAGGCTGAGGGCTTTGTCTTTGTCCGCTCTCCTGAAGGTTCATTTATCGAGATTCCCTTAAGAACTTTGATCTTCGGAGCAGGTTTGACGATAAAGAAGTCATCGTCATCTTCGTCATCATCATCATCATTCTTTGGAGAAGAGGATGGTTCATTATCAGGGATGTCGACGGCTTCATCATCTTCTGCTTCGGATTCGGTTTTATCAGCTTCTTCTTCGAGTTTCTCCCCCTCAGATACAGAGGCGAGCTTCTCGGTTTCCTCAGGGTTTTCATCTCCCTGAGGTCCAGCGGTGGTTTCTTCAGCATCCTTCTCTCCCGTGATAGATTCATCATGGGAAAGGTCTTCAGCGCTTTTGGAGAGATCTTCAGCGCTCTTCTCCCCCTCTTTTTCATGATGACTGGGGGAGGAATGGGTTGATTCAGCAGCGTTGGTAGGTTCTCTGTCTTCTTGGCCAGAGATACCTATCAAATCTTCAATCTTTGCTATTCTGTCTTGAAGGCCAGAGATAGCAGGATTGATCTTTTCCAGCTCAGTGCGATCCGCCGCTGTGAAATTGTCAGATGCAGGGACAGGGGCAGGAGCACGAGTATTCGCTTTGTGTAGGAGCTGCTCGATCATCGTTTTCATCGAACTAACATCGGTCTTTACAGAGCCTAAGTCAGTCTTTACAGTAGACATATCTCCCTCTAGTTGTCCAACCGATGTCTTCAGCGTTGTGACCTCGCTGGACATGGATGAAACTGAATTTTTGAGAGAGGTGTAGTCTGTGTAGATGTCAGCGAGCACCTTGGCGAAGTCGCTGAGAGTGTTATCAACTTGCTTCAAGTCATCTATGGAAGCCTTCTTCTCCACCACCGTTGTCAGCTTGTTCAGATTCTCTCCAGCGTTTGTTACAACTGTAGAGTTATTAGAAAGAGTAGTGGTGAGATCTGTCAGCGTTGTCTCCACAGCTTTCAGAGAGGCGTTGATGTCTCCCAAATTAGGACCTGTAACATATAAGAACTTGTGAACATAGGAAAGCTCAGAAGTTTGGGGTTTAGTGGCAGTGTTTATGGGTTGGTGTGTACCTGCAGGAGGGTCGATGAACTCGTCAAAATTACAGGTTCCTGAAAAGTGTTCCATGTCATCTTCAAAAGTGCCCATGGATTGTCCTGCAGGTCCTGTCTTCATCATTCCTGGAGAATCAGCTTTAGGTTCCGTAGAAATGATGGCAGCTCCAGCGAGATCTAGAGGAGAGACCAAATGAGTAGAGGGAGGAGCGAAGGATGAGAATGGAGGTTGGGTTATGAGTTCAGCGTTGGATTCGCTGAAAATCACTTCATCAGTCTTTTGAGAGACTGAAGGAGGTTGGGTAGGTTCCAAGTTTGTAACCTCAGCGTTTAGAGACGCTGAAGTTGGGATGGAATGGATGGGTTGTTCAGGTGTGGCAGAGCGTACCACTGAACGTTCCTTTAGCTCTGCAGAAAGAGCTGAGGAGTCTTCAGCATGAAATTGCTGGGGTTGCTCCTTTGTTTTCTTGATCCTTTTAGAACCAAGTGGGGTAGATGAATGTTTCCTTTTCTTAGAAGGAGAGGATTTTGTGGCCAGGGTATCAGCGATGGGTATTGTCGCTGAAGGAGCCACAAAATTAGAAGAAGAAGGGTTGAGAAGAGTCAAGAGTGTAGAAAGACGTACCTCATTCACCATTGGTTTGAAGTCGAGTATCTTTGGGCCGACCTGAGAGAGTTTCAGGTCACCATCAGTTGGGTAGCTCTCCTTCAGGCCATATTGGAAGATGGCGCTGATGAAACGGGGGTAAGGAACCCATGGAGGTCTGTTAGCGACGGTGTCCACTCTTAGAACTAGGTCATCATAGATAATCGATGCCCAGTCTATGTTGAGACCTTTCAGCAGTGCATATCCCATTGCTTGCTGAGGTTTAGCGGCTTGGTCAGAGGAGCCGCTCTTTGCAGTCATGCAGATGATTAGATGAGCGAAGATGAAATTCATCTCGCTGGGCATTTTCGATTTCTTGATAATCGTCAGCTTCTTCTCGGCCTTCATGTCTCTGCCGATTTCCCATACATAGCCCATTGCATCGAAAAATGCAATGATGGCTTCCCTGTCTGAGTTTTTCTTGGGGCCAGGGAGGGGAACGAATGGTTTTTCCTTAGTAGCGATGGGAAGGCTGGGAGCTTTGCGAATAATGGCAGGGGTGATCTTCATGGTGCCATATTCGATATCGCAGAGGATGCAATCGATTGTTTTGGAGGGGTCTTTGGCTGAAGGTAGTTGAGAGTGTCTGGCTGAGTACCAGAATTGTGAGAGCAAAAGCTGATGTGCAGGAGGTGTTATGGTCAGGGTTGTGGAGATGCAGCAATTCTTTAGGAATTTCACAGCATCATCTAGATGTGTGACTTGCTTTCGAGGAGGAAACTCGAGAAGCGCATAGAGGTTGTTCACCTTAGTCCAATCCAGTTTGTCAAGGGCAAACTTGACTTGAGGAGCCTTGAGGATGTCCACTTCCTCAGAATCAGCGGAGATGTTCTCAGTGGTAGCAGGAATGTCAGACGATGCCATTTATCTGTATTATCAGTTCAACCAAAGATGTTAACAAATAAGAATTATCTTAATGTGGAAAGAATTTCCATTAAGATGGTTCAAATTTTATCCATTTCATTCAGACACAAAAGTCTTAATGAAGATTAGGGTTTTTCTTGATTTTAAGAAACGAAATGTAAAACCCATTTATTCTTGTTATCCAGTTTTCTATGAAGAAATAGATTCTGGAAACGAAGGAAGAACAAGTTTAAGATTTTTGCATTTAAACTTGAAGAACAACCATGAAATGGTTGTGTTCATAAAACCATGAAAGAAAATGATTTCATTCTAAGAAGTTCTTTTGTTTGATCTTGTTAAAACAAGGAAAAGATCAGAAACAAGTTATACGCATTTGGTAATAAATAAGAACATATTAACCTTGATGTTTGATGAAGAAGATGATGAACAGTTCTTTGAAGTTTTAGAAAGCACAAATGCAACAGTGAATTCTTTCTTGCGGAGGAAGATTGATCGCGTAAAAGAAAAAATATAAACAAAGAATTTGTTTATATAGAGATTTTAGAAAGAGAAAATCTTGAGCGGGAAAAGATTTTCATCATGACACGGACACGTGTTTGCATTTGATTGGAAGTTTGAACGAGACGTGCAAACATGTGTCAGAAAGAGAAAACATGCCGGGGTTTATCCGTTGCAATGACGTCACAGCTGTCCTTTCATATTCTTTTAGAATGTCTCTGAGGTTTTGAAAAACTCAGGGACTCTTTTATAAACATGAAGCACTGAATGAAAATATCAGTGATGGTTTTAAGAATTTTCAAAATATCGTTGTTAAGGAAGAGATATTCAGCGATGCAATTTGTTTTGAAATCTTGCATTTTCATGCGATTGTCAGAGAGAGAAAACATACCTTGATATCAGCTTAACCAAGTTTTATTCAGAGAGAAGATGTTTGAATAGGTTATACGAGTTGATTTTATCCTATCTCTGATTAATGTGAACCACTGAAGATTTTATCCTTCAAAGTTCAGCATTCCAAGCTCGCTGATGAGAAAGTTGAATCTTGTCTCATCAAGAGGTTTGGTAAATAAATCAGCTAACTGATAATCAGTTGGGATAAAATGAAGTTCTATATCACCATTCATCACATGATCTCTGATAAAATGATATCTGATTTCTATATGTTTGGTCTTTGAATGTAGTACTGGATTGTTTGCTATAGCGATGGCACTTGTGCTGTCGCAATAGATTGGAATTTTGGAGAGCTGAAGATCATAGTCTAGTAGCTGATTTCTCATCCACAAGACTTGAGAACAACAGCTTCCAGCAGCTACATATTCAGCTTCAGCTGTGGAAGTGGACACTGAATTTTGCTTTTTACTTGTCCAACTTACCAGCTTTCCACCCAGGAGTTGACATCCTCCTGTGGTGCTTTTCCTATCCAATTTGCAACCTGCAAAATCACTATCTGAATAGGCGGTTATATCGAATCCTGAATCTTTGGGATACCAAAGACCTAGGTTCGATGTACCCTTAAGATATCGAAAGATTCGCTTTACAACTTTCATATGAGATAGCATAGGTTCAGCTTGATATCGTGCACACAAACATGTTGCATACATAATATCGGGTCGGCTAGGTGTAAGATACAAAAGAGAGCCGATCATCCCACGGTACAGCGTGACATTAACAGGTATTCCCTTTGAATCCTTGTCAAGTGTCAGCGGTGGTGCCATAGGGGTTTTCATAGCTGAACTATGAGTTAAATCAAATTTCTTCAGCATATCTTTAACATACTTTCCCTGATTGATAAAAGTTCATTTTTCAGTTTGCTTAATCTGAAGACCAAGGAAATATGTTAGTTCACCCATCATGCTCATTTTATACTCATCTTTCATTCTATCAGCGAAACGAGTACAAAGCTCAGGGTTAGTAGAACCAAATATAATGTCATCAACATATATTTGAACTAGAATGATATGACCTTTCACTTTTCTAAAAAATAGAGTTTTGTCAATCTTACCTCGCTCAAATTTTTCAATATGGAGATAAGTAGAAAGAGTGTCATACCATGCACGAGGAGCTTGCTTCAAACCATAAAGTGCCTTATCCAGTTTAGAAACATAACCTGGATGCTTAGAATCTGAGAATCCTGGAGGTTGTTCCACATACACTTCTTCATTCAGCTTTCCATTTAGAAACGCTGACTTAACATCCATCTGATGTACTTTGAAGTTTTTGTGTACAGCATATGCTAAGAATAGACGAATAGATTCAAGTCTTGCTACTGGAGCAAATGTTTCGTCATAATCTATACCTTCCTCTTGTCTGTATCCCTGAGCAACAAGACGAGCTTTGTTGCGGGTTACAGTACCATGTTCGTCCAACTTGTTTCGATAGACCCATTTAGTGCCTATTACTGTTTTATCAGTTGGTCTCCGAACAAGTTTCCAAACTTTGTTTCTTTCGAATTCAGTCAGCTCTTCTTGCATTGCGCTGACCCAGTTTGGATCTTTGAGGGCATCATCTATTTTCTTTGGTTCAGTTAGAGAAATAAAGTTAACAAATAAACAAATATTACCTGCACTTCGTCGAGTCTGAACACCAGCGTTTGGATCACCAAGAATTTGATCAATTGGGTGATTTACGGTCCATCGCTGAGCCGGAGCATAAGTTGCTGATTCATCTTGAACTGGAGGAGCTGAAGATGAGGCTTCAGCTACTTCTGGAGTTTCAGTTAAGAGAGGAATACTTGCATTTGTCATTTCATTTACTGATTGCTGAGAGATAGATGGAATGTCTGAGGCATTTGGTTCAGCGGTAGGTATAGTGTTTATAGGAACAGCTGAGACCCATGATGTTTCAGCTTCACTATTCTGCATGTTTGGAATGATAGGACTATCATCTTCGACTGGATGAGCATGAGGAGTGGGAATATCTTCTGAATCACCAAGATGAGAAAACATCCATTGATTCAGTTCTTCAGTATCAGCGGACGGTTTAGAGTTCGCTGAACGGGATTCGTCAAACGTGACGTGAATAGTTTCTTCTACAGTTTGTCTTCTACGATTGAAGACTCTGAAGGCTTTGGAAACTGAGGAGTATCCAAGAAAGATTCCATCATCAGCCTTAGGATCAAACTTTCCAAGAGCATCTATGTTGTTCAGTATGAAACATTGACATCCAAAGATGTGAAGAAAGCCGATTGAAGGCTTTCTCCCATGAAAGAGTTCATAGGCTGTCTTTTTGAATCTTTTTACTATCAGCGACATGTTTTGCATAAAACAAGCAGTGTTGACAGCTTCTGCCCAAAACTGAGTAGGCAGGTGAGAATCGCTGAGCATTGAACGTGCAGCTTCAATAATTGTTCTATTTCTTCTTTTAGTGACTCCATTTTGTTGTGGTGTTCTCACTGAAGAGAAGTTGTGAGAAATACTCTCAAGGAAGGAATCAAGAGAACTGTTTTTGAATTCAGTCCCATGATCACTCTTTATTGAACGAACGGTCAGATTGTTCAGGGTTTCCATCTTCCGAACAAAGGTGATGAGTTCTTCAGGGGTGTCACTCTTAGAATGGAGAAACATTACCCAAGTGAAGCGAGAGAATTCATCAACTATGACCAGCGTATATTTCTTTCCAGCGATGGATTGTTTGTTAACAGGGCCAAACAAATCCATATGGAGTAGTTGTAGAGGAGATGATACTGAAGAAACTTGCTTTGATTTAAAGCTTGCTTTGGTCTGCTTCCCTTTTTCACACGCTGAACATAAAGACTCTTTGGCGTATGAATGCTGAGGTAGACCAGTGACTAACTCTTTTGAAGAAAGAGTGTTCAGTGTCTTGAAATTTAGATGAGATAGCCTCTTATGCCATAGCCAGTTGACATCAGATGAGGCCTATGAGAAGAAACATGAGTTCTCAGTGGTTGTTGAGTCCATGTTTATTACATAAACATTTTCCAAACGATAACCGCTGAGAGCTATCTTCTCCTTTTTGTCAGCGACAAAGCAGGATTCCTTAGTAAAGATTACTTTGTTATCCATGTCGCAAAGCTGACTGATGCTTAGAAGATTATGCTTCAGCCCTTCAACATATGCGACTCTTCTGAAGGAGGTTGTACCATTTGAAAGTACACCATACCCTCGGGTATGTCCTTTTCCATTTCCACCGAAAGTTACAGAGGGACCCTTCTCTTCCTTGTATTTAGCGAGCAGGCTTTTCTTTCCAGTCATGTGTCTAGAGCATCCGCTATCGAGATACCAGATACCCTTCTTAACCTGCAATACAAAGGAAGATTAGTTTTTCTTGGGTACCCACTTGACCATGTATACACATTTGTCAGTGGAAGTAGTTGGAATGGAAGATTCATCAGTCTTCGCAGCATTGGAAGATTCAGCTTTGTCTTTCTTCACTTTGGTTAATTTCTTAACTTCAGTGGTAGGATTCACCTTGACCTGATTTGCACCAGGGTTGGTCTTCTTTTCCTTGGGGGCAATCTTCACCTTAGCTATCTTTTCAGCTTTGGTGGCTGTGGGACACTTCCTAGCAATATGATCAGTAAGTCCACAGTGATAACATTTCCTATAACTAAAAATAGTTCTAGGACCATTTGAATGCTGAGCTTTTGATTTCGAAATAGAAGTGCCAGCACCAAGTAAACTATTGGCTTTAGAAATGGGACGAACATTCAGTTCTTCAGATTTCTTACCAAGGACATCCACTCTGAGTCTAGGAGTAGATCGCTGAATAGATCCAGAGATCTGCTTCCTTGATCCAGAGGAATGAGTCACTGAAGCTTTAGAAGCATTCAGCTTTGGTACTAAGGTACCCTTCTAAGGATTCTGGTAAATAACAATTCCTTTACCTTTGTCTTTAGAGACAGAGGTAGGTTTTGAATAAACCATTTTCTCCTTGCCTTTTGTGGAGGTAGGAGTTTCCTCAGGGATTGGTGTATTGGACGAGGAGCACTGAGAAGATGAAGTATCAGCGACTGAGGATACGAACGTTCCAAATTTAAGCATTGAACGCTCAGTGGTTGGTTTTGGAGTATCATATTTGTAACCCAAACCACGTTTATCACTCAGGGGAATCTGAGACTTTATTATCTCAGTGATCTTTGTTGAAGAATTACACCATCCTTCAACAGTAGCTTTTTCAGCTTTTAATGCAGCGATAGCTTCTGCTCGTTCGATTTTGACTAGCTGATTTAAATATACTTGATCTTTAAAATCTTCTTCAATTTTAGAAAGCTTTTCTATTTGAAGGTGGCAGTTTTTAAGCTTTTCAGCGAGATCAAGGTTTTGGTTTTCAACCACAGTTTTGCCGTTCATGGCTTCGTATAAACTTCTAGTCAAGAGATTGATCTTACGGAGACTATCATCTTCATCAATATTTGCAATATTGGTAAAGAAGGAAGGTGATACCTGAATAGCAGATGTTGAAGTGGAGGGAATGTCTGAACTTTCTTCCTCTTCTTCAATCTTGGCCATAAGACATAGATTTGCTTCATCATCTTCAGAGTCAGATGATGATGCTTCTTCATCAGAAGCATCCCAATCATAGTTAGCCATCAGGCCTTTATTCTTCTTCTTAAAGCTTTTCAGCTTAGCATATTTTTCTTTCAGCTTTGAATATTTGTCATCTTTATTCCTTGGAACAAAGGGTTTCTTTGTAAAAGCTGAGGGTCTAGAAACTTTCTTAGACCTGCACTCGTTAGCGAAATGTCCTGTCTTTTCGCAGTTAAAACAAGTAGCAGTAGCCTTATCAACAAAAGCTGATGATCTAGGCTTGTCAGTTATGGAAAGAGGTTTGTTCTTTCTAAACATTTTCTTTTTGGCAAATCTCCTGAACTTCTTAGTTAGGAGAGCCAAAGATCCATCATCATCTGAATAATCAGAATCTGATGACCTTTCAGAGTTACTTTCTAACTCAGTGATAGTGACCGAGGGTCGCTGAGTAGAAGGTTCCTCTGAGATTAAAGCAACAGGGGTGCTTTTGGAATCTTTTACAAGATTCTTCTTAAGATGACTCGTTTGCTCATGATTCAGCAACGTGCCATATAAGGTTGAAAGGGTAATTGATTTTAGATCCTTTGACAGCTTGAGACACATAGCATAATTGTCCCAGCTTTCAGGTAAACATTCTAGAAACTTTGTCAGTACTTCAAAGTTAGAATATTCCTTACCAACAGTTTTCAGATCTATAATTAAACAATTAAAACGTTGGTGAACTTCAGAGAGAGATTCATTCTTACCAGAAATGAAGCTTTCGTATTGTCTTACCAGGTTGATCTTTCTTGAGTCCTGGACTTCAGACATTCCTTCATACTGAACACATATTGTGTCCCACATGGCTTTTGATGTTTTCAGATTCATGACGGAATGGTAGACTTCGTCAGGAAGAGCCATGGATAGTATGGATCTGGATTTTGTATCTATAGCCACTTTCTTCTTATCTTCGTCAGTCCATTGAAAGATTTCCTTAGGTACCAGCCTTTCTGGAATAGCAGGTCTATTCTCAGCGGCTGGAACAGCAGCATCAATTCTTACACGGATGAATGGACCATTCTCGAGATAGTAAGGCATAGTAGGGTCTTCACCTTCTAAGAAGAGTGTCATCCTATTTTTCCATAAGTTGAAGTTATCTTTGGAAAATCTAGGGGGTTTAGCAAGAGAACCATTGTCTATATAATTTGTGTTTGTGTTGGTGGCCATTTTCAGATAATACCAAGGAAGAGAAATATCTTAGATTACATCTTGTTTATGAGATTAAACAAATCCGCTCTGATACCACTTGTTGGTCCCGAAGGCCTATACAAGTTTGTAGAAGGGGGGGGGGGGGGGTTGAATACAAACACACAGATTTTACTTTTCTAAATTGTTTATTGATAAATCATTAACAATTTACAGCTTGTTGCGGAAACAAGATTAAGGATAAACCTAAATCTAAACAAGTTGGAACACTAAGGTTTCTTGCACTAAGAGAGATAAGGAAATTACTAATAATAACATATCTTGAGATAAGAGATTGAACTTGTCCAGAGTTAGCAAGTTACTTCAAATGAAGTGGGTTCATCTCTTTATATACTACATGCATTTAATGCAAGTCAGTATACACTTTACATGTGTCATCAGCTGGTTGGTTGTATGTCATTGACCTTGGTTGACAACCTTAGTAGCCGCATGTATGAACAGTGTAGTATCAGAGTGGTTGTACGATTTCAGACAGTCGGAGGTTCTTTTCTGACATTTCGTACGGAGTCGTGCAAGGGGGGTTAAGACAAAAGTGCTTTGTACGGAGGACTTCATGATCAGCTTTCTTTGATTCAGAGCATTATCATTTTCTATTCAGCGAATGATAAAGTTCAGCGATAGCTGAAGTCTTGTACTTGATACTTCACGTTGAGTGGACAAATCTGAGTCTTCGCTGATCCGCATCAGTTCATTAGGAGACTTGTCGCTGGTTCTTGAGCTTGATCTTCGACTTCAGCGTATAACCTTTGTTGACGTGAAACTTGTCTTCATGGATCATAAGTAAACAACTAACTTATCAGCGATCATCATAATGACTGAACAGACTCAGAGCATTAATGGTGAACAGTGTTCGCTGAATGTTTAATTTAAAGAGCGAGAGTTCCTATCAGCGGTACTGTAAGATCTTAGTACTTATCAGCGATAGTGAAACTCTGATACATATTGTTTACTTACAAATTTCACTAAGTATAAGAGAGGATCATTATCAAATCACTGAGGGTTTGGATCAACACCTAAACACTTAGAATTGTTTCCCCCAACATAAAACATCAAAATCCCCAATAATACCAAAACCCTAATTTCTTAGATTGAGAAAAGAGAAGCTTACCTCAAGCACCACTTTAGACCACCAACCAGAAACCACTACGGTTACCAAAATGAGCTTCATACTTCAAACCAACAAAAGAAAAGGAAGGGTTTAGGTGAAACCCTAGAAAGTGTAGGAATGTCACCAAAATGAAAGTGAGATGAAGAATTTCAACCTTCATCCATAAATCCTTGCTAAGAGAAAGAGGGAGAGGCTTTGAATCACAAGATTTATGGCTTCAAGGGCTCCAAAAACGGTTTAGAGGGTTAGGGTTCCGTTTGGGAGAGTTTAGAGAGAGATGGGTGAGACAGAAATGGCAAAATAGCTGAAAGTCATGTTTTTAAAACCATCAGGGCCGCCCGGCGACTATGTCGTGCGATAGTGACACTTGTCACTATCACTGGCACTCTCGCCCGTGTGGTGTCGAAACCCGAATTTCTCCGCTTCTCACCTGAAACACTTATGCCACTAGGAGGGGTCCACGGTGGGTCTTTCCACACTCAAAGCCTACTTTGTCATTCATCAAACGGGCTCGATGCTATCCTTACACCTGAAATTACGGGTGTTACATTAGTAACACCCGACCTTTATCTAGTGTTTATCTAGTGTTACATTAGCAAATGTGTCATTCATCTATTGAGAATTGAGTACAAATGACAATATGCATGAAGTGTTCTAGATTGTTATCTAACTATGAACTAGACATGCCTATTTATACCCATAACATACAAGGTATAAAGGCATTATGAACTAATACAGTACATTGACTTTACAGTAAATCTTGAATACAATAATGCTCTAACAATCTCCCCCTTTGGATTCAAGATTTAAAAAATATGACAGCAGTCTTCAGCTCTTTGTAAAGTCAATCTTTTCAAACAGACACTCTATCAAACCATCTTCAAGTCTTGTACATGAAAAACAGATCTTTGCAACTTTATCAGTCTTTGACAAACAGTAACTTCTCGTATCCTTCATATTAATTTTCTCATGTTAAAAGGATCCGAAACCATCAATTTGGATGTAGAGAGATCAAAAACCAATAGAATTTGAATGCAGACAGATACAAAACCAAGAGAATTCGGATCAGTAGGATGCGAAACCATCAGATCTCGGACCAAGAAGGATGCGAAATAGTGTCGATTCGGATGAAGTTGAATACGAAACCATAGGAATTCGTATCAAGTTGAATGCGAAACCATCAAATTTTGAATCGGAAGGATAGAAGGATGTGAAATCATCTATATTGTTGAACTTTTAGGTGTAAGCACATTCCGAAACGCTCAGAACTAAGATAACCAAATTCAGCAACATTTCAAACTTCACATGATCCGAAACCAATGCAATTTTGAACAATCCGAATCCAGCATGCGAATTTTGGACTTCTTGTATTTTGAATGATTTCTTGAACTTAGTATCGTCATCTCTTTGATCTTGAATTATCTTCGACATGAAATTGAATTAAACATTTCTCCCCCTTTTTCGATGATAGTGTTTTGATCCAAAAAGTGAGTTCGACATTTTTCTCGAACAAACAGCATAAGGATCTGAAATCTGAGCAAAATAGGGCTAAAAACACTTGAATTGATGAGATCCGATGATCGTATCGATGAAAAATTCTTCGATTTGGCTCTGATACCACATGTTAGGTCAATAATCTTCATACAATTCAAGAACTAGTAACAAGAAGATGTAGAAGCTTTATTAGAAAAGTAAATCTAATCTAGAGAGAACACAATGTGATTAGAGATCTACGTCTTGAATTATGAAAACTTGTTATTACAAACTACATTACATGTCCTATTTATAGTCTACATCTCTTGTTACACTGCTTAAGCATAAGCCCATTTACAAAACTATTGCTTTACAAAACTTTCTAATATAAAGGACAACTTCAGTGTCCTAACAGTTTATATAAGACTTGGTTTATTATTTGTTGAGGTTAAATCTAGAATTCTATTTGAGGCAATTCGAGTATTGATTTGTAGAATGAGATTTTATCATTTATGTGATGTATCATTGGAAATTTTAAATTAGTTGCTTTTTCCATTTGAGGATGTTACAAGTATGATATTCGTCATGAATATACATTTTCACTATAACATTTATCATTAATATATATAATATTCATCATGAATATTTATGTATGATCACGTGTATACAATAACTCTCTAGTATTTATATTAACATGATAGGGAAAAGTTAAATTGCGAACCAGATTATTGGTTGTGAATCGGGGGACAAAAGAGAGCGCGACAAGTGTCCTCGGGTGTCTACATCAGTATGAATAACAAAGGTGAATGGTCATGCATTATTCATGATGAATAATACAGTATTTAGGATGAATAATACAACATTCAGGATGAAGAATACACGAATTCATGATTCATGTATTATTCATCATGAATCGTTTATTATTCAACTTGAATGTTGTATTATTCATCCTAAATGATACATTATTCGTGATGAATAATACATGAATGACCCGTGAAGGTGTGGACACATGGCGCGCTCTCCTTTCTCCCCCAATTCACAAGTAAAACTTGGTTTTCATTTGAATCTGGCCCTAATATGATATTTATCATAAATATTAATTTTTACCATAATATTCATCATGCATATACGTATTATTCATCATGCATATACATATTACATATCATTAATATACTACAGTTTCAATTCTACATACTCTCTTTTTCTTTATTGGATAATCGACTGATCTCGATGAATTTCCGATTCGTCTCGATAGATTTCCCGATCCATCTCGATAAAAGTTAAAAGTGGTAAGTTATGGTTTTACACAAACAAACACATAATAAAATAATCAATAGGTTATCAATCGGTCTCGATGAAAAATGAAGGTGTTAGGTTATGATTTTAACACACGACCACACATAAAGGCAAGATAGGTTCTTGATTAATTTTTATTGGTTTCGATCGGTTCTCGATTAGTCTCAATTGGTGTTGATCGGTCCCGCTGGGTTCTTGATCAATCTCAATGTGTTCTTGATTGGTCTCGATGGGTTCTCGACCTGTCTTGACAAAAACTGAAAGTGATAGGTTATGGTTTTACACACACAAACAAATAATAAATCAATCGATAGGTTCTTGATGTATAATGAAGGTGGTAGGGTATGGTTTAACACACATAAACACACACCATGTCAATGAATGTATTATTGACCTTTCTCGATAGGTTCTCGCTTGATCTCGATGGGTTCTCGATTCGTCTCGATGGGTGTTGGGTTACGGTGATGAAGAATGTGGTGCCTTATGACGTTGAAGAAAGGGTTGAAGAAGGTGACGTCGAGTTACAAACTTATAGTGTCAAGCTATTGAACACACTTGAATGTACATATTCATAATCATTATAACACATATATAATATTTCACATAAAAACATTTAAACAAAAACAAAAACTATATCGAGATGGATGTCATATCGAAGAGCACGAAATTCACGGTTTTTTAATTTAATTTGTTTGATTAAAATATTAGTAGTTTTTAAGATACATTATTTTAAACTTTAAGGAAGTACCTTTTTTAATTAAAAAATAAAATAAAAAGTGAAATAAGGTAGACATGAAATTAAAATTTAACTTTCTTTTTTACCCCTAATTACCTTAATTAGTAACTTTAATTATAAACTGTATTTAATGTGAGTTGTTGGATCAATAGAGATGAAAAACAAAGATCACTCTCATATTCACAATGAAAATTGAGTTTGCAATTGAACTTTCCTATATATATATATATATATATATATATATAAACAAATGAGAACCATAAATATGTTACAAACCCTTGAGAACCAATATAAAAATATTTTTTACATGACTTTTTTCATCAAAACCACATTTTCAGTGTGAACATGAGGACTATCATTGGTCATTAATCAAAATTTAGAAAACTAATCAATGGTTAAGACATAATATAGTTAATTGAGAAGTGATTAGTGACAAAAATGTAAAACGATATATTTGTGTATTATTTATCATGAATATTTATGCATGTTCATACATTTACAACAACTCTTTAATATTAATCTATTAGTATGATATTCATAATGAATATATACAACTTAATATAACATTCATCGTGAATAGTTATGTATTTTCATGTGTATTCAACAAATCTTCAGTATTTATACATCACTATGACATTCATCATTAATATACATTTTTACTATAATATTCATCATTAATATTTATATATGTCATGTTTATACAACACTTCAACATTCATACATTAGTGTGATATTCGTCATTAATATACATTTTCACTATAACATTTATCATAAATATATATATATATATACATATATATATACTATTCATCATGAATATACATATTATTCATCATGAATATTTATATATGATTACGTGTCTTACAATTATTCTCTATATTTATATTAGTATAATATTTATCATAAATATTAATTGTCACCATAACATTCATCATGCTTATACATATTATTCATCGTGCATATACATATTATTCATGATGAATATGCTACAGTTTTACTCTGCATACTCTAGTTTTCTTTCTTTTTCTTTATTGGGGTCTCGATTGATTAGGACGAGGTCCCGATTCGTCTCGATAGATTTTCCGATCCATTTCGATAAAAGTTAAACATAATAGGTTATTGTTTTACACAAACAAACACACAATAAATTAATCTATATGTTCTCAATCGGTCTTGATGAAAAATGAAGGTATTACGTTATGATTTTAGCACACAACCACATCCGAAGTCAATGGATGGGTTTCTGATTAGTCTCGATTGATGTCGACTGCTCTGGATGGGTTCTTGATCGATCTTGATGTGTTCTATATTCGTCTCGATGGTTCCCGATCCGTCTCGATAAAAACTGAAAGTAATAGGCTAAAATTTTACACACACAAACAAATAATAAATCAATCGGTAGCCACTTCTTGATGGAAAATAAATGTGGTAGGTTATGGTTTAACACACATAAACACATAGCAAGTGAATGAATGGATTCTCGATAGGTTATCGTTCGGTCTCGATGGGTGTTGGATTATGGTGATGATTAACACGATGCCTTACGACGTTGACGAAACGTGTAAAGAAGGTATTATCAAGTTACGGACTTACAGTACACACTTGAACGTACATATATATTCATAATGAATATAACACATATATAGCATTTCACTTTTGAAATGGTTAAAACGAAAAAAAACTATTTCGATATGGATGTCATATAAAAGAGTACAAAATTCTCATTTTTTGATGTAATTTGTTTGATTAAAATATTAGTAATTTTTAAGATAATTTATTTTAAACTTTAAGGGTGTAAAATTTTTTAAAAGAAAAATAAAATAAAAAGTCAAATAAGTTAGGCGTTTGATTGAAATTTACTTGTTTTTTATCCCTAATCACCTTAATTGATAATTTTAGTTAAAAACCCTACCTAAGGGTTGTTTACCAAAAAGTTTGGGTAAGTGCCGATTACAATAAGATGTGACTGACTACGGTAAGTGCGGATTAAAAATTGTTTGTTTACATCATATTTTGTATTAAGTACTGATTGAGTATAAATGATTATTATATCCTTTTATTTTTTAAAGAGTGAATTACACTGGTCTGTGGTTTGTCTAAATTTTGGATTTGGTCCATAAAGTAAACTAACTACGATAGTGGTCCCTAACTTTTTAATTTACGAAAAACTCAAGGTCCCTATTGTCTAACAGCTTAAGTTAACTGTTGTTTATTATCCAACCCCTTTAAATCAATGGACAAATCAGTCATTTAATTAAACAAAAGATTTTCCCTAATTTAAAAACTATTCAAAGTAATCTTAAATCACTTCTTCTCCAAACAAGCACGCCTTCCTCCCTCAATTGCACCTCTCGTGAATCCTAGGGTAGTTTCAACTAATAGCCCTTTGGCATCGCCAGTAGCTGACACCGAGTTATCTCTTTCACTTTCTGTGAAAAGCAATAATGCACCAATGCCCGAGGTTCCTAATCTTAGTTTTGCTGCCATGCCTTATGAAAATACCTTTGGGTGGTGGATCCACAAGATAAAATTAAGGTACGAAAAAGTTTTGAAGCTTGTTCCAAGGGTGTAGGAGCTCCAAAATCAGTTGCACGAATGGACAGAATGGGCTATCAAAAAGGGGGAAATTGACGAAAATAGCCATACCAAGAAACCATATTGAGAAAATTGCCAATTTCTCTCCCGTTTTACGAAAATGGCCATGGGTCCACACTCGAATTCTGTGCGGACCGCACTCGACACCAAAACGACGTCGTTTAAAGGCTTAAAACAATTTTTTTAAAACCCGGATCCGGCACCGCAAGTGCGGACCCGACACCGCAAGTGCGGACCCGGGGAAAACCCTAATTTGTGTACACCTTTTATATACGATTTTTCTCAGTTTTTTCCCAACTTCTTTGAAACAAAATTTTTCATTGTGTAGATTTTTCCAGAAATGAGTTCCTTACCTGATAAAATTAAGCTACGTATTTGGCCTGGGGGTTCTTGGCAACTGAACGGGACGGATTGGGAGTATCATTCCGCATTTCCGGTAATGCGAGTTATGGTGCCAACCAACATCACACATTCTAAGTTTGTTAGGTGTGTTCAAAGCAGATGTGGATTCGACCCTAATTTTGGTACGACTAAAATAATGTACCAATTTTCTGGCCAACTTTATCAGTTACGAGACACCAACGATGTACAAGCTTTTATGGTATCTGTTGCGGCTGTAAGAAAATCCACCAACACTTTGTGTTTATATCGAGCTTGCTGACACAAACAATGTTGGTGGTTGTTTCAACAGCGCACGGGAGCCTGATGTGTATGTTGCTGAGGAGAGTCAATCTTCTTTTGGAGTTAGTGGTGGTTCGAACACCGTACGAGAGTCGGATGTGTTTGCTGTACAACAGAGTCAAGCTTATGGGTATAATCCTGATTTTGTTACTGAATATAATTATGGTTATAACCACGAAATTGTTCCGGAGAACCAAGAACCGGTAGAAGAACCACATGAAGAAGAAGACGACGACGAGTCCCATGTTTACCGTTTGGATATTCCTGGTCTAGATCTAAATGAAGAAGACGATGAAGAAGACGATGAAGAAGACGGTGAAGAAGATGAAGAAGAAGAAACCAGTCCTATTAAATCATTCGGTGGAATAAATGATTTTTTTGGCCAACCTCCTCCCCTTCTAGATCGGGATGACCATTTTTTTGGAAGGTCTGTATGGTGTACACGGTGCATGATTTCAATCTTAGAATGGCAGCTCTACGAGCTGCTGTACCTGTGGGAGTCCAAGTTTTGGAATCCGATACTACGCCAGAAAGATGGTCTAGGGCCCATTTTCCTGCAATCCGTTACAACATAATGACTTCAAACAATGCCGAGTCTGTCAATGCACTGTCCCGTTACGCTCGGAGGTTACCTATCGTGTCCCTAATGGATTACTTTCGATCAATGCAACAAGACTGGTATGCAAAGCGTCGGAACAACGCAGGTTATCATCTATACGTACATCAACCTACATACAATCTACTGTTGTTACAACAAAGTGAGATTATTTTCATTATTTCGACTTTTTTTTCTGCAGCCAAATGGGTAGATTTTCTAACCCCGTTTGCAATGAAAAAAAGTTAAAAGGAGACAAATGAAGTCGGCGAGGTTTACTGTCCATGAAATTGGTCATGGTGTATACGAAGTATGCTATATGCGCAGGGACGCGAAGGTGGCTTACAATAATCGTAATTGCACTTGTATGAAGTGGCAGATGTCCGGTTTACCTTGCAGTCATGCAATCGCCGTTGCAAGATATCTCCGGTGTACAGATGTCACCCACCTGGCGCTTGGTTACTTCACGACGGCTACCTGGCGAGCAACACTCTCAGAGGTCATACATCCGGCTGGGCCTCCTGAAACGTGGGTCATACTCGAGCGAGGAAAAGTCTCGAGAATCCATATATGTGGAAAAAGTAATGTTACGCCTACAAAGTCATTAACAATTGTAGAAATATTTAATATTGTGGTAACTAACCTTGAACTGCTGGATATAGCCCGTTAACGTCAGCTTCGACTTCTTTTCAGGCCGACGCTCAATAAAATCTTTCATCTGCGAATATGTATATTCCCAGATGAAACTGCCCCAAGGATATCGGTTCCAAGCCCCAAGATTCTCTATCAATGCAAGGACAGTGCGCGAAATGGGCAAATGATGTTGTCGGCCAAGGAAGATCTCCTCCACCATCATCATCAAACATACTTGGACAACATCAAAGTCCGAGAAACGGTCTCCACCAACTTGGTTGCTGAAGGTGTCAAATAAGGGCTTGAGGCGGCCAATAGTCAATTTACCGTTCCCAAATATTCTATGAACAAATCCCTCAGGCCTGGGTGCAGGAAGGCCCGACATCGGGCCAAAAATGAGTCCCGACATAAGACAAAACTCCTCCGGGCCATACCTAAGTGTGTGCCCGTGAAAACGGTAATATAATGAATCCCTCGGTTGACCATCAGGGGGGGTATCTCCTTCTTCAATATCGTAAGAACAAGCGCAGGGTCGTTACTGAAGTCCTGAGAATCCAACAACGCACCAAAACAAGTGGCGCGAAGAAGATCAAGCCTATGCTGGGTTAACTTCTCACGGATTTCTCTCACCCGGCATAGCTTTGACTTAATCGTCAAAGACTCCCTAATTTCCTGCGTATATAAAAATACAAGTTTAGGGGCCTAAAGTGTCAATTTTCAAAGTTTAGGGGCCAAAACCGTCATTTTTCAAACTATAGGGACCTAACATGTAAATTTCCAGAAAACAGAATTTCGTAAATGCATGGGACTACTTGCCTACAAAGTTGGGTGAAAATCCAAGTTTAGGGGCCTAAAGTGTCAATTTTCAAAGTTTAGGGGCCTAAACCGTCATTTTTCAAACTATAGGGACCTAACATGTAAATTTCTAGAAAACAGAATTTCCCAACTTAAACAACATTACATTCTCCAAATAGAACAAATGTGAACAAGAACATTATGTAAAATTTAAACAAAGTTTACTTACATTAAAAATATCATGCCTTTACAATAATAGTGGAACAAGATTACATACTCCAAAATTGTACAAATGTGAACAAAAACATTATGTAAAATTTAAACAAAGTTTACTTACATTAAAAATATCATGTCTTTACAATAATAGTGGAACAAGATTACATACTCCAAAATTGTACAAATGTGAACAAAAACATTATGTAAAATTTAAACAACATTACATTTTTCATACAATACATATATTAATAAACTTACACAAAAAACATACATTAGATTAAAAAACGAAAGATGCGAACATTATGTTAAAAAAAACTTACCTCGTCTGACATTGTGTGTAGAAAATGTGTATATTCCACTCTCGTGTTTGACTTCAAAATCGTGCTCGACTTCACGTGCCACGGGGGACCAAATTTTTTAAAAAATTACAAGGGGGGACCATTTTTTTTTTAAAAATCGCAGGTGGGGTTGGCTTGTTCTTCAAATGAGAAACGCATCAAGTGTGGCCGCTGAGCATTTAGGGTGTACACAAATTAGGGTTTTCCCCGGGTCCGCACTTGCGGTGCCGGATCCGGGTTTTAAAAAAATTGTTTTAAGCCTTTAAACGACGTCGTTTTGGTGTCGAGTGCGGTCCGCACTGGATTCGAGTGCGGACCCATGGCCATTTTCGTAAAACGGGAGAGAAATTGGCTATTTTCTCAATATGGTTTCTTGGTATGGCTATTTTCGTCAATTTCCCATCAAAAAGGTGATGCAAGTTGCTCGTAGACTGGGAAAAGACAAAGCTGAGCTTAAGACACTTAGGGGTCGTTTACCGAACGCTTACCTGGGTAAGCGTTTACCAGTCAAATTTAACATTATCAGTTACTTACCGAGTAAGATTTAGTCCGCCAAATCGGTTTCGTAAGCAACAATTCACCCGGTAAGCACTAATTGTGGTAAGAGTCGTCGCCCTCACTTACCGGGGTAAGACTCTCGGTCCTTGCATTTGCTTTTACCGGGTAAAATTTTTGGTCCTTGCCATATCAATCCGATAGGTAATGTGACTTGGTAAGCGCTTATCCAGATAAGTGTTTGGTAAACGACCCCTTAGACAGGAGAAAGAAGAAGTAGAGAGGCTAAAGAATGAGAAACAATCATTGGAGAAGAATACCTTTCTATACGTACTTCCCTATCTCGGGCTAAAGCCATGGTTATGTTTCGATGACTACGAACCGCAACTGGAACGTGACATTAACCCAAGCAAAATGGATATATGGAATAATCGTTAAATTTCTCTCGGATTCTAACCTAGAACTCTTGGTAACCTAACTACGAGTCACTATTATCATAAGCTATTTCCCTTGTATGTCATTGGGTTCTTGATCCAACGATAAGCATTCTTCCTATACACAATGATGTGTGTTTATGAAACAAATACCCTTCTTGAATATAAGTGGTTTGTGTTAATTTCCAAAGCGGAAGATCAATTGTTTTCGAAAATATGCCCAAATGGTCAGCTTTGCTGGTCCACGCCCAGACCACATGGTGCCATGCTAAACGACCTCTCAGGATCATCAGCGACTACGAGATGTCCACAAGCTTCATTAACCAAGATGATGAAAGCTTCTTATATATTGAGCGCCATAAACATCAGTTTCTTTAAGCGATTAAGTTTGGCGTGGAGGATCGTCTTCCCATATCCATCGATGATCAAGAACTCAAATGCGAATGTTGCTAAACAAAGGATGATAATGATTCTATTTTCCTACCGATGTGCAGTTAGTGAGGAGGCGAAACATAAGATAGTCAACAATATAGTCAATGCTCTTTCGGACTTTGTGGTTATTGAATCGCAGGACAAAAGTCCAGCTCCACAAATCCATGGAGCCTACACTCGGAACGATCTACTCGGTGCCTGTGCGGTGCGTGAAAGCGGAATATCAAGAAGAAGGCGGGGAGGGAACGATTATGAACGTGGAATACAAGGATAATGGAGCAACTTCTGTTTCGATGGATGTTAAATTTCTACCTCCTTCTTTTTATGTTTCTTCTTCTCCTCCTCCTGTCTTCACTCTTTGTACCCTTAACTGTAACACCCCGAATTTCTCGTAAGTAAGAATTCTTTCTTCTAATACGTTTGTTGCGTAACCAATTTTATAGGTAATATATATATATATATATATATATATATACATTTAATCACGCTGCTTTTTAAATGAAACCGAACCTTGCATGTTTACCCTCATTTTATCTAGTTCGATCATGCATGGGACTCGTGTGCATGGGTGTGTGATGTATATAGTACGTATGGGCCAACGTTGCAGCTTATCACCTCGAACCAGACTCGAAACAGCCACCTAGGGATCCTCGGCGACAATGCCATGGCATAGTCGCACTCGTCAAAGTCGCGACCTTGCAGCAAAAATGGACAGAAAGTGGGACAGCGGGGGCGACCTTGCCCCGGGCAAAGTCGCGGGGGCATAGCCGCGCACGGGGGTTTAGCTGCTGGTCTAAGTCACGATTTAAGGGAGTTTTACCCCATTTTCTCTTTAGTTTCAACCCTAGTTCGATCTCCCACTATTTTGGACGATTTTTGTTTCCAAGACACTCTCTCCCTCTTCATTCAATGAACCCAAACTCCTTTGAGATTATTGCTTTGTTTAAGTGATTAAAGGTGTCTATTTAGTGAAGATCTTGAGGGATAGCATGCTCTAGTGGGTCAAAGCTTCATTTAAAACTCATCATCTCTAAAGAACAACCTTGCTAGGGTTTCTTCAAAAGTGTAGGTTTTCACTTGACAAACCTCTTAATGTGAGTTTTCTTGACTCACTTAGCTTGCTTATGGTTGTGTATCTACATTTCCTTTAAATACTTGCTTAATTACTTGCTTCTCTCATATTATTATGAAATGTGACCTAACTTTCTCTTGTTGGTAAAATTAGGGTTCATCTATGTTTGATGATGTTGTTAAGAGGTAAAAGGGAATGGATGAGTGGTGTAGGGTGTACTCTTGAGTATATGCACCCCTCTTCCCCTTTACAACTCCAAATAAAATGTGGATTAAAATTAGGGTTTTGGTGTTAGAAAGTATTATGAAATAAATGTGATTTAATGATGTTTTTAGGATGATTATTATCCTCATATGATGTTATTATGTACATGAGGACTCGCATATTGTGATGGTACATTGATGTATTAATGACTAAAGACCTAGTATGGTTGATGTCCTAATGGACTAAAGACCTAGTATGGTTGATGTCTTAATGGACTAAAGACCTAGTATGGTTGATGTCTTAATGACTAAAGACCTGGTATGGTTGATGTCTTAATGGACTAAAGACCTAGTATGGTTGATGTCTTAATGGTCTAAAGACCTAGTATGGTTGATGTCTTAATGGACTAAAGACCTAGTATGGTTGATGTCTTAATGGACTAAAGACCTAGTATGGTTGATGTCTTAATGGACTAAAGACCCAGTATGGTTGATGTCTTAATGGCTAAAGACCTAGTATGGTTGATGCCTTATGATGTGATGATGCAACGCGTGGTTAACGGTAATGGATGGCAATACACCTTATATATAATGTGTAAATAAATCTTTATTGTGAAATTGCTATTTTGGCTAGGCTTGGGCTAACACTTCTTTTGTGTGTATTGTGTTTAAGCAGGCCCTCTTAGCGGTGGTTCTTCCCGGGGTTGAGGGAAGAGTGGAGGAGAGAGATAGCACTTTTGGATGGACATAGAGGCGACTTTTGATGTATAGAATGATATACTTTTGAGGAAGAGATAGCTACACCCTTATATAATCTGAACTTTGTTAAGTCTAGATTAATAGGTTGTTGAACTTCTTCGTTCATTATTTGTAATGTAAACGCCATAACACTTCTTCCCCTTTTTGGGTGGTTTGTCTATGTCCTTTATCCTATTTCCACAGATTATTCAGGCTTAAATTTACCCCAAATTTTAGGGTGTTACAAGTTGGTATCAGAGCTCTAGTTTAAGTGAACTAGGTGTGCTAGTGATGCCTAGACTTAAGCTGAGACCATTAAGCGATGAAGTGTGAGGAAATTGGGTAGAAACATTAAGATGGGACGTTTCAGAGTCAACGGAAATTACGTTATTGCGAATTATGAAAGTGGTAACGAGAATCCTTATGTTTTATGTGTTCATAATTTCAATTAGCTACTGCTATTATGAATATATGTTTACGTGAGCATGCTTGATTGCTATGATTATGAGGATCAATGATTGTTCTAGTACGTTTCTTTATATATATCTCTTAGTCCATGTTCTTATCCTTATTCTCGGATGTGACAGACAGAAATGGTAAATACGCGGGGCAGAACTCAGGAAGGTAATGCCGCGAACGAATCCACGGCCGATGAACTGAACATCGATACTTCAGTTGTACCACCTCCACTTCCGCCACTGTTGGGCAGGAGAGTGGAGCAGATCCCAAGGAGGAATATTGCCTCTACCGACCCGGTCATGACAGAAGTGACCCCTCAAACTCAGATGATGGACATGATGCGGACCATGAACGAAACTATGGCTAAGCAACAGGAGTTTTTCATGAAGCTTTTGAAAGATAGAGATGCACCACCGCGCCGTCATGAGACAATCGAAGAGAATGTGGGTGGAGGATCCGAGGGAACCGGGGATGAAAACCGGACTGATGGGTTGGTTACCTATAAAACCTTCTTGTGTTGTAAACCGCCGGAGTTTGTCGGTTCTGACAATCCAGTTGCTTGCATGAATTGGATTCGGGGGATTGAACAGGCCTTCCGGGCTTGTGATTGTGAAGAGAATCAGAAAGTGAAATTTGGTTCTCAAATGCTTCGAGGTTCGGCTTTGATTTGGTGAAATGTCTACACTTCCACCATAGAGACCTCTGTCTTGACCAAGATGACTTGGACTACTTTTAAGAAGAAGATCTTACAAGAATATTGCAACGAACAAGAGATGGATTTGATTGAGGAAGAGTTCCGGTCAATCAAAAAGGGGAATTTGTCGGTTAAAGATTATACCCAACTCTTTATGGAGAAACTGAATCTTGTGGGGCACGTGGCCCCGACTGAGAAAGGTAAGACGAAAGCGTATTTGAAAGGATTGCCTACTGATATGATGGCAATGGTTCGGAACTCCAATGCCACGAATCTTTGAGAAACGATTGAAGAGGCCAAGGTTATGGAAAGGGTATATGCTAGGGACAAAGAAGAGAAAGCTAAGGTTGGGGAGAAGAGAAAGTGGGAGAGCCCACAAAATTCGTCCAAGAAACCGAGATCCTACAGTGACAATTACCGACGGGCTGATCCTAGGTCCGAAGCTAGGTGGTGCCCCAAATGCCGAAGCAAGCATCACGGTCAGTGCAAACCAAACGGGGCGAACTGTTTCAAGTGTGGGAAGCTGGGGCATATCCGCAGTGATTTCCCGGCCAAGGAGATCATCTGTTTTGAATGCAAGGAACCGGGCCACATTAGAAGCGAGTGCCCGAAATTAAAGACTGAGGGAAGTGGAGGAAAGAAGGTGGACCCTCTGAGAGTGACGGGACGAGCATTTCAGATGACGGGTGAAGAGGCGAAGGCCTCGACAGATGTAGTATCGGGTACATTTCTCCTAAACTCCGTACCTACGCGTGTGTTATTTGACTCTGGTGCGAGTTTTTCGTTTGTGTCAATCTCTCTTTGTCAGAAGTTGTCTATGCCCACTAGTTGTTTAGAGGAGGCTATAGTAGTAGAGATAGCCGATGGGGGACAAGTAGTGGTCCAAAATATTTTGCGGGGTTGTACTTTAGAAATTGAAGGAAAGAAATTCCCAATAGACTTGATGCCAATGGTGATCGGAGGATTCGATGTGGTGGTAGGAATGGATTGGTTATCCGAGAACCAAGCCGAAATCTTATGTGCAAAGAAGTTGATTCGCATACCTTCTTCGGAGGGAAACGGTGTGGTCATCTATGGTGAACGAAGAAAAGGAGACATAGCAATCATCTCCTGTTGAAGGCACGAAAATGCTTGGTCAAGGGGTGTACGTCTTTCCTAGCATACGTAATTGATGCTAAGTTAGAAAAGAGAAAGCTTGAGGACGTGAAGGTGGTACGCAAGTTTCCTGACGTATTTCCAGAAGACTTGTCGGGTTTACCACCGGATCGTCAAGTGGAGTTCAAGATAGACTTGACACCGGGGGCGGCCCCGATAGCCAGAGCTCCCTATCGTTTGGCTCCGTCCGAAATGCAAGAAATGATGGCACAACTCCAAGAACTTTTGGAAAAGGGGTTTGTGAGACCAAGTTCATCTCCTTGGGGAGCACCGGTCCTATTCGTCAAGAAGAAGGATGGTACCATGAGGATGTGTATCGACTACCGTGAATTGAACAAGGTGACCGTGAAGAACAAGTATCCACTTCCTAGAATCGACGACTTATTCGATCAACTCCAAGGGGAGGGATGCTTCTCAAAGATTGATTTACGTTCGGGTTATCATCAAGTGAAGGTTAGAGATGATGACATTCCAAAGACGGCCTTTCGGACGTGTTATGGGCACTACAAATTTCTCGTAATGCCGTTTGGGTTAACAAACGCACTGGCGGTGTTCATGGACTTGATGAATCGAGTATATCGCCCCTTCTTCGACAAGTCCGTGATTGTTTTCATAGACGATATCCTAGTGTACTCCAAAGGTACTATTCACGAGCGATACCTTCGGGAAGTGCTAGAGGTTCTAAGAAAGGAGAAGTTGTACGCGAAATTTTCCAAGTGCGACTTTTGGTTGAGCGAGGTCCAATTCTTGGGTCACGTGGTTACCCGAGATGGTGTGAAGGTAGACCCTTCAAAAATCGAGGCAATGTTGAATTGGGAGCCTCCCAAGAGCCCGAGTGAAATTCGAAGTTTCTTAGGCTTGGCGGGATATTACCGGAGGTTTATTCAAGACTTTTCCAAGATTGCTTCTTCTTTGACGGCTCTAACTCGGAAAAATGTGAAGTTTGTATGGACCGCAACGTAAGAGGAAGCATTTCGTACTCTCCAAAAGAAACTGTGTGAAGCACCAATCTTATCCTTGCCCGAAGGATCGGAAGAGTTGGTGGTCTATAGCGACGCATCTAAGATGGGCTTGGGGTGCGTGTTAATGCAAAGGGGAAAAGTAATCGCTTATGCTTCAAGGCAACTCAAGGCACACGAACAGAACTACCCTACACACGACTTGGAATTGGCCGCGGTTGTGTTCGCGTTGAAGTTGTGGCGTCATTACCTATACGGCACTAAATGTACGTTGTACACGGATCACACGAGCTTGAAGTATGTGTTCGATCAAAAGGAGTTGAACATGAGACAACGAAGGTGGTTGGAGCTGCTCAAGGATTATGATTGTGAATTGCTTTACCACCCGGGTAAGGCCAATATGGTTGCCGACGCCTTGAGTCGAAAAGAGTATAGTGGAAGCCTACGCGCCAACCTCTCAAGGATCGACATAGTGTCAAGCTTGGTGGAACGGATTAGGGCGGCTCAATCCGAAGCCTTGAAGGAAGAAAACCTCAAAGAGGAGGTAATGGTGAAGCAAAAGCAACTTTTGACGGAGGATAGCCGCGGAGTCAAGTTGCTCAACGGGCGCGTGTGGGTGCCTAAGATCGGTGGAAATCGGGAACTACTCATGGACGAAGTACATAAGTCAAAGTACTCCATTCACCCCGGGAGTACCAAGATGTATCAGGATTTAAAGTTACATTATTGGTGGCCAGTGATGAAGTTGGATGTGGCGCATTACGTGGGGCAGTGTACAACTTGCTCGCAGGTGAAGGCTCACCATGAATTACCTTATGGCAGTTTGAAACCTCTTGACATCCCCGAGTGGAAATGGGAGAAAATCACCATGGATTTTGTGACCAAATTGCCGAAGACTTTGAAGGGTCATGACACATTTGGGTGATAGTGGACCGGTTAACGAAGAGTGCACACTTCTTAACTATGCGGGAAACTTTGTCGATGGACAAGTTGGCAAAGCTCTACATTGATGAGGTGGTTTCGAGACATGGTGTACCCGTATCCATAGTCTCCGATCGAGATAGCCGCTTCACATGGAGGTTTTGGCAAGCACTACAAGAGGAACTTGGTACGAGAGTAAATTTGAGCACAACGTATCATCCACAAACGGATGGTCAAAGCGAAAGGACCATTCAAACCTTAGAAGACATGTTAAGGGCATGTGTAATCGACTTTAGGGGCAATTGGGATACTCACCTGCCGTTAGAAGAATTCGCCTACAACAACAGTTACCATTTGAGCTTGAAGGCGGCACCATTTGAAGCTTTGTATGGGAGAAAGTGTAGGACTCCCGCGTGTTGGCTAGAGGCGGGAGAAAAGCAATTTGCCGGACCGGAAATCGTACAAGAAACGGCCGATAAGGTCAAACTCATTAGGGAACGGTTGAAAGCGGCCCAAGATCGGCAAAAGAGTTACGCTGACAAGAAACGGAGACCGGTAGAATTACAAGTGGGAGAAAGGGTGATGTTGAAAGTATCCCCTTAGAAGGGATTGATTCGTTTCGGGAAGCGTGGGAAGTTGAGTCCCCGTTTCCTTGGGCCATTCACCATTTTAGAGCGTGTGGGTTCGCAAGCATACAAATTGGACTTGCCACGGGAGATGGATGGAATCCATCCCACTTTTCATGTTTGTTATCTACGAAAGTGCTTAGCGAAAGGAGAGAGCGTAATACCATTGTCGGAGATCCGGGTGGATGACAACCGTTGTATCGAGGAACCCGAAGCTATTTTGGATAGAGCGGTTACGAAACTTCGACACAAGGAAGTAGTCAAGGTCAAAGTGAAATGGAAACACCATCGAGGAGCAAATGTAACGTGGGAACCGGAAGAGGAGATGAAGAGGAAGTACCCTCACCTATTCGGTTAACACTAAATTTCGAGGACGAAATTTTCTTCAAGGAGGAGAGGATTGTAACACCCCGAATTTCTCGTAAGTAAGAATTCTTTCTCCTAATCCGTTTGTTGCGTAACCAATTTTATAGGTAATATATATATATATATACATTTAATCACGCTCCTTTTTAAATGAAACCGAACCTTGCGTGTTTACCCTCATTTTATCTAGTTCGATCATGCATGGGACTCGTGTGCATGGGGGTGTGATGTATATAGTACGTATGGGCCAACGTTGCAGCTTATCACCTCGAACCAGACTCGAAACAGCCTCCTAGGGATCGCCGGTGACAAAGCCATGGCATAGTCGCACTCGTCAAAGTCGCGACCTTGCAGCAAAAATGGACAGAAAGTGGGGCAGCGGGGGCGACCTTGACCCGCGACAATGCCCCGGCCAAAGTCGTGGGGGCGTAGTCGCGCACGGGGGTTTAGCTGCTGGTCTAAGTCACGATTTAAGGGAGTTTTACCCCATTTTCTCTTCAGTTTCAACCCTAGTTCGATCTCCCACTATTTTAGACGATTTTTGCTTCCAAGACACTCTCTCCCTCTTCATTCAATGAACCCACACTCCTTTGAGATTATTGCTTTGTTTAAGTGATTAAAGGTGTCGATTTAGTGAAGATCTTGTGGGGTAGCATGCTCTAGTGGGTCAAAGCTTCATTTAAAACTCATCATCTCTAAAGAACAACCTTGCTAGGGTTTCTTCAAAAGTGTAGGTTTTCACTTGACAAACCTCTTAATGTGAGTTTTCTTGACTCACTTAGCTTGCTTATGGTTGTGTATCTACATTTCCTTTAAATATTTGCTTAATTACTTGCTTCTCTTATATTATTATGAAATTTGACCTAACTTTCTCTTGTTGGTAAAATTAGGGTTCATCTATGTTTGATGATGTTGTTAATAGGTAAAAGGGAATGGATGAGTGGTGTAGGGTGTACTCTTGAGTATATGCACCCCTCTTCCCCTTTACAACTCCAAATAAAATGTGGATTAAAATTAGGGTTTTGGTGTTAGAAAGTATTATGAAATAAATGTGATTTAATGATGTTTTTAGGATGATTATTATCCTCATATGATGTTATTATGTACATGAGGACTCGCATATTGTGATGGTACATTGATGTATTAATGACTAAAGACCTAGTATGGTTGATGTCTTAATGGTCTAAAGACCTAGTATGGTTGATGTCTTAATGACTAAAGACCTGGTATGGTTGATGTCTTAATGGACTAAAGACCTAGTATGGTTGACGTCTTAATGGACTAAATACCTAGTATGGTTGACGTCTTAATGGACTAAATACCTAGTATGGTTGACGTCTTAATGGACTAAAGACCTAGTATGGTTGATGTTTTAATGGCTAAAGACCTAGTATGGTTGATGCCTTATGATGTGATGATGCAACGTGTGGTTAACGGTAATGGATGGCAATACACCTTATATATATATAATGTGTAAATAAATCTTTATTGTGAAATTGCTATTTTGGCTAGGCTTGGGCTAACACTTCTTTTGTGTGTATTGTGTTTAAGCAAGCCCTCTTAGCGGTGGTTCTTCCCGGGGTTGAGGGAAGAGTGGAGGAGAGAGATATCACTTTTGGATGGACATAGAGGCGACTTTTGATGTATAGAATGATATACTTTTGAGGACGAGATAGCTACACCCTTATATAATCTGAACTTTGTTAAGTCTAGATTAGTAGGTTGTTAAACTTCTTCGTTCATTATTTGTAATGTAAACGCCATAACACTTCTTCCCCTTTTTGGGTGGTTTGTCTATGTCATTTATCCTGTTTCCACAGATTATTCAGGCTTAAATTTACCCCAAATTTTAGGGTGTTACATTAACCCAAGCAAAATGGATTTATGGAGTAAGCCATAAATGCAACCTCTAACTCTTGACATTAAGCCAAGCAAAATGGCTATATCGAGGGACGAGAGATGGAATTGAGGGAGGAAGGTGTGATATTGTTTGGAGGAGGAGAAATGATTGAAGATCACGTTTGATTAGTTTTAAAATTAGGGAAAATCTTTTGTTTAACTAAATGACTGATTTGCCCCTTGATTTAAACAAGGGACTGGATAATAACAACAACTAATTTTAGACAATAGAGACCATGAGTGAAAGCAAATTAAAAAGTTAAGGAACACCATCATAGTTAGTTTACTTTAGGGACCAAATCCAAAATTTAGACAAACGACAGGACCACGATGGTAATTCACTTTTTTTTAAATGAAGATTCATTCTTTTTCTTTTTGCATCTTCGATATCAGAAACACCAAAGTATATTAAAGATACAAACCATTAACTAAAGAAATGATCAATAGACCTTAAAATTCACCAAAGCAAGTGTAGTCCAGTGCTTCGGTAACATCCTTGGGGGGTCAGTGGTGGAAGCCCTGACCACCCGGGTTCGAACCCCGTGGTGATCACGCTGAGGTATCCGATCGTGGGCCTGTCCTTCTGGGCCGGGTCGTGGATCGAGGGGGATTAGTCTGGGTGGCACCCTTAAGTGGGAGCCCGGGATACCCCGAAAAGTGTGCGTATGTGTTGCCTTTCAAAAAATAAAATAAAAAATAGACCTTAAAATTCAAAATCATAATTATATAAAACATCCCAATACCCTCAGCTAGCACCCAAATCAAATTGATCATACATTTTTTATTGAAATATTAAATATGAAATATAAAATTAATTTATTTTAACTAAAGAATGTGACATGGTTAGGGGAAAGGCTATAGCTAGGAGTCAGACCATCTATGATAGTACATGATATATTAAAATGAAGAAACAATACATGATATATCAAAAGGGAGGAAACCTTGGTGGTGGCCTGGTGGGTGGATAAATATCAGTTTGACAAGGGGTAAAGAAGGAAAAATAAAAGAAATCCATCGCTGTCTAGAATCAGAATGTTATATATCTCTCATTATAGTCAGTAGTCCGGTCAGCAACAAATGTGTTCGGTCAGCAATAGTTTTTTTTTAATTATTTTAGTACACTTTTACATCTTACTAAATAAAAACCTCTTATTTAATAAGAGGTAATAAGAGATTAGTAAACAATGTGAGTTGTTGGATCAATATAAATGGAGGGTTAAGATAGTCCTCATGTTCATAATGAAAATTGAGTTTGTATTTGAACTTTATATATATATATATATATATATATATATATATATATAGGCTGGATATCTTTTGCAAACCAGTGTATTTGTACAAACTCGTACAAACCATACTTAGCTTTATGATTTTGTAAATTTGGCTTCATGAATATATATATATATATATATATATTTTGGCTTCATGAATATATAATTTGGCTTTATGAATATATCATTTGACATTTTTAACTAATTTTTTTCGTTGGAGCCCTAAAATACCCTTATTTTTGTAAACAATGTTTTGTACGAGATATATATAATAAGAGATTAGTAAACAATGTGAGTTGTTGGATCAATATAAATGGAGGGTTAAGATGAGAACCACAAATATGTTACAACCCCGTGAGAACCAATATAAAAATATTTGTTTGCATGATTTTTTTCATCAAAACTTATGATTTAAGATATTGTTACACATATGTTCGTGTTCACCTTATGAAAAGAATACATGTGAAAAAACGAAATTTGTTTCACCTAGTGAAATGAAAAATACTCGTAAAAAATATTCATACGGTGAAACAAATCCATGTGAAACTATCATATTATGAAACACATATATTTGAAGTAAAATATAATAAATCCTAGCATTTGATGAAAAAATATCATGTAAAAATATATTTTTTATATCGGTTCTCACGGTTTATAACATATTTGTGGTTCTCATTTGATTTAACCCATATATATATATATATATATATATATATATATATATATATATATATATATAGAGAGAGAGAGAGAGAGAGAGAGAGAGAGAGAGAGGCCCCTTCTTTTGTTAACCAATCATTTAGTGTTAACTGTGTTAAATAATCAGGACCATCAATCATCAAAATCAATGGCTAAGATTAAAATGGTTTTTTAATTCACAATTAAATAAAAAACATGGTTTAAGCATATATGCACATGAGTATTCTTGTCAATTAACAACCCTATGTAACTATCAGATAAGGAATGGGTTAACCAATTGCTACTTTCACGGACCTTGTTATCTCAACCTCATTTAGAAACAAAATCAAAAACCCTACTCTCTCTCCAATATCGATTAAAACCAAAATCGATTCCAAAATCGTACCAAAATCGATTCCAAATCCATACCAAAATCGTTCAAAAAGCAAATCGATTCGAAATCGATTCCAAAATCGTTCCAAAATCATCCAAAATCATTCAACAGCAAAACCATTCCCGTCGATTCCAAGAAGGCAAATCGATTCCAAGCGATACAAAACGATTCCAAATCGTTCAAAAGGAAATCGATTCCCGTCGATTCCAAGAAGGTCGATTACAAATCGATTAGTAAACAAGCAGATTCCATATGAACTCTCACAACAAATCAGTGGTTTTCGAAGCAAAAATCAACAAGGGGATGCAATTTTCGGTTGTAATTTGTGCATATATGCAATTTTGGTATGTGCATATATGCAATTTTGAAGGGATGCATATATGTTGGGGGTGTAAAGTGAGCATATATGAAATTTTGATATGTGCATATATGCTGCAGATGTAAAGTGTACATATATGCCGTTGTAATATGTGCATATATGCATTTCTCTAATGTGCGTATATGCAATTCTCTGATGTGCATGTTGTAGGTGTAAAGAGTGCATATATGCAGTTTTCATATGTGCATATATGCTACAAATGTAAAGTGTAAATATGTGCAATTGTAATATGTGCATATATGCAATTCTTTGATGTGCATATATGCAATTGGCCGGTGTGCATATATGCATTCTATGACATGCATAAATGCAGTTTCATATCATGCATATGTGAAAATTTAGGTATAGCAGTTCAATTAGCGTGGAAGAATTCCTTGAAAAAATTGCCTAAATGATAAAATAAAGAGATAATATAATGAAGATTAGGATGAATATTAAAAAATAATATATTAATAACTACCATAATTGGATAGGCGTGAAAGGTGGAAAGAATAATTACTTCAAATAATTAAAATATTAATCTTCCTATAATACCCTTGAAGCAACCGTGCTATCAATATTAAAACCAAACATGTATCTTGATTCATATTGACAAACCATTCAACCTTTCTTGTGACATGGATGACCTCAAGTATGTCCTCAATAACTTCAGCTTTGAAAAAAATCCTTTCGGCGGATGTTACAGTCAAAGGTACTGTCAACATATATAATTCGATAAGCAACCAAAACATTAGGATAACAATCTGCAACTTTCATAAAATCAAGAATTTCAATTGCCGACATTGATTTAGATGGCAAAGTCATCTGCAACACCTTTAATTCAGAATAAAGGTCATTTACATCAACATCCGCCATATTATTATGATAAAATTATCACCAAAATTAGCACAACATTTCATCAAATCATTCTCATCCAATGACTTTCTTTTATCCGAATCAAATAAGAATCCAAAGATACTTTCAAATATCTTTAGTTTCTCAAATCTATTACTCAACGAAGAAATTGCCATATCCACAATGGTTAGAAAATAATTAATTCTAAATTTCTCCTCTTTCGATGCTTGCATTTCTTCTCTGTGATTACTTTCATCAAATTGTTTTTTCCAAATAATACGACGCTTAATTAAAAATGTAGGATCTACATTCATTTCACATGCTATTTGTTTAGCGGTAACCATACTTGATGCAAACCCTTCAGTCCTATACTTTTCAAAATACTTCGTTACATCTTTAAAGTGTTCCATGGTAGCATTAATGCACATAGATTTCAATTGCAACTTTTTACTAACCATGTTTATTACAAATAAAATATCATACCAAATAACCATGCCAAGTAAAAACTCAAAATTTTCAATTGCACTTACCAAACTTTCCGCTTCACTTTTCGTCTTGGCATCATCACATGATTTGCATAATTCAAGTAAAATCGATCTTATTTGAGGAGCCTGAAATCTAATTGCCTTAACACTTTTGATTCTACTTTCCCAATGTGTGTTGCATAAAGATTTTACAGTTAAGTTCGACACATTATCAACTAACACCTTCCATCTTTTTGTAGAACTAGAAAATAATTTGTATATGCGTTGAACAATTCCAAAAAATGAAACAACTTTCACACAAGAATCACTCATATCACTATGAAATTGACATGCACATGGCATATATAATGCTTTTGGATTAACTTCAACTAATCGGTTTTCTACCCCTTGGTGTTTTCCCTTCATGTTGGAACCATTGTCATAACCTTGACCCCTCACATCGTCAACACTAAGGTCGAGAGATTTAAGCACATCTAATAATTCGTTGAACAATCCTAAACCGGAAGTATCATGAACCTTTAAAATTTCTTCAAAGTACTCTTCTATTTTTGTGTTATTACTAGACATATTCACACATCGTACTATTAAACTCATTTGCTCTTGATGGTTCACATCCAGTGTACAATCCAGAATTACAGAAAAATATTTAGCATCTTTGACAATTTTTATGACAGAACTTTTAACATTATGAGCTAAAAGTGAAATCAACTCATTTTGAATTCTACGACCGAGATAATGATAATGAATTTCATGATTTTGAATGTGTCTAGTATGATCTTGAATAACCACATCAAACTCTCCAATCATTTCAATTAACTCCAAAAAAATTACCATTACTATGTTGATACAACTTCTCATTAGATCCTCTAAAAGGCAAAAAAATATTTAGCAAAACATTTCACAACGGCAATTATTCTTACTAAGACTTGTCTCCAACGTTCTTTTTCTTTAAAAATCTCTTGTTGTAAATCTTTATCGATGGTTTGGTTTGTGTTTAGTCTTAGTCTTAGTTCATTCCAAGATAACATGTCAATCATATGCTCAATATTATTCTCATGCTCTTTACGTCTCTCACCAAGATGCTTCCAATCTCTAAATCCTTCGTTAGCTATTGCATTTCTGTAATTCATAGATTTGAACAACTTACAACAAAAACAATATACTATATCTACATGTTTTGATTTTGAATAAACTAGCCATTTTCGATCACTAGTTTCACCATTACTCAACTTTCTATCATAATAAGCATATGAAAAATGTCTAGACGTGTTATCTAGAGGAAACACGATATTCAATTCTCTAATAGGCCATTTTCAACTATAATATCTCTTGATTTAGCATCAAGATCATCCCAATTTCTAGGATCATAATTATCAAAAAATGGAGTTGATTGTCCATCTACAGATAAGTTTTCAACATTTTGGTGCTCAACGTCAGGTTCACTCGTATTATCGGTGTGTCCATCACGATCACTCACATTTTGGTGCTCGACATCATGTTCGTCTAACTATTCATTAGAGGAACCTACATTCTTGACAAATTTATCCATAGATCTTTTTTGTGATTGTTTCAATTGCTCGTCTAACTTTCTTTTCTTTCTTTTCTCACTTCCAGACAAGTACTTGTACTTTTTAGGCAACATGATCTATGTTTGGGCAAAAAATCACGTCGTACGACCACGACCAGAACAGGAAAATCGCACGTCATAATCCAAATCTTGTATTAAGATAAGGTCTCGACGAGAACCCATGAAACATCCGTCGTCGCCCGTAAAAGGTAAGTCGTACGTCCCCCATGACGCTCGACCATAGTATCGCCCATTACGTGCGACCAACGCGTAAGATCGTTGTACCTTCGACCGAGCTAACGTTAACCTTGACTCTTACGTTTGTTAAGTGTTTAATGCAAGAGTCAAAGTCATTAAAGAGCAACGGACATAACCGACACAACCATTAACGATCGATAGCCGTAACGGACGAAGAGTATTATGAACATTCATCTCGGCGACCGTTTTCAGCCGTTGTAGCCGTTGATCAAATCATTAATAGAACTAATTAATGACGCGAAGACTATAAAAGACAAGCTAAAGCTTCATTTTAAAGGACATCGGTTAACATCCAATACACTTTAGCAAATATCACCACATAGCAGAGAAAATCATCCAAACTCATAGCAAAGAACATTCAAACTTTGGAGATCAATTATTAAAAGCCAGAATCTTACAGCGAACTCAAGAACACTCGAAGGAAAGCTCAAGTATCGCTCTCGACGCACGACAACAGCCCTCGACCAGAAGTTCACACTGTGTATTCACACACGACAAACACCTGTTTTTACATTCAAACACTTGTACTTTACATTTCGAAGTGTGACACCAGTACCGAAGGACATCGCCCCTATTTGGCGACCATAGTGCAGCGGCGACATCCCTTGTCGTCCGCAGGTTTTTTCCTCGATTGCGGTTATTCCTGCGTCATCAAATTCCTTGTCTCGTTTATTTTTTCCCTCGTCGCACGTCTCGTCGAAAGATCCTTTCTTTAGTTGATTAAGTCCACATCTACCTTAAGTTGTCCCTTTGGTGCGATTTTTGGCATTAACAGTTTGGCGCCATCCGTGGGACCTCATCTAGAGAAAATCCTCGACGAACGTGCACCCTACTAATAGTTTCTTGGAGTTTTCTTCTATTTTCTGTTGCAGGAAAATGGCAGCCTCTGGAAATCCGCAGCAAGCCGTCGCTCAGATGTATCAGCCGCTCGAAGTCGCCAGGAATCAGCTCAATGCAATGGCGGAGCAGAATCGCAGAGCAGCTGAGGAGATCGCACGATTAAGAAATCCTCTTGGGCCTCAAAATGGTCCTAGGTCGTTCGTGCAGAACCCAGTTCCAAGATTGTTCGACCAGAATGGCCCTCGACCATTTGTCCCAAATCCAGGCTCATCCACGCAGAATCAGCATCCAGGCCCGTTCATGCAGAATCAACAGCCAGGGTCGTTCAACCCAAATCCTCAGTTTGGGACAATTCCTCCTCAGCACATAAGGCCACCTCCCGTGAATAATGGGTCGCAACCTTTCCAGCAGGGGTCGCAACCATTTCAGTAGCCATTTTAGAATGGACCTCAAGGTGGATCGCAGCCTTTCCAGCAAGGATCGCAGCCGTTTCAGAATAGACCGCAGCAATTCCACCATGGGTCGCAGCCATATTTTGTCCCGTTCAACGAGGACGCCAATGGTTCGTCGCATGGAAATGACACTAGCCCAGGGGCTAATCCCTCGACAGGGGAAAATCCCGATCTTAACGATCCCGTCGCTCAGCGTTTGAAGATGTTAGAAGACCAAAATGAGTGTGTCCTGTCCTTGCTCGCTAAGTTGCCTTGGGCAGCCGTGCCTGTCGACGTCGAGCCTCGCTCTGGATATCAGGCGTCGTCCTTCATCGACGAGATTGCCACCGTCGAGGTCCCAAAGAAGTATAACATTCCTGCCTTCACTCCCAAGTATTCGGATGTGACCGATCCGACTGAGCACGTCGCGCAATATAAGCAGCTCATGTGGACGATCTCGATCCCATTTATGTACCAGGAAGTATGCATGTGTAAGAGTTTCGGAGCAACTCTCACTGGTCCAGCTCTCCAATGGTTAATCAATCTCAAACCAAAGTCCATCGGGTCGTTTGCTGAGTTGGTTAATCAGTTCTCCCAGCAATTCGCTAGCAGTCGTAAGATGGAGAAGCAGACCAGTGACCTATATTACGTCGTGCAGAAAGCTAACGAGTCTATTCGAAGTTATTTCAATAGATTCAATGCCGAAATGATCAGCATCCGCAATTGCGACGTCAAAACCGCGATCGAAGCCTATAAGCGTGGTCTGGACGATAGTTCGGGTCTATACACCGACCTGACCAAATATCCCCCGGAGAATTTCGAAGACGTACGAGCTCGAACCTTAGCATATATGAGGGTGGAAGATGATGCTGCCTTTCGTCGCTAACACACTGACGACAAGAAGTCACTAGGCGTCAGAAAGCCAGAGTTCAAGACAAAGGCTGTTTCTAGAGTAGAGCCAGCGCGCCAAATTTCAAATGTTCGTTTCGAGACGAAAGTAGAGGCCAAGACCGCGGCTAAGTTCATTCAGTACCCCAAGATATCCTCTTACGGATTCAAAGGATCCACAAAGGACCTAGTTGAAGCTCTGAAAAGTTCCCAAGCTACCATTCGATGGCCAAAGAAGTCCGACCTGGACGATGCTAAGAAAGACAAATCAAAGTGGTGCGACTTCCATGCCGATCATGGTCATGCGACGGATGACTGTATCACATTGAAGAAGGAACTAGCATATCATTTTCCGAAAGGAAATCTCAAAGATATCATCGACGATGTCGCTATTCTAGCTAATAGCCATCGACCGTCGACTCCCGAGCATGCAAAAGTTATTAATTAAAATTCCCTACATCATGAGGAATCCAGGAGATCAAAAGAGAAAATAAACTGAAGTCGTAAGATCAAGCTCTCGACAGGTTCGTTTTTCTATCCCTAAATTAATAATATCTTTTCCACAGGGATAAATCTACTATGGTGCCTCGTCGCACGACAACATAGTCAACCGCAGGACAATATTTCTCCGTGTCATTCTGTCATTTAAAACCTATCTTTTCCTCCCAAAAAGAGTACGGTAATAAATGACAGGGGGCAAATAGAGAGAGTCTGAAATGGTACGTTCTCTAACTCTTTCTCATACGATTTTTCTCGCAAAACATTTACTGACTTAAGCATCGGAGGGTCGTTGGCTAGCCAACGACCAACCCCCGACATCGTTCTATCGTAGAATCGCACGACAGATTATCGCAAGGTCGAACGACATAAACAATCAGGTCTCTAACTTGATTATTTCTCCACAGGGGCATACGATACAAACTCACTGTACGATCCGGTCGTACGATCGCAGAGTCTAAACGATTTTACCCCTAAGTTAATTTACTTAGAAAATGCTTTAATCGTGTGTTTTTGTATTTTTTTTACGTTCTTATCATCGTATTACAATGTATGCCTCAGTCGCATGATTTCCTGTGTGATCTATGTTCAAATTTATAACATGGTTTGGATAAAGCATAAGCAAAAGTTGCGTTCGTTATATAAGCCATCGAATACAGAATCGACCACTAACGGTCGAGCAACATGAACAAACAAATACATTTTTTCTAAGGTTGTGGAGGAGCATCGATCGTGACCTTGTCCGATACCTCATCTTGAAAATCCTCACTAACCGCCTCCTCTTCAACCTCCCTCTGGTCATCCAAGTCGAGATCTCTCTCGGTCCCGACTCTTTCATAGAAGAGACGCAGCTCATCTGACGCTGAAGCCAAAGGATCTTTACCCTGCAGGTGACGTCGCATAATTGCCGCACGCGCAGTAAGTCGAGCGTAACAAAGGAAAGACTTATTTCCGTCCTTCAACTCATCAGACTCCTTCTTCAAACTTATCACCTTAGCCTTGATTCCCTCGACTTCCTTCCTCTTCGTGATTACGGATTCCTTCATCCCCTCCAACTCCTCTCTCTGGTCGCGCATCAAAGTCAGGGACTCCTTCAAACGCAAGTTTATCTCGTCTCTTGCATGACTGAGGGCATCCAATTCGTCCAGAGCATGGTCAAGACGCGCTGACATCGCTTCTTCATGTTCCAAAGCAGCTTTCTCTTTAGCTAGCGCTGCATCTTCATCTTTGGTAACAGAAGCCGTTGAAACCTCTATCTTCGTCGTTTCGGCATGTAATGCCAGGGAAGCTTGGAACGCCTGAAGAATCATAATATGAGCAGCATTAGTAAACAACAACAACGACAACGACAACGAAAACGACAAACGACAAGTCTTGAAAGAAAGACTTACCAAAAATAAGAGTCCAGCTGTATGGAACTCCTTCTTCTCGAAAGAAAACCCGTCAAAACGCTCCCTGAAAGACGGAAGCAAATATTTTTCCAAATGGGGGAACAACTTCGTCTCGTCCAAGACATTGTCGTCCAGAAAACCCGACGGCAACGTAAAGTTGACCGTCGTTTCCCCCAAAGGTTCCTTCTGCGCGCCTTTGCCCCTGTCGGCCGATGAAGGGCCGGATAGGACGACGGGAGACATCGTCGCCAGTTGTGCAGTATCCACAGATTCCGCGCCGGTCGCAACCGACGCTTTCGCCTTCCTGGACAAGGCGACCCTCGATGGGTTACCCGTCTTCAAAGACGGTTCCCTCAGGACGGACACCTTTGTCCTCTTTAAGAGGCCCGACCCGGCTGTCGGAACCCTCTTTTCTCTTCAGGACTCCCGACCTAGTTGTCGAAACGTCATTCTCCCTCGCCTCGCGAGCTACTTCGACTTGGGCCATCTTCCTAGCAGCAGAAGACGTCGCTTGTGCTTGAGATTCACCTGAACGTTAAAAGAAAGAAGTTAGACGATCCAGAATAGAAAAAAACCAGGTCAAGCGAAAAGGAGACAAAAGGATACTTACTAATTATCTCTACCTCCGGTTCTTCGCTCTTCTCTTCCTCCTCAGTCTTCTCAGAGTCCTCCTCTTCCTCTTTCTCCTCTCGACCCATCCTCATTCTGTCGCTCAAGAAAATGATGTCGTCGTCCTCGTCTATTAAATGACGCGTTACATACGACCGATCTTCGGTATTAAATTCCAAGAACTTTTCGATCTTAGCCCGAGAAACATCATCCGGCTCTACCTTATCGAAATTAATATCTATACATAAAAAAGAAGATTAGTCGAAGAAACAATCGAGCAACAGAATAACATAAAAACGTACAATCAAAGGCTCACCCGTCATATTCCAACCCTCCATAATCCAGTCACTATCAGGGTCCAACGTCGACGCCCGTACGAATACATACCTCTTCTTCCATCCACGATCGTTGACCGCGGTATTTAAAACCAGAGTACGATCACCCTTGAACCTTGTAAACAAGCTATAGCGACGGTACTGATCACTCTTGACCTTATACGCCGTCAGAAGGTCCCTCACATTCATCGGTGGATTCCAGTTGGAGGTAAGTCGTTCGATGATCAAGATAACTAGCCAGAACTGGGGCATCAGTTGCCCCGGCGAAAGATCAAATTCACACATAAATTCTTTGACTAAAGGTGAATATGGCCAGTGAAAGCCTATTTTGAACGGGTATTCGTATATAACAATGTACCCCTCGGTACACATCTCCGGTCGAATATTACCGGCCTTACTCACAGTAATCCCCGCAGGGATTTTTGCTAAAACCCTAAAGTCGTCTAGGGCGTCTTGGTCCCGGATAGTGCTCCTAGGTTCCGTCAACATTGCTAAACCCGTCAACAAGATTTGACGCTCAGAAAACCCTAAATATCCCAATTTTTTCTAGGCTTTCTAGCAATAGACTTGCGACGCATACGCAAACTGGAGGGTCGTATCTTATATGATCTCAGAAAAACTTAAATTAGGTCAAAAAAACCTTACAAGTTTTAATCGAACGGAAATCGCTAAGAAAATATCCATCGTAATATTTATTTATGCAGTCGATCATGTCAGGTCGAATCCCTGGATAACCGCTGCGCGTCCCCGTCCTTTCGTATGACCACAGGGATCGTCGACACCTGTCCTCGACAGCTGGTAAGCATCATCGTATGTCAGCATGACGTCACGACCCCATTTCCTTTTCAGCTTCTCGTTCGGTTAAGAGCAGACCAACCTAGTTCCATGGAAACAAAGGTAATTCCTATCATTTGTCATATTTTTTCGACTGACAAAATTTAAAACTCGGATTTGCAATCCTTCTTTCAAATTTTGGGGGCAAACTGTTTGGGCAAAAAATCATGTCGTACGACCACGACCAGAGCAGGAAAATCGCACGTCATAATCTAAATCTTGTATTAAGATAAGGTCTCGACGAGAACCCATGAAACATCCGTCGTCGCCCGTAAAAGGTAAGTTGTACGTCCCCCATGACGCTCGACCATAGTATCGCCCGTTCTGTGCGACCAACGCGTAAGATCGTTGTACCTTCGACCGAGCTAACGTTAACCTTGACTGTTACGTTTGTTAAGTGTTTAATGCAGGAGTCAAAGTCATTAAAGAGCAACGGACATAACAGACGCAGCCATTAACGATCGATAGCCGTAATGGACGAAGAGTATTATGAACATTCATCTCGGCGACCGTTTTCAGCCGTTGTAGCCGTTGATCAAATCATTAATGGAACTAATTAATGACGCGAAGACTATAAAAGACAAGTTAAAGCTTTATTTTAAAGGACATCGGTTAACATCCAATACACTTTAGCAAATATCACCACATAGCAGAGAAAATCATCCAAACTCATAGCAAAGAACATTCAAACTTTGGAGATCAATTATTGAAAGCCAGAATCTTACAGCGAACTCAAGAACACTCGAAGGAAAGCTCAAGTATCGCTCTCGACGCACGACAACAGCCCTCGACCAGAAGTTCACACTTTGTATTCACACACGACAAACACCTGTTTTTACATTCAAACACTTGTACTTTACATTTCGAATTATTTCCTTCATTTGTATTGTAACCTCTGTACGATCGACACCAGTACCGGAGGACATCGCCCCTGTTTGGCGACCATAGTGCAGCGACGACATCCCTTGTCATCCGCAGGTTTTTTCCTCGATTGAGGTTTTTCCTGCGTCATCAAATTCCTTGTCTCGTTTATTTTTTCCCTCGTCGCACGTCTCGTCGAAAGATCCTTTCTTTAGTTGATTAAGTCCACATCGACCTTAAGTTGTCCCTTTGGTGCGATTTTTGGCATTAACAATCTATAAACTATATTGAACTAGATTACTTGAACAAATAACAACTCATAGTAAAAGGGGGCAAAAGCACCTGAATTGGAATATGAATGATGGAATACGAGTATCTAAGTCCAAAGAATTCAACTCCACTTGACCGTTTCTCAATAAAATGTAATATGTTAATTCAATTAAGACAATAAAAATAAAACAAGAATTTAGAATCTCAACAAGAATCATAAAATTGAAACAAAAATTTAGAAATTAGAAATTAGAATCTCACTTTCTAAGTCTCAAACCCAAAGTTGCAAGGCTTGTAATTGCCCGAACGTTGAATTGCCTCGTTCAAAAGAACTCACTGTAGCCACTGACTTGTATTTATGCGATCGTGCAATCCTGCGACATACCGATAGTTAGCGGTTAGTAGTTGGCTAGCCAATGACCGTCCGATGCTTAAGTCAGTAATCGTCATAACGAGTAAATCGTAAGAAAAATAACTTAAAAGAAATATTTCTTCAAATGTATTGCATTCCAGCTTCGTAGGATGTCCTGGTTGTCGAGGGTTTGGAGCCTATAGACACCTTTTCCTATGACTTCAGATATCCGATATGGTCCCTCCCACTTAGTGGATAACTTATCTGCATTCAATTCCTTGGTGTTTTGAAACGATCATCGAATGACGAAGTCGCCTTCTTGAAAGACTTTGATCTTGACGTTTTTATTGAAATGTCATTCGACCATTTGTCTTTGGGATGCCATATTGATTAGAGCGGCCTCTCGTAGTTCCTCTACGGCATCGAGGTCATAACTTAGGTCTACCAAGTTATGGTCGACCGAGGTATGTCTTGACGTTGGTAGTTGAGCCTCGACGGGCAAGACCACTTCACATCCGTAGACTAGGGAGAACGGGGTTAGACCTGTGGAAGTACGCGATGTCGTACGATTGGACAATAAGACCGACGGAAGTTCTTCGACCCATCTCCCTTTTGCGGCTTAATCTCTTTCTTATTGAGTTGATTACGACTTTGTTGCTTGATTTAGCGAGTCCATTCGACCGAGGGTATCATGGTGTCGAAGTCGTGAGTTTGATATTATGATCCTCACAAAACTGTTGAGTGAGGTCACTTATGAATTTCGAGCCATTGTCGCATACAATTTCAGATGGGATTCCAAATCTGCAAATGATGTTAGTTTGGATAAAAGAGATTACTTCTTTATCCCGAACCTGGGAGAACTCCGCTGCTTCTATCCATTTAGAGAAATAATCTGTAAGGACTAACAAAAATACCTTTTGCCCGGGGGAAGGTGGCAACTTGCCACCAATGTCCATTCCCCATATCATGAAGGACCATGGGATCAAAGTCGTGTGCAAAGGTTCCGAGGGTTGATGAGACATACCTGAGTGTCGTTGACAGGCGTCACAACCTTGGACGAACCTGATTACGTCTTGTCGCAAGGTCGGCCAATAGTAACCTTGTCGTGAGACTCAGTTCGCTAGACTACGACCTCCTGAATGATTGCCACATTCTCCATCGTGCATTTCTTTCAGAATAGTTTGTATTTGGTCCTTGCTGACGACACATCGTAAGTTCAGACCCGTCGACGACCGTCGATAGAGCCTGTCTTCGATCACAAGGTACTTGGAAGCTTTGAATTCGATTTTGCGTGTTTCCATTCGGTCCTACGGTAGTTGGTCGTGCATAAGGTAATCCTAGATATCACGTGACCAGTCATTTTCATCATTGAGGACATGAACGTCCTCATTACTCTCGATAGATGGATCTGCTAGGTGGATCATGGGGATATTGTCGAACGATGATTTGCCAAGTGCTGACCCAAGATTAGCTAAGGAATCGGCTTGTGCGTTTAGGTCTCTTGGAATTTGCATAATCAAGAAGGGTTTGAATTCCACTGATTTTGCTTTGGCTGCTTTAAGGTACGCTGTCATTTTGGAATCTTTTGCTGCGAATTCCCCATTCATTTGATTCACGACGAGGTGGGAGTCTCTTTTAACGTGTAGTCCGGTTGCCCCCAAGTCCCATGCCATGTGCATGCCTACAATCAGTGCTTCATACTCAGCTTTGATCTTTGTGACTTAAAGGTCGCATCGTATGGAATACACCATCTTTCCCCCTGTGGCGAATTTAAGACGACGCCTAATTCTGACCCCTAGCGTTGGACGATCCGTCGACGTGAAGTATCCAGGGCATCTCGACGGTAAATTTTACATTAGCATCGGACTTCTTGGCCGACGGCGTCCTGGACAGCGCGGAAATCTTTCCCCATCTGGGGAAATATTTTATCTCGTTCTTCCGGGATCGCTACAAGGGTGTGTCGGTCAACGAGACCGGGTCCCACGTCGTGGGACTGTCTTTCATTGTAAGTTCATGTGCTTACTTTTTATGTTTTTGACTTTTATCGTACATCTTAACTTGTTCGTTTTGTTCTGTTTCAGGCGTTTCAGGCGTCCCTATGCCTTTACAACCAGCTGGACGAGGTCCAAAAGGTTGCCTCCCGTGCCTTGGAGAGGTTGCATCAAGCGCAAAACGAAGAGCGCAAGGCACGAGATCAGGTGTTGGCGATGGAGGTCAAGGTTGAGTCTCTCTCGGCGAGGCTTGACGAAGCTCACGAACTCCTAAAGGCTTCGTCGAGAGAGCAAGGCGACCTACAAAGTCTCCTGAACACGACCCTTGATAAGGCCTCTGCGTCTGAGGAAGACGTTACGGCGACCAAGGTCTCTCTGGCCAAGAGCGAAAAAAGGACCGAGGACCTTGAGTCGGCCGTTAAGGCCAAGGAGCGCAAGGTCGCTGCCTTAGAGGAGAGGCTCCTCTCTTTTGAAGCGTTAACTCGTTTTAGAGTTAAGGCGGCGATCATGCTTCGTCATCTCCGCGGGAAGAATCCCATGGCGGACGCTGAAGCAGAGGTCGCAACATATCTGGAGCAGGTCGAGGACGAAAAAGACCTCCACCAAGAGGACGAAATCAAAGAAGGCGACCCTGCAGAAGTCTAGGCTGGAAGAGGCGACGAGGGTGTCACTCAAGATCAAGGACCTCCTTCCCAGCCTTAGTTTTTTCAATTTTATTTGTTTAGTTTGTATTTTCCTTGGGACGACCGTTGGTGGTCGTGCCCTGCACTTGTATTTCTTTTTTGGGGTTTTATGAATACAAGTGCTCTTTTATTTTATGAATTTCTTTAAGTATTTTGCCAATCGTAAGAAATATTAGTCGTGCGACATCAAGCGATAATTCATAAAACATGTAAGACAACATAGATCGTACGACTTTGGCTTTAACTAATAACTGAGACGTAAAACATGCGACTGAGGTGTTTCATGAAAAATCATGTGACTAAGGCTCTTTAAATCTTTCTAAGTCTCAAACCCAAAGTTGAAAGGCTTGTAATTGCTCGAATGTTGAATTGTCTCGTTCAAAAGAACTCACTGTAGTCACAGACTTGTATTTATGCGATCGTACGATCCTGCGACACACCGATAGTTAGCGGTTGGTCGTTGGCTAGCCAACATCCCTCCGATGCTTAAGTCAGTAATCGTCGTAACGAGTAATTCGTAAGAAAAAATAACTGAAAATAAATATTTCTTTAAATGTATTGCATTCCAGCTTCGTAGGATGTCCTGGTTGTCGAGGGTTTGGATCCTATAGGCACCTTTTCCTATGACTTCAGATATGCGACATGGTCTCTCCCACTTAGTGGATAACTTACCTGCGGTTAATCCCTTGGTGTTTTGAAACGATCGTCGAATGACGAAGTCGCCTTCTTGAAAGACTTTGATCTTGACATTTTTTTATTGAAATGTCGTTCGACCATTTGTCTTTGGGATGCCATCTTGATTAGAGCGGCCTCTTGTAGTTCCTCTAGGGCATCGAGGTCATAACTTAGGTCTACCAAGTTATGGTCGACCGAGGTATGTTTTGACGTTGGTAGTTGGGCCTCAACGGGCAAGACCGCTTCACATCCGTACATTAGGGAGAACAGGGTTTGACCTGTGGAAGTACGCGATGTCGTACGATTGGACCATAAGACCGATGGAAGTTCTTCGACCCATCTCCCTTTTGCGGCTTAATCTCTTTCTTATTCAGTTGATTATGACTTTGTTGCTTGACTCAACGAGTCCATTCGACCGAGGGTATCGTGGGGTCGAAGTCGTGAGTTTGATATTACGATCCTCACAAAACTGTTGAGTGCGGTTGTTTGGGCAAAATTTCACCAGTCTCGACTACGACCAAAACACTAAGAACATTTATTACACTTCTCCCTAACACGAGTCAAATCATAAGCATTTTACTCTTGGACCAAAGCCAAAGTCGAACGTACCTCTCGACCTCGACCGTCGTGTAGAAACACACGACCTCGACCAACTAACGTATGATTCTTCTGTTATGTTTTCCTCATTTAATGCAGGTCAAATGACATTTATGGCCAACGGACGAAACCGACAGAGTAGTTATGTACATTAAACAATAAAGACCGTTGCGACCGTTACTAGAAGAATTCATAAAGTAGTTAAATGCATTCAAAGACTAAATATGAAGGCAAAGTCATCATTGAAAAAGGGGGACCGAACTTTGAATCACACACTGCGTACTCAAGAACATCTGAAGCAAAGAAATCTCTCTCAAGTGATCGCTCTCGACGCACGACTTACACTCTCGACCAGCAGTCTTAACACACAACACACTTGTTTTACATTCGATACACTTGTTATTTTTATATTTCAAGTCATTTATATTGTAATCACTGTATCCCCGACACCTGAAACAAAGGACATCGCCCCTGTTTGGCGATCATAGTGCAGCGACGAATTCCACAGTCGTCCGCGGGTTTTTTCCTCGTTGAGGTTTTTCCCACGTCACCAAAATCTTTGTCTCTTTTACATTTTCTGTCTCTAACGCATTGTTTCGTCGAACAATTCCTTTCTTTAGTTGTTAAGCTCCACAATCAACCTTAAGTTTTCCTTCTGGACGATTTTTGGCATTAACAGGTTGGCGCCCATCGTGGGGCCCCATCTAGAGAAAATCTTCGACAAACGTGCGTTTTACTAACGGTTTCTTGTAGTTTTCTCTGTTTTCTGTTTCAGGAAAATGGCAACCCCTGGAAATCCAGAGCAAGTCATTGCCCAGATGTACCAGGAGTTGGAAGTTGCGCGAAATCAAATCAATGCCATGGCTGAGCAGAGTCGAAGAGCAACTGAGGAAATCGCCCGACTGAGGAATCCCTTCGGACCGCAGAACGGTCCAAGACCATTCGTCCAGAATCCAGGTCAAGGATCGTTCGGTCAGAATCCAGGATCAGCTCCGTTCGTCCATAACCCGGGTTCGACTCCATTCGCCCGTAATCCAGGACCAGGTCCATTCATGCAGAATCAGCATCCAGGTCCGTTCGTGCAGAACCAGCAGCCGGGATCGTTCAACCCAAATCCCTAGTCTGGGCATATTCCTCCTCAGTATATCAGACCTCCACCCATGCAGAATGGGTCGCAGCCGTTTAAGAATGGGTCGCAGCCGTTTCAGCATGGGTTGCAGCCGTTTCAGCATGGGTCGCAGCCGTTTCAGAATGGGTCGCAGCGTCATTTTGTCCCTTTTAACTGAGACGCCAATGGCTCGTCGTACGTCAATGGGACCAGTTCGGTCTCCATGAAGTGCGCGACTATCAACTGGAGAAAACGTGGATATGGCAGAAAGGTGAGGCGTCGGCTGCCGTGTTTCTTCTGAACTTGCGAGATCAGCTTCGTCCAAAATATGGATGCTTAGTCGACGTGTCGGCTGTAGATGACTGCATGGAATAAGCCGAGTAGATTGACAGACGTCTGATCTATGCCCTTGTTTACTGTTGATAGACACCTGTTCAATATAGTGAACAACGTGTACCAGACTGGCTAAAGGCGGATCCTGGAGAAATGCGATGGTTGTGCTTGCTGGCCGGCGTATCCGAGAGCTCGAAGATCTCGGCAGAGGACTTCGTCTGAGACATGAGCATCATATGCGACTCGTCCTGGGATGGCTGTCGGTTCCGGCAGTTCGAGAATCTGTCGGAAGAAATCTTGAGTGATAACGATCTGGGAGTCGCCAATCTGCCTTTGATGTATGAAATGCTGGCCGCGTTCGACAGGTGTGAGAGAATGCCATAGTTGATGCACGTACACGGCTGGAACTGGAGCGGTGGTCGTCAGTGCTCGGTTAAGAGCGTGGTTCTTCAGAATCTCCACGATGATTGGACATTGGCAAATGAGGTTTGTCGTGTCCAAGTGGTAGTTGTTTGCGACTAAAGGTAGATTCTGGCCTTCGGGTAATAGAGGGGCAATGCCTTGAGGATTTGGATTTGGTTGAGCCTTATTCCTGTTAAAAGAGAATAGCATGTTGAGTGTTCATGGCTCGTGTAAGTCAAGTGCTGACCCAAGATTAGCTAAGGAATCGGCTTGTGCGTTTTGGTCTCTTGGAATTTGCATAATCAAGAAGGGTTTGAATTCCACTGATTTTGCTTTGGCTGCTTTAAGGTACGCTGTCATTTTGGAATCTTTTGCTGCGAATTCCCCATTCATTTGATTCACGACGAGGTGGGAGTCTCTTTTAACGTGTAGTCCGGTTGCCCCCAAGTCCCATGCCATGTGCATGCCTACAATCGGTGCTTCATACTCAGCTTTGATCTTTGTGACTTTAAGGTCGCATCGTATGGAATACACCATCTTTCCCCCTGTGGCGACTTTAAGACGACGCCTAATTCTGACCCCTGGCGTTGGACGATCCGTCGACGTGAAGTATCCATGGCGTCTCGACGGTAAATTTTACATTAGCATCGGACTTCTTGGCCGACGGCGTCCTGGACAGCGCGGAAATCTTTCCCCATCTGGGGAAATATTTTATCTCGTTCTTCCGGGATCGCTACAAGGGTGTGTCGGTCAACGAGACCGGGTCCCACGTCGTGGGACTGTCTTTTATTGTAAGTTCATGTGCTTACTTTTTATGTTTTTGACTTTTATCGTACATCTTAACTTGTTCGTTTTGTTCTGTTTCAGGCGTTTTAGGCGTCCCTATGCCTTTACAACCAGCTGGACGAGGTCCAAAAGATTGCCTCCCGTGCCTTGGAGAAGATGCATCAAGCGCAAAACTAAGAGCGCAAGGCACGAGATCAGGTGTTGGCGATGGAGGTCAAGGTTGAGTCTCTCTCGGCGAGGCTTGACGAAGCTCACGAACTCCTAAAGGCTTCGTCGAGAGAGCAAGGCGACCTCCAAAGTCGCCTGAACACGACCCTTGATAAGGCCTCTGCGTCTGAGGAAGACGTTACGGCGACCAAGGTCTCTCTGGCCAAGAGCGAAAAAAGGACCGAGGACCTTGAGTCGGCCGTTAAGGCCAAGGAGCGCAAGGTCGCTGCCTTAGAGGAGAGGCTCCTCTCTTTTGAAGCGTTAACTCGTTTTAGAGTTAAGGCGGCGATCATGCTTCGTCATCTCCGCGGGAAGAATCCCATGGCGGACGCTGAAGCAGAGGTCGCAACATATCTGGAGCAGGTCGAGGACGAAAAAGACCTCCACCAAGAGGACGAAATCAAAGAAGGCGACCCTGCAGAAGTCTAGGCTGGAAGAGGCGACGAGGGTGTCACTCAAGATCAAGGACCTCCTTCCCAGCCTTAGTTTTTTCAATTTTATTAGTTTAGTTTGTATTTTCCTTGGGACGACCGTTGGTGGTCGTGCCCTGCACTTGTATATCTTTTTTGGGGTTTTATGAATACAAGTGCTCTTTTATTTTATGAATTTCTTTAAGTATTTTGCCAATCGTAAGAAATATTAGTCGTGCGACATCAAGCGATAATTCATAAAACATGTAAGACAACATAGATCGTACGACTTTGGCTTTAACTAATAACTGAGACGTAAAATATGCGACTGAGGTGTTTCATGAAAAATCATGTGACTAAGGCTCTTTAAATCTTTCTAAGTTTCAAACCCAAAGTTGAAAGGCTTGTAATTGCTCGAATGTTGAATTGTCTCGTTCAAAAGAACTCACTGTAGTCACAGACTTGTATTTATGCGATCATACGATCCTGCGACACACCGATAGTTAGCGGTTGGTCGTTGGCTAGCCAACATCCCTCCGATGCTTAAGTCAGTAATCGTCGTAACGAGTAATTCGTAAGAAAAAATAACTGAAAATAAATATTTCTTTAAATGTATTGCATTCCAGCTTCGTAGGATGTCCTGGTTGTCGAGGGTTTGGATCCTATAGGCACCTTTTCCTATGACTTCAGATATGCGACATGGTCCCTCCCACTTAGTGGATAACTTACCTGTGGTTAATCCTTTGGTGTTTTGAAACGATCGTCGAATGACGAAGTCGCCTTCTTGAAAGACTTTGATCTTGACATTTTTTTATTGAAATGTCGTTCGACCATTTGTCTTTGGGATGCCATCTTGATTAGAGTGGCCTCTTGTAGTTCCTCTAGGGCATCGAGGTCATAACTTAGGTCTACCAAGTTATGGTCGACCGAGGTATGTTTTGACGTTGGTAGTTGGGCCTCAACGGGAAAGACCGCTTCACATCCGTACATTAGGGAGAACAGGGTTTGACCTGTGGAAGTACGCGATGTCGTACGATTGGACCATAAGACCGATGGAAGTTCTTCGACCCATCTCCCTTTTGCGGCTTAATCTCTTTCTTATTCAGTTGATTATGACTTTGTTGCTTGACTCAACGAGTCCATTCGACCGAGGGTATCGTGGGGTCGAAGTCGTGAGTTTGATATTACGATCCTCACAAAACTGTTGAGTGCGGTTGTTTGGGCAAAATTTCACCAGTCTCGACTACGACCAAAACACTAAGAACATTTATTACACTTCTCCCGAACACGAGTCAAATCATAAGCATTTTACTCTTGGACCAAAGCCAAAGTCGAACGTACCTCTCGACCTCGACCGCCGTGTAGAAACACACGACCTCGACCAACTAACGTATGATTCTTCTGTTATGTTTTCCTCATTTAATGCAGGTCAAATGACATTTATGGCCAACGGACGAAACCGACAGAGTAGTTATGTACGTTAAACAATAAAGACCGTTGCGACCGTTACTAGAAGAATTCATAAAGTCGTTAAATGCATTCAAAGACTATAAATATGAAGGCAAAGTCATCATTGAAAAAGGGGGACCGAACTTTGAATCACACACTGCGTACTCAAGAACATCTGAAGCAAAGAAATATCTCTCAAGTGATCGCTCTCGACGCACGACTTACACTCTCGACCAGCAGTCTTAACACACAACACACTTGTTTTACATTCGATACACTTGTTATTTTTATATTTCAAGTCATTTATATTGTAATCACTGTATCCCCGACACCTTAAACAAAGGACATCGCCCCTGTTTGGCGATCATAGTGCAGCGACGACTTCCACAGTCGTCCGCGGGTTTTTTCCTCGTTGAGGTTTTTCCCACGTCACCAAAATCTTTGTCTCTTTTACATTTTCTGTCTCTAACGCATTGTTTCGTCGAACGATTCCTTTCTTTAGTTGTTAAACTCCACAATCAACCTTAAGTTTTCCTTCTGGACGATTTTTGGCATTAACAGTTTGGCGCCCATCGTGGGGCCCCATCTAGAGAAAATCTTCGACAAACGTGCGTTTTACTAACGGTTTCTTGTAGTTTTCTCTGTTTTCTGTTTCAGGAAAATGGCAACCCCTGGAAATCCAGAGCAAGTCATTGCCCAGATGTACCAGGAGTTGGAAGTTGCGCGAAATCAAATCAATGCCATGGCTGAGCAGAGTCGAAGAGCAACTGAGGAAATCGCCCGACTGAGGAATCCCTTCGGACCGCAGAACGGTCCAAGACCATTCGTCCAGAATCCAGGTCAAGGATCGTTCGGTCAGAATCCAGGATCAGCTCCGTTCGTCCATAACCCGGGTTCGGCTCCATTCGTCCGTAATCCAGGACCAGGTCCATTCATGCAGAATCAGCAGCAAGGTCCGTTCGTGCAGAACCAGCAGCCGGGATCGTTCAACCCAAATCCCTAGTCTGGGCATATTCCTCCTCAGTATATCAGACCTCCACCCATGCAGAATGGGTCGCAGCCGTTTCAGAATGGGTCGCAGCCGTTTCAGCATGGGTTGCAGTCGTTTCAGAATGGGTCGCAGCGGCATTTTGTCCCTTTTAACGGAGACGCCAATGGCTCGTCGTACGGCAATGGGACCAGTTCGGTCTCCATGAAGTGCGCGACTATCAGCTGGAGAAAACGTGGATATGGCAGAAAGGTGAGGCGTCGGCTGCCGTGTTTCTTCTGAACTTGCGAGATCAGCTTCGTCCAAAGTATGGATGCTTAGTCGACGTGTCGGCTGTAGATGACTGCATGGAATAGGCCGAGTAGATTGACAGACGTCTGATCTATGCCCTTGTTTACTGTTGATAGACACCTGTTCAATATAGTGAACAACGTGTACCAGACTGGCTAAAGGCGGATCCTGGAGAAATGCGATGGTTGTGCTTGTTGGCCGGCGTATCCGAGAGCTCGAAGATCTCGGCAGAGGACTTCGTCTGAGACATGAGCATCATATGCGACTCGTCCTGGGATGGCTGTCGGTTCCGGCAGTTCGAGAATCTGTCGGAAGAAATCTTGAGTGATAACGATCTGGGAGTCGCCAATCTGCCTTTGATGTATGAAATGTTGGCCGCGTTCGACAGGTGTGAGAGAATGCCATAGTTGATGCACGTACACGGCTGGAACTGGAGCGGTGGTCGTCAGTGCTCGGTTAAGAGCGTGGTTCTTCAGAATCTCCACGATGATTGGACATTGGCAAATGAGGTTTGTCGTCTCCAGGTGGTAGTTGTTTGCGACTAAAGGTAGATTCTGGCCTTCGGGTAATAGAGGGGCAATGCCTTGAGGATTTGGATTTGGTTGAGCCATATTCCTGTTAAAAGAGAATAGCATGTTGAGTGTTCATGGCTCGTGTAAGTCAAACACAAGTTTCGGGGTCCGTATTCTCGGGTTTGAAAAACCGAGAGTCGGTACGGTCCAAAACTGATCACTACTCGGATCTTAATGAGTCCGAGTTGATTATGTGCATATGTGTGCATTTATGTGTACACAGATCTTCAAGCATCAAGATATCCGGAGTTGTGTGGTTCCGGATCCGGAATGGATGAATACCGGGACTGATTAGGTTCCGGAACACACAATTCATTAATACCGGAACATAACATAAAGGACTCCAGAACTCAGCAATACCGGAACTGATAGGGTTCCAAAACTTAATACGACTTGATTCCGGAACACTTCGAAAAAAATAACACAATCCGGAATTGGAGTACCGGAAGTGAACAGTACCGGATTCGAAGTTAAAGTATACCGGGACTATATAAGATCCGGAATTGGTCTTAGGAAAAGTTAACACTTCCGGAAACAAATACCGAAACTTTAAGGGCTCCGGAATTACTCAATACCGGAACTAACTCATTCCGGAACTCAAGGACTTCCGGAATTCATAAACTTCCGGATCTGATGAACACATCTTGGAACCTCTATGTACCAGAACCCTAATCGCACGCAGACACAATCAAACCTAAAATTAGCCCATTTTAATGTGAAATCGATGATTGAGAATCTTGATTAACTCCATTGTAAGTGCGATTGATGCGATGTGACTCGATTGGAGAACGGTTAAGCAAGCCAAAGGGTCTGTTAAACCCTAACAGCGCCGTGTCAAACCAAAATCGAGTAACTCGATCGATTTCTGTGATACATGGTCGATCATGACAAGTAAAAACTAAAAGTTGAGATTAGACAACATACCTTGAAGATGTGATGAAAATCTGAACTCGATTTGATGCAAAACCACACAGGTTGGAGTAGATGTGAGAAGAAGTTGGGTTGAGAGAGTTTTGGGCGCGAGTTTTTGAAAATATGAAGAACTTTTTAGAAAATCCGGTATTTATACCGGTCGATACCGGAAGTGAGTCCGGTACCGGATGCCTTAAACTCTCCCGGTACCCAATTTGTCTCAACTTTTGACAATTGGCGAAAAATTCCCCTGAAGTTTGAAAAACTTCCAAAATTTCCCTGAACTTAAAATTTACACTTTTAGCCCCTCAGGTTTGGAAATTGCAATTCTCCCCCTCAAAATTTAGAAAACAACCCTCCCCCTCAAGGTTTCAAAAATAACACTGCTCCCCCTCAACTTTTCAAAAATAAAGTTCCCCCTCTTTTTTTCATAAAAAACTTTAAACACACAACTTAAACAAAACGTGAAAGATTTCCCCTTTTAACCTCGATAAAATGACAAGGCTCCCCCTCGACTTATCAAACTGACATTTCTCCCCCTCAATTTCTCAAAAAATTGCTAATCATCCCTCACAGAGTCGAGAAAACATACATGCGGGACTTGGCATTCGAGGAAACAGCTTGAACAACAAATGGTTAGAAGCACGGGAAATAAATGGAAAAACAAAGACTAGACGGATAAAATTAAAGAAACAAGGAAAAACGAAAAACGAAATAAGCACTAACTATGGAAATACAGAGAACACGTCACCGTTGTTCTGGAAACACCTAAACCACACTGCGAGACAAGTGTAACTGTTAAAGATACAGTTATCCCGTAGTGTAGGAAATGTGTGACAAGTACAACCGGGACTCAATGTTGGCCCCAAGTATCTGTTATGTAAAAGTATTGAAAATAGTTCAAGTCAGAAGACCAACAGAGATCAGACAGAAGATTCGGAAGAAGTTCAAGTCAAAAGACCAACAGAGCTCAACATAGCTCTGTCGAAGACTTCCAACAGAAGAACAAGTGTTTAAAAGAAGACCGACAGAGCTCTTGCGAAAGAGCTCTGGTGAAGTGAAGACCTCTGTCAGCCTAAGTCTCGTAGGAAATCCCAAGTGTTAGACAAGTGTCCATACTTTCCACGTATGCCCTAAAAATAGGAGACACACTTTCCACGTGTCATTCTAGGGTACGATAGTACACTGCCTTCACTTTTCCAGGGCTATAAATAGAGAGGTAGTGGAACAAACAATTGTAAGCTTTGGGAAGAGTAGTTTTTCCACAATTGTTTAAGCACACACTGCAGCAATCCCGAGCACTACCTCCGTACGATATTGTTGTCCTATGAGATTTTCGAACACACTCGAACATGTTCTTGGTGTGATTCATTATCAATATATGAGCAACTTTTATATTTGATCCTGTTATCATTTTTACTGTTCAATATTTGATTCTCATAGTTCATTTATCGTTTACACAATCACTCATTTTAATGGCTTTATTTAATATGCTTCCGCTGTCTATTTCACTACCATTAATATGATACAACGTGAATCTGGGAACCTACAATTGGTATCAGAGCTCCTTTGGTTTTCTTAAACCAAACGACCCAATCTACCAAGGTTGACTCATTGTTGTTGATTGTGTTTGTCTGCCTTTAAAAGCTTCATTACATACTCTGTTTTTACTGCTTCCTAGTCTAAACAAGCTTTCATAGCTCATAAAACTGTGTTTAAAGCTTTCTAGCTTAGTTTAAACGTTTCTCTTAGAAGTTACTGTTCCATTAGTTACTGTTTAAAACTCATCTTCGAGTTGAAACTCTTTTTAACAACTATACTATGTCTTTCTCAAAATGGCGAACAACGGTATAAATGCTATCTATACTGCTGGTTCTTTAACAAAACCTCCTACTCTTCTGAGAGATGAATATGCTCAGTGTAAGATCAAGATGGTTAACTTTTTCGATGGTATGGATAAAGACTTAATGTAATCTGTCACGGACGGACCATACCAACCCATGGTTTTTGTTCCTCGTGTACCCGCAACAGGAACTACTGCTGAGATTCCAGCTCATTATGAGATTAAAACCACAGGTTTTACTGATGAGGAAAATCTAAAAATGGAAAATGATCTTAAAGTAGTTAGACTACTGATAATGGCCATTCCAAACGAAATATTTCAAGAACTAGATTCATGTGTTACTGCTAAGGAAATCTGGGATCAACTTCTTAACCAACTTGAGGGTGGTATCAAGACCCAAAAGAACAAAAGGACCCAATGTATAAATGAATACAACGATTTCAAGGCACTTCCTGAGGAAACCTTACAACAAACCTACAACAGATTTAATGTGTTGATCAACAAATGCAAAAAATGTGGGGTTGTTAGGTCGAAGGAAGATAACAATGTTATGTTTTTGAAAAGTTTGAATGATGAATGGTTAAATCTGTCCATGTCTTTACAAGCCAACTAGGACTTAGATGCATGGTCTCTAACAGATGTGTATGGCACTTTGGTCGCACAAGAGAAGGATGTTGTCAAGCAAAAAGGCAAATCCACCATTGCAGGCCCAATCGCTTTAGTTTCTGATTCTAAGAAAACCACATCAGAAAAGTCCAACAGAGAGAGTTCAAACAGAGAGAAAAAGAAAGAGAAGTCCGTTAAAAAGAAAGGAAAGAAAAGTTTAGTTGCAGAGAGTGATACAGAGGAAAGCTCATTAGAGGATGATGACATTCAAGCTTTTGCTCAATCTCTTGCTCTAATAACTCAACAATTTAACAAGAGATTTGGCAATAAGTTTGACAGAAGAGGTAGATATGAGAGAAAAGAAGACAGAAGAGAATACGCTGCACCAGAACAAAGTAACAACAGAGTTACCACAGAACAAAGACAACCTCCACAAAACAGAAGAGAAAATCCACCAGCACAACAGAAGGCCGATGCTGCTCAACCTATCAATCAGAATGATGGACGTTGCTTCAGATGTGGCAAACCTGGGCACTTCTCTGTTAATTGTAGAGGCAAACTGGTAAAAGACCAGGACTACTACAAGAACAAATACAAGTACAACTACAGAGAAAGAAGCTATGTTGCTGAAATGGAGAACTAGGTTTCTGATTCATCCTCTGACGATGAACCAGAACAAGCCAACTTTTGTGGAGTTGCTGTGGACGGTGAAAGTTTAGAAGAAGCTGTTGACTGGATGACTGGAGAACCAGAGATAACGAAGGGAACAACAGAAGAAGAAGATCTAGCTCATGCATTTGCTCTTACTACGACAGAGTCTGACGACAGAGCGCTGGAGACCACCAGACCCAGTGCCAAGGTATGTTCATCTAAATCCAAGTCTGACTCAGAATTAGAAATGCATGTTTCTATGCTGAATGAGGAATTTCAACTTCTTAAACAAAAACTTTCTGAAGAAAAAGAGCTAAGAAAGCTAGCTCAGAAGGATCTGTCCTTTTACAAGAGAGAGAAAACTTTCTTGGAACAAGAAAAGGAAGAAATCTTCAAAGAAAAATCTGAGCTAGAAATCTTGCAAAAGAAGAAAGAAAGCCTTTTTCTGACAAAATTAACGAATATGAAAATGTTTTGAAACAGAAGTCTGAAAATTTGAAAAAGTCTGAAACAGAGAGACTCAACTATGTTGCTCTAACTGACTATTTTCAAAGAGAAAGGGAAATTCTGTATCAATCCCTACAGAGAAAAGAAATTCAGATTAAAAAATACCAGGATGCACATGTAACGTCCCAAAAATTTCAGGCAAATTTAAATTTTTAAATAAACAATTCATTTATAACAACTCATTAAATGGGCCCAATGTTTCGGTTGCAAACTCATAATTAACATCTTTATAATAAAAATCAGCGGAATAAACGTTGATTATTAAAACCATAAAGCAACCAGCTCTTCTCGCGCGCCAGTGTGTACCCGTCACGCCTTAGAGCCACCCGCACCTGAAACCACAAATTATTGGGAAAGGGTAAGCACGAAGCTTAGTGAATTCAACACCATAAATAATACAGTTATTCCACACTACCCTAAAACAGATAGTGACACATAAACGATCATACAGGTCTACGAACAAATCATAAACATGTATATCCACAACCACCCGCCTAAAAGGCACAAGTCGGTCCCACCGACCACATGATAACATCTTCGGCCCCGCCGAATCCCCGGTCCCACCGAGTCTCTACGCCACCCGCGTATAAAACCTCCGGCCCCGCCGGACCCCCGGTCCCACCGAGTCTCTACGCCACCCGCGTATAAAACCTCCGGCCCCGCCGGACCCTCGGTCCCACCGAGTTAACATGGCAACATAGTATCAACTAGACACCCCACTATCTAGTTCCACAACACAATCACATAAAGTTACCACACACGTACTACAGCAATGATAAAACAACTATTATTAGATATAGTGAGAGAACTCACCTCAAATGCGCGCCTAGCTTAACAACACAAATCAAGCTTCACAATTACGGTCACCTCCCAGCACCTAAACGCATGTTAAAACGTGTCAATACGAGACTCGGACCCTATGACACGACACACGCTTAAACCGTCACTAAAACTAATTTCCGTTCTCACAAAACAGGTCTGTTCGGGACCTGTTTCGACCCCTTTAAACCCAGAAAAATCCCAATATTAATTCATGACCAGAAATTCCTCTGAGTTAGGGTTCCTAGGACATATTATACGCCTCCTAACGATTTTTCTACAATTAATTACGGATTTTATAAGATCAGCCCGCAGAACAGCGAAAAAACAGCACTTATCAGTATAAAACGACGATTTGGCCTAAGTTACGTTCCGAACTGGATTTTGCACAAAACACAGAAAAGTTTATAGACTCAAAAAGGGAACTTTTGGCACCGAAATCACCCCAATCCGAGTTACGAGGAGAAAGTTACAGCTTACGCAAAACAGTGACAGAACTGCAGTTTCTTTTACATAAAATGACGATTCACTGAATTTACGACCACTTTTCCACCTAGCTAGAGGCCGAACCAGTTTTCCGCTAAAACACGGAAAACATGCCCGACCCCAAGCTTGAACCGTGGGCGCCAGTTTCGGCTCAATCGGGGTTACGACGGAAAAGTTATGGTTGACGCAAAACAGTGGCAGAAGGACGTTTTTCACATAAATTGACGATTTTATAAAACGGTTTACGCGATTCGGGTTTGCAACTAGGGCTGGACAACCCACGCACCACCCACGCACACACACTGCCGACCACCCACGGCCACCATAGCGGCGGCGTGCGGCGGTGGTAGTTTCACCGGAGGAAGCGAAAAGGAAAGGAAACGAAACAAAACAAAACGAAACGAAACGGACGACTTACCTAGCAACGGTTGCTCCTCTCTCCCTCGACTTCTCCGACGAACAGAGCTGGTGGCGGCGGCCTCCGGCGACAGCAGCGCCTCCGGCGAGTTCCCTCCCTCTCGCCTTCTCTCTCTCTCTCTCGCGATCACTCTCTCTCTCGGTCTCTTCTCGTTGCCGCACCACAAGACAATAGGGTTAGGATAGTTTTTGATTTGCTTGGCTAACAAGAAAGGGAAAAACGAGACTAGGAAAAAAAAAGGTCTCGGCCCTCTCCTTGCATAGGCCAAATCCATGCTAAGGTTTCACCAAAAAGACGAAAATGGTCCCTCGACTTCTAAGGACTTCTCTTAACAACCCAAAATGCAACCAAGTTAGCAATAAGGTCCTTTTTGACACCAAACCACTAACCAAAACAATTAAAGGTAAACACTTTAAAATGGTTTAAAGATTTATTACGCATTTGGTCAAACTTGCTAACCCCGTTAGTAAAGATTCGCTAAAAGAACGATATTAAAGCAATTAATTAAAATATATATAAACATACCGGGACACGGGCTTTACAACTCTCCCCCACTTGGATTAGACTTCGCCCTCGAAGTCTCTGCCTACGAATAGCTCCGGATAGTTCTCCCTCATCCCAACCTCAGGTTCCTAAGTCCACTTGAAACTCCTACTAAACTTCTCGAATACTATTCTTGCTAACGTACTCTTTCTAAGACACTGGGATTATGATCGGCAGAACACCCCGACAATTGAAATCATTCCTAGCCAAGCGACTACGGTTGTCCCCCAACCTTAGATATTCCATACATCCCGAGTCAAATCTCAAGCTCTAACCACTCCAAAGCTGCTCACCAGTATACTCCACAGGATACTCGATTACGATCCCTCCTATCATTAATTGACGATTAACTTCTACGAATTCTAATAGACTCCAACGATTTTCAATATCTTATATTAACAAAACATCGACCCCCTGCCGAACATCGGTCCAACCGATTACAATAACAAACATCGGCCACCCGCCGAACATCGGTCCAACCGATTACAATAACAAACATCGGCCACCCGCCGAACATCGGTCCAACCGATTACAATAACAAACATCGGCCACCCGCCGAACATCGGTCCAACCGATTACAATAACAAACATCGGCCACCCGCCGAATATCGGTCCAACCGATTACAATAACAAACATCGGCCACCCGCCGAACATCGGTCCAACCGATTACAATAACTCACATCGGCCACCCGCCGAACATCGGTCCAACCGATTACAATAACTCACATCGGCCACCCGCCGAACATCGGTCCAACCGATTACAATAACTCACATAAGCGTGGTATTATCCTAGACACTAACACAAATAGATATCCCCCACAACCGAATCAACTAACACACACGTAGGTCATTCCACCATAACCATCCATCACAAGTGATCATTTCAGGGTTACTACTACCGTCACCATGATTATCTTAAAATCGGCTACAACTCTCCGATTATACTAAAGGTGTTTGGCCTCAAGCCCAAAAGTCGACACCTAAATATACCACCTACCTCAAAATGGTTGATGCGCATTTATTCTCTTAATAACAAAGGGCATCAATCCCTTAACCGATACTATTCGGCCTACAGTACTAACACGCGTGGAATATCTACCTTCCACCGTCGACGTATCATCCACACTTGCTCTACGAAGCCAAGTCACACCGTATCGAGGATACACCTTGACGTCTACCTCCCAGGTAACGCCTCAAGACCCAGCACACCGGAACTACCTCCCAGGTAAGTGCCCACAACTATATCCTCCTAGTACCTACTGGAAAGTCTAGGTTAAAACACATGAATACCGGGGTCCCACCCCGAGATACCCAACCGACCATTACCAACGACTGACTAACGTGTCTAAGGATCCAAAGCAAACAGCCTACCAACAACATGCCTATTCCGGATTGACACATGACACTTAAAAGCACATTTCCCCAAATGGTTTACAAAATCATTTACAAAATATTTTCAACATCAGGATTTTCATCTCAAAAAGATCGTATGTAATAAAACTACTATTACCTGATCGATAGTTACGCAAAACTGGACACGCTCGTCCCACATAGGAAAATCATGTTGAAAATCGTCCCATTGCAGTTCAGTTTACTCACACAAAAGCAAAGCGTAATAAATAATTTCTTTAAAATGAACCGCCTCGATTCCAGTATGGATTGACTCATGACGTGCACTTAAAGTAACCGCTTGACCTTAAACAGGGTGCAGCAAAGGTGTGCACATAATTCAAAATAAGTTTCACGACATTTGATTCAAAAGTTCTTCTTTTTAATCATAAAAATGACGTGGCACCGGGATCGCCACAAATTTTTCGCGCGTCAGCTAATCACACAAAACGATGACACGGTTTACAAATATATTTTTGTTAAAACACAACTGTCTCGTGTAAGTTTCAATCTTTTAGACAGAAACCAGTCCGCTTCTATTAATTGGAAATATCGACTAAAACCTCATAAAATCTCAAACTGGGGGCAGGCATGCAAGCTTGTAACACTTCCTCAAGTTTCGTACTTGGGACATATAACGTCAACACATTATAGTTTAAAAATGTATTTATCGAAAATGCTCAAAATACTCGTTTCCTCCAAAGCAAAAGTTTTTACTTTCCCAAAAAAATGATCGGTAATTCTAAATTAACCGAATGTCAAAAATCTACGCATTTATATTTCCAAAATATAACACATTGTAATCGTATGCATGATGTTCACAACATTAAAACACTCCTTGGATCAATTGGTCTTTCATTTCGACAAAAAGGAACTAAAACATTTTCATGCACGACTCGTTCATCAAAATGTCGAGAACAAAGGTTACCCCAGTATGCATACCCCTAAGTCGATAAATCGCATTTTCATGGAAATGTCAATAAAACCTTTAGCTGACTAAAAAGCGCATTAAACAACTCCTTATGAAATGTTACCAAAATTTCCTCCATGCATCACTTATGTCACGCATGAATCAATCCACACACTGAACTAATTGCAATAAAACACTTAGTAATACAAACTCTCGAACGAAAAGTTAAGCGACACTGGAATTCCAAACTCATTTTAAACAAATCACCAAAATAGCTTTTATACAGACATCGTGGAATGTAACTTTTCGTCTCAACTCTAACACATGTGGAGGAGTTCCAATGTTAGAGTCTCAATCCGTAGTCACTTACCCAACATCTTAACCACCACCAAAACACGGATAACATCGTACCCGAAAGAACCGTTGGAAAAATAACGAAAATGAGACAAATTCTAACAAAGTTTGCACTCCCGTGATAAAACGATTTCATACACTTTCAAAACCATATTTCAAAATCTTGTGCGTGTGCTGAGCAGTTCCCAAAATTCCAAAACACCGTCCATACAAAGATTTGAAACACAAGAATTTGTTAATGCAATCTTATTTTCAAAATAACTTCGTGCATGACTCATTCGGCATTCAACGTCTCGACCCCTACTACTCCGAAACTCTCCGGTCTACTATTGTCATCCAGACATTTAAACCTCTTAAGGCCAGTTGGGAAATCACATCAAATCATCTTACGGGTTTTCCTCAAATCAAAGTCGGCTCTATGAGCCTATGACCCTAGCACAATCTTCCATCTTGGCCCGAAATGATCTGCTTACAACAAATATCATCCTTATCGTCACTCCAAGTGACTAATATTAGAATCGTCTTTCTATTCCAACGACTACTAATTTAAGACCTTCATCACTACCCCCAACGATCATCACCTCAAAACACTTCGAGTACACACCTGTACTAGTAGGTTTACTATAGTTGTTCCTCCTTGTGATGGCTATTCTGGGTAGACAATACAACGCGTTATTAGCACATAGTAACTCATACTAACAACACTCACGCTCAACTCCTTGGATTCTTCGTGACTTCCCCGACTCGAGCATTGATCCTGTGCTTCCGGTAGTAGGAGCTCTACTACTACCTTCCACGCCTATCATCGCCCGTTCCGAGTTCCATCCCAAGGGGTCCAAGTAGTTTCTCACCGAAACCATACACATATGCCCGCACCGGCATATGTACACACTCTTCCTAGCTCCCTAGGAATTCCATCCAAACCACTACCCTTGCTACTGCCAAATCCCTAATAGCAAGCAGCAGACATGCAATACAGTGTAACAAGCACCAAGCAATTTAGCATACATACTCCTATGTTCTAGAAAGCAATTTAGCACACGTACTCATACATAAACACCCTTCCCAGCTCTCTAGGAACTTCCTCTTATCCCACTACCCTTGCTACTACCGAATTCCTACTAATTATAACGGGTGACCTCGCGAATACCCGATTATATGCAGTGCGAAACAAATAGACAGTTTAATACAAGACTCTATCCTAGAACGGTTGGACTCAAACAAGAGCTGCACAATAGAACTAAATCGAATATTCTAAGGCTATAAATCTCTTACTGCATACAACCTAGAGGGCATCCACTTAGTAACCTATCATAATTAGCATAAATTCCTAATAGCAAGTAGTTCAACATACAACATAGTGTCCACAACAGGCAATCTAGCATGCATACTCTATGATCTAGAAAGCAATAAAACACTAAGTACTGTACCTTTTCCCCTGGCTCCGGCTGACTGTACACACTGCGCCATCGATCACCGTTTCTCAAACGGGTTTTCCTTTCTTTTATTTTCCAAAAAATTTAAAGAAAATTTTATAGCCGCAAACTTGAGATCAAACACTCTCGAAATGCGTTTGATTCACTCAAGCCGTGCTCTGATACCAAGTTGTAACGTCCCAAAAATTTCAAGCAAATTTAAATTTTTAAATTAACCACTCATTAAATGGGCCCAATGTTTCGGTTGCAAACTCATAATTAACATATTTATAATAAAAAATAGCAGAATAAACGTTAATTATTAAAACCATAAAGCAACCAGCTCTCCTCGCGCGCCAGTGTGTACCCGTCACGCCTTAGAGCCATCCGCACCTGAAACCACAAATTATTGGGAAAGGGTAAGCACGAAGCTTAGTGAATTCAACACCATAAATAATACAGTTATTCCACACTACCCCTAAAACAGATAGTGACACATAAACGATCATACAGGTCTACGAACAAATCATAAACATGTATATCCACAACCACCCGCCTAAAAGGCACAAGTCGGTCCCACCGACCACATGATAACATCTTCGGCCCCTCCGAATCCCCGGTCCCACCGAGTCTCTACGCCACCCGCGTATAAAACCTCCGGCCCCGCCGGACCCCCGGTCCCACCGAGTCTCTACGCCACCCGCGTATAAAACCTCCGGCCCCGCCGGACCCTCGGTCCCACCGAGTTAACATGGCAACAATGTATCAACTAGACACCCCACTATCTAGTTCCACAACACAATCACATAAAGCTACCACACACGTACTACAGCAATGATAAAACAACTATTATTAGATATAGTGAGAGAACTCACCTCAAATGCGCGCCTAGCTTAACAACACAAATCAAGCTTCACAATTACGGTCACCTCCCAGCACCTAAACGCATGTTAAAACGTGTCAATACGAGACTCGGACCCTATGACACGACACACGCTTAAACCGTCACTAAAACTAATTTCCGTTCTCACAAAACAGGTCTGTTCAGGACCTGTTTCAACCCCTTTAAACCCAGAAAAATCTCAATATTAATTCATGACCAGAAATTCCTCTGAGTTAGGGTTCCGAGGACATATTATACGCCTCCTAACGATTTTTCTACAATTAATTACGGATTTTATAAGATCAGCCCGCAGAACAGCGAAAAAACAGCACTTATCAGTATAAAACGACGATTTGGCCTAAGTTACGTTCCGAACTGGATTTTGCACAAAACACAGAAACGTTTATAGACTCAAAAAGGGAACTTTTGGCACCGAAATCACCCCAATCCGAGTTACGAGGAGAAAGTTACAGCTTACGCAAAACAGTGACAGAACTGCAGTTTCTTTTACATAAAATGACGATTCACTGAACTTAGGACCACTTTTCCACCTAGCTAGAGGCCGAACCAGTTTTCCGCTAAAACACGGAAAACATGCCCGACCCCGAGCTTGAACCGTGGGCGCCAGTTTCGGCTCAATCGGGGTTACGACAGAAAAGTTATGGTTGACGCAAAACAGTGGCAGAAGAACGTTTTTCACATAAATTGACGATTTTATAAAACGGTTTACGCGATTCGGGTTTGCAACTAGGGCTGGACAACCCACGCACCACCCACGCACACACACTGCCGACCACCCACGGCCACCGTAGCGGCGGCGTGCGGCGGTGGTAGTTTCACTGGAGGAAGCGAAAAGGAAAGGAAACGAAACAAAACAAAACGAAACGAAACGGACGACTTACCTAGCAACGGTTGCTCCTCTCTCCCTCGACTTCTCCGACGAACAGAGCTGGTGGCGGCGGCCTCCGGCGACAGCAGCGCCTCCGGCGAGTTCCCTCCCTCTCGCCTTCTATCTCTCTCTCTCGCGATCACTCTCTCTCTCGGTCTCTTCTCGTTGCCGCACCACAAGACAATAGGGTTAGGATAGTTTTTGGTTTGCTTGGCTAACAAGAAAGGGAAAAACGAGACTAGGAAAAAAAAAGGTCTCGGCCCTCTCCTTGCATAGGCCGAATCCATGCTAAGGTTTCACCAAAAAGACGAAAATGGTCCCTCGACTTCTAAGGACTTCTCTTAACTACCCAAAATGCAACCAAGTTAGCAATAAGGTCCTTTTTGACACCAAACCACTAACCAAAACAATTAAAGGTAAACACTTTAAAATGGTTTAAAGATTTATTACGCATTTGGTCAAACTTGCTAACCCCGTTAGTAAAGATTCGCTAAAAGAACGATATTAAAGCAATTAATTAAAATATATATAAACATACCGGGACACGGGCTTTACAGCACAAGATGTGCACATCAAGATAAATTCACAGATGGATACGCAAGGTCTTGGTTTCTCTGACCTTGCTCCCTATGACGAAAGGAAGAAGACATCTCTGTCCTCTGCCTTTTGTGTTGGGAAAATCCAAGAGGACGTGATATCTGGTAATGCTGTTTTCAAAAGAACCAAAACTTCATATGCTTTCTCAAAACCAAGAAATCTTGACTTTAGGAACGTCATCTATGATTCCTCTGATCATGAAAAGGTTTTAAAACCATCCTCTGAGTTTATTCTTGATCAAGGAAGAGCTAGAATCATACTTCCTAACTCTGTCAAGGACTTGGATACAAAAGAGATTTTTAACTTCAACTCATTCAAAGGACAGAAGTCTGTTACTTCTATGACTGAGTCCTCTGTTGAAATCCCACAGAGCAAACTCAATCCAGAAGCCCCAGTCTTCTCTCCTACTCCTGAATCCATAAGAACATCTTTTGAGGAAGATTTGTTGAAAGTCATCGAGGAAAATGCTGTTTCAGATTCTTTAAAGCCAAAGTTGAGAAGGTTCAGAACTGTCAAAACAAATATCTCTGTCATACCCATTGAAACGAAAACCTCCGACAGAGCCACTAGAGACTTTCTAGGCTCTGACAGTGACTCTGACTCTGAAGAAGATGAACAGATTTTTTGTGGTTAAAAGAAAATTTTACACAAGTTAAAGCAGATACCGATAGAATCTACGGATCTAAAAGATGATGTTTCTTTCTTCAAGAAACAATCAAGGTTTATACCGGTAACTGAGTTTAACAACAAAGGTTTTAAGATTCTTGCTTCTAATGCAGTAGAAGTGGAGAAGAGAGAGAAAAACAAAAGTGTTTTTGTAAACCCAAATGTTCCTCTTGCTTTCAAACCAGTAAAATTCACACCATAACAGAAGGGAAATTGGATAGCAAACAACAGATCTATTCCAAATTCTGGTGTAAATCAAAGAAGAAATCCTTTCTGGTCAAATGAATCTATTCCAAAGAGCTTCGTGTCAACATAGTCTGTTTCTAGGAATAACAGTTTTAAGAAACAGAACCAGGACAGATTGTATGCAAAGACATCTGGTCCTAAAATCTTTCAGAATCAAGCTCCATTCAAACAATTTTTGAATAAAAACAATGTGCATCAGTCATGTTCCATCAACTGCAATTGTATTCAACTGTTACTAAAATTGCAAAATCATCTGAATGGTCCCCACTGTGTTCTGAATCAGTACGTTCAAAAGAAAAATCCCACGACTGTTCAGAATACACAGAGGAAAACCTCTGGCACACCATCACAGTATGGAAAGCCCAAAGGAAAGTCTGTCAACCCACCTAAGCCTAACAGGAAAGGACCCATTATGCAATGGGTACCTAAAAGGAACTAATCTATCTTGCAGAAACCACATGTGCAGATCTGGTACTTGGATTCTGGATGCTCCAGGCACATGACGGGGAATAAGGAGCTGTTAACTTCTTTTAAGAACAAGATGGGAAGTGCAGTAACCTTCGGAGGAGACAATTGCGGACAGATTAAAGGTTATGGTACATTAGTAAATGGTGGTGTTTCAGTCTCTGAATTTGCTTATGTTGAAGGATTAAATCATAATCTTCTCAGTATAAGTCAACTCTGTGATCACGGATTTGATGTCAATTTCAGGAAGAAATATTGTTCCTTGCTACTTTCCGAGTCTGGTCAAGAACTTTTAAGAGCTGACAGAAAAGGCAATCTTTACAAAATGAATTTTAAACCAAACCAAACTCTACAACAGAGAAACTCTGTTTAGTGTCTTTGAAAAATGAAGATGTCTGGCTCTGGCATAAAAGATTTGCCCATTTGAACATTCAAAACCTTGACAAGCTCGTGAAACTGAAGTTAGTAAAAGGACTTCCTTCTCTGAAGTTTGACAAAGACCATCTCTGTTCTGCTTGTGAACTGGGTAAGATGAAAAGATCTTCACATAGAACAAAGAGTGATCATAGTTGTCCCAGACCTTTGCATATGCTTCACGTGGATCTCTGTGGTCCAATCTATGTGCAAAGTCTGTCGGGCAAGAAGTTTATCCTTGTTTTAATTGATGAATATTCTAGATATACTTGGATTGAGTTCATCAGAGTAAAATCTGATGTCCCAGAAAATTTGATAAGTTTGTTGAGAAGGATACAGGTTCTGTTAGGATTAAAAGTGCAAACGTTGAGAAGTGATAATGGGACAGAATTCAAGAATGCCAAAATTGATACCTACCTATCAGAGGAAGGTATTTCCCAGAACTTTTCAGCTGCAAGAACTCCACAACAGAATGGAGTTGTGGAAAAAAAGAACAGAACGCTGGTAGAAGCCGCCAGAACCATGATGGCTGGCTCTGTCCTTCCAATAAACTTCTGGGCAGAAGCAATCTCAACAGCTTGTTTTACCCAAAACAGAGCTGTGATAGTAAAGAGATTTAAGAAGACTCCTTATGAACTCATCAACAATAGAAGACCAAACGTGAAATTCTTTCATGTTTTCGGTTGCAAGTGCTACATATTGAATGACAGAGATCAGCTGGGAAAGCTTGATAAGAAAGCAGACGAAGGAATCTTTATTGGTTATTCCTTAACCTCTAAAGCCTACAGAGTCTACAACTCCAGATGTCGGGTCATTCAAGAAAGTGTAAACGTGTCCTTTGATGAAAGCACATCGAGCTCCTCTGATCATAAATCAACAGAGGGGAAACAGACAGAACAGAAAAAGACAAGTTCTTCAAAGACAAGGGAAGAAGATATCAATCTCATGTTCAACGATTTCTTCAATGATGATGATTCCTCTGATAACATCAACAGAGGAGATCAAGCTCAGAACTCAACAGAACAGAATCTGACAGGTACATCTCTCACTGGTCCCTCTAATATTTCACCATCTACTTCTCTGTCTACAGGAGTGATACAGAGAAATGAGGAACCACATCAGAACGAGAGAGGACCTGAACAAGAGCCATCATCACCTTTGCTAACTAATATTGGCAAAGACTCCTTGTTTGAAAGTTCACCTTCACAGAGCCCTGTTAATGACTCTCAGAGAAATGAGGCCACTCTCCAAAGTCGTGTGCCACAGAGCCCCGGTCCCAATCAACAGAGCTCTCATGCTGAAGTTCATCTTTTTCCATCAGAAGCACAAACCCCGCCTGTTGTCCATGCTCCCATGACATGATGGACAAAGGATCATCCTCATCATCTTATCATTGGTGCTGCTGAAGATGGTGTGAAGACAAGATCGGCCACAATCAATGAAGCCTTCTTTGTAAATTTCTTAAGCATGATTGAGCCGAAGAAAATTTCTGAAGCCCTAGAGGACCCAAATTGGATCGAAGCTATGCAAGAAGAGCTTCTGGAATTCGAAAGAAATAAAGTTTGGTCCATGGTTCCACTCCCAAAAGGCAAAGCGGCCATTGGAACCAAATGGGTGTTTAGAAACAAAAAGGATGAAGATGGGATTATCATCAGAAACAAAGCCCGTCTGGTTGCAAAGGGATACAGACAGGAAGAAGGTATTGACTATGACGAAACCTTTGCATCTGTGGCTAGGCTAGAAGCCATCAGAATCTTCCTATCCTATGCTGCTCATAAGGGTTTTAAGGTCTACCAAATGGATGTCAATTATGCCTTTCTGAATGGCAAACTGCAAGAAGAAGTTTATGTCCAGCAACCACCTGGTTTTGAATGTTCAGAGTTTCCATACCACGTTTACAAGTTAGACAAAGCCCTGTACGGCCTTAAGCAAGCTCCCAGAGCCTGGTATGAAACTCTGTCCAAATTTCTGTTGGTCAATCACTTCAAGAAAGGTACTGTCGATAAAACTCTATTCTTTAGAAGGTATAAGAATGACATACTTCTGGTACAAATATATGTTGATGATATTATCTTTGGGTCTACAAGGCAGGAGTACTGTGATAAGTTTGAAAGTTTAATGAAAAGCGAATTCAAAATGAGCATGAGGGGAGAACTTTCTTTCTTCCTTGGTTTACAAGTTAAACAATAAGACAGAGGGACTTTCATAAGTCAGTCTAAGTACATCTCTGATATGTTGAAAAAGTATAAGCTCAATGATTCAAAACCAATGAAAACTCTTATTGCCACTGGAGTTAAGCTTGACTCTGATCTTAATGGTGAACCAACAGATGACAAGTACTACAGAGGCATGATAGGGTCACTTCTGTACTTAACTGCCAGCAGACCTGATATAATGTTTGCAACCTGTCTCTGTGCCAGATTTCAAGCAAATCCTACAGAAACTCATTTAACAGCTGTCAAGCGTATCTTTAAATATCTGAAAGGGACTCAATTTTTGGGTCTCTGGTATCCTATTAACTCTGGTTTCGAGCTTGTAGCATATACAGATTCAGACTACGGAGGATGCAAGAATGACAGAAAGAGTACTTCTGGTAGCTGTCAACTGCTTGGAGAAAAGTTGGTGAGTTGGACATCCAAGAAACAGAACTATGTTTCAACCTCTACAGCAGAAGCAGAATATGTTGCTGCTGCTAGTTGTTGTTCTCAAGTGATATGGATGAAAACACAACTCAAAGATTATGGCTTGGAGTATGGTAAAATTCCTATTCTATGCGACTCCAAGAGTGCCATTGCCATAACAGCCAATCCAGTTCAACACTCGAAAACTAAGCACATCGACATAAGGTACCACTTCATAAAGGATCATGTTGAAAAAGGAACTATTGAAATGTACTTTGTTTCAACTGACCTCCAGCTTGCTGACCTGTTCACAAAAGCACTTGATGAAAGGAGATTTAACTTCTTAATCATCAAACTGGGGTATGCTGAACATGTCCTCTTAATTCTATTCAAAACTCAACAGAGCTCTGTTAAAAAGGTTAGGAAGGATAGTTCAACAGAGTCTTTGTCTTTCACCAGAACTCTGTCAAGCATACTCTTTCAACAAGCTTGGTGAAAAAAATTAAAGAAATTAAAAAAAAAAAAAAAATTTTTGCTCATATTTTAAGGGGAAGTTTATAAGATTTTGAGCATAGTTTTAGGGGGAGCAAGTCAGTACTCATATTTCCAAATCCAAATTGACTTTGCTTTTTGATCCTCATTGACAAATCTTTTTGAAGAAAGAGGGAAAATATGTTTTGATGAAAATCATTTGATAACGTCAAGAACCTGTCAGAACTCTGACATTCCACCAGAGCCTCTGTTGTTTTTTCACCAGACCTCTGATGAAATTTCTAAAGTCAGTTCTGTTCTCGTTCTTTGACCATTTCCTCATCAGATACAGAATTTTAAATGGTTTTGGGTTAAGGTGAAACTTCAGAGGCAAAAAACTTGCAAAGCTCCATCAGAGCTCTGTCATTTTTTTTTGCCACGTCATCAGAGGTAACGTCATCAGAGGTGCGGGTTATTTCTAAGCGTCAACCACTTGTCACCCACACATCTCTAACCGCGACGGTTTACTTGCACAAAAGTGGTCAGAACAAATCCACGTGGCACTCTCTAATTGAAAGCTAAACCACTAGATGTCCCCACGATACTTAATTCAGGCCACTCCACCTTCTGTCACTCGAGTACCTACAGTATCTACGGCGATTACCCAGCCACAAGTTCTGACTATAAATATCCATAACCTTGACCCATTTCTTTTCTAAACTTCCTAAACCTTTCACCTTTCCCTCTTTTATTTAAATCCTCAGTGTTCTTCAAGAAAACCCAAACCTGCAACAATGGCGGAACCCCAAAACTCTGCTGATTCAAGCCGAATAGAACCCACCGATGATATCATTGTTCTTCCATACGAGTTTGCTGACAACAACTACAGATTCGATCCCACTCCAGGACTCTATCTACCCCTGTATCACGTCTTCATTGAGTTCTTTAGAAACTCTGACATCTTCAGAGCCCTAACAGAGTTCGATGACCAACTTCCAGCGATCTATGTCCAACAATGGTGGACCACATGCCAATACATCGAAGAACAAGACGGGATAGTTGGGAGCGTCAACGCAAGTAATGGAGGAGCGGGAACAATCCGCATTAGAGCAAGTACCTTAAGAAGAATCTTCTGAATGAAAACCAAACGACAGCTAGGAATAGACGCATATGAGAAACCACCAAAAACAGTTGTTCTTCTTGATTTCATGAAGTTTCTGGGTTACAATAAGGATCTGAATAGGATTGGAGAGTTCAAGCGACAGAATCTACCCACTATGTGGAATTTCATGTTCTCCACCTTAAACAGAACCCTTACCAGCAAATCTGGTAGTCAAGACCAAGCCACAACAGAAATCCTACAAATCATGTATGGATTGTTCTTCAATCGAAACTTTGACTACGCCAGCATTCTCTACAACGATCTTCTTACGGATGTAAACACAAAAACCTCATCCATCGCAAGAGGAGGAGTCGTTGGATCCCACAAGTTCTTGAAGATGATCAAGTTTCCACGCTTTATCAGTCTGGTGATCAGAAGAGCCTTCGACAGACTGGAACTAACTCATCAGGGTCGCTCAACACCTGTTTGGACGATGTCAAAATTCCTCCCCACCACTTCTGGCGAATACCCCTTCATAAGAAGAATTCCAGGTACAATGCTTGCCCTTATCGCCCCTGACCACATCTCTATCCAAAACTATCAGAGTGCTGCTCAACCTCAAGAACCTGAGGTGAGAACCCCAGCATACTTAGGATTTGAGCCTTCCTTGGAGAGCTTAAGTGAGGAGATTGGTGAGGAAGTTAACAGACCAGAGGCAAGAGTACCCGAAGTAGGGTCTTCCTCTAGAAGAGAGGAAGTAGAGGACAGAGCATCTCCTAGAGAGGCTGTCCATGAGGAAGTACAAGAAACACCAGAGGTAGAAACTATCTCTTCTGATAATGATGAACAAGAAGGAAACATCAGAGAGAATCCAGAGAGTTCTACAGCCATAGGAGCCGAGGAAAATGTGAGAATAGAAAAAGATGCTCAACAGAGCACATCTGAGAGTAACCTTAACCAAAATCCTAGTGCTTCCACACAATCTAATCCTGGTGATCAAGACCAAAGGATAATTGAAACAGAGGTGCACACCTCGAACCCCAACCAGCCTATACCATCGGAGGCACCTCTTCATGCCTCTGGTACGCACGAAGTCGGGGAAACTATCTTTGGTAGTGATGTTCATTCGCCCCAGAACATCAATAGGTCACCTCCACATGATGATGCCTCTGTGGCTCATTTAGACTCCACACAAAATAGACCAGAGATCTTTGTAATCTCACGTAGCATCTGTTTGACTCAAGGACAATGGGAGACCATAGTAGAACAAGGGAATACATTGCTTGATCCAAATGCTTCTCATCACACCAGATTTCCTTCTTCAGAACCTGAGCTGGAAGAGGAAACTTTGGTCAGAACACCTGTAGTTGTTTCCCCTCAAAGGGAACATCAAGGATCAGGTGGAAGTCCTCCAAGAGCCAACATCAACACAACTCTTGACGGAGGCGCCTCTGAACTCGAGGCAGAATTGGATCCATGTGTTGGAACCAAGGAGACCCCCGTTGACACTATCACAAGAGCAGAGTTCGAAAGCTTCTGTGACAGTATCAACAACTCTTTGAACGAGTATAAACTTACCAATGAACAAAAGGAGGAGCTGATCAGCAAGGAAAATGCTTCTCTTAGGGAAGAACTGCTGAACATCTCAAACAAGCATGCTGAAATAACTCGAAAATATGCCGAGGCTGAAGCACTCAGAACAGAGTCTGAACGGGTCAGAGGAGAAGAGATTGGAAAGCTGACAACAGAGATAGCCGACCTAAGATCAGTCAGATCAGAGGAAGTTAAAAAGACTTCGACAGATCTTACCGAGCTAAAGCGACTCATAACAGAGAACCACACCGCGCAGATGAACAGAACCCTTCCCATCCCCACGGTTATTCTTTCAGAATCTAACGTCAGAACCTTGACAGAGATAATTACCAACTCTGTTAAGGAATCCATAAAAGAAGCAACCACCTCATCTGCTACTCCACTCAACATCTCCAGCCCTAACCCAAATGACCTACCCATGACAGTTGGACAAATGGGAGACTTCAGAAAATCAATTCTTAGCCGAATGATGACGATCTCATCAAAATTTGTAATGAAAGCTAAGGAAACAGAAAAACACGTGAAAGCGTCCCTTGATACTCACAAGTTCAACTTTGAGGCTCAAGTAGACGAAATCAGAGGTGCTGCAACAGAGGTAGAAGATGTAATGGCAAAGGCAGTCTCAAACTTTACTGATATTATGTTACAGGCTACCTCTACATCAAAAAGACCTGCAGAAGAAGCACCCACAGACGTACCATCAAGCAAGAGACACAAAGCTGGTCTGAAGTTTGTTGTTCAGTCCTCACCAGAAGCTCGAATTGACTCCTCTGGCGATGATGATGATTTTGAGGATGCTCAAGAAGGTCAATCAGACGATCAACTGGGTGAGTCCTTAGAACAACAAAAGGGGGAGAAGGAGAAGGAGGAGGAGAACGAGAAGGAGAAGGAGAAAGAGAGAGAGAAGAAGAAAGAGGCAGAGAAGGAGAAAGAGGTTGAAAAAGAAAGAGAAGCCAAGGGTAAAGGGAAAATCACAGAAACAACTGAGGCAGAGACTACAAAAGGAGAAAAGGAGATAACAGAGGAAATCATGACAGAGATGACTGAAGTGGCATTTGACTACATGTTCAAGGACAGAGTCATCAAACCGACAGAAGAGTCAACACAAGAACCACCAGAGATCATCTGTCTAGATACCCCTCCTACTTCTCCAACAAAAGAACCAGAGAGGACAGACCCATCCTCTGCTGAAGGATAAACAAGTCGAGCCCAACCTCAAGCTACTCAGAAACCTGCTCACATCGACACTCTTATGGCAGAAACCCATGATGACCTAAACCCGATGGTAACAGAACAGAACCCAGAAACCTCTACCTTTCATACCGAAAAACCTGCCTTAGAAACGGTATTTGCATTTCTATATGCTGACAGAGACATCATCCCTGTAAATGCCGTACCCATTAACCCATACCTCAACCAAATCAGAATAAACACCATTTCTGATGCAAGGCTAAAGTTCATCCAAACCAAGTCAAATCAGAACAGAGCCATCAATATAAACTTCGGTATCCGCAGAAATTTGGACATCAAGCACAAGAAGTTTCAACACGACAGGGTCACATACCATGAGTATACTGTGGAATCAACAGAAGGCAGAAATGAAATCTTCAATGACAATGATCTCGTCCTTCTGAATCCATATGACCTGATCTTACTCCACGCATATTATTTGAACTTCTCAGAAAGATACACACCGGCCAGAACTGCACTACCAGAAATCAGATTCGCTATGCAAGAGCACATCAATCTCAGAATACAGATTGATTATCAGCTAGGCATAGAGTTTGAAGTAGAGAAACTAGCGATTGCACCACCAAATGAAAACCTTGAGGGTTATGGCCATCACAGAACTGGAACCGTAGTAGAAGATCCTCCAGTCTTTGTCTGCCGACAGAAGGGCACAAAGAAGGCCATCAGAGCAGCTGAAGCCCACAAGTACTCAAGTGAGTCGCTAGTATACCTCAAGAACATAATCCAAGGTCTCCCAAGAAACAAGTGTCCAGAAGAACAACAGAAACTCTTCATCGACCAGATTGACCTGATGCTGGACTTCCGCACTCTAATCAGAAGATTCGACAGAATTCTTAGGGGAGATAATTATGCTTAAACGTACTGGTCTTTTAAATCTCAATGTAATATTCCAAAAGATTAGTGCAAGGCTTCGACAGAGGTAAAAGTTCTCTGTTCTTTTGTTTAATCTCTTGTCAATTGTAAATTTTTATTTTCAATACTTAGGGGGAGATTGTTGGCCCCAAGTATCTGTTATGTAAAAGTATTGAAAATAGTTCAAGTCAGAAGACCAACAGAGATCAGACAGAAGATTCGGAAGAAGTTCAAGTCAGAAGACCAACAGAGCTCAACATAGCTCTGTCGAAGACTTCCAACAGAAGAACAAGTGTTTAACAGAAGACCAACAGAGCTCTTGCGAAAGAGCTCTGGTGAAGTGAAGACCTCTGTCAGCCTAAGTCTCGTAGGAAATCCCAAGTGTTAGACAAGTGTCCATACTTTCCACGTATGCCCTAAAAATAGGAGACACACTTTCCACGTGTCATTCTAGGGTACGATAGTACACTGCCATCACTTTTCCAGGGCTATAAATAGAGAGGTAGTGGAACAAACAATTGTAAGCTTTGGGAAGAGTAGTTTTTCCACAATTGTTTAAGCACACACTGCAGCAATCCTGAGCACTACCTCCGTACGATATTGTTGTCCTATGAGATTTTCGAACACACTCGAACATGTTCTTGGTGTGATTCATTATCAATATATGAGCAGGTTTTATATCTGATCTTGTTATCATTTTTACTGTTCAATATTTGATTCTCATAGTTCATTTATCGTTTACACAATCACTCATTTTAATGGCTTTATTTAATATGCTTCCGCTGTCTATTTCACTACCATTAATATGATACAACGTGAATCTGGGAACCTACACTCAAACTTTCAGATTGAGCATACCAAGCTTGGACACGAGTTCATGGAACCGTTTTTCATCCAAGGCCTTGGTAAACAAATCTGCAAGTTGGTTTTCTATACTAATGAAGTAGAGTTCTACCGTACCTTTTTCCACATGATCTTTAATTAAGTGGTAGCGCACGTCAATATGCTTCGTCTTTGTATGCTGAACCGGATTGCTCATGATGGCAATAACACTCTTGGAGTCACAGTAGATCGGGATGTTTGAGTAGTTATACCCATAATCCTTCAGTTGCGTCCGCATCCAAATCACTTGGGAACAACAGCTAGCCGCGACCACATACTTCGCTTCCGCCGTGGAGGTGGAGACGCAAGTTTACTTCTTGGAGGCCCAGCTAACTAACTTGTCGCCCAGGAACTGGACGTGCCCCGTAGTGCTCTTTCGGTCGAGCATACTCTCCGCATGGTTAGCATCAGAAAACGCTGTAAGCTCGAAACCTGTATCCTTAGGGTACAAAGACCAAGATTAGTAGTACCTTTCAAATATCGAATAATACGCTTAACTGCTATCATGTGTGACTCTTTAGGATTAGACTGAAATCTAGCACACAGAAAGGTTGAAAACATTATATCCGGCCGACTTGCCGTCAAATACATCAGCGAACTGATCATTCCTCTATAGGTAGTCGTAATCACGGCCTTTCCGTCAGGATCGACGTGTAACTTCGTACCCGGTGACATGGGAGTACGCATAGGTGAACACTGTTCCATCTTGAATTTCCGAAGAATATCCGCGATGTACTTAGATTGATTGATGAATATCCCGGTCGACAGTTGTTGAACTTGAAGACCGAGAAAGAAATTCATCTGACCCGTCATACTCATTTTAAAATATTCTTTCATGAGGAGTGAAAAGTTACGACAGTATTGAGGGTTCGAAGAGCCAAAAATAATGTCATCGACATAAACCTGAATTAAAAGAATATGTTCACCTTCCCTTTTGATGAAAAGGGTTGTGTCGATCTTACCTTTCGAGAAGCTGGAATTGATGAGAAAAGTAGATAGTTTATCATACCAGGCTCTCGGTGCGTGCTTGAGTCCGTATAAGGCTTTGTCAAGTCGATACACATGATTGGGATGATCCGGATCTACGAAACCTTCCGGCTGGGAGACGTACACTTCCTCTTTGAGATCGCCATTAAGAAACAACGTCTTCACATCCATTTGATAAACAGTGAAGTTTTTATGGGCGGCGTACGCGAGGAACATCCGAATAGCTTCGATTTGCGCAACAGGTGCGGACGTCTCTTCATTGTCGATCCCTTCTTGTTGTCGATACCCCTTAGCGACTAAACGAGCCTTGTTGCGGACCACGACCCCATTCTCGTCCTTCTTATTTTTGAATATCCATTTCGTGCCGATGATGGTTCGGTGCTTCGGGCGAGGGACCAGACGCCATACTTTGAGACTCTCGAATTTGTTCAACTTTTCTTGCATGGCCATTATCCAGTCCGGGTCATGTAAGGCATCTTTCACTGTCGCTGGTTCGACATTGCTCAGGAAAATGGAGAAGAGGCACTCATTTCCCGTCGCCGACCGTTTTTGAGTATTACTCAGCACTGCAGGAGCGGCTTCATCTTCAGTTTCCGTCGTTGCTCTTGTTTGAACAGGAGCTAACGGATCTCCAATGATCTGCTCGGGCGGGTGCGCTCGAGTCTATTTCCGGGTGTGAGGTAGCGGGTCCGAGATAGGTTCTGAATTGTCAGCATCGATGTAGGTCCCTAGGGGTAGATTCTGAACCACTTCAAGAGATGGAACCGGATGTAAGCGTGTGGCGGCCGCAGGTTGGGAAACAACAGCGGTTGACGAAGATTCAACAGATGCGTAAGAACTGTTGCTTGCTCCGGGGGTAGATGCAGTGGATTGAACCACTGGTGAGGGAGACACAGTCATCGTTTGAGTACTTGAAGATGGCGTCGTCACAATCACAAGTGAAGTGGGCGAATCCTCCAAGGATGTAACGTTGGGGGTTGGTGTAGGACCAGATATGTGGGTCGACACCACTATAGCTCCATCTGCAATTAAAGAAGCATCAGAAGAAACTTGGGGAAGATAAAAATCATTATAAAAATTCTCAAACAGTTGATCTAACTCAGATGGTTGTGATTTCGGCGTATTGGAAGCCGACGAATCTATTGTAGTATGCTTGGGTTCGATCTAGAGAGATCAAAAGCCAGCACTCCAGTAAGCGCGGGTTCTGAACTGTTATGTCCGGAAGCCAAATCGACCAATTCGTCGAAGGTCACATTAATACTCTCAATCACGATCTTAGTCCTCTTGTTGTAGACTCAGTATGCTTTGGAAGATGTCTAGTAGCCAATAATGATCCCTTCGTCCGCCTTCAGCTTGAGCTTGCCGAGATCATCCTTATCATTCAGTACGAAGCACTTGCACCCGAACGCATGAAAATAGCTGATGCGGGGGGTGCGTTTGTTGATGACCTCGTATGGCGTCTTATTGAAGCGCTTGTGGACGATGGACCGATTCTAAGTGTAGCACGCCGTTGCGATATCCTCGGCCCATAAAAACATTGGAATTATGTATTGTGTCAGCATGGTGTGTGCCGCTTCCACCAAAGTGCGGTTGCGACGTTCCACCATACCATTTTGTTGTGGAGTCCTGGATGCCGAGAAGTTGTGCGAAATTCCCGTAGAAGTGAGAAAATCACCGATGATGTGATTCTTGAACTCCGTTCCGTTATCCGTGCGAATCACGATTACGGTCAGCTGCAAGTTGTTCTGAACTCCCTTCAAGTGGTTGACTATGACACCAGGAGTCTCATCCTTTGATCGGAGAAACTTGACCCAGGTGTACCTTGAATAGTCGTCCACCATTACTAAGACGTACTTTTTGTGGCTTATGCTTTGAACACGCATTGGGCCACAGAGATCCATGTGGATCAGCTCTAAAGGACGCGACGTGCTTGGAATCGGCTTTGGCTTGTGGGACACCTTCTTCATCTTTCTTATCTCGCATGCGGAGCATAAATGTTCTTTTGCGAATTTGAGTTCTGGCATACCCTTGATGAGTCCACCCAGCACTAGCTTGTTGATGTTCTTGAAATTCAAATGCGAGAGCCGTCGATGCCACAGCCAGTTCTGTTGAGTAGTGGCTTTGGACATAAGGCATACGACTTTGTTTGTCTTGACAGTGGCAAGATTGATGGTGTAAAGGTTCGTCTGTCGAGTACTGGCGAGAATCTCCGTTCCATCATCAGCTCAAATACTGCATCTCTTCGCCTTGAATCGTACTTCAAGATTCTTGTCACAAAACTGGCCGATGCTGAAGAGATTGTGACCAAGACCTTCAACATAGGACACACACTTGATCGTAAGGTCGTCCTGAACTAGGTCGTCGTAGCCCATGATCGGGGCCACGTTGTCGTTGCCAAATCGTACATCACCACAATACTTCTCCTTGAGTTGGTGAGTAGCTCCCTTTTACCAGTCATGTGTTTGGAGCATCCAAAGTCGAGAAACCACACATGACCGAGCTGCAAAACAGAGATTAAGGATGTTTAGGTACCCATCTGTAAATAGGTCCTTGGGTGTTAGGTGCAGCACCTTTGTTTGAGACCCGTTTAGAGCTGGGTCTTTTTCGTTTGGATTTACGAGAAGCATTAGAATTAAAAACATGATATGTACCAAACCAATCTGATGCATGTTTAGAGTGAATCAAGTCATTCAAACCACAAACGGAACAACAAACATAATCACGCGAAAAATCAATCAATTGATGAACATTGTCAAGTTTAACTGGAAATGTAAACCATGTTCAACAGAGTTATTCAAACCAAAACCATGTTTGTTGTTATTATTCCTATTATGCGAAAAAGAATTAAATTACTTGTTCTTCTCTGGACGCGTCTTAGCTTTCTTCTCTACCCACTCTCTCCGAACCGCTTTCCCCCGACCCCTACTATCTGAAATTACATTAGATTTATCGTCTGAGGAGCTTGAGTAAACTGGTTGTTTGGAATAGCTCTTACCGGTTTTAGCGCGTTTCTTAGACCGACGTTTAGATTTAGTTTTAGAAATGGTCTTAGAAATGGTTTTAGAATTTGAACATTCGCCTTTTTCAAAATTAACCGGTTCGGGCATTTTTTCTAAAAATTGAGTATGACTAGAAAGCTTTGGTGCAAAATCAATTTTAGAAAATTCATCATCTTGACAAGTTGTGGAATTCATAAACTCAGAAAACCGTTGTGCACAACCAAGTGGGGCATCACCATCCGAGTCAGACGAGGAGTTATCCGCAAAGGGATTATCAAAAACCGGAAAAAGATTCTTTTGAACAGAAACGGGTTGGATGGCCTTACCTTTATCTTTAAAGCTCAAATCTTTCTCGTTTGTGTCATTAGACACTCCTATCAAAGCTTTGCACGAGGAACTATCCGAATAGATCGGAGCATAGTCAAACGAGATTGTTTCAGGAGTGACATGCGTCATTGGAGTATCCACAGAATTCTCCTTAGCCATTCTCAGCGATAACGCTTCTGTCGCCAAAGCAGACAGTTGAGAAGTCAACTTGGCAATCTCGGTTCGATAATACTCTCTTTCCGATTCGGGTAATGTCTCGGGTTTAGTCTGTTTGAGCTTTTCGATAGAATCTAACAGTACAATCCTTTCGGTTTCATATTTGACCTTATCTCTCGCAATTGATTCTTCAAATTTGAAAATAATGTTTTCCAAAATCAGAGGTGGAACATAACGTTTGAACTCTGTTTTCTCTTTAGAATCTTCATCTGGTGTTGCCGGAACGGGAACCGGAGTTTCAACTGTTTTGGCAAGCGAGCAGATGTCAAAGTAATCGTTGGAAAGATAAGGAGTTTTGCTTTTTAAATAGGACGCATTAAGCATCTTGTACACGAAAGGGATCTGTACATTGATGTTTTTCCTAGGCGGCTCATCGTTCGATTTTGTGTTACTTTCAGAATTAGGTTTATCGGATTTAGGTTTTGCCTCTATTGGGGGTAGAGGTATACCTGTTTTTCTTTTAATCTCCTCTTTCTCCTCACCTTCCGGAGATGGCTTTGTCCACATAATCTTGTACTCAGGATATTTCTTATCTAGGCCCATGAAGTTGAATTCATAAAGCGTGGGAACCTTAGATAAGATTTTCTTTAGGTAACACGGATTATCATATCCGAGTCCCCAAAGTGTGTTGTAATATTTGAACTCCTTAGGCTTGTTCAAGTGGATGGTGTGTTCAGATTGACCAAGTTTGTAAAGTTTGGATTCAAGATCCTTAAGCTTAGTGGTCAACGTCTCATTTTCTTTTAGAACTTTCTCTTGAACTAAAGCGCTGTTAGAATACTCCCCCTGAGACTTCTCTAATTTTTGTGTATATTCAGATATTTGAGTCTCGAGGATTTCAGCTCGTTTTGAAATGGCCGAGCACTCAGTTTGATAGTTTTCTATCACACATCTGTCCTCAGCCTTTTCAATAAATAGCTTGCCTATAGTATCATATTTAATCTTAGCCTCAGCTTCTAGCTTAGAGATTTGGGCGTCTTTGGTCTTAACCTTATGTTTGAATGAAGCTAAGGTATGCACCATTTCATGTATTTGATTAATCAAGTTAGCATTGGAGGAACCACATACCTGGCACATGTGCTTGTCTTTCTTCTTTTCGGAAGAGTCATCTTCGGAATCAGATTCTTCCGGAGTAAGGCCAGTATAACACATATGAGCTTCCTCATCTTCATTCTCGTCATCAGTCTTTAGGAGCCAATGATCATCTTCGACCAGTAACGCTTTGCCCGCTTTCTTCTGCCTTGACAGTAGCATCTTGTTCTTGTAGTACTCATCATTACGTACTACAGGCTTCCGGCAGTCTTTTGCGAAGTGGCCGCGCCTTCCGCAGTTATAACATTTAACTGGTTCATCATCAGCTCTGTCATCATATTTCCCTTCAGATCGCTTCCCTTCATCATTTCTCTTTCTCCCATCTTCAGTCTTTCGCTTGCCTTCATACTTGTCCTTGTAGTCCCGACGCTTGGTAGGCTTCTTGAAAAACTTCTTCCGCGTGTACTCTCGGGACAGCAATGCAACAACTTTCTTGATACTGTCAAGCTCGGGATCAGAATCACTTTCTAGTTCGTCATCTTCGTGTTCAGACTCACTTGGCGCTTCTTCTCGATATAAACTGCGTTGAGCTTGCTTTTCCTTCTTGTGTGACATGAGGGCAAGGGGATCTTCCTTCGTCTTCTCATTGGACTTTTGATCTCCCATCAGCTCACTTACATCATCTTCATCTTGGAGCAACATCTCGTAGATCTCATGCAGCGGAACATTCTCTAAAGATCGGTTGTGGCAGACGTTTAGCAAAAATCCCTTCCATTCAGGTTGAAGGTTGTTGAGAAACTTGATGTTGCACTCGAGGTTTGACTTGAAGATGTTGTTCTTGTGCAGATCGTTGAGTAGAGTGCAGAAACGCTCGTATGTCTCCGTGAGTGACTCCCCTCTTTTGACTTTGAAGGATTCATAGCGAGTGAGGCAGTTGGTGATCTTCATCTGATTACCTTCACGACTGCCTTGCATGATCTTAGCAAGCTGATCCCACATGCCTTTAGCCGTGCCCTTGTAGCTGTCGATGTTGGAGTAGATATTGTTGGGAAGACTGTATACAAGATAAGTCTTCGCCAACGTATCTCCATCGGCTTTACGCTTCTCTTCAACCGTTAGCTTGTCGTATGGTTTGGGCACTTTGTGGGCTGGAGGTCCACCTTCTTGAGCAGGAACGTCCATCAACGGTGGACCAGTCGGACCTTCCTTCAGCGAACGTAGGATTTCATCATAAAGTGGCTTCGTCTGGATGAAGCACAGAAACCTATCCCTCCAGACATTGTACTCCCCGCGGTATAAGATAGGAGGCTTGAATTCCGATCCGATAGCAAGAGCGTCTTGTGCATTCATTGTGAGAACTTGGTGATCGTAAGACGTGTAAAGTGATTCAAAGGTAATGGAGTGGTCTAACGCACAATCTAATGCAAATCTAACGCAAGATTCCTATGGGAGTGATAACCTAAAGCAATTCCTAAGATGGATCAGGAATAAGCTGAAAGAAATACTGGAAGAAAGAGTTATTTGGCATATACGCAATCACAATGTAATCAACACAATTAGCATATACGTCATAAATCTCACTTGAATAGATTGAACAGAAAGAGTTCTTTGGTAGTATCCGTACACAGTAATTGAAAACTAAATAATGATCATTAAAACCCTAAAACAAGGTTTAGCCAACTATTTATACCAACATGGTATTTAAACAAAATGTCATAAACAAACTATGTACTTCTATTCCACTAACGTGACCTAACAGGGAATTCGTAGCAAAAAATTCCAAGATGATGGCCTATCTCAAGATAGCCAAAGAGAAGTCAAAGATGTTTGATCCGTTCCCAATCAAAAAAATCCCCAGAGATCAAAACACTTAAGCCGATGCGCTAGCAAATCTTGGATCATCACTCAATAAGCCGTCGTTCGACACTATTCCTATGATTCATTTAGCGACCTCGTCCATCGAGGACCCTGAAATGATCTGTGTTCTTAACACAGAAAACAGTTGGTCGTGTGATATCAAGAACTATCTTATGCACGATCAACTACCCGAAGATAAAATGGAAGCTCGAAAGATTCGATTCAAAGCTTCGAAATACACCATCATTGGTGGCAGACATTATCGACGATCATCGACTGGTCTCAACCTATGATGCATCGATACTCCAGAACAGGTACAAGGCTTTCTTAAAGAAATGCACGGTGGTGAATGTGGCAACCACTCTGGTAGTCGTAGCCTTGCAAATTGTATATCACGACAAGGCTATTATTGGCCGACATTAAGGCAAGATGCCACCAGGTACGTCCAAAGCTGCGACGCATGTCAATGTCATTCAGGTATGATACACCAACCTCCTGAACCTCTACATACGTCTTTGGTCCCGTTGCCCTTCATGAGGTGGGGAATGGACATAGTTGGTAAATTACTTCTTGCCCTAGGGCAGAAACGTTTTCTGTTAGTCCTTACAGATTATTTTTCTAAGTGGATAGAAGCAGCTGCCTACTCCCAGATTCGGGACAAATAGGTCATCTCTTTTATCTAGACTAACATTATATGCAGGTTTGGAATTTCTTCCGAAATCGTATGTGACAATGGTTCACAATTCATAAGTGATCGTACGCAACAATTTTGTGAGGATCGTAACATTAAACTTACGACCTCAACCCCACGTTATCCCCATTCCAACGGTCTTGCAGAATCGAGCAATAAAGTTATTATCAATTCAATCAAGAAGAGACTCAAGGCCACAAAGGGAAAATGGGTCGAAGAACTTCCATCAGTCCTATGGGCTAATCGTACGACACCTCGAACATCGACACGACAAACACCATTTTCATTGGTTTACGGTTGTGAAGCCGTCTTACCTATTGAAGTGCAGCTCCCGACATCGAGACATACGTCCGTCGATCATAACTTGGTGGACTTAAGCTATGACCTCGACGCTCGAAGAGCTAAGAGAGTATGCTTTGGTCAAAATGGCATCTCCACGACAGGATGTTGAACGACATTTCAACAAAAATGTTAAAGCCAAAATCTTTCAGGAAGGTGACTACGTCTTACGACGAGTATTCCAAAACACCAAGGAACCAAACGCAGGTAAGTTATCCACTAAGTGGGAAGGACCTTATCGAATATCTGAGGTCGTTGGGAAGAGTGCTTACAGGCTTCAAACCCTCGACGACCAGGACATCCCACGTAAATGGAACGCAGTACATTTAAAGAAGTATTTCTTTTAACATTTTACTTTTGATTTATTTCGACAAACGATTACTGACTTAAGCATCGGAGGGTCATTGGTCAAACCAACAACCGCCCATGAATCTTATATTGTAGGCTTGTAGGATCGCACGAACGCCAGTCTTACGATCTATATCGTGAGAAACAAAGTCTCTATGACTAAAAATTTCACGACTATTGTGTCACGACTGTTGAAGTATGACTCATATGTCATAAATGGAATCTTACGATTCATCTTATAGATCTTACGATCACAACAAGTGTTTTTTTCTGAGTTTTGGAGTTAAAGTCTTACGACTCGAATTCCACACTTAGAATATTTTTTGGCCCAGTCTCCCGGTTACTTCTAATGTTACATGTACCTATGTCGTACATTTTTACATCCGTCTTACTGCTTTATACGCTCGTTCTTTAAATTTTGTTATCTCTCGTTTATTTTGTTTATCTACGAACAAAGTAAAGTAACACAATAATATAACAAAAGACATACTTGTATTCATATTGTCCAAAAAGTTAAAGTGAAAGGGCACGACCGATTATAGTCGCCCCATATAAAATGAAATAAACAAAAAGGCACAAGATCAAGGCAGAGGAGGGTCCTGCTCCGTAGCGGCCTCCTCGTCGCCAGCTCTAGCGACATCAGCGTCCGTTGGGTCCCCTTCTTCGAGCTTATCTTCCTGGTCGAGGTCTTCCTCGTCCCCGACCTGCTCCAAGTAAGTGGCGACCTCTTCTCCGACTCCGTCCATAGGGTTTAACCCCCGTAAATGGCGACGCATGATCGCCGCTCGGACCCTTAGACGGGTTAGAGCATTAAACGACTGGAGTCGCTCCTCTAAGGACGCGATCTCCCCCTCTTTCGCCTCGACGAGCGACTCAAGGTCCTTGACCTGTTTTTCGCTCTCGGCCAAGGAGCCATTGGTCGTTCCTAACTCCTCCTCAGTCACAGAGGACTTCTCAAGGGTTTCCCTTAGATGGCGTTGAAGGTCTTCCTTCGCCCTCATCGACGCCTCGTAGAAATCTTGAGCTTCATCGAGATTCGCAGAAAGGCACTCGGCCCTTTTCATTGCCAGCTTCTCCTGCTCCCGTGCCAAGCGAGTTTCATCTTGCGCCTTGCGCATTTTCTCCAGGGCAACGGGTGCGACCCTCCAGATCTTTTCCATATGGGCATATAAGCATAGTGAAGTCTAGAACGCCTGTAGTCGCACGATTAAACACAAACGTTAGAAAACAAACGACAGAAGAACGTAAAAGAGATGGGTCGTACATACCTTGAAAGTCAGTCCTGCGACGTGTGACCCCATCTCGTCGACCGTGGTCTCTTGAAGTCTCTCCTTGAAGGACGGTAAAAGGAATTTCCCCAGGTCTGGGAAGATTTTGTCGCTATCCATGTCTTCGCCAGACATGAAATTTGACGACAGTGTGAAATTCACCATCATAGTACCAGTGGACTCCTCTGTCATCTTCCCTTTCCCTATGTCGGCCGACGAGGGGGAAGAGGCGACCTCTCCAGTCAAAAGAGGGTCCACACTCACCGGAGTCGCATCTATGACTCTTGGTGGTGTCTTCGTCTTATTAGTAGTGGCGACCCGAGATGGATCACCACCCTTCGACGACGGTTCCCTCTGGAGAACCGTATTGGATTTCTTTACCCTCGATGACGGGGGTGGAGGAGCCTTGCGTTTCAACTCCTTGGCCTAACGGGCCAGGAGGAGCCTTGCGTTTCAACTCCTTGGCCAAACGGGCCAGGAGGAGTTGAGCCTCCTTCTTTGACACGCCGTGAGTAGGCATATCGACTGACCCACCTGCAAAATAAAAGAGATACGATGAGAAAGGGAACTTATGTATAGATCGTACGACAAATCAAGTAAGATGAAAGATCACTACCTGTTGTCTCTTCTTCCTCCTTTTCTCTCTCTACCTCTTCTTCGGCAGAGATCTCCGTCTCTCCAAGTACGACGACCTCGTCGTCCGAACTCTCATCCCTGAGACTGCGCTGGACGAAGAAAGATCTGTCTTCCGGATTATACATCCAGAATTTTTCAATCTACGCCAACTTTTCCTTGGAAACGCCGACCTCAGGGAACGTGATGGCTGAAACAGAAACATACGATTAGCTAAAACGCATGATACCAAAATTATACATGGCAAGCGAAATAATAAACTTACTGTTGGTGTTCCACCCAGCAGAGACCCACGTCATGTCCTCCTCTAGGAGCTCGAGCGACTGCGTCTTGCCAAATACGTACCTAGCCTTCCACCCACGATCGTACACTTGGGTGTTCAGCACCAGGACCTGAGCTCCCCTGTACTTGGAGAACAGTCTGTACCAATGGTAGTTGTCCACCTTAACCATATGAGACGCCAAGAGGTCCTCTACCATGAATGGCGTTGTCCACTCGTCGGTGATCCTATCGATCACATGGATGATTCGTCAAAACTGTGGCTTCATCTGAGCCGGCGAAAGGCGAAATCTACCCCAAAACTCCCTGACTAAAGGGGAAAACGGCCATTTAAAACCCACTTTGAATGGGTATTCGTATAAAACGAAATGCCCATTCGGGCACTCAGACGGCCGAAACTGACCCGACGAGTATATCTGCAACGAAAACGTCCTAAAAGCCGACAGACCTTCTTGACCAACAATAGTGCTTGCAGGTTCGATCGACATTACGAAAACGATGAAAGGATTGAACGAACTTTCTTCGAATTATAGTACACACACGAAAAAGGCAACTGAAACCTTTTAAAAATCTCTCTCTGAAAATATCTCAAGCGTAAAAAAGGAAGTGATTTCCACAATCGCGATATATATAGAAACGTCGTGTTAGGTCGTTCCAGTAGATGGTCGACAGCTGTCCACCACCTTTTCGCATGCAACGTGCCGATTAACGACATATGTCCTCTAACGGCTCCACGCCTCTGACACGTCGCCATTACATCACGACCACTTCGTCTCCCTTGGTCCAAATCGAACCAAGACGGTTGGGATTCGACCAGAACCTCTCCCCATGCGACACGTGTTAAGTTACTTCATCAGATTTAAAATTCGAATTTCACACCTAAATTCAAATTTTGGGGGCAAACTGTTTGAGTAAAAATCCACACCTCACGACCGACAATTAAAAACACATGTGACATTTATGTAAGATCACCCTTGTGTTAAGATAAGGTCTTGCAGGTTGTTTACTATCAAGCATTTGGTCGTACATTTTCATGATGGTCGTAAGTAATATACGTCCGACGTCCAAGACTCAAGACGGTCGTACGATTATACTAACCGTTAACGGTCAACATATGTTTTCTTTGTTCAATTAATGTAGGTCTACGAGCAATCATGGTACAATGGCCAGTAACGGACGAGCTCTTAATGGCATTAAAGACCCGACGACGGTTACAAACAAGTCATCAAGACATACTTAATGCTGACAAAAGCTATATAAAGGTCTGCTCGCATTTCAACAAGGATCTATCTGACTGACATCAAAACAACTGATAATCTACGCAACATATGAACTCAACCTTTTTACTTTTCTACGCAATACAACAGCATTCGAACACACATCGCTTACGTAAGTATCACACGACAGCAGTTCGATTCGCATGATAATAGCTTATTTCGCACGATTTACGCACGACACATAACTTTATCTTACGATTGAGTTTGTTTTTATTCGTATTGTAATCCGTTGTACAAAAAAACTTGTTACCAAAAGATTTCGCCCCTGTTTGGCGATCATAGTGCACCGTCGACTCTCACAAGTCGACCGCGGTTTTTTTCCCTCGCTTGGGTTTTCCGCGTCACCAATTCTCTTGTCTTATTTACTTTTTTCTGCGATTGTGTTGTTTGTATTGAGATCCCTTTCTTTAGTTGTTAAAAGCTCAACATCAACCATAAGTTATCCTTTGGGTGATTTTTGGCATTAACGCTAGTTAAGACGGCACTTACGGAGTGAGGACTTACGGCGAGGTACAGTTGTAGGACTTTGTTGTCTTTTGGTTTCGATAGCAGGGGCGGAGCTGCCATGTATTCTTTTACCTTTTGTAGCGCCTGTTCATGGTCGTCTGTCCAATCGAAACCCCTGTTTTTTCTTAAGACATTGTAGAACAAATGGCATTTGTCGGACGATCGGGATATAAACCAGTTCAGCGCTGCCACATGACCGGTGAGTTGTTGGACTTCTTTGAAGTTTCTAGTCCATTTGATATTGATCAGAGCTTTGATTTGATCAGGATTAGCCTTTATTCCTCGTCGTGTGACCATATACCCCAGAAATTTCCCATCACTGACTCCGAAGGAACATTTCGTAGGATTTAGCTTCATTTGATATTCCCGAAGGATGTCGAAAGACTTCTTCAGATGGTCAATGTGATCGGTCGCTTGTTTGGACTTGACGGACATGTCGTCGATATAAACTTCCATCATGTCGCCAAGGTGTTCCTTGAACATCTTGTTGACCAGTCTTTGGTACGTCGATCCTGCATTTTTTAGGCCAAAAGGAATGACCTTATAACAATAGATGCCTTTATCTGTCATAAAAGCAGTTTTCTCCTGGTCGTCGGCATGCATTAGGATCTGTTTATATCATGAGTAAGCATCCATGAATGTTAGAAGCTTATGTCCTGCAGTTGCGTCAACCATAGCATCAATATGGGGTAGTGGGAATGGATCCTTAGGACATGCCTTGTTGAGATCCGTGAAATCGATGCACACTCCACTTCCCGTTTTTCTTTTATACGACCACGACGTTGGCTAACTACTCGGGGTATTTTAGTTCTCTGATTTTCCCGGTCTTAAGCAAGTTGCCGACCTCGTCATTGATCACCTTGTTTCGCTCAGGGGCGAACTTGCGACGTTTTTGCTTTATGGGTTTGAACGATGGATCGACGTTCAGCTTGTGAGAAATGACGGCGGGATCTATGCCGACCATGTCTTCGTGTGTCCAAGTGAAACAGTCAGCGTGCTCTTGTAGAAAGGAGACTAACTTTTTTTATGATGGGATCTAGTGATGCCCCCCACAAGGACGACTCGATCAGGCTTGTCCTGGTCTAAGACAACTTCTTCTAGCCGATAGTCATCGGTAGACTCAGGGACATCCTGGATCTGTAATTGCTAGATGTCTTTCTTCTGAGGCTTCAACGTCGCCTTATAGCAATCACGGGTGGTCTTTTGCTCACTTTTGATCTCCTGTACTCCCCATGGCGTCGGGAATTTGATGGTTTGGTGATAGGTCGAGGGGACCGCTTTCATGTCGTGGATCCAAGGTCTACCGAGGATGATGTTGTATGCTGACGAACAGTCGGTGACATTGAACTTTATCTGTTTATTGATCCCTTTAGCATATACTGGGAGGATGATTTCTCCCAGAGTGTTGGTCGAGTCTCCGTTGAATCCTACCAGAGTTTTCGAACGACGAGTTCTCTCTAATTTATCGATGCCCATCGCTTTGATAGTGCTCAGAAAAATGATATTAGCTGAGCTTCCTCCGTCGGCCAGAACTCTTTTGGTCGAGCAATTGCCAACAGTAAGCTGGATGATCAATCTGTCGTGATGTTTCTGCCAGTTGTCTTGGAGGTCATCTTGATCGAACGTAATGGGCATTGCCTACAGTTCTAATTCATGCTTCGGTCGGGATGACCACGAGATTGGATATTCGTCCGATACTTGAGCGGCGTGCCTTTTGGCTGCCGAATACTAACGCCACAGACGTCTGATCCGCCTGTCACGCAGTTAACAACCTTCTCGTGGACAGGGGACGTTGGTCGCGTATTGTCAACAGGCGTTGATTCTTTATCGATCAAACCTTGGAGGTGGCCCTTGTAAACGAGCCAAGCCATCTCCTTCTGTAATGCTAAGCAGTCATTTGTCGTATGACCATGGTCGCTGCGGAAGTCGCACCATTTGGTCTTGTCTTTCTTGGCGTCATCTTTGTCGCTCTTTTTGGGCCATCGAATAGTCGATTGTACGTTCCTGGGAGCTTCGACCAAGTCTTTTGAGGTTCCTTTGAATCCATAAGAAGAGATCTTAGGATATTGAGGAAACTTTGACGTGGGGTTGTTCTTTTTCTTTTCGAACCGAACGTTCACTATCTGGCGCGCGAGCTTTGCTTTGACGTTGGTCTTGGATTTGAAATCAGGTTTCTTCACTCCAAGTGATTTTTTGTCACCTGAATGCTTACGACGGAAAGCCACGTCGTCTTCTACTCTCATGTATGCCAATGGCCTAGCTCCGACGTCTTCAAAGTTTGTTGGTGGGTACTTCGTAAGATCGACGTATAAGCCTGAGCTGTCGTCGTCGAGACCTCGCTTGTAGGCCTCCATTGTGGTCTTAATGTCGCAATTCTGGACGCTAATCATTTATGCATTGATGCGATTGAACTAACTGCAGATGGATTCTCGAGTCTTTTGGGTGTCATAGTACAGGTCGCTGGTTTGCTTCTCCATCTTGCGACTACAGGCGGATTGTTGTGAAAACTGGTTGACCAACTCTGTGAAGTTGCTGATGGACTTGGGTTTGAGGTTGATCAACCAATGGAGAGCAGCATCTGTAAGGGTCGCACCAAAACTCTTGCACATGCATACTTCTTGGTATTGATGTGGGATCGACACAGTCCATATCAATTGCTTGTACTGGGCAATGTTCTCTATCGGGTCAGCTATTCCTGAATACTTGGGCGTCAAGGCAGGAATACTGTATTTCTTTGGGATGTCGACAGTTGCGATCTCGTCGATGAAATGTGATGCCTGGAATCCTGAGCGGGGCTCGACATCAACGGGGACGATAGCACAAGGTAATTTCGAGAGTAAAGACAGCATCTTTTCGTTTTGATCTTCCAAAAGCCTCAAGCGTCGGGCGACTGGGTCATCCGAACTAGTCAATGTATTAGTTGGAGGGATGACCCCTGAATCTTGAGATGTCATGCCGACCGTCGTATGAAAACCGTTTCCGTATGACGAACCGTTAGCTTCTCCGTTGAGAGGAAAATTCATGGGAAGTGTCATTGTTGGTTGAGGGATTGTCGGGATGTGGTAAGGCACGACTCCGTTGTACAACGGGGGCGGCCTTAAATGCTGAGGAGGAAATTTCCCTGAGAGAGGATTGTTGACAAATGGCCCTGGACTCGTTTGGGGTGGTGGTCTTACGAAAGGCGCACCAAAAGAAGGTCCGGGACCGTTCTGAGGTCTGAAGGAGTTGCCTATCGCTGGATTCCTCAAGGAAGCAATTTATGTGGCTGCCTTTTGGTTTTACTCGTTTGAGGCTTGGATCAGGCTCCGTGCAGCAGCATTCGGTTCCATGTGTAGCTGAGCGATTGGATCTTGCTGAGCTGCCATTTTCCTGGAAACAACAAACTTCACAAGATTGTTAGTATGATGAATGCTTGGCTTGAGATTTTCTCTAGATGGGGCCCCACGGTGGGCGCCAAACTGTTAATGCCAAAAATCACCCAAAGGATAACTTAAGGTCGATGTGGAGCTTTAACAACTAAAGAAAAGGATCTCAAGACAAACAATGCAATCGTCGATGGAAAGTAAATAAGACAAGGGAATTTGGTGACGCGGAAAACCCCGTCGAGGGTAAAAACCGTGGCCGACTTATAGAAGTCGACGGTGCACTATGATCGCCAACCAGGGGCGATGTCCTTTAGTAACAAGTGTCGTGAGTACAATAGATTACAATAAGAATAAAAGTAAACTTAATCGTAAACAAATGTCGTGTGTCGTGCGTAATTGCGCTGGATCGTGCGAAATAGACTGTTGTCGTGCGTAGCTTGCGTAAGTGATATTGCTTTTATGCTCTGATGATTTCTGCTATATGCTCTATAAAAAGTGTTGAATGTGAAGATGTCGCTTTTCCGAAGTGTGGCGCAGACCTTTATATAGCTTTTGGGTAGCATTAAATGTGTCTTGATGATTGTCGTAACCGCTGTTTGGTCCTTAATTGTCATTGATGGCTTATCCGTTATGACCGTTGGGCAGTGATTGCTCTTGGACCTTACATAAATGTCATGTTTATTTTTCTTCGTCGGTCGTGAGGTGTGGATTTTTACCTAAACATCATGCGACCAGTCATTTTCTTCATCGAGGACACGAACGTCCTCATTACTCTCGATAGACGGATCTGCTAGGTGGATCAGGGGGATATTGTCGAACGATGATTTGCCAAGTGCTGACCCAAGATTAGCTAAGGCATCGGCTTGTACGTTTTGGTCTCTTGGAATTTGCATAATAGAGAAGGGTTTGAATTCCTCTGATTTTGCTTTGGCCGCTTTAAGGTACGCTGTCATTTTGGAATCTTTTCTCGTGAATTCCCCGTTCATTTGATTCACGACGATGAGGGAATCTCTTTTGACGTGTAGTCTGGTTGCCCCCAAGTCCCGTGCCATGTGCATGCCTACAATCAGTGCTTCGTACTCAGCTTCGATAATTGTGACTTAAAAGTCGACGCCTAAGTCGACCATATTGCCCCCTGTGGCAACTTTAAGACGACGCCTAATTCTGCCCCATGGCATTGGACGATCCGTCGATGTGAAGTATTCAGGGCGTCTCGACGGTAAACTTTACATTATCGTCGGACTTCTTGGCCGACGGCGTCCTGGACAGGGAAAAAATCTTTCCCCATCTAGGGAAATATTTGATCTCGTTCTTCCGAGATCGCTACAAGGGTGTGTCAATCGACGAGACCGGGTCCCACGTCATGGGACTGTCCTTCATGGTATGTTCATGTGCTTACTTTTTATGTTTTTGACTTTTATCGTACATCTTAACTCGTTCGTTTTGTTCTGTTTCAGGCATTCTAGGCGTCTGAATGCCTTTACAACCAGCTGGACGAGGTCCAAAAGGTTTCCTCCCATGCCATGGAGAAGATGCATCAAGCGCAAAACGAAGAGCGCAAGGCACATGATCAGGTGTTGGCGACGGAGGTCAAGGTCGAGTCTCTTTTGGCGAGGCTTGACGAAGCTCACGACATCCTAAAGGCTTCGTCGAGAGAGCAAGGAGACCTCCAAAGTCTCCTGAAGACGACCCTTGATAAGGCCTCTGCGTCTGAGACAGAGGTTACGGCGAACAACGTCTCTCTGGCCGAGAGCGAAAAAAGGGCCGAGGACCTTGAGTCGGCCGTTAAGGCCAAGGAGCGCGAGGTCGCTGCTTTAGACGAGAGGCTCCTCTCTTTTGGAGTGTTAACTCGTTTTAGAGTTAAGGCGTCGATCATGCGTTGTCATCTCCGCAGGAAGAATCCATGGAGGACGCTGAAGCAGAGGTTGCAACATATCTGGAGTAGGTCGGGGACGAAAAAGACCTCAACCAAGAGGACGAAATCGAAGAAGGCGACCCTGCAGAAGTCTAGGCTGGAGGAGGCGACGACGGCGTCGCTCAGGATCAAGGACCTCCTTCCCAGCCTTAGTTTTTTCAATTTTATTAGTTTTATTTGTATTTTTCTTTGGGACGACCGTTGGGGTTTTATGAATACAAGTGCTCTTTTATCTTATGAATTTCTTTAAGTATTTTTCCTATCGTAAGAAATATTAATCGTGCGACATCAAGCGATAATTCATAAAACATGTAAGACAACATAGATCGTACGACTTTGGCTTTAACTAATAACTGAGACGTAAAACATGCGACGGAGGTGTTTCATGAAAGATCGTGTGACCAAGGCTCTTTAAATCTTTCTAAGTCGCAAACCCAAAGTTGCAAGGCTTGTAATTGCTAGAACGTTGAATTGTCTCGTTCAAAAGAACTCACTGTAGTCACTGACTTGTATTTATGCGATCGTGCGATCCAGCGACACACCGATAGTTAGCGGTTGGTCGTTGGCTAGCCAATGACCTTCCAATGCTTATGTCAGTAATCGTCGTAACGAGTAAATCGTAAGAAAAAATAACTTAAAAGAAATATTTCTTCAAATGTATTGCATTCAAGCTTCGTAGGATGTCCTGGTTGTCGAGGGTTTGGAGCCTATAGGCACCATTTCCTACGACTTCAGATATGCGATATGGTCCCTCCCACTTAGTGGATAACTTACCTGCGTTCAATTCCTTGGTGTTTTGAAACGATCGTCGAATGACGAAGTCTCCTTCTTGAAAGACTTTGATCTTGACGTTTTTATTGAAATGTCGTTCGACCATTTGTCTTTAGGATGCCATCTTGATTAGAGCGGACTCTCGTAGTTCCTCTAGGGCATCGAGGTCATAACTTAGGTCTACCAAAGTTATGGTCGACTGAGGTATGTCTTGACTTTGGTATGGGCCTCGACAGGCAAGACCACTTAACATCCGTAGACTAGGGAGAACGGGGTTTGACCTGTGGAAGTACGAGATGTCGTATGATTGGACTATAAGACCGATGTATGTTCTTTAACCCATCTCCCTTTTGCGGCTTAATCTCTTTCTTATTGAGTTGATTATGACTTTGTTGCTTGACTCAACGAGTCCATTCGACCGAGGGTATCGTGGTGTCGAAGTCGTGAGTTTGATATTACGATCCTCACAAAACCGTTGAGTGCGACACTTATGAATTTCGAGCCATTGTCGCATACGATTTCGGATGGGATTCCAAATTTGCAAATGATGATAGTTTGGATAAAAGAGCTGACTTCTTTATGCCGAACCAGGGAGAAATCCACTGCTTCTATCCATTTAGAGAAATAATCTGTAAGGACTAACAAAAATACCTTTTGCCCGGGGGCAGGTGGCAACTTGCCGACAATGTCCATTCCCCATCTCATGAAAGGCCATGGGGTCAAAGTCGTGTGCACAGGTTCAGAGGGTTAATGAGACATACCTGAGTGTTGTTGACAGACGTCACAACCTTGGACGAACCTGATTGCGTATTGTCGCAGAGTCGGCCAATAATAACCTTGTCGTGAGACTCGGTTCGCTAGACTACGACCTCCTGAATGATTGCCATATTCTCCGACATGCATTTCTTTCAGAGAAGTTTGTATTTGGTCCTTGCTGACGACGCATCGTAAGTTCAGACCCGTCGACGACCGTCGATAGAGCCTGTCTACGATCATAAGGTACTTGGAAGCTTTCAATCTTATTATGCGTGCTTCAATTCGCTCCTACGCTAGTTGGTCGTGCATAAGGTAATCCTTGTTATCACACGACCAGTCATTTTCTTCATCGAGGACATAAACATCCTTATTACTCTCGATAGACGGATCTGCTAGGTGGATCATGGGGATATTGTCTAACGATGATTTGCCAAGTGCTGACCCAAGATTAGCTAAGGCATCGCCATATGCGTTTTGGTCTCTTGGAATTTGCATAATAGATAAGGGTTTGAATTCCGCTGATTTTTCTTTGGCTGCTTTAAGGTACGTTGTCATTTTGGAATCGTTTATCGCAAATTCCCCGTTCATTTGATTCACGATGAGGAGGGAATCTCTTTTGACGTGTAGTCCGGTTGCCCCCAAGTCCCGTGCCATGTGCATGCCTACAATCATTGCTTCGTACTCAGCCTCGATATTTGTGACTTTAAAGTCGCATCGTTTGGAATACACCATCTTGCCCCCCTGTGGCGACTTTAAGACGACGCCTAATTCTGCCCCCTGGCGTTGGACGATCCGTCGACGTGAAGTATCCAGGGCGTGTCGTCAAGAGTCGCCACAGTAACTGTCTGTACGTTTGCGTCATATTCTAGGTTGAAGTCAGCGACGAAATCTGCCAAAACTTGTGATTTGATTGTTTTTCTTGGTTTGAAATCTATGTCGTAGATACTAAGGTAGACACTCACATCGCTAGTCGACATGTCAGCTCTAGTTTTCTTAAGACATACTTAAGAGGTTAATTAGTAACGACAGTTATGGGGTGTGATTCGAGGTAATGTCGAAGCTTTTTGGCAGCAGTGATTAATGCTAACAACAGTTTTGCCATGGACGAGTACCTGGTTTCGGCATCTAGTAAAGACTTACTTATGTTATAAATCGGGAGCTGGCGTTTGTCGTCTTCTCGGGTTAAGACAGCTCTTACCGAGTTGGAACTGACTCCCAAGTATAACTGGAGGATCTCGTTGTCTTTAGGTTTCGACAACAGGGGTGGCGACGCCATGTATTCTTTCAACTTTTGCAATGCTTGCTCTTGGTCGTTCGTCCACTCGAAGCCCCTGTTTTCCTTAAGACATTATAAAATAAGTGGCATTTATCCGAAGATCGAGAGATAAACCTGTAACGTCCCAAAAATTACAAGGAATTTAAATTTTTAAAATAATCATTTCATTTATAACAACTCATTAGATGATCCCAACGTTTCATTTTCAAACCACTAAATAAAATTATTACGAACAATAAACAGCGGAATAAATAGTTTAAGAATGATAATTATAAAACGATATAATAATCAGCTCTTCACGCGCGCCAGTGTGTACTCGTCATGCCTTGGAGCCGCTCGTACCTGAAACAATAATTTATTGGGAAAGGGTAAGCACGAAGCTTAGTGAATTCAACCACCATAGATAACACAGTTATTCCACACTACCCCTATAACAGATAGTTGCACATAAACAAGCATACACGTCTACGAACAAATCATAAACATGTATATCCACACCCACCCACCTAAAAGGCACAAGTCGGTCCCACCGACCACATGATAACATCTCCGGCCCCGCCGAATCCCCGGTCCCACCGAGTCTCTACGCCACCCGCGTATAAAATCTCCGGCCCCGCCGGATCCTCGGTCCCACCGAGTCTCTACGCCACCCGCGTATAAAATCTCCGGCCCCGCCGGATCCTCGGTCCCACTGAGTTAACATGACAACATAGTATCAACTAGACACCCCACTATCTAGTTCCACAACACAATCACATAAGGCTACCACACACGTACTACAGCAATGATAAAACAACCAATATTAAATATAGTGAGAGAACTCACCTCGTAAGCGCGCCTAGCTCACAAACAATAATTCAAGCTTCACAATTACGGTCACTTCCCAGCACCTAAACGCATGTTAAAACGTGTCAATATGAGACCCGGACCCTACGACACGACACGCTTAAACCGTCACTAAAACTATTTTCCGATCTCACTAAACAGGTCTGTTCGGGACCTGTTTCGACCCCTTTAAACCCAGAAAATTCCCAATATTATTTCATGACCAGAAAGTCCTCTGAGTTAGGGTTCCAAGGACATATTATGCGCCTCCTAACGATTTTTCTACATTTAATTACGGATTTTATAAGATCAGCCTGCAGAACAGCGAAAAACAGCACTTATCAGTATAAAACGACGATTTGGCCTAAGCTACGTTCCGAACTGGATTTTTCACAAAACACAGAAAAGTTTATAGACTCCAAAAGGGAACTTTTGGCACCGAAATCACCCCAATCCGAGTTACGAGGAAAAAGTTACAGCTTACGCAAAACAGTGACAGAACTGCAGTTTCTTTTACATAAAATGACGATTCACTGAACTTACGACCACTTTTCCACCTAGCTAGAGGCCGAACCAGTTTTCCGCTAAAACACGGAAAACGTGCCCGACCCTGAGCTTGAACCGTGGGCACCAGTTTCGGTTTAAACGGAGTTAGGAAGAGAAAGTTATGGTTGACGCAAAACAGTGGCAGAAGGACGTTTTTCACATAAATTGACGATTTAAAAGAAACGGTTGAACGATTCGGTTTAAACGATAGGATACTAAGGCTGGACTACTACCATCACCACCCACTGCCATCTCCGGCAGTGGTGGTCGACGGCGGCATGGGGGCGGCAGCCACCACCGGCGGTGGTGGTGGTTCGATAAAGCAAACCGGCGAGACCAACGGGAATGATCCCACCATTCAAATTCGGCCACACCCAAACACGCTCGACCTTACAGCCACAAACCCGCCGTTACAACCACCGACCTGGTGGTGCACGGCGGCGGCACCATGCCGGCAGCCACTAGCGGCAGTGGTGGTGGTTCCGCGGTTGTGACAACGACGCAAGAAAGAAACGAGAAGGGAAGGATGTCTTACCTCTTGAGAAAACGCAGCAGCAAACCAAATGACTCGATGGCTCCTTCTCTCCTTCCCGGTGCTCTCTCTCTCTCTCTCTCTCTTACTCCGGCAGCAGGTGATCGACGGCGGTGGCGGCGGTTCCCGGCGGCAGCAGCGGCGGCAAGGGTTTCTCGGCCGATCATACAAAGGAGGTAGAAGATAGGGTTTTGTGGTTTGCTATATGCTTAAAACGTGAAATAGAATGAGGACGAGAGGGGTCGGCCCATATGGCCGATCCCATGCATACTTATAACAACATGCCACCTTTAGTCCATATAGCTAAAGTCCTTTTCCAAAGTAGCCCTTAATCTCCAACATCTTATCATCTTGGTCCAACTTGACAATACCCGCTTACGGAAACCACAATACTCGAACTTAAAAGAAAATAATTAAGACTAAAAAAAAATTACATACCGGGATACGGGCTTTACAACTCTCCCCCACTTGGATTAGACTTCGTCCTCGAAGTCTCTGCCTATGAATAACTCCGGATAGTTCTCCCGCATAACATTCTCGGGTTCCCCAGTCCACTCGGACCCCTTTCGGTGTTGCCACTGGACTTTCACTAACTGGAATCTAAATTTCTCACACCGCCTAAAAAAAATTCTCGAATACATTTCTTACCAACAAAACTCCTTCAAGAACATTGTAATTAAGATCAGAAGAACACTCCAACAACTGGAATCATTCCTAGTCAAACGACTTTGGTTGTCCCCCAACCTTAGACATTCCATACATCCCGAGTCAAATCTCAAGCTCTAACCACTGTAAAGCTGCTCACCTTGATTACGATCCCTCCTATCATTAATTGACGATGAACTTCTACGAATTCTAATAGACTCCAAAGATTTTCAATAACTTATATTAACAAAACATCGACCCCCTGCCGAACATCGGTCCAACCGATTACAATAACAAACATCGGCCACCCGCCGAACATCGGTCCAACCGATCACAATAACAAACATCGGCCACCCGCCGAACATCGGTCCAACCGATCACAATAATAAGCATAAGCGTGGTATTATCCTAGACACTAACACAAATAGATATCCCCCACACCCAAATCAACTAACACACACGTAGGTCATTCCACCATAACCATTCATCACAAGCGATCATTTCAGGGTTACTACTACCATCACCATAATTATCTTAAAATCGGCTACAACTCTCCGATTATACTAAAGGTGTTTGGCCTCAAGCCTAAAAGTCGACACCTAACTATACCACCTACCTCGAAATGGTTGATGCACATTTATTCTCTTAATAACCAAAGGGCATCAATCCCTTAACCGATACTATTCGGCCTACAGTACTAACGCGCGTGGAATACCTACCTTCCACCGTCGACGTATCATCCACACTTGCTCTACGAAGCCAAGTCACACCGTATCGAGGATACACCTTGACGTCTACCTCCCAGGTAACGCCTCAAGACCCAGCACACCGGAACTACCTCCCAGGTAAGTGCCCACAACTATATCCTCCTAGTACTTACTGGAAAGTCTAGGTTAAAACACATGAATACCGGGGTCCCACCCCGAGATACCCAACCGACCATTACCAACGACTGACTATCGTGTCTAAGGATCCAAAGCAAACAGCCTACCAACAACATGCCTATTCCGGATTGACTCACTCACCCAAACATGTAAACACTCAACGTGCAAAGAATGCCAAACGGTGCGACAAAAACAACTCATCAACTAGACTCCACATCGAGCCATTAAACCCGGGCAATAGGCCCATGACTAACTCCAAGTCAAAACCGAGCAAAATGCTCCACGCTTGCTAGACCCATAGGTCGGAAAATGCGTTTAAACAAAGTTTAAGCAAGCAATACTCTGACATCAACCTTAGTCCCAGACTCAACACGGGTTAAACAAAAGAGTTTTCCAAAAGGACTCACACCCTTAAAAATTTCTCGAAATGACACATGACACTTAAAAGCACATTTCCCCAATTGGTTTACAAAATCATTTACAAAATATTTTCAACATCAGGATTTTCATCTCAAAAAGATCGTATGTATTAAAACTACTATTACCTGATCGATAGTTACGCAAAACTGGACACGCTCGTCCCACATAGGAAAATCATGTTGAAAATCGTTCCATTGCAGTTCAGTTTACTCACACAAAAGCAACGCGTAATAAATAAAAATGAACCGCCTCGATTCCAGTATGGATTGACTCATGTCGTGCACTTAAAGTAACCGCTTGACCTTAAACAGGGTCCGACAAAGGTGTGCACATAATTCAAAATAAGTTTCACGACAATTGATTCAAAAATTCTTCTTTTTGGTCATAAAATGACGTGGCACAGGGTTCGCCACAAATTTTTCGCGCGTCAGCTAGTCACACAAAACGATGACACGGTTTACAAGTATATTTTTGTCAAAACACAACTGTCTCGTGTAAGTTTCAAACTTGAAGACATAAACCAGTCCGCTTCTATTAATTGGAAATATCGACTAAAACCTCATAAAATCTCAACTGGGGGCAGGCATGCAAGCTTGTAACACTTCCTCAAGTTTCGTACTTGGGACATATAACGTCAAAACATTATAGTTTAAAAAAATGTATTTATCGAAAATGCTCAAAATACTCGTTTCCTCCAAAGCAAAAGTTTTTAATTTCCCAAAAAAAAATGATCGGTAATTCTAAATTAACCGAATGTCAAAAATTTACGCATTTATATTTCCAAAATATAACACATTGTAATCGTATGCATGATGTTCACAACATTAAAACACTCCTTGGATCAAATGGTCTTTCATTTCGACAAAAAGGAACTAAAACATTTTCATGCACGACTCGTTCATCAAAATGTCGAGAACAAAGGTTACCCCAGTATGCATACCCCTAAGTCGATAAATCGCATTTTCATGGAAATGTCAATAAAACCTTTAGCTGACTAAAAAGCGCACTAAACAACTCCTTATGAAATGTTACCAAAATTCCTCCATGCATCACTTATGTCACGCATGAATCAATCCACACACTGAACTATTTGCAATAAAACACTTAGTAATACAAACTCTCGAACGAAAAGTTAAGCGACACTGGAATTCCAAACTCATTTTAAACAAATCACCAAAATAGCCTTTATACAGACATCGTGGAATGTAACTTTTCGTCTCAACTCTAACACATGTGGAGGAGTTCCAATGTCAGAGTCTCAATCCGTAGTCACTTACCCAACATCTTAACCACCACAAAACACGGATAACATCGTATCCGAAAGAACCGTTGGAAAAATAACGAAAATGAGACGAATTCTAACAAAGTTTGCACTCCCGTGATAAAACGATTTCATACACTTTCAAAACCATATTTTAAAATCTTGTGCGTGTGCTGAGCAGTTCCCAAAATTCCAAAACACCGTCCATACAAAGATTTGAAACACGAGAATTTGTTAATGCAATCTTATTTTCAAAATAACTTCGTGCATGACTCATTCGGCATTCAACGTCTCGACCCCTACTACTTCGAAACTCTCCGGTCTACTATTGTCATCCATACATTTAAACCTCTTAAGGCAAGTTGGGAAATCACATCAAATCATCTTACGGGTTTTCCTCAAATCAAAGTCGGCTCTATGAGCCTATGACTCTAGCACAATCTTCCATCTTGGCCCGAAATGATCTGCCTACAACAAATATCATCCTTATCGTCACTCCAAGTGACTACTATTAGAATCGTCTTTCTATTCCAACGACTACTAGTTTAGGACCTTCATCACTACCCCCAACGATCATCACCTCAAAACACTTCGAGTACACACCTGTACTAGTAGGTTTACTATAGTTGTTCCTCCTTGTGATGGCTATTCAGGGTGGACAATACAACGCGTTATTAGCACATAATAACTCATACTAACAACACTCACGCTCAACTCCTTGGATTCCTCGTGACTTCCCCGACTCGAGCATTGATCCTGTGCCTCCGGTAGTAGGAGCTCTACTACTACCATCCACACCTATCATCGCCCGTTCCGAGTTCCATCCCAAGGGGTCCAAGTAGTGTCTCGTTGAAACTATACACATATGCCCGCACCGGCATATGTACACACTCTTCCTAGCTCCCTAGGAATTTCATCCAAACCACTACCCTTGCTACTGCCAAATCCCTAATAGCAAGCAGCAGACATGCAATACAGTGTAATAAGCACCAAGCAATTTAGCATACATACTCCCATGTTCTAGAAAGCAATCTAGCACACATACTCATACATAAACACCCTTCGCAGCTCTCTAGGAACTTCCTCTTATCCCACTACCCTTGCTACTACCGAATCCCTACTAATTATAACGAGTGACCTCGCGAATACCCGATTATATGCAGTGCGAAATAAATAGACAGTCGAATACAAGACTCTATCCTAGAACGGTTGGACTCAAACAAGAGCTGCGCAATAGAACAAAATCGAATATTCTAAGGCTATAAATCTCTTACTGCATACAACCTAGAGGGCATCCACTTAGTAACCTATCATAATTAGCATAAATTCCTAATAGCAAGCATTACAACATACAGCATAGTGTCCACAACAGGCAATCTAGCATGCATACTCTATGATCTAGAAAGCAATAAAACACTAAGCATTGTACCTTTCCCTTCGGCTCCGGCTGACTGTACACACTGCGCCCTTAATCACCGTTCCTCGAACGGGTTTTTACTTTTTCTTTTACCTCCAAAAAGATTTAATAACGAATTTGAAAATTTCCCAGCCGCAACTTGAGACAAAACGCACCGAGGTGCGTTTGATTCACTCAAGCTGTGCTCTGATACCAAGTTGTAACGTCCCAAAAATTACAAGGAATTTAAATTTTTAAAATAATCATTTCATTTATAACAACTCATTAGATGATCCCAACGTTTCATTTGCAAACCACTAAATAAAATTATTACGAACAATAAACAGCGGAATAAATAGTTTAAGAATGATAATTATAAAACGATATAATAATCAGCTCTTCACGCGCGCCAGTGTGTACTCGTCATGCCTTGGAGCCGCTCGTACCTGAAACAATAATTTATTGGGAAAGGGTAAGCACGAAGCTTAGTGAATTCAACCACCATAGATAACACAGTTATTCAACACTACCCCTATAACAGATAGTTGCACATAAACAAGCATACAAGTCTACGAACAAATCATAAACATGTATATCCACACCCACCCACCTAAAAGGCACAAGTCGGTCCCACCGACCACATGATAACATCTCCGGCCCCGCCGAATCCCCGGTCCCACCGAGTCTCTACGCCACCCGCGTATAAAATCTCCAGCCCCGCCGGATCCTCGGTCCCACCGAGTCTCTACGCCACCCGCGTATAAAATCTCCGGCCCCGCCGGATCCTCGGTCCCACCGAGTTAACATGACAACATAGTATCAACTAGACACCCCACTATCTAGTTCCACAACACAATCACTTAAGGCTACCACACACGTACTACAGCAATGATAAAACAACCAATATTAAATATAGTGAGAGAACTCACCTCGTAAGCGCGCCTAGCTCACAAACAATAATTCAAGCTTCACAATTACGGTCACTTCCCAGCACCTAAACGCATGTTAAAACGTGTCAATATGAGACCCGGACCCTACGACACGACACGCTTAAACCGTCACTAAAACTATTTTCCGATCTCACTAAACAGGTCTGTTCGGGACCTGTTTCGACCCCTTTAAACCCAAACAATTCCCAATATTATTTCATGACCAGAAAGTCCTCTGAGTTAGGGTTCCAAGGACATATTATGCGCCTCCTAACGATTTTTCTACATTTAATTACGGATTTTATAAGATCAGCCCGCAGAACAGCGAAAAACAGCACTTATCAGTATAAAACGACGATTTGGCCTAAGCTACGTTCCGAACTGGATTTTTCACAAAACACAGAAAAGTTTATAGACTCAAAAAGGGAACTTTTGGCACCGAAATCACCCCAATCCGAGTTACGAGGAAAACGTTACAGCTTACGCAAAACAGTGACAGAACTGCAGTTTCTTTTACATAAAATGACGATTCACTGAACTTACGACCACTTTTCCACCTAGCTAGAGGCCGAACCAGTTTTCCGCTAAAACACGGAAAACGTGCCCGACCCTGAGCTTGAACCGTGGGCACCAGTTTCGGTTTAAACGGAGTTACGAAGAGAAAGTTATGGTTGACGCAAAACAGTGGCAGAAGGACGTTTTTCACATAAATTGACGATTTAAAAGAAACGGTTGAACGATTCGGTTTAAACGATAGGATACTAAGGCTGGACTACTACCATCACCACCCACTGCCATCTCCGGCAGTGGTGGTCGACGGCGGCATGGGGGCGGCAGCCACCACCGGCGGTGGTGGTGGTTCGATAAAGCAAACCGGCGAGACCAACGAGAATGATCCCACCATTCAAATTCGGCCACACCCAAACACGCTCGACCTTACAGCCACAAACCCGCCGTTACAACCACCGACCTGGTGGTGCACGGCGGCGGCACCATGCCGGCAGCCACTAGCGGCAGTGGTGGTGGTTCCGCGGTTGTGACAACGACGCAAGAAAGAAACGAGAAGGGAAGGATGTCTTACCTCTTGAGAAAACGCAGCAGCAAACCAAATGACTCGATGGCTCCTTCTCTCCTTCCCGGTGCTCTCTCTCTCTCTCTCTTACTCCGGCAGCAGGTGATCGACGGCGGTGGCGGCGGTTCCCGGCGGCAGCAGCGGCGGCAAGGGTTTCTCGGCCGATCATACAAAGGAGGAAGAAGATAGGGTTTTGTGGTTTGCTATATGCTTAAAACGTGAAATAGAATGAGGACGAGAGGGGTCGGCCCATATGGCCGATCCCATGCATACTTATAACAACATGCCACCTTTAGTCCCTATAGCTAAAGTCCTTTTCCAAAGTAGCCCTTAATCTCCAACATCTTATCATCTTGGTCCAACTTGACAATACCCGCTTACGGAAACCACAATACTCGAACTTAAAAGAAAATAATTAAGACTAAAAAAAAATTACATACCGGGATACGGGCTTTACAAAACCTGTTTAACGCGACTATGCGACCAGTAGAGGTACGTAAGAGTCACGATCTTCTTTGTCTTGATCTTCATTCTTCTAAGTCTTCTAAGTCTTCATACCACAGAGGCTTTGTCCAGGGTGACAGAGGCTCTGTGGCCTTGTCCTCTGAGAACGTCTTCTGTAGAGTCATTACTTGGTGCCTTGGCAGAGGCTCTGTCGATGTCTTTATACTTATCCTATTTTTCAATACTTCTTTTAATCATAGAAGTTGGAGCTAACAATCTCCCCCTAAGTATTGAAAAACAAAAAATTGAAAAATGCATGGTTTTCTAAGCTAAGAACACGACAAGAGGTATTTGACCTCTGTAGAAACTTTTATTTTCATATAAGGATATGCCAGAGGCATTTACATTTGATTACATTACCAAGTATGAAAAAGTAAGCAGAGGAAGGTTGTAGATGTCAGACTCGGGCGTTTGGGAAGTCATTGATTTTTCTGTTGTCGAGTCCTCCATATTTGAGTTCATTAAAGATTCTGATGCAGAGGTTTCTGAAGTTGATGACAGAATCGATGACCTCTATTAATCTGTCGGCGAGTGCTTGATCCATGAACTTTGTTCCTCTGTGCTCCTTGAGGTTGGCTCTGAATTCGATCAGAGTACTTGTTGCGTATTTTTGGCAATCAACCTCTAGGAACAATCTCAACTTTCCAGCAGGATCTCGATAGACGTACCCAATCTTTGGAAATGTGATGATGGAGTTTGGTCTGGCAAAGGAGGGGCAGTCGTCTTCTGGTGGTGGGAGATTTAAGCTTTTCACTCCAAGGTCGAGTCCCACTTGGAAGTCAGACATGCTGTATAGCAGAAGTTTTTCGCGCATTGTCTTCTTGATCACGCGATATGCCCTCTGAACCTCAAGTCTGGTGTTATAATTCTTTCGTGCCCAGCTCATAAGGTCGGGCAAGTCATAGGGGCTCAGGTTCCTCATATCTACATTTGAGAACTTTTTCTCTGTTCTGTCGGCCCTTTTGACGTGATAGATGTTGTAATGAATCTGTGTGCCCTTGGAGCTGGAAAGCTTGCAGTATACAACCTCTCTGATCTTTGAATTTGAGAAGACTTGATTGACAGGTTTGGCTTTTGTTCTGTAGAAGTCTTCTTTCAGTTCCTTAAGGAGATCAGGCGGTAGAATAGATGGTGGCAGAGGATCGTTGATGGCTCTGTTGTACAAATACTTGTACACCACCTCTTCCATTTGTCATGGAGGTGCAACGGGTGGAGGCATGGGCCTGCGTAGAGCGTCCATTCTGCTGGTCACTTGGGCCACTCTGTCTTTTGAAGGTTTTGCCTTTGGATCCAGGATAGGCTTGGTTGACAAAGGTTGAATTTCGTAGTCCCGGTCTTCTTCTTCAGGTTTGGGTGTGACAAAGGCGTCAAAGGCGCTTTTCATCAGTTTTTCTGTGGGTTGATGTTTTTGCTTTTTCTTTTTTGGTTCCTCTGTCGCTATTCCCTTTCCCTTGTCTTTTGCCTTTGGCTTTTGTTGTTCTGCTAGTTGGGATTGGGTTGCCTCTGTTGGTTTCGTCTTTAGAGCTTCTGCGGGGTTGGATGGGGGTGCTTCTGTAGTTTTAGGAGGGTTTGTTTATGTTGGTTTTACAGGGGACTTGGGTGGTGATGTGGGTTTGGTTGGGGGTTTGGTTGGTGAAGCTTCAGAGGTTTTGCTCAGATATTTCCTTTATTTTGGATCTATGGTTTTGGTTCTGGGTTTGGACTTGGGTTTTGGTTGAGCTTCTGTGATTTTGGGTGTGGGAGATGGTGATTTTGTCTTTTCAGCTTCTGGTGTAGGCGATGGTAGTTGGGTTTCTTCTGATGGTTTTGGTGTTGGTGAAGGGAGTTTGTTTTCTGTTGGTTTGGGTGTTTGGGATGGTTGGTCTTCTTCAAAAGAGGTAAGGATCTGGATTTGTTCAGTTGGTTTGGGGGTTGGAGATGGTAGATCTTCTACAGTTATTGGGGTTGATTCCACAGAGGTGGGTGTGTCCTCTGTGGTATTCTGTTGGGTTCCTTGGGTTTCAGTTGCGGGTACATGGGATAGAGATTCTACGTTGAGTGGTGGTGGAGCTGGTAATCCTCTGTTGGCAGCTCTCTATGTCCTCTTCTACCCCTCAGGATGATCTGATGGTCCTTCTGAATCATCATCAGAATCATCCTGCCTTTGATCTTTTGTACCCTCTGCTCGGTATGACGAAGATGGCTTCTTTGGTTGAGTGGCCCATGCTGCTATCATTTTAGCACAAAGGTCATCATAAATTCCGAGCAGATAGGCAACCTCTGCTTCTGAGTTGAACCTGAGTCTTCTTACACTTGCCTGAAAATCCTTCACGTAGTTTGCATTGGTTGTGGTGAAGGCTCTGATAAATTATGTCATCTGGTCGAGTATCCCTTGTCCAAGCTCTGTAATCTGTGCTCTGGTCATGTAGTCGGAGGGCTTCATGGCCTGACTTTCTCTGGTAGTGTGTTCCTGGACATGCTCTAGGGCCTTCTTTAGATCTTCTGGTGTAAGGTCCGTAGAAGCAGGGGTTTGCTCTTTCTTCAGTTGTTCAAGAAGATCTTTGACAGAGGCCTGGAAGGCAGAGGTTGTTGCCTTTTCGAACTCAGAGGCAGCAGTGGCAGCAGAGGTTGTTGCAGTTGTGTTCATTTGGGCGCAGGCATTTTTCACCTCTGTGGACAGGTGGTCCACTTTGGTGGTCAGTTCAGATAGAGCCCTTGTTGTGGAATCTGCAAAAGAGTCAAAAGAGCTTTTCAACTCTTTCAACGAGTTGTTCACAGAGGTGACAAGGGTTTGGAACTCACCCCTTGCGACATGCGAACTAGGTGTAACCTCTGGGGAAACACATTCTTCCCCAGAGTTTGTTCTTGTTCCTTGGACACCTTCTTTCGCTCCTGTAGTGATGTTGAGAGCGGAAGGATTTCCTTCTGATCCTTGAGCAGAGGTTTTTGAGGCCTCATGCTCTACAGAAGTTCTGTTAAGAACATTGTCCTGATCCACTCCAGAGATGGGTACAGGAATATCCTTAAGTTGACTTGGGGACTTGTCTAGAGTCCCTTTGTCTGTGTGCACTCTAGGATCCTCTGAAGAGCCGATTGGACTTAAGTGTGTGCGTGTAGCAGAGGAAACAAATTCCTCTACGGGGATTTCTGATGTGATCAGGGGCGAATGATCACGAACTAAAGGTGAGTCCTTTGGAGAGGACTCCCTTGGAATGGATTCCCCGGATAATAATGGCACAGAGGATGAAAGAGGTTCCTCCGTCCGGTTTGCAGGGGTTGGGCTCGAGTTGTGCTGCTCTGTTTCAATGACACCTTCTGCCACTAGACTGGCGGTGTCAGAAATATGGGTTGCACTGGGAGGTGGTTGGGGTTGTGTGCCTCTACTTTCTTCGGCATCTTTTCTGGATTCTTCCTCTGTTAAGCACCCTAACACTGTTTCTACCCTAGTGTCTTTAGCTTCTACTAGTACCTCTGGACGCTTTCGAAATGTTTCATAGCAGGGATGAGAGTCTTCTAAGGAACGTAGGTCTGGGTGCAGAAGTCCTTCTGGAGTGCTTGCCTGAATGTCCTCAGGGGTTCTGTTGTCTTCCTCTAGGTCAGAATCAACCTCTAAGACTATGACAGTTGGGTTTGAGGTGTCCCAATTTGTGATGGCTTCTGCAGTCCACCCTGAGGTATCCAAGGTATTTGCAAAATCGGGGTGTTCAAGGAAGGCGGAGAAATCACCTTGATCTGCAAAATGTAAAGGAGTGGGGGAGGGCAGAGGTTGTTCAGGGGCTTCTTCTTCATTTTCTGCTTCCTCTGCGATGGTCTGCAGAGGTGTGTGGGGTTTTATAGAAACCAGGATTCGATCTTACAATCAAATATGAACAATCAAACAGTAAATGATAGAGATTTGGATCAACGCACTTGTATTCAATTAAGAACATATTACAGATCTAGAGAGAGAATCTCTCAAAGATTACAAAAGTGAATACAAATATATGCGAAACGTTATGCGAAAGATTTGCACAAGATCTGTTAGCTTACAGTTGCTAACTTCTATATATACTGTAAGGAAAAGCTAAAGCTACAATACATATGAGAAACAGACTAATAGAACAATTACACGTCTCCTAATTAGTAACTGAATATAACAGAAAGTATCCAAGACATAAGTTCTGAACATGTTGTTCATAACTTCTGAACATACTACTGAATAAGCGCTTCAGAACATTTATCTTCATAGTCAGAAGTTCTGAGTCTCCCACTCAGAACTCTAAACCTTCTAGTCAGAATCCAACACTTGTAATCTTTTTGAGACTTCTCACTCAGAACTTCTGAGTCTCCTACTCAGAACTTCTGAGTCTTCTGACCAAACCCCAACACTTGTGTTTTTGACAAAACTCTAGATCTAACAATCTCCCCCTTTTGTCAAACACACTTGTACTTTTCATCATCAAAAATTTTTTAGAGCAGGAACAATCTTCAGAAGGATCTCTTCTGAACGATTTGACAACTTCTGCTCAGAATTCTGAATACTCTGAGTTAACAACTCCTGGTCAGTCTTTAATCAGCAGCAGCAACGATTTCCAAACTGATTTCTGTTACATATTTGCTTTTTCTTTGCTCCCCCTTGAAATGACAATTCTCATCTTCATGTGATCAAATCAAATTTCTGTCTTTTTATGACTGTCTTCTCCCTTTTGAATCAATCAATCAGCTTTCATAACATTTTCTATTTTCTTCTCCCCCTAAAGTTTTGTAAAGCAAAATCATATCAATCTTTAAAATCTTTAGCTTTTCTCCCCCTTGATTTTCTTGGAAAAACTTTATTAATGTTTTTTCTTCGAATGAAGTCTATGATTTTTCTCCTCCTTAATGAATAACCTTGCTCCCCCTCAAAATAAGAATTCTGGAGCAATTTGTTTTCTCCCCCTGAAAGTATGCATATATTTCATTAAAATTATTCATTTCAAATATAGTGCTTTAATAAAACATTTATACAAGGAAAATAAGATTCACTGAACTACACTTGATAACTACTAACATTTGATCATTTCAAAATTTTACAAAAGAAATCCAACTTAATGAAATTTAACATATTTTCCAATCAAATGAAATCAAATGCATGTGTTTGGATTCAAATACAAGTCATTATTGCATATCAAGTTAAAAATGTTCAGTTTCAATCCCTTTATTAAATCTATTTGGTGTGCATAGCATGCGAAATATGATTAGCTTCAAGCATATGCAATTCTAAAAACATATACGAATACTTTGCTCTACTCACACTATTTGTCCAAAATCAGGATTTTCACAAATTTACAGGTTTATTGCGACTTTGTATTTTCCCAAAGTTTCAAGAGATGTGTGCTGATTGGCATCTTTTAATTTTGTGCTCATTGGCATCTTTTAATTTTGTGCACATTGGCATCTTTTAATTTTGTGCACATTGGCATCTTTTAATCAAAAAGTTTAGTAAGAATAAGATACATCGTTAAACATGGCTTTCTATCTGGTTCTATAGCAGGATTTGGGTCAGCCGATCTCAGACTAGTTGGGCTTAGGTGCTAGGTGTCAAGCACCCCTTGGAACTTACTTTCCCAAACCAGAAAGGCCACATCGATATATCTTAAATCCATTTATACCAGTAGAACATGACTTTCTATCTGGTTCTATAGCAGGATTTGGGTCAGCCGATCCTAGACCAGTTGATCTTAGGGACTAGGTGACTAGCACCCCTTAGGACTTACTCTCCCAAACCAGAAAGGCCACAGGTACAAACTTTCAAACTAAATGATTATATATATATATATATATATTGCATCTCAATCACTTGGTTCTAAATCATAGTGCTTCCCACATGTTTTCGTTTCCATCCATCATTCTGACATTTACGCTTTTTGAGCATTATATTCTATATAAGTCTAGATTTCATAACATTGAGCATTCAACATAATTTCATCCATGTTTTGCTTACCTTTCGATTTATTTCAGAAGTGAAAGTTGAAACAAATATAGCTCAGATAATACAAAAATACTTGTAAAATCACTCTTGACACACATTTTATTCATTGAATGAAAATTAAAAAAATTCATATCATTGAATTAAATTTGTTAGGATTCAAACATTCAAAGCAATAGAAATAAAACATAATGCAATGTTACCTTGAAACAATCAGATCAAATTTTGAGACAATACTCCATCTCAAATCAAGATAATCCTGCAAAATCAAGAGATTTTGGTAATCATCTACGATGATTCCTCATTAGATATCAAAAAATCCAAATAGAGTCAGAATTCTGAGTAGTACAGTCAGAATTCTGAGTAGTACAGTCAGAATTCTGATTAGAACAGTCAGAATTCTGATTAGAACAGTCATAATTCTGATAAAACTATCCAGAGAAAATGCCTTAGAAAAAAAAATGTTTGGATTTTGTGATTTTTGAACTTTCAGAACTTCAAATCACCATAACTTGCTCAAAAATCAGAATTTTTCAACCAAAATTTGCAGCATTTGAAGATTCAGCTTTGTCAGTCTTCACTTTGGTTAATTTCTTAACCTCAGTGGTCTTCTTTGCCTTGGGGGCAATGATCTTCACCTTAGCTATCTTTTCAGCTTGGGTGGCTGTGGGGCACTTACTAGCAATATGATTGGTAAGTCCACAATGATAACATTTTCTATAATTGAAAGTAGTTCTAGGACCATTTGCATGCTGAGCTTTTGATTTTGAATTAGAAGGACCAGCACCAAGTAAGCTATTGGCTTTTGAAATGGGAGGAACATTCAGTTCTTTCGGATTTCTTACCAATAATTTCCACTTTGATTCTAGGAGTAGATCGCTGAATAGATCCACGCTGAATGAATCCAGGGATCTTATTCTTTGAACCAGAGGGATAAGTCACTGAAGCTTTAGAAGCGTTCAGCTTTGGTACAGAGGTACCCTTCTGGGATTTTGGTTAAAAGCAATTCCATTACCTTTGTTTTTAAAGACTGAGGTAGGTTTTGGATAAGCAACTTTTTCTTTACCTTTAGAAGTTAAGGTAGAGATTTCCCCAGGGATAGGCGGTTTAGAAGAGGAACACTGAGATGAGAAAGTGTCAGGGATAGAGGATACGAACATTCCAAATTTAAGCATGGAACGGTCAGTGGTTGGTTCTAGAGTATCAGCTTTGTAACCAAGACCACGTTTATCACTCAGGGGAATCTGAGACTTAATTATCTCAGTGATCTTTGTTGAGGAATTATACCATCCATCAACAGTAGCTTTTTCAGCTTTTAATGCAGCGATAGCTTCTTCGCGCTCGATTTTGACTAGCTGATTTAAGTGAACTTGATCTTTAAAATCTTCTTCAATTTTAGAAAGATTTTCTATTTGAAGGTGACAGTTTTTAAGCTGTTCAGCGAGATCAAGGTTTTGATTTTCAACCACAGTTTTGCCATTCATGGCTTCATATAAACTTCTAGTCAAGAGATCTATCTTTTGAAGACTATCAGCTTCATCAATATTTAAAATATTGGTAAAGAAGGAAGGTGATACCTTAGTAGCAGAGGTTGAAGTAGAGGGAATGTCAGAATTTTCTTCCTCATCTTCAAGTTTGGCCATGAGACATAGATTGGCTTCATCATCATCTTCAAAGGCTATAGGAAATAATTGAATAGGTACTCCACACCCCTCTATATTTATCACATAACTATCAAAAACCTCTTTAACGGATACTTGATTATCATTTGCAGTATCTACCATTAAAGCATGATCTAACACTTTAGGCTTTAAATGCATATAAGCAGCAAATGAAGGAGACACAAACGATCGGTTTGTACCTGAGTCAAATAGCACTTTAGCACGTGTAGAGTTTATTAAAAATGTACCTGTAACCACATCCGGAGTTTCCTCCGCTTCTTGTGCTGTCATCTGAAATGCACGGCCCCTTGCTATTGGTTTCTCTGGCCTTTGTACTACTGGTCTAACACCCGCTGGTTTCCCTAACGTACCCCCTTGTTGTACTCTTCCCCTCGGACAATCAGACTGAATGTGATCCGGAGAATTACATGAGAAACAAAACCGCGTTACTCGACAGTCTTTAGAAACATGTCCGGTTTTCCCACACCTATAACAAACCCGAGAATCAACTTGACAATTTCCTTGGTGGATACGGTTGCATTTCGGACAAGGTCTTTCCGCTGGTCGGAAAGGCGGACGGTTATCAAACCTCTGAAATCTGGATTTATTTGGATCATACTGTGGTCCTTCCACTTTCTTTTTCCCATACCTTTATCACTAGCGTTTTCCCCTTTATCCTGTTCCACGGTTTCCGCGGCGTCTACTGTGGCTGAGAAAGTTTCTGGTCCTTTAGCAATCACCAGACTTCTGACTTCTGAATTCAACCCAAAGATAAACCTTTCAATCTCCATTGCCTCTGGGGCAATGTAGTATTCCGCGAAACGAGACTTTTACAGAAAACGAGCGGTATAGTCCCGAACTGATAAATTCCCTTGCTGCAAGTTCATAAACTCCCCTTCCAATTGTTTAACTGCTGCATGGGGACAAAACTGTTTCCTGAAAGCTATAACGAATTCTTCCCAAGAGAAAGTAGAATATATGTCAGATCCTCTAGAAGAAATAAGAGCTTCCCACCAATATAGAGCATCTGCCTTAAACATTGTTGTTCTGTATAACACTCTATCTTAATCAGCACACTTACTGGTCTTGAAGATAGCTTCTATCTCCTTCAGCCACCTCATAGCTTTCACTGGGTCTCTATCTCCTGAGTAAGTTGGAGGCTTACAACTTAAAAACATTTTGTAATCACACTTTCTTGGTACCGGTATAACAGTCGGTGTAATGGCCATTTTGTCTTCCCGACTAGGATCTGGTTTTTCTGTTTCAGTATTTTTAGTTCGGTTGAACATAGCTTGGATATTTGCCTGTAATCTTCCCATTTCAGCCGCTAAGTCATCTCTCGTAACAAATTCTGCACCTCGCGGTTGAACGCTGCCGCCTGTTCTGCCTCTACCTCTTTCTCCCCCTCTTCCACTTGTCCCAACTGTTGGATTCATTCTATTAGGATTTCCTCCTCCCTCTCGATTCGTTTGTCGAGTACCACTTGCCATTCTGTTGATTCAAACAAGGTTAATATACACATAAGCACATACCCCCTATAACAAGGTATTCCAGTTCAAACATGTACCTGTAAGATCACAATTACACTGGCCAGGTGTAATCTGAAATTACCTTACATGATGTTCCTTCTACCTTTTTATATTTAACATCCCAAGGTTTCTAAAATTATTAGGGACATCCTACTTCACATGCAGTTTAAGTCTAGGTACGGATACGAATACCTAAATTTCTTAAACTAGGGCTCTGATACCATCTGTAACGACCCGGATTCCCAAACAAGCATCAAGTAACATATATTGCATAACGTCGTTCATTCCAAAAGATATATCAAATTCCACATTCGGTCCCTTAGTCTTTATACCCATAATACATAATTCATTACAAACTTTTTGCTAATTAAATTACATTATAACTAATAACAAAGTTATAACTGTAAAACATGTCATGATCTTCAAAAACATACGTCTTCCAAAAGCTATTCACCGATTACCCTTCTTACTTGCCCTTACTTGATCCACGACCTGGAATACATATTTTTAAAACAAAATGAGGGTTAGACCTAGAGGTCTAGTGAGAAAATCCCTGTTAGTATTAAAACCATTTGCACAACCATCATATACATAACACAAATTCAAATACCAATTATGACTCATGCACCATATACTTTCATGTCTCATTCTCTTGGCCGTATTAATTGGTTGCAAGCCAACTAATAAATTAACTCCGTTGTACGACAATTACAGCCAACACCGTTGTACGAATATTACAGCCAACACCACCGGTCCTAAGCCCGGCCAACGTATTCTCGTATAGTGTAATGCTCATGTAAATACAATATCTCAATATATTATATTTCAAACATAAACACATAATCACACCATCTATCACATTCGCAATCCACACATATATGTATTCCAGTTTAAAAACGTTTTAAAGTAAAACTCACATGTTTGCTTATCAAAACGCTTCCAATTCTTTCTCAAAAACAGTTCAGCTTTCACCCCAAATCCACAGAATCTGAAACAAATAGATACAAGTATCTTTTTACCAAATAGAACACATAAGACTTACTAAAGCTAAGAGCTCTAGATAACTCTATCCTCACATGTTACCCCCAAACCCGAACTTAAGTCGAGTCCACAGAATAGTCAGTCCTTATTCATTCCCTATCCAATAGTCAACAAAACACAAGTTCCTGGATACTCAAAAGTATCTCAACTCTCAATAGTGACCAAACAGCCCAAAGTTCCCGGATACCACAAGACTATCCGGACAACAGGACTTTTCGGATAACCTAAACAATCCGGTTAACACAACTTCCCGGACAGCATAAACAATCCGGACAACATCCGGAAACCAAAGTAACCCGGATACTACCAGGTATCTTATTTCATCCGGAAACTATTGAAAAGAGAGACTTACCCGGATAAAAGACTCGTCCGGACACCTTTAGAACATCATCAGGACACCACCAACAAAACTACCCGGACACATTCATTCTATCCGGAAACCTCTGACTGTTTACCCATTTTTAACCCAGAAATCGACCGAATTATTACCAGACATGAATTCGACTATTCTAATCCGATAGGAACTTCCTACTAGCAATTATAGACATAAAAATACACAGGGAACATACCTTAAATCCCTTCCAAGTACACCAAATGATGCCCTAACCCTTCTTTTCTTCCTTTTCTTCTTTTGTCTCAATACACACACATACACACACTTTAAATCTGAGTTGTGATAATATCTGGATAGTTAGGAGATATTATCACACTAAATTTCCAAACTTCGCTTGAACTATCCAATAATGACCCAAAACACCCTTAACTTATACATTTACCCAAACTTACCCTAAACATCCAACTTTAAAGTTAACTTTATTTAACGGAAAGGGAATTTAACTAACGAACTTACCCGGGGTATTACAGGAAGAAGTTTAGTTCTCCCGTCATACTCATTTCAAACTCACTCTGCATGAGTTTTTCAAAATCTGTACAATGTTGTGTATTTGTAGAACCAAAAATAATGTCGTCCACATAAATCTGCACAAGCAGAATCTCCTCACCTTTTCTTTTATAAAACAAAGTAGTATCTGTTGTATCTCTTTTGAAATCATTACCGAGAAGAAATGTTGAAAGGCGCTCGTACCATGCTCTTGGAGCCTGTTTCAGTCCATACAGAGCTTTATCAAGGAAATAGACATGGTTTGGGTACTTGGTACTTTCGAACCCTGGTGGCTGCTGGACGTATACTTCTTCTTGAATTTGCCCATTCAGAAAGGCATATTTTACATCCATCTGAAAAACTTTGAAACCTTTGTGCGCTGCGAAGGCTAAGAAGATTCTTATTGCTTCGAGTCGTTCGACAGGGGCAAAAGTCTCATCGTAATCAATGCCTTCTGCTTGGCAATATCCCTTGGCCACCAATCTCGCCTTGTTTCTAATGACCACCCCATCCTCATCTTTCTTGTTTCTAAAGACTCATTTAGTCCCTATCGCTGGTTTCCCTCTTGGCAGAGGAACTAGGGTCCATACCTTGTTTCTCTTAAACTGTAGAAGCTCTTCTTGCATTGCATCTACCCAGTTTGGATCATCTATGGCTTCAGAAACACGTTTTGGCTCAATCATACTAATAAAGTTTGTAAAGAAACAAAAATTAGCAGTGGCTAATCTTGTCTCGACCTTTTTAGAAGGATCGCCAATAATTTGGCTCTGAGGATGACTTTTCGTCCATTTTGTCATCTTGGGGAGATGGTCATTAGCATCATCTAGTTGAACTTCTGTGGTTGCACTTGTTGGTTCTGGTGCAACCTCTGTAGTGGAAGGTACTTCTGTGCTTGAACTTGGTTCTTCAACTTGTGTAGGTATTGGGATAATAGTTGGAATTGATTCCTCTGGAGTTATAGAGACAGAGTCCTCGTTTTTCTCTGGTGTTGCTTCCTCTGTTGTAGCTGGAGTTGGTATTTCCAGTGCCTCTATGGTAGAATCTTTGCTTGTATCATCTTTTGTTGGCTCCCCCTCAGCACTTGCATCTGCACGATTTACAGAAGAGGATGAAGTATTTAATGGACTAGTTAGAGATATACCTGACTCAATCTGGTTGGCAGAAGATGTTTCTCCAGAGGCTCGGGTGGCTCCAGCAGAGGGATAAATATCATCATAGAACATCTCTTCAAATAGCAGATTTAGGCCTGCTTCTCCTGTCTTTGAGATGCCAGAGGATTCCTTTTTCAGACCGAGTTCTGAACTGATTTGTTCAGAAGTATTTTGAAAAGAATCGTCAAAAGAGACATTGATACTTTCTACAATGGTTCGGGACCGCAGAAGGTAAACTCTGTAGGCCTTTGAGGTGGCAGAGTACCCTATGAACTTTCCTTCGTCTGCTTTCACATCAAACTTCCCTCTAGCTTCTCTGTCGTTTAGGACGAAGCACTTGCATCCAAATACATGGAAGAACTTGATGTTCGGTCTCCTTTTGTTGATCAAGTGATAAGGTGTCTTGATGTGCCTTTTTACTATCGTTGATCGATTTTGGGTATAGCAAGCGGTTGATACAGCTTCTGCCCAGAAAGAAATGGGTAATCCAGATGCTGTCAGCATAGTTCTAGCAGCCTCCACAAGCGTGTGGTTCTTTCGTTCAACCACGCCGTTCTGTTATGGGGTGCGTGCAGTAGAGAAGTTCTGAGATATGCCTTCTTCCATAAGGTAAGCTTCAATGACAGAGTTTTTAAATTCTGTGCCATTGTCGCTTCTTAACTTTTGAATCCTGCACTCATATAGAACCTGGATTCTTTTCAATAGGTTTATCAGAATGTTTGGAACATTTGATTTCTTTCTGACAAATTCCACCCATGTATATCTCGAGTATTCATCAATCAACACAAGTATATATTTCTTTCCACCAAGGCTCTGTGTAGCGATTGGACCGCAAAGGTCGACATGGAGCATGTACAGAGGCCTTGGGCAAGACACATCAGTCTTGCCTTTATGGGAAGCTCTTTTAAGTTTACCTATTTCACAAGCAGAACACAAATGATCTTTACTGAATTTAACATTTGGCAGACCTTTGACTAAATCAAGTTTGACAAGTTTATCTAGAGTATGAAAGTTCAGATGGCAGAACCTGTTATGCCATAACCAAGCTTCTTCGTTCTTACATGCAACAAAGCAGAGCTTGTCCTTCTTGTTCTTGACACTAAAGTTCATGAGATACAGATCGCCCTTTCTTTAGGCTCGCAGAAGTTCGACTCCTGTGTCTTCTCCTTGCAGAGAGCAGAAGGTTCTTTTGAACATCACATCGAAACCCGTATCGCAAAGTTGGCTAACACTAAGAAGATTGTGCTTAAAGCCATCCACATATGCAACTTTGCATACAGTTATATTTTCCTTTTTGATGACTCCGTAGCCTTTTATATACCCCTTCTTGTTGTCGCCAAAGGTCACAGATCCTCCATCGAGTTTATCTTTGTAAGAGGATAGTAGACCTCTGTCGCCAGTCATGTGCCGCGAGCACCCGGAGTCTAGATACCAGATCGGCACATACTACTTCTGTAACATAATTAGAGAGTTTTAGGTACCCATATCCAAATGGGTCCAGCTCTGTTAGGGGTCTTCAAGGTTGCCTTAGCATCCTTGGGTTTGGTTTTAACTTCAGATGAAGAACCAGTTTGTTTCTTCTTACCCTTGAATTTAGCATTCTGTTTGGGTTTAGAGAGGAAACAGTGTGGACTAGAGAAGTGTTGATTCAATTGATGCATAACATCGAAACAATGACAATAATGAATATGCGAAGAAATTTGCTTGAACTTTTCATTAAAAACATTGAATAGGGGTACAGAGGCTTTATTATTACATTCTACCCTACAATTTGACTTCCTATTACAAGAAGACCTATGTAGGCTAGATTGTTGTTTTGAAAATTCTCTGTGGAGAGTAGCCTTCTATGGACCCCTTCCTTTGTGGTGAACTTCTGTAGGTTTCACTGTCACAGAAGAAAAAGATTTGTTATTTTCAACCCACTTACCCTTTTGTTGCCAAGTTAGTTTTTCTTGAAAAGACCTAAAAGGTTTTGGTTCTTTTGAACATAGAGAGGATTTTTCCTTTTCAAGTTTGATTTTCTCAAGCTCGAGAGAGGTTTTGGCTTGTATACACATGTCCAAAAAGTCTGGACAGATAGGAATACTTGTGATTTTCTCCTTAGGAGGAATGGTTCTGTTAAGAATTCCAGAGGGAAGTTTAATTCCCTCTTAACCACAGGGAACTATCTCTGACTCAATTGAGTCAGTCTCAGATTCGTCAGAGGATGAATCGTCCTCATATACAGAGGTTGAGTCACTAGGGTCTTTGTCGACAGAGGCTGGACTTTCTGAGTATGTGCCATACTCGCTTTCTTCCTTTTCTTTGGGACTGTTTTCTTAAACAGCAGAAGTATTTGTCAAGATTTCCTCAGAGAGATTTTGTTCACCAGAGGATGTACAGAGGTTTTCATAAAAATTGTTTTTGCCAATTTCCATTAACTCATTTTCAGAAATGTTTTTCAGTTTTTCTTCTGAAGGAGCGGGCAAGAATTCAGGTGCCTCTGCAGATAGTTTCGTTTCAGAATCTATTGTGCAGACAAAAGCAACCTGTGTTTGAGTCTCGGGGTCACCAAACTTGAAGATTCCTATCTGATCTTGTGTTTTCAGATATTTCTTAGGTTTGGAGTCTCTTTTGACAGAGGCTGAAGATAACAGATATGTGTTTTCAAACCACACATTTATCATCTTCATAGGTTTCCTCTTGTGAGGTTCCCCAGAGACTTTTTGCCTTTTGCAACAGAGGTTAAGTTTGGAAAACCTGGTTTTCTTGTGCTTCCAATACAAAATAGAGAAGACAGGGATTTGTCTCTTTTGGTTCCAGTATATGGATCTATATCACAGAAGCCAATTCCCCTTCTTCCTATTTGTGTATTGATTTTCTCGTACACCTTCTGTGCATCTTGATATTTCTTAATTAAAAGGTCTCTGCTAAGTAAGTCTTGATGTAGGACTTACCTTTCCTTTTGAAAAAAGTTCTTTAGAGCAAGAATGTTCATTCTGTCGCTCCCATTGTCTAAAAGTTCCCTTGTTTTAGCTTTAAGGGCAGAATTAAGTTCTGAAATCTTTTCTTTTAGAGGATTAGATGTTTATGCCAATTTGTTTCAATCTCTTCCTTTTCTTGAAATATTTTTGCCTTTTCTTGAGTGAGAAGTCTGGCTTCTCTCTCAAAGAATGCAAGCTTTTTCTGGACATTATCGCAGGTCTTTTTAAGTTCAGTGTATTCAACAGACAGTTTAAGCAAATCATCTGTTGTTTCATTAGAGGAAGAGTCAAAAGTGGATACCTCACTGTTAGTGTCGGAGGAGCTGACCTCTGCCATCCCGTAGAACAGGGCGTTCTTCTTTTCACCTTCGTCAGAGGATTCATCTGACTGCCAGTTCTCTTGCTCCACCATGAGCGACTTATGAGCATAGTATTCTGCTTTCTTTTTGTAGAAAGTAGAGTCTTTCTGAGGGCGATTTGGTTTGCTCCTGCAGTCTGCAGCATAGTGTCCTGGCTTGCCACAGTTGAAACAACCCTGATTCTGGGGTGCATTCCCAGCTCTGTCACCTGACCTCTGTTGGTCACTACCTCTGTCACCTCTGTTATTCTTGTCATTTGATCTCTGTTGGTCATTTCCATCTTCTCTTCCCTGATTCCTTGGCTCATACTTCCCGCCACGATCATCTCTCCCATTGCGTTCATATCCTGACTTCTTCTGGTAGCCTCTGCTGAACTCTCTTGTCAATAGAGCTAATGATTTAGCTATTGAGGCCATTGTTGCCTCCTCTTATTCTACCAATTCCTCCTCTTCACTATCAACAACCAACACCTTTTTCTTCTTCTCTTTCTTCTCCTCCACAGACTTCTCCTTCTTTGGCTTCTCTTTTGCTTCTACAGCCTTACCAACAAGTGCAAGAGGCCCATCAGTTTGAGTTTTTGCTTGTGCAATTTGAGGTTCTTGGGAAGTCAGTGTTCTGTAAAGATCTGACAGAGTCCAGGTGTCTAAGTCCTGATTAGTGTGCAGAGACATAGACAACTGGAGCCATTCTTCATTTAGGCTCTTTCGGAACATGACGTTGTTCTCTTCAGAAGTTCTGTGAATTCCGAACTTCCTAAACTTGTTGATAAGAGAGTTGAATCTGTCGTATGTTGACTGCAGAGATTCTGTCGGCAGAGCTTTGAATGCGTAGTATTCGTTGATGCATTGGGCTCTGCGGTTCTTCTGAGTCTTGGCCCCTCCTTCCAGTTGTTTCTCTAGTTCCTTCCATAGGTCGTAGGCTGATTCACAAGCGTCTAGAGACTGAAAGAGGTCATTTGGAATGGCCATTATCAGAAGTCGCTTGGTCTTCTGAGCAATCTCGTATTTCTCCCAGTCTAAAGTTGACCATTTGTCCTTTGTCTTTGGTTTCTCGTACTCAGCAACCTCTGGAGTATCATCTGTGGCATGTACCTGTGGTACTGTGACCATAGGAACATAAGGTGGGTTTCGGATATACGTGAGGAGATCTTTATCAGTACCCTCGAAGAAGTGAATTATTTGTATCTTCCATTGAGGGTACTCATCTCTGAGTAGAGTAGGTGGCTTGGTTAAAGAACCAGCTATAAAGAAGTTGTTCGTGTTTGCCATTTTGAGCAGATTTGTGAATACCAGAAAAACAGAGTATAAACTGAAAGTTTTCAAAAAGATGGGACAGATTTTTCGAAAAGAGTTTATAAGCTTAAAAACTTTGAACAATGCACTTAAATGAAAGATTTGACCGAAGAAACAGTTTTTGTTAGTTTACTAAAGTCGAACTTGTCGAGAATAGCAGAAAAATAGGGGTTGTTCGAAATAAAATGAAGAACAGGTCAAAATCAATCCAAGTTTCTACCGAAAAGAGTTAAAATCATTGTCAGAGTGAATCTCTTGATATAGAAACTCAAGGAAGGCTCGGATACCAATTGCTGATCCCGATATTACTCAACAATGATATTAATCTCTATTAGTTCAAACAAATAAGTATGCGGAAGCGTTTTAACGAACTAAAGAGATGCTTCGGGTAGAAAATACACACAGAAACAAATACGTGAAAACAGTAAATGACACAAATGTATAGCTCAATGATTCACTGTATATTGAATAATCAAGAATACCAAGAACACCTTTGAGTGTGTGAAACAGATTCTATGCTCTAGTCTGGTGTGTGCGTATTGTGCAAAGTTTTTTTTGAAGAGCTCAACATGAACCTTCTATCTATACTATTCTACAGGGGACAATTGGGAGACAAGAAGTACTAAGGGTACAAAGACAACATCGTGGATCTGCAATAGATACAACGTTAATGTAGTGCGCCATTTTCTGTAAAGGCTGTAACCCATCAGAGGTTGACACGTGGAGTTGGCAGGGCACGCCTTGTACGAATGATCTTCAGGATCTTCGTACAGCAGATGCACGTGAGAGTCACGATCTTCTTTGTCTTGATCTTCATTCTTCTAAGTCTTCTAAGTCTTCATACCACAGAGGCTCTGCCAAGGGTGACAGAGGCTCTGTGGCCTTGTCCTCTGAGAACGTCTTCTGTAGAGTCATTACTTGGCGTCTTGGCAGAGGCTCTGTCGATGTCTTTATACTTAGCCTATTTTTCAATACTTCTTTTAATCATAGAAGTTGGAGCTAACAAGTAGTATAAATATGGGACGGTAATCAAATGAGAACAAAAAAAGGGTGTGAACCATGAAAATGGATCTAAACTGTTTATTGATTTTAATATATGGACATTAAAGGCAATGGCAATTTTGTAATTTTTTTTTTTTGAAATCTGAAACCATTTATTCAAAAAATGGTAAATTGAAAGGGTATTCACATCCATTTTCTAGATTACATTTCTCTTTTCCAGATCGCCTTCGTTAGCTTAAAGATCTACAACACCAAGACTTTTGTTTGGCCTCCAAATTCAACAAGTCGATGTTCTTCCAGATTTGTGTTACAAACCATAGACAAACAACAAGTTTGGTATTATTCTTTCATATCTGTCACAAATCACACGGAAGAACCATAAGGACGAAGGCGTCGTTTTGTTCTTCTTCCAAACATGTGCAACACTGACGATGGAGGGTAGCGCCGACAATGGAGAAGCAGATCTGATCGTCGGCCATCGAACCTCTGAAATCGAATCATGATGACGACACTGGGAGAGAAATCGGACATTTGAAATCGGAACCCTCTAAAATGGAAACCATAAAAAATCTCATCCTGCACCATTGAAATCTAAATCCTTTTCTTCCCGTCGTTTGAAATAGAACCCAAATGTTTGCCCCTCCTCATTCCCATCTAAAAACCCCGGAGAATATGGGTTTGATTCTGGTAAGACCCATAAGGTTTATTTTTGATTCTGTGATATGCTTCTTTTATCCATATAAACCATTCAGTTTATTTTTTTCTCAACATAAATATGTGGATCTTTTTATATGCTTTTAGGGTTTGATAACAAAATTAGAAACTCGGGCTTTGGGATTACCTTCATTCAATGTTTATAATATCGATTGCGATTGATTTGGGGTTTTCTGTTTCCAGATCTAGATCATTAAGGAATCGGAAGAGCAACGATGGTGGGAACTGGGTCGCTCGAACAAGATGTGCGAAGGAGAAGAACATATTATGAAAACATGTGTGTTTCATATGATGAATGTATGTGTTTTATATGGTGAATATGTGTGTTTCATATGGTGAATATGTGTGTTTTATATAGTGAATATGTGTGTTTCATATGGTGAATTTGTGTGTTTCATCTAATGAATGAATCTTCATGTTTCGTCTGGTGAATCTTGTTACCAAAATGACGATTATGCCTTTTTCATGTGATCAAACCATTTTTAACTAAAACCATAGGATCAAAACCAAATTACGACTTAAATCAATTTTCACGGTTTTCAATCTTTTTTTGGTTCTCACATGATTTACAGATTCGGGTGAGACCAGTCATTTTTCGTGAGACCCGTAAGGCCAATTTATGTCCATTGATGCATATTTTGAGTGGATGATCTGATGATTCATGTTGACCATCCATTTTAACCATGTAATGGTAAACATGAACATCAAATATCTTTATGTTTTTTTTCTACTCACAGTACTTGCAGCCTTTCTTCCACTCACGTGAGCCATTGTCATCAAACCGTCTTCCTCCATTGAACTCCAGAGATTGTTTTCTTTTCGTACATTGTTTCACTCAATAACGGTATCATCTTCCTTTATTGAACTCCTTCGATTCTTTCCTCTTGGCACCATCGTTTCTGTTTGGGTAAAAATCCACACCTCACGACCGACGAAGAAAAATAAACATGACATTTATGTAAGACCACTCTTGTATTAAGATAAGGTCCTGCAGGTTATTTACGACTGCCTCCTCCGTCGTACATTTTTACGATGTTCGTACGACCATACTAACTGTTAACAGTCAACAGCCATTTTCTTTGTTTCATTAATGCAGGTCCAAGAGAAGTCTTTGCCCAACGGTCATAACGGACGAGCCATTAATGACAATTAAGGACCAAGCAGCGGTTACGACGATCATCAAGACACATTTAATGCTACCAAAAGCTATATAAAGGCCTGCGCCACACTTCGGACAGGGACATCTTCTTCGCATTCAACACTTTTTTGCAATACAAAGCATACAACAGAGATCATCAAAGCATTAGAACAATATCACTTACGCAAGCTTCGCATGATCCACCGCGATTACGCACGACGCATGACATTAGCTTACGTTTAGTTTACTTTTATTCTTATTGTAATCTCTTATACTCGCTACACTTGTTACTAAAGGACATCGCCCCTGTTTGGCGATTATAGTGCACCATCGACTTCTACAAGTCGGCCGCGGTTTTTACCCTCGACGGGGTTTTCCACGTCACCAAATTCCTTTGTCTTATTTACTTTCTGTCGACGATTGCATTGTTTGTATTGAGATCCTTTTCTTTAGTTGTTAAAGCTCCACATCAACCTTAAGTTATCCTTTGGGTATTTTTGGCATTAACAGTTTGGCGCCCACCGTGGGGCCCATCTAGAGAAAATCTCAAGCCAAGCATTCATCGTACAAACAATCTTGTGAAGTTTGTTGTTTCCAGGAAAATGGCAACTCAACAAGATCAAATCGCTCAGCTACACATGGAATTGAATGCTGCACGGAGCCAGATCCAAGCCTTAAACTAGCAAAACCAAAAGGCAGTCGTATAAATTGCTTCCTTGAGGAATCCAGCGATAGGCAACTCCTTCGGACCTCAGAACGGTCCCCGACCTGCTTTTGGTGCGCCTTTCGAAAGACCACCACTCCAGGCGGGTCCAAGGTCATTTGTCAGCGTTCCTCTCATAGGACAGTTTCCCCTCAGCATTTAAGGTCGCCCTCGTTGTACAACGGAGTTGTGCCTTACCACATCCCGACGATCCCTCAACCGACAATGACAATTCCCATGAACTTTCCCCTCAACAGAGAAGCTAATGGTTCGTCGTACGGAAAAGGTTTTCATATGACGGTCGACATGACATCTCAAGATTCAGAAGTCATCCCTCCGGCTGGTACATTGACTAATTCGGACGACCCAGTCGCCCGACGCTTGAGGCTTCTGGAAGATCAAAACGAAAATATGTTGTCTTTACTCTCGAAATTACCTGGTGCTGCTGTCCCCGTTGATGTCGAGCCCCGCTCAGGATTCCAGGCATCACCTTTGATCGACGAGATCGCAACTATCGACGTCCCAAAGAAATACAGTATTCCTGCCTTTACGCCCAAGTATTAAGGAATAACTGACCCGATAGAGCATATCACCCAATACAAGCAATTAATGTGAACAGCGTCGATCCCACATCAGTACCAAGAAGTATGCATGTGCAAGAGTTTTGGTGCGACCCTTACAGGTGATGCTCTCCAATGGTTGATCAACCTCAAACCTAAGTCAATCAGTAACTTCGCAGAGTTGGTTAACCAGTTTTCACAACAATTCGCCAGCAGTCGCAAGATGAAGAAGCAGACCAGCGACCTGTATTACGTCACCCAAAAGACTGGAGAATCCATCCGCATTTACTTCATTCGCTTCAATGGAGAAACGATTAGCGTCCAGAATTGCGACGCTAAGACCGCAATTGAGGCCTACAAGCGAAGTCTCGACAACGACAGCTCAGGCTTATAAAGTCTTAAGAAAAAACAGGGGTTTCGATTGGACAGGCGACCATGAATAAGCGTTACAAAAGTTAAAAGAATACATGGCAGCTCTGCCCCTGCTTTCGAAACCAAAAGACAACGAAGTCCTACAGCTATACCTCGCCGTAAGTCCTCACTCCGTAAGCACCGTCTTAACTAGAGAGGACGACAAGTAACAGCTCCCGATTTACTACGTTAGTAAGTCTCTACTAGACACCGAGACACAGTACACGTCCATGGAAAAGTTACTACTATCGCTAGTTACAGCTGCCAAGAAGTTACGACACTACTTCGAATCTCATCCTCTCAAGTTTGTCTTGAGAAAACCTGAACTAACAGGACGACTGGCAAAATAGAGCATCTACCTCAGCAGTTATGACATTGATTTTAATCCTCGTACGGCGATTAAATCACAAGTCCTAGCTGACTTTGTTGCTGATTTTAGTCCTGAACTTGAAAAAGAAACCCAAAATGAAGCTTGTATGTGGCGACTACAGACAACACGACCTGGACACTCCACGTCGACGGTTCTTCAAACGCCAGAGGAGCAAGTCTTGGCGTCGTCTTAAAGTCGCCACAGGGTGGCAAGATGGTGTATTCCATACGATGTGATTTCAAAGCCACCAACAACGAAGCAGAATACGAAGCCCTAATCGTAAGCATGAGCATGGCCCACGACTTGGGGGCAATCGGACTTCACATCAGAAGTGATTCCCTACTGGTCGTACACCAAATGAACGGGGAATTCGCAGCAACAGACTCCAAGATGACAGCTTATCTCAAGATAGCCAAAGAGAAATCGAAAATGTTTGATCCATTCTCAATCGAGTAGATCCCCAGAGATCAAAAGACTCAAGCCGATGCGCTAGCGAATCTTGGATCAGCACTCAACAAGCCGTCGTTCGATGCCATCCCTATGATCCATCTGGCAACCTCGTCCATCGAGGATTCCGAAAAGGTTCACGTCCTCGACGAAGAGAACGGCAACCTCGTCCATCGAGAATTCTGAAAAGGTTCACGTCCATCAAGAATTACCTTATGCACAACCAACTGCCCGAAGACAGAATGGAAGCCCGAAAGATTCGATTCAAAGCTTCAAGATATCTTGTAATCGGCGATAAACTCTATCGACGATCATCGACGGGCATGAACCTAAGATGTATCGATAGTCAAGAGCAAGTGCAGAAAATTCTGAAAGATATGCATCTCTGGTGGTCGTAGTCTTGCAAATCGGGTATCCCGACAGGGCTACTATTTGCCAACCCTAAGGCAGGATGCCAGGTACATCCAAAGCTGCGACTCATGTCAGCGACATTCAGGTATCACACACCATCCTTCTGAACCCTTGCACACGACACTAATCCCATGGCCCTTCATGAGATGGGGAATGGATATCGCCGGTAAATTACCTCCTGCCCCTGGGCAGAAAGTCTTTTTATTAGTCCTTACGGATTATTTTTCTAAGTGGATAGAAGCAGCTGCCTTCTCCCAGGTTCGGGATAAAGAGGTCATCTCTTTTATCCAGACTAACATTATTTGCAGGTTCGGAATTCCCTCCGAGATCGTATGTGACAATAGATCACAATTCATAAGTGATCGTATGCAACAGTTCTGTGAGGATCGTAATATCAAACTTACGACCTCAACTCCACGTTACCCTCAATCTAATGGTCTTACAGAGTCTAGCAACAAAGTGATCATCAACTCGATAAAGAAAAGACTCAAGGCTGCGAAAGGAAGATGGGTCGAAGAACTCCCATCGGTCCTATGGGCCAATCGTACGACACCACGAACGTCAACAGGACAGACGCCATTCTCATTGGTCTACGGCTATGAAGCAGTCCTACCTATTGAGGTGCAACTCTCGACATCGAGACATACATCTGTCGACCATAATTTGGTGGACCTGAGTTACGATCTCGACGCTCTCGAAGAGCTAAGAGAATCTGCCTTGATCAAAATGGCATCACAAAGACAAGTCGTCGAGCGACATTTTATCAAAAATGTTAAGACCAAGGTCTTCCAGGAAGGTGACTTCGTCTTACGTCGAGTCTTCCAAAACACCAAGGAGCTGAACGCAGGTAAATTGTCCACTAAGTGGGAAGGACCATATCGAATATCCAAAGTCCTGGGAAAAGGTGCCTACAAGCTCCGAACCCTCGACGATCAAGACATCCCACGTAGTTGGAAGGCAGTACATCTCAAGAAATACTTCTTTTGAATATTTGTCTTACGATTTATTTTCCTCGACGATTACTGACTTAAGCATCAGAGGGTCGTTGGTCAAACCAACGACCACCCCTAACTCTATGCATTGCAGGGCCGCAGGATCGCACGAACGCCAGTCTTACGATCTGTATCGTATAAATCGAAGTCTTAACGACTGATATGTCATGATTGTTATATATCACGATTAAAATCGTACGATCTATATCGTAAACCCTACGATTACTACGTTACAACAGGTATCCTATGGTCTAAACTCGATCCAACAAAGTCTTATGACTTCGATTCCACATCTAGAAATATTTTTGCCTTAGTTGCACGATCAAACATAGGAAAACAAGAGTATCGTGGTCGTACTGCAATTTCTTATTTTAAACTACGGATTTCTATATGCCTTAGTCACTTGGTTCATAAAACATGAGTCGTACGATTCGTGCTTTTATTGTTTATCCTGTTTATTTACGACAAAGTAAACATATGACAATGATTCGCATTCGACAAAAGTATATTTGTATTACCACGGTCAAAAAAATTACAAGTATAGAGCACGACCACCAACGGTCGCCCCGACAAAAGGGATAAACAAAAGGAAAATAAAATCAAGGCTGAGGAGGCTCATGCTCCTGGGCAACCTCCTCATCGCAACCTCCTCCTCGTCGCCACCTCCAACGACCTCAGCGTCCGCAGAATCCCCGTCTTCGAGCTGGTCTTACTGGTCGAGGTCTTCTACATCCCCGACCTGCTCTAAGTACGTGGCGACCTCCGCCTCGGCTCCGGCCATAGGGTCTAACCCCCGCAGATGGCGACACATGATCGCCGCTCTAACCTTCAAACGGGTCAAAGCCTCGAAAGACAGGAGTCGTTCCTCCAAGGAGGCGACCTCCTTCTTCTCCGCCTCGAAAGATAGGAGTCGCTCCTCCAAGAAGGCGACCTCCTTCTTCTCCACCTCGACGAGCGACTTAAGGTCCTCGACCTATTTTTCGCTCTCGGCCAAGGAAGCCTTAGTCGCTCCCACCTCTGCCTCTGATGCCGAGGCCTTCTCTAAGGCCTCCTCCAGGCGGCTCCGAAGGTCTTCCTTCTCTCTCGACGATGCCTCTAGAAAGTCCTGAGCTTCGTCAAGCTTCGCCGAGAGAACCTCCGCCGTATCCATCGCCAGCTGCTCCCGTCCCCGTGCCGCGTGAGCTTCATTTTGCGCCTCGTGCATCTTCTCCAGTGCACGGGGTATGACCCGACGGATCTTTTCCATCTGGGTGTACAGGAAGAGCGACGTCTGGAACGCCTGCAGTCGCACGATCAAAACATAAGTCGTAAACGCACGACATAAATTACGTAAGAGAAGTAAGCGGTCGTACATACCTTAAAAGAGAGCCCTGCGACCTGCGACCCCATCTCATCGACCGTGACCTCCTGGAGACGCTCCTGGAAGGAAGGCAGGAGGAATTTCCCCAGGTCAGGGAAGATCTTGTCGCTATCCATGTCCTCACCGGCCATGAAGTCTGACGGCAACATGAAGTTTACCGTCATAACACCGGCAGAACCTTCCGTCGCATGTCTCTTCCCCTTGTCGACCGACGAGGGAGACGAGGCGACCGTTTAAGGCTCGGTCCCCTCGACCTCCGGTGCCGTTAAAAGAGACACGATCACCGGGGTAGCGTCAATCACGACCGGCGACGTCTTCGCCTTCTCAGCAATGGTGGCCCCAGATGGACCATCACTCTTCGACGACGGTTCCCTCCAGAGAACCGCCCTGGAATTATTCACCCCCAACGACGGGGGTGAGGGAACCTTCCTTTTCAACTCCTTGGCCTTTCGGGCCAAGAGGAGCTGAGACTCCTTCTTCCCAAGGCCATGCGTGGGCTCCACCTCAGACCCACCTGCAAAAATACACAAAGAAAAGTAAGAGAGAGAACTTACGACGTAACAAGATACGACCAAGTCGTACGACCATGATGAGATGCACAAGGTAAGACGGGAATCATTACCTGCCATCTCCTCTTCCTCCCCTTCGACCTCGTCGCCTGAGTCCTCGTCCATCAGGGCACGCTGGACGAAGAAAGACCTATCTTCCATACTGTAGGTCTGGAACTTCTCGATCTTCGCCGAGGACTCGAGAAGATCAACATCGGAGAACTTGATGGCTAAACATCAAAAATCAAACACATGTTAGCTGAAACGCACGATCAAAAGTAAAAAAAACACCTACGACAGGTAAGAGTTGAACTTACAATCAGTATTCCATCCAACGATGACCCAGGTCGTATCTCCTTCGAGAAGGTCAAGAGATTGGACTTTACCAAAAACGTACCTGGCCTTCCACCCCCGGTCGTTGACCTGAGTGTTCTGCACCAGTACCTGGGAGCCCCTATGCTTTGAGAAAAGGCTGTACCGGTGGTAGTTGTCCACCTTAACCAAGTAGGCCGCCAGCAAATCATCCACCGTGAACGGTGCCGCCCAGTCGGCCGTGACCTTGTCGATCACGTGTATGATCCGCCAGAATTGCGGCATCGCTTGAGCAGGAGACAGACTGTACTTACTTAGAAACTCCTGGGCCAGAGGAGAGAAGGGTCACTTGAAACCAATCTTGAACGGGTACTCGTACAAGACAAAGTATCCATTTGGGCATTCAGACGGCCGGAACTGGTCCGTCAAGTGTAAATGCAGTGCTTCAGGGATGTCGGCCATCGTCCTGAAGGCGTCTAAGCCTTCTTGGCTAACGATCGAGCTTGCAGGTTCAGTCGACATTAATAAACTAGTAAAAGAGCTAGAACTATCGCTAGGTTTATAAACGCTTGAAACTTACACCTAAAAATGGCAACCAAATCACTCGAAAATCTCTCCTGAAATACACTAGAAAGCGTAAACATGAGATGATCGCCAGAATCGAGCTATTTATATGGCAATGGCTTGTCAGGTCGGCTCGATGGATGGACGACACCTGTCCACCACCTCTTCGCATGCCACTCTCTGATGAGTGACACCTGTTGGCAACGGCTCCACGCCTTGCCCACGTCCCCATTACGTCACGGAAACCCTTTGTTTCCTTAGTTCAAATCGGACCAAAACGGTTGGGATTCCATTGGTTCCTCTCCCCGAGCGACACATGTCCACCCAGTCACTCAGGATTTAAAATTTGAATTTCACGCCACAATTTAAATTTTGGGAGTAAACTGTTTGGGTAAAAAATCACACATCATGATCGACGAAGAAAAATAAACATGACATTTATGTAAGACCACTCTTGTATTAAGATAAGGTCCTGCAGGTTATTTACGACTGCCTCCTCCGTCGTACATTTCTATGATGGCCGTACGACCATACTAACCGTTAACAGTCAGCAGTCGTTTTCTTTGTTTCATTAATGCAGGTCCAAGAGCAATCATTGCCCAACGGTCATAACGGACGAGCCATTAATGACAATTAAGGACCAAGCAGCGGTTACGACGATCATCAAGACACATTTAATGCTACCAAAAGCTATATAAAATCATGCGCCACACTTCGGACAGGGACATCTTCTTCGCATTCAACACTTTTTTGCATTACAAAGCATACAACAGAGATCATCAAAGCATTAGAACAATATCACTTACGCAAGCTTTGCACGACATCAGTTCATTTCGCACGATCCACCGCGATTACGCACGATGCACGACATTAGCTTACGATTAAGTTTACTTTTATTCTTATTATAATCTATTATACTCGCTACACTTGTTGCTAAAGGACATCGCCCCTGTTTGGCGATTATAGTGCATCGTCGACTTCTACAAGTCGGTCGCGGTTTTTACCCTCGACGGGGTTTTCCGCGTCACCAAATTCCTTTGTCTTATTTACTTTTTGTCGACGATTGCATTGTTTGTCTTGAGATCCTTTTCTTTAGTTGTTAAAGATCCACATCAACCTTAAGTTATCCTTTGGGTGATTTTTGGCATTAACAGTTTCCCTCACCCACGGCGTCGTATTCCTCCGGTACCAAACTCCGATTAATTACACCTTCGTCTGCAATTATTTTCACCAAATCCTGCATTGAACTCCTCTCTGTTTATACGTGTAGTTAAGTTTTAGGATTTTTCTTCTTTTATTCTTCTTCTCTCTTTTTCTTGACTTATGGTTTACTTGTATCAATTTTAGTCAAATAATGTCTAATGAAGATTATAGTATAACATCTCAAATGATGCTTGTGAATTTAAAGGTTGTAATAAAGGCCAGATTACTTTCTTCTGATTCATTGTTTTTCTTTTGTGAACTTTCCATTGACTTTGAAGTTTCATTATATGGTTGTGAGGGTTCATTTAAATGTTAAAAGTTACATTAGAACGCTGCCTAAGGTCTTAAGTGGCTAGTATAACGTGTATGCTTTTAACTTAAGGCAAAGAATCATGTGTGAAATTAAGGTTAACGTGAGAAGTAAATCTGAATTGTTGATCACTTTTAATCAAATTCCCTCTCATGAATTGTGGCTTAGATCTGGTGCATCTCGATGCATCTTATCTCAATGCATCTCATCCTAATATGCGTCGATTTATCATCCAACGGTTGATAACCACTTCTCATGATTCTCACGCTAACATCAACTTCTCACCGAACCCAATCCTTTGACTTGATTGGTAAAGTCAACGTATTTATTGTTGTGATAGGTGGAAAGTGTGGAATCGTTAACAACCAAACTCGTATTTAGTGGTTTTATGATGGCGAGCTTGTTGAGCATTGGTTATTATTTTATTCATTTCTTATGTTTGGCTAAGGGGTTTCATGGGCGGAGCCACATGAGCAAGAGAGGGTGCATTGGCTCCCCTCAAACTTATTAATTGTTTTCTTAATCTATCAATATGTATTCAACTTCTAATGGGTTGGGTTCCTCTCAATAGTTTACTTAAATGATTGTGTATTGTTTTTTAGGCTCTGTGTTTGATTTTTTTTCTTTTTTTTTGCAATTTAGTTGAATAATTAAGATTGATTTATGTGCTCCTAGAGTTTGCATTAAGTAATTATTGACATGCTTTGATAATTGAATTTTATTCTACTTATGTTTTGCGTGAGTAACGGTTTTCGTTCCAGATTTTTGGAATATTTCTATTTAAGCGCTTTGACACGTATAATGAGATTTTGGGAAAGACATCACCATTTATTATAAATGTTTTTCATAAAGGGAATCGTGATTTAAACTGTAATCTTTCCGTTTTACTGTTTATTTGGTAATAAAAATTCCTGAACTCACTAGGCGTCAAGCCTAACATTTTTACTTTCCAGCATGTGCATCAGGTCCTTGTTGGGGAATTGGTACTAGCGGCATCGTGAAGAGTGGAGTGCTAGTTAGATGCACTAGAAGGATGCAGTCATTAAGTGATGTTTCCGCATTCGAAGATAAAGTTCAATATGGGGTTATAGTAGCACCCGACCTTAATTTAGTCTTTGTATAAGACTTGAGTAATTATTGTTGAGGTTAATTACATAATTTAACTCGAGGTATTTCAAGCATTAATTTGTAGGAAGAGATTTCATTCTCTATTCGGTGTAATATTAAAAACTTAAATCAAGTTGCTCTTTTCAGAATTGAGGGTGTTACAAAACCCTCCCGGTTGAGCCATCGGTAACCTCCAAATCACCATGAAGGAAAGCTATTTTCACATCAAGTTGTTGCAGCTCCAAATGATTTACTGCAACCATTGTCAACAAGATCCTAATGGACGTATGTTGAACTACGGAAGGAAATATATCCTCATATTCAGTCCCCTTCCTCTGTGAAAATCCTTTAACGACGTTGTTCTTTGTATCTACCGTCGTCTTTGACTTTGAATACCCATTTGCAACCTATCGAGCAGTTCTTATTCGATGGTGGTACCAACATCCAAGTATGATTCTTGGCTAAAGACTGCATCTCTTCTTGCATGGCATTCTTCCACAAGGATCTATCACACGTGTTCATAGTCGTCTTAAAGTCATAGGGGTCTTCACAAACAACATTCAATGCATAATAAAGTTGTTCACTAAAGCACAAGTTTGCAAAATCCCAATCTTCATGCCTATTAGGTGTGTGTCGATTGTGTTTGCTTGCCTTAATTGACACTACACCACTATCAACATTTTCAGTAGCCCCACCTTGATTCGTGTCATCATTCACCTCCACAGTTTCAATAGGAGTACTAGATAAGCTATCTTTAACCACCGGACTTGGTTGTACTTGTCTGTTGAAGATCAAAGGTATCATGGGATTCACACATTGATACTCAAATGGCCTTCGGAATCTATGGAGTTATTGACTATACCGTAGGCAGGATTGTGCCTTGAAGAAATAAGATTCATCAAAAGTCACGTAATGTGAGGTGATAATCTTCTTTGTCTCTGGCACCCAAATTCTGTAGCACTTGACCTCCTCGAGATAACCCAACAATAAACCATGGATTACCCATGGATCCAATTTGTCATTCCCTATTTGATGCGTGAACACAGGAGGACCGAATACTTTAAAGTAGTCCAAACTGATTGGTTTGTTATCCTTCCATACCTCTTTTGGAATCTTCCCATAAATAGTTGAGCACGAGATTCTAATAAGGATGTGAGCAGATATGGCCACAGCTTCGGCTCAGAACCCCTTTGAGAGACATATTGTCAATCTCATACATCTCGCCTTCTCCAACAAAGTTCTATTCATTCTCACCGCAACACCATTAGATTACAGATCCCCAAGCGTGGTGAAATGGCATAAAATACCCCTAGATGAGCAATAACTAAGGAACTTCATATCTTTGTATTCGTCACCATTATCTAATCTAAGCACCTTAAGCTTTTGTTATGTTTGGTTCTCGACAAGATTAAACCAAATCTTAAATTTGTCGAAGGAATCGGACATGTGCTTCATGATGTACACCCAAACCTTCCTGGAATAATCATCGAAAAAATAAATGAAATAGTAACCACGGCCAAGGGATGCGAAAGATGTTGGCCCTCAAACATCCGTGTGCACATAGTCATGTACTCCCTTGGACGTATGCTTGTCGGTTCCAAAAGATACTCAAGTTTGTTTGCCCTGCATAAAATCAGAATAGAAATCAAGGTCGCGTTAAGATTTGTACTTGTGATCATCTTCCTCTTGTGGAAAATATCTAAGTTCTTCTCCGAAGTATGACCAAGGCGTAGATGCCATAAACGAGTCGTATCCAACTTCTTCGAACTATCCTCTCCTAGACAAGCTTTCCCCATCATTGTCTGTCCCATGAGAATGTACAAATTATTTTTCGATATCTTTCCCTTCATGTCACCATGTTTCCTCTGGAGATCTTTATCCCATCATCATCAAATGTGGCCTTACAAGCATAGGTCACAATTCCCAATTGAAATAGGAGACCTTGACATTGAAGGAACGTATCTCACGTCGGTAATATAATTGTGAAAATAGATCTATCATAAATTTTTAGTTTCATCGTTTCAACACCCATTACCATGCACACCATATTATTCCCCATCAAGATGATGTCACCTCACATGCTTCAAAAGTTGAGAATGAGCACTTAACTGATGTCATATGAAATGACTCACCCGAACCCAACACCCATTATTGATGATTATCATGATGTGAACTCGTACTTACACACAAGACCTTATCGTTAGCCGCAATCGGTGAAGCACCATTGTCGTTCTCTCTTGGTTTGATTTTCAGACAATCTTTGACCCAATAGCCTAGTTGCTTGCAACAGTTATAATTTCCCCTCTTCTTCGACTTGTTGCTCACATATGTTTTATTAGTAGAACGCCCTCTAGACTTTTTTCTCCTCTTCGCATCACCCGGACCTTTTACCTCAAAGAGCCCTTGACTACTACTACTACTACTACCAGCACTCGAGCTCTCATTACGAACGACTTGATCACTCGAAGATCTTCACAAAGAATCTCGTCTTCACATCATTCAATGTGATGGTATCCCTCCCGTAGATCAAAATATTAGCAAACCCAGTGTATATATCTGGAAGCTATAGCAATAAAATCATAGCCATATTATTTTTCTCAATTTTCATGGCTGCTACTTTAATCTTCACGATCAAGTTATCAAAATCGGTCAAGTGTTGTTGAACCAATGAACCCTCTTTCATATTGATAGTGTAGAACATTCTCATCAAGATCAACCGATTCGTGAGAGACTTCTTTAAGTAAAGCACTTCAAGCTTATCCACAAACCATGTGTCGTGTCTTCCATAATACCTCTGTGATCACATCTGGACCCATAGAAAGTTGAAGTGTAGTCAAGGCCCAATCTTTCATCTCTGTTAGTTCTTGTTCAGAAATATTGGGATTCAATTCATTCCACACATACACAACCATATGTACCTAATTTCTCTTCAATATCGTTTTCATCGTCCATTGCTATTTACCAAAATCACCAACTTTATTCCACATTTCAATGGGTAAACCGACACCCTACGAAGCATATGAACCTTGTACATAAGGCTTAGCTGATGTACTAGGTTCACCTAAAGGTGGAGTTCTCTCGAGACTTTTATCAAACACTTGGTGTGCACCAAGTTTCCACTAAGTAGAAATCAAACAAAAGTACTACCAAATAACCGTATAAGCTCTGATACCAATTGTTAGGCAATAATTACTTATCTTTAACAAATCACTATGGTCCTAAATCAACAATTAGTGCATAAACGCAAAACAATATGGAAACAAATAGACCTCCAGGCTATGTCTAACAAAATGCGATGAATGAGACAATAACAACCTACCAAAACGATGTGATAACGATCTAACAAACGATAGTAGAAAAGAACACAAAAACTTAATGTTTTGGTTCCACTATCGAGAGATAGTGTAAATCCACAAGGGGGAGATGGCGGTTCGTATATTCAATATCAAAAGAAGAATACAAAGAGTTCTTACCGATTACAAGCTTCAAATCGTAACACTTCACAAAATGTAACCCTAAGAACTCACTCTCTCTAGTTTTCTCTCGTATTTCTGATGAGGATTAAAAACACACTCTAAAAGTCTATTACAAAAAAATAAAAAAAAACCCAAAATATAGGTTTTAACAATGACGAGGCACCGCTCGAGATCATGCCCAACGATTGTGCCCTGGAACTATAGCATGACACAATTTCCCAAAATGTACCTAGACCAGTACCTCTTCTGCGATCCTGCCAGACGATTGTGCCATTGGCACTATAGCATGGCACAATCGCTCAACATGCATGTACCCAGACCAAAATTCCTCATGCAATCTTTCCCGCAATCTTGCCCACAATCCTACCATCTTCTTGAGCTAAGCTTCGATTTAGGTCTTGGTATCACATTAAAATACAACAAATGTTTCTTACTATAGGTATAAGTAGTACTAGAATGATATTAGTATATCACAAATGATGAAATTGTAAATAATGTGAAACTACTAAGATCCATTATATTGTGATAACTTGGCAAAGAACTTCCAACTCCACACATTTATCTGAGTTTTATCCATTTTGATTTGTTATACAAACTTCAAACAGAAATTCATTTTGTTAATATCTTGAAACGAACTAGCTAGCATCATGTGTGTTTACATAATTGTCGGTTGAACATGCGTATATTCATATCTTGGACTATTAGAGTTTAAGTGTTTAATTAAGGGTAGTTTGGTATTTGTAGCTTTGATTATAGTATAAATAGGTGTTCTGCATATCTCATTTGTATCGCAAATATAATACGATCAATAAATTTCTTATTCCTATGATATGGACCGAATAATATAACTTTGAAAGCAAATAAAGAAAACATGAATATCCAAAATACATTGCTACCATGCTTAATTTTCACCATTTAGAAAGTTCTTTGCATGATCCCAAAAACACACAAAAATAATTAAACCCTCGAGAAGAACTGAACATCATTATTCATCTTGAACTTAATGTAAGAAATTAACAATTGTTGTTTCCATTTGTAGCAAATTAAATCGATCTAAAAAACATGTAATTAAGCATCGGATTCATGTATCGTTTCTAACAATGAATACCAATATCATAATGACTCAGAACCCTTTGGGTAGGAACCATTTGGTCCATGGAGTTGAACGTCATGAGGGAAGTTGAGCTTAGCTTTACTGCCTCTAAAGTTAAGAGCCGCTTGATCGTAGGCTCGAGCCGCGTCCTTAGCGGTGCCAAAAGTGCCTAACCAAACTCGAGAAGCCTTGTAAGGGTCACGGATCTCTGCAGCCCATTTTCCCCAAGGCCTACGTCTCACCCCTCGATACTTTCTTTCTAATTCATCCTCTTCTTCTATATTCCTACTGCAGCTTTCTGGATTAATGTGTGGGTATGTGGTTTCTTCTTTCCCATTATCTGCCATAAATAAATTAGTTAATTTAATGAAGGGAAATAAGTCAAACCTTACACCAGACAATTTTAGTTTTTTAGAAATTTAAGTTGACTTTAGTTATACACTTATATTTTCACATTTATGTCTGTTAAACCACAGTTTAATTGAACATTAATTTAAATAAATGATTAATTTGAAATAAGATAAAAAAGAACACTTATTTATATCATAATTTAATATATAATGAAAATATTAAAAGTGATGGATTCAAACGAAAACACTAACTATTTAAGAAAACACAAGAACAACTATCAATGTACAAAATCATATATATATGAATCATGCAATGTCTATCATGCGACATTGCAGCCAAAGTCGTCCGCGTCCAGTTTTTTGTCGTTAATGTAAAATCATATGTGATTTTGCACATGATATGATGTTCTCGTGTTTTCTTAAATAATTACCGTTCTACTTTGAATCTTCGATCTCACATTTAATAACTCTAAGAACAGAAAATTTTGGATAAATTAATAGTTTTTTTTTTACAAATCAATGAAGCATAAATTTGATCTGCTAAAGAACATATTAAAACAAATGCATTGAGATTTGAGAATAGTACGTAAATGACACTAGAAACTAACCATGAGCAAAAATGGAGCTTTTATTCATCACATGATCAACTTCATCTTCACGTCCTCTCTTATTTGCTCCACCACCCAATTCTTCAGCCGCATCACCGGTGGCGCCGCCACCAGCCACCACATGCGAAAGTGCAGAAACCATAACCGACATCTCCTCCTTCCTACGACTACCACCAAACATCGGACCCAACAGATCAGTCTCCAAAGCCAGCCAAACGTTTACATCTTCGTCGGCTGCCACAAGATTATTATTGTTGTTGAGCATGCACATAGTGTCGCGAGCCATGGCTGAAGCTGATGAATCGATGGCTTCGTATCCAATAATATATACCAGTTAAGGGTTTATATATATAAAGATGTGGAGGTCGGTAAACCGTGTTCCAGCCGAACTCTCTTCATCATCAACTGGTGTTCTTTGATGAAGACAATTAATTAATAATTAAAACAACTGTTGTATTCTATCCCTATCCACACTTCTCCTCGGAAATATTCTCTCTATATATATTTTCATAAAATTTCATTTTAAAATTTAATGCTTTAAATAATATTATATATACCTAAATGTATCTATTTGACGACTATATCCATCATTATGTATAATTTCATTTTATTATATCCATCATTATGTATAATTTCATTTTATTAAATAGTAGTTATTTCAAATAAAGTGAATTAAAATTAAAAGTTTTCTATTTGGGTTTTTTTAATTGTTTGATTCAGTTTAGAAATATATTATGACTTTTGTGAAGAAGAAAAAAAAGATAGGAATGATATTTTCCCTTAAAAATATTTCAAAAAGTAATATTAAACTTCTTTTTTTGGAAATGTTTTGTATATAAACGAAAAAATATATATTTCAAAAATAGGTCTCCAAAATATGAAACCAAACGAAATATGTTTCATTTTATATAATATTTACAAGTTTAATGTAAGTTGATGATTGTCAAAAGTACATATCTACGTTTGTCACTAAACTTTTTTAGACTCAGAAATCCGTTTAAAACGGTCACTAAACTTTTTTCTTAAAATATATTCTTGTGAACATTTGTGACAGATTTGAGACAGAATTTCAATCTGATGCAAAATCCGTCACAAATAATTGTTAAATTAAAATTATATTTCTTAATTATAGTAATTAGCAATTCAATAATAAAATTATAAATTTACTAAACTAATTAGCAATTAACTAATTAAATTAGAAAAATCAGACTCATTTCTGGTGGATTTCCAACGAAAGTTAATTTTATTTTTATTTGATTAATTTCCTTTGAAAATCCACCTGAAATTAATCTGATATTCTAAAATTCATGTTTTAAAGTTACACTTTTTCAAGAATTCAAATCAATTTTCGATAGAAATTAGTTAAAGAAAAATAAAATTAACTTCCGTTAAAAATCCGTTGAAAGTTAATTTATTTTAAAAATCATTTATTAAAATAAAAAAATTTAGAGTTCAAATTACCTTCCAGCGGATTTCCAACCAAAATTAGTTAAATTAAAAAAAATCCGTCGGGAAATCTATTGAAAATTAATTTGAATTCTAAAAAATTATTTTTTATATTAATTTTTTTTAATTCTTTATTATTTTTGACGGATGATTATTTAGTTTAATTAATTTCTGTCGGAAATTCATTGAAAATATCTTGAAATAATAATATTTTTATTTTTTATTCATTTGATGAACTTTTTGACGGATTTAAAAAAATTACGTTTTTGTATATTTTTTCACATTTCCTCTTCGTGTATACTTCGTCATGTCAAACTGGGCTTTAGTGGGTTTTATTATGGCTTAATGGTTCATATTGGGCTATAGTGGGCCTTAATTGTCTTATCGAACCGACTACACACCACATGGATATAAGTAGTACATATTTGCACACAGACACGTAGTAAGTCACATTTGGTGTGATATTGGGCCTTAATAAGTTATTAAAGGTCATATTGAGCTATAATGGTGCTTTCGTGTTCATATCGGGGTATAATTGTTCTTAATTGTATAATTGACCTGCATAACAACACATGCATCTATGTAGTCGATACGTGTACACAAGCACGTAATAAGTCACCACTAGTGTGTTATTGAACCTTAATAATTCATAAAATGTTATATTGGGCTATAATGGTGGTTTAGTGGTTCATATCAGGGTATAATGGGGTTTAGTTGTCTAGTGGACCCTAATACACAACACATGCATCTATGTGGTCTATACGTGTACAAAAGCACATAATAAGTCACCACTGGAGTTATTGGGTCTTAATAAGTCATAATGTGTCATATTGGCCTATAATGGTAGTTTAGGCTATGTTTGGCAAACTAGCTGATAACTTATACGCTAGCTGGTAGTCTATAAGCTAGCTGATGGAAAAGTCATGTTTGGCAAAAACTAACTTATAATCATGTAAAATGATCAAAAATGATATCTTCAAAAAGTTATCAATTACAATATTTAATTATAAAATTAAAATAAATTTATAACAATATAATATGTTAATTAATACAACTAATGTAGTAAGGAAAAATTAAGTAGTACAACATGTTAATTAAAAGAACTTCAAATTTATTATTACATATATACCATAAATTTTGAATTTGTTAACGCAGATTTTAGAAAAAAATATATATCAACTTATCATTTTAAATAACCATTACATATAATATGAAAAAAGTAATCAAATAATAATTAAAAGATAATAGTAATGAATAAATAAAATATATTGATTAATATTAAAAATATTTAAAAATAATTTATATGATTAACAATAACTCTAAACAATTTATATATAACTAAATTTTAATTTAATAATTTTCAGGTAATATTAATTAGTATTTATTAATTGAATTTAAAAAATTAATATTTATTTATAATAATAGCTAATATTAATGAGGGCAATATTGGAATATTCATAAAAAGCTACTCAAAAGTTACTCCAAGTAACGTTTCAAAAAGCTAACTTATGGTGATCCAAACATGTACTCAACAAATAAGCTAGCTTATAAGCTAGTTTTTTTTTTTGGCCAAATGATGCCTTAGTGGTTCATATTTGGGTATAATGGTGGTTAGTTGTTTATTTAACCCTAATACAGAACACATGCATCTATGTAGTCGTACGTGTACACAAGTACATAATAAGTCACCATCGATATTCTTGGGCCTTAATAGGTCTTAAAATATCATAGTGGGCTATCATGGTTGTTTTGTGGGTCATATCGGGGCCCAATGGTTCCCTAGTTGTCTAATTGACCCTAATACACAACATATGTATCTATGCACTCGATACGTGTACAAAAGCACCTAATAAGTCAGAACTTGTGTTATTTGGCATTAATAAGTCATAAAATGTCATAGTATTTTCACATTCACTCTTGGAAAATTCCGTAAAATGGTTAAAACAAAAACTTCCACAATTGACAAGTATAACCTACTAAGAGGAAGTTTGTACAAATCCAAGCTAATAGAGGTGTTGTTATATCTCCAAAAATATATTTCTTCACAAAAGCCCAAAAAATACGCTTCCTTAGGTGCTCGTAATCGCACCAACCGGTATCTCAACCCGTCCTAGATCCATTGCTAGTGGGACCTGTGAACCAATAAACACCACAAGAAGTGTTAGTCTAAAAGCCTAGTGAGATCCTATAAAATTAAACAGTTTACGAGTGAAATAATAATATTATAATTTAAATATTACCGGATCCACTTAGGTTGCATAAATACCAAACCTCAACTTTGCGAAAAGATGCTCCATACCTGAACATAAACATACAAAAGACATCTTATGAAGTACGAGGGAGATTCGTTTCCATCAAGGTGACGAAAATACGTAAATGGAGTCACCTAGATTGTTATTAGGTTACACCTCAAGTCCTGGTTTTAGTGCACATGCCATCAATACATCACAACCTCAAACCATTCAATGCCTTCATTGCCTACTTCCTACGGTTACACCTCAAGGTCTTATGAGACTTTATTGTCTACCCAATCTAGACGAGTTCCATCTCAAGGACATCGATATCATGTATTGTATACTCGCTAGTGGCCTAAAGTGGCCAACCCACTATGGACATACAATCCAAAATCTAAATCCTCATGCATAAGGAGGTAGATACCATAATTCGCATATATAATTCCGGAAAATGGTTAAAACAAAAACTTCCACAATTGACAACTATAACCTACTAAGGGGAAGTTTTTACAAATCCAAGTTATCAAATGAAGAGATATACAATAACAACCTACTTAATCTAGACTTTAATAACTAAATAAATATGGGTGTCGTTATATCTCCAAAAATATCTATCTTCACAAAAGCCCAAAATTCGGTTCCTTGAGTGCTCCTAATTGCACCAACCGGTATCTCAACCCGTCCTAGATCCACCGCTAGTGGGACCTGTGAACCAATAAACACCACAACAAGTGTTAGGCTAATAGTCTAGTGAGATCTTATAAAATTAAACAGTTTACGAGTGAAATAATAATATCATAATTTAAATGTTACCGGGTCCACTTTGGTTGCATAAATACCAAACCTCAACTTTGCAAAATGATGTTCCACGCCTGAACATAAAAATACAAGAGGCGTCTCTTGAATACGAGGGAGACCCGTTTCCATCAATGTAACGAGATTCACGTGAATGGAGTCACATATGATGTTATTGGGTTACACCTCAGGTCCCGGTTTTAGTGCACATGCCATCAAGACATCACAACCTCAAACCATTTCATGTCTTTATTGCCTACTTCGTAGAGTTACAGCTCAAGGTCTTATGAGACTTTATTGCCTACTCAATCTAGACGAATTCCACCTCATAGACATCGATATTGTATACTCGCAATGTAAGTGTTTGATCATGGGATACTACTTGTAATATATTGTAGTATTTGAAATTGTGGGATGTTAGAGGAGCAATTGCTAAGAGTTTGATTACAAACGTAGAGTGATGGTTTTTTGGTGTCTTACAATTTTCTTGAACAATTTCTATAATTATCCTCGAAGGCTTCGAATACCAATAAACAATTTGTTGCAAAACATCATACTAACGTTTAGAAAATTTCTCCTCCAACGTTACGAAACTAGAAGGATGAAAGTTATTTTGGTCACACTTAGTAGCGTCTAAGATACATACAAAAAGTTTTGGAGTACAAAAGAATAATTTCATATTATAAGGGCCTCTTATGTAAATAATTAAAAATAAAAACTTTGAGGTGTAAATGCAAATATTGTGTATATATACGTCGGTCGGTCATCATCTAATCGTCGCCGACGTAAATCAAGTTGTGTGTCTGCGCCAACCCGTTGGTTCCGTGGTCATCGGGTCACGTGAACACTACCTTGTTCACAAACTTAAACCCTTTTTTCTCTTCTTTGACTTCCAATGTACGATAGCACCGCTTAGTAATATTATAATATTCCACTTTTCACATGATTCAAGGTTATGTTTGGATATAGTATTACTCTAACTATTTATTAAAACATGTTTTAATTTAATTAAAATATTATTTAATAATTAAATAAATAACATATATAAATATAACAAAACAGAAAAATAAGAGTTAAACATTTGAGTAACTTTAGCCTGTTAGATTTCTGAAATATCTAACAATTTTTCAAAATTAAGAAATTGAAATTTTAGGTATTTTCAGTTAATTTTATTTGTCAATAGATTTTATTAAGTTTTCTCTAAAGTTTAAAGCAGATGACAAATAATAAAATTTGAAAACTTTCTAAAATAATTGTTTAAAAATAACAAACTGTTGTAGGATAAATGTGTCATCGTCTAAAGGATATGACGATAGAGATAGGGATAGAGATAGATTAGAATTGAAATATCTTGTAGTTATCTACTTGTAACTCATCCCTATATAAATGGCTTATGATTAATGAGAATTACGATTCATTCTTTCCATTCTATTGTTGTTCTATTTAGTTTTCTCTTCAACACGTTATCAGCACGTAAGCTCAATATTCATTGTTCACCGCCACTACACGATGGTTCTATCCATTGTTCGACGCTATTATACATGATTATCTTCCCGCTGCTTCAATCCAAGTAAGTTTTGTATATCTTCTTCTCTATATGTGAGTATTTTAAGATCATGCTAAAAGTTAAATATCAATTATGATTTGTTCTAGAGCATGTTTCTCTTATATTTTTATTGTTGATATCAATCGAATTAAGAATAAAAACTAAAACTAAAAAAAATCATAATTATTTAATTCTGTAATGAGATAGATAAAGTGATTTTGACGTAAAAAAAATTGCACGAAAAAATAATTATTTATATTCATATGAGTTTATCTTGTGAATTTGATTAATTTTATTTTAGTAAAAGGAATTACATTAAATTCGGGGCCTCCAAATCTAACACTTACAGTTTTTTTTTCTAATTAAAAAAAAGTTTATTTATTTACTTTATTAACTATTTTTTTATTATCATGTTATCATTATTTTAATGAAATATCATTTTAACTTTAACTGATTTATTATAGTTCCTTTATACTTTATTATTTATATAGTGTTTTTAATTTAATTGTCAATTTATTTACCTATATGACCCGATCTTGACTCGTTTTTATTTAGTTTTGTTTAATTGGATTTATTATACTTATGTTCTTATACTAGTTCAAATAATGAATTAGACTATTAGTTAATATAAATTTGGGTTCACTTTAGTTACAATTAATTGGGTTAGTATAATTTAATGTTTTCAGCACATCTTCTATATTTTGGCATCCTTAATTAGTTAATTTAATTATGTTAATATTATTTACTTATGTGGTACATAACTTTGCGTTAGATCATTTAAATTTACTAATATGTTGTTGTGAGATATATTCAGATGATTAATATAAATGTTCATCTTAATATTTGTATATTTAGATGCTTATCCAATTAAATAAAGTATATCCTGTTATTGAAGAAAACGATGGGATAATACTTTCGTAATCTAGTGATCATAAATTCAAATATTTATCCTAATGATAAATTTCTACTTATAATTTTTTTTATAATAATTTTAGAAGTTATACTTTTAACCCTACATTTTTGGCCTCTTGGCAAAAACTATTAAATTCTTATAATGTATAATATTAGACCATTCTTAAATGCACCGGTTCAAATGTATATCTTGATTATGAGTTCATACTCATAATTTTTAACTTTATAATTAATTTTTGAAAAGTACACTTCCAACCCCCATATATTTTGATCTTTTACCAAAATATCCATTAATATTATTAAGAAGTTAAAAGTTTGAAGTTGACTTTATGTCAAAACTAATATTGATTTGTCTGATGGCAAAATCTCTAAAAATATTATTAAGATATTGAAATATTGAAATTGACTTCATATGCCAAACCCTTATTCTTTTCGCCTCCTGCCAAAAGCTTTATAATTAACAATGTTACCTCCAAATTAAATAAATCGCAATATGTCAATTGGATTTTGTCAAACGGGTGTAAATAACCCTAAGGCTTGTAGGGACTTAAGAAATCCACGTGATTCCCTTACTACCTGGATATCCAATAGATTGAGTGGTTCTTATTCGCAAATTGAAATATTGATGAAGTATTATCAATAAAATGTAAGAATACAAAAATCCAATATTATTATGATAATGAAAAATTTCATGCATAACATAATAATGATAAACCATAATTCACTATTTTAGAAAATAATATGTTCTCCATTTTCTACGACATCTTTGAATCAAAAGTACTTGATTACCATAAATAGGTTCGGAAAACACAATAAAATACGCAAAAGTCATCGAACCATTTTGACCCTAAAGAAAAAAAAAACACTAGATGTTAAGATACAATTAAATACTTTAAATTTTTTGAGACGATACATCAGTCACAACCTTCAGAGAGAATAACTAGAAACCCCTAAGAATCGTGGGTAGTCCCAAAAAGGAAATTCGGGAATATTCAGTACCATATACTTCTCAAACTAATCATACAGTGGAAAGAAACCTACTTACTTGATTACAAGAAGGTAACTGATTTTGACAAAGAAATGTCATGTCTCAAAATACATCTCAATCTTTGTGGCAAGGAACTCACAAAAGATTATGCGAATCATAACATCTTTTCATCTTTCCTATATCACCAATCATACTAATGAAACAGTATAAGCTGCAATATAACCTTTAACAAACTCATTAACTTAATGCAAGTGGTTAAGAGTTGTAGCAATGTTTTTTTTAAACGCTAGACATACCCGGATAAAGAAAATTCTTGGGGTTAATAAGGCAAGCGTTGGAGGTGGAAAGAACTCCAAAGGATGTAAAGTTGAAGTCAAACGAATCAGACTCGATACCTGATATGTTTAATATTATCTAGAGTGACAAGATCACATATACGAGCTGCAAACATACTCGCAAAGTCAAAAGTCCCCAAACAAGGGCACAACGTCGCTGGAAGTACGTTGCAATCACACATGGTGGAGGTGTGGTTGAGGTCGTAGCTCCCAAAAGGAAATGGGGGAAGCTACTTGGTTCGATAGATACTCATCTAAAGGAAGAGAAGAGTAAGGCACAACCATATATCATCAATACATGAGATTATCTCTGATTAAATCTATGTCTATGAATCATTACTGGAGGACGCTCCGAAGTTAATATTGATTCCAGAGATCAAAGAAATCTCAAATGAATATGAGTCGATGGACAGATCATAAATACTAAATGATGATATATTTGCATATATCGTTGCTTATGAGATAATAGAGCACGATGTCATCGAACCATGCTCAGTTGAAGAATGTCAACAAAGAGTAAATTGGCCTAAATGAAAAGAAGAAATCCAGGATAATTATTTGACAAATGAACAGGTATTTGGTTCGGTAGTGCTAACCGACCAAGTGTAAAGCCTGTAGGACATAGATAAATCATTTGTCAGGGAAGCGTAATGAGAATAATTAAGTCATAATATATAAGGCTCTCCTTTGGCGCAAGGTTTCTCACAACGCACTGGATTGACCACGATAAGACTTACTCTCTCGTGATGGAGAACGTTCTGCTAATTAATTAGCCAAGTAGTTTCCGAAGGACTGGAAATTGCAGCTCAACGATGTAGTTACTACATATCTCTATGAGGATCTAAATTCAGAGATATAAAAGTGCTTGATGGCATTATACCAATATCAAGTAACTTTAAACTATGAAATGCGATTACTATAAATATGAAACACTCACTTTATAGATTAAAGCAATCTATGCGGATGTGGTATACCCGCCTGAGTGAATACTTGATTGGGAAACGATAAATAAGAACGATGAACTGTGCCCTTGCGTATTTATATAAGAAAACAAGTCCCAGATTTTCATAGTAGCTCTATATGTCGATGTTATGAACATAATAGACACTCTTGATGAAATAAGAGAAAACACAAGCTACTTGAAATCTGAATTTGAGATAAAAGATCTTGGGAAAACTTGGTTTTGTCTAGATACTTGAGCTACGACACCAAGTTTGTGGAATATTGATCCACCGATCCGCATATGTCTAGAATATGATCAGGCGACCTAATATGGACAAAGCGCATCCGATTAGCACTCCCATGATCGGTCAAAGTGTTGGATATAAGGAAAGATCCACTACGTCTAAAGGATGAGGACGAAGAGGTGTTTGGAGCTGGAATTCCATACCTAAGTACAATAGGTGCATTATTGTACTCAACATAATACACTTGACCACATATTGTACTTCTCACTGAACTTGTCAGCTAGATTTAGCTCAGCGCCAACGCAACGTCATTGGAATGATTTCAAATTAATCTTTTGGCACCATTGATGTGGGCTTATAATTTCCCTACGAAGATAAATGGATTGATAATGAAACTTCAATACCTACTTAAATTGTGAGCGGCAAAAGTACTGGCTCTTATAGAAAAAACACCAAACAATGTCTTGGTATATATTTACTGATATTAGGTATATGTTTGATTCATATAAAGATTGTTCCCAAAATGGATAAGGAATTATCATATGGAACATGCCGATTGCTTGGAAGTAAACTAAGCAAACCCTTAATAGCTATCTTCTTATATTATCAGCAATCTTACTCTCCATGAGACTATTCAATAGTGTATATGGTTAAGGACTATCATTACACATATAAGAGGAGCTAGTAATTTTGATTTTGATCACTATACAACTTGCATGTATGGAAATAATGCATCATGTGTCGAATAAATGAAAGTAAGATATATCAAGGGTTATAACATAAAGCATACTTTGCTTAAGTTTTCATATAATCAATTATCCTCATGATTCAAGTGAACTGAATAAGATGTGAGGAAAATGTGACATGTTTGCTTACCAAATCAATACTTAAAATCATATTTAGGAAACATGTAGAAAGTATTAAAATGGAAATGTTTTAAACCTCCTTTGATTAATGCACGAATCAGGGGGAGTGGTAGACAAAAGGGGGAGTCTACTATATATGTAATATTGGTATGTTGTGCTCTTTCCTTCAACCAAGGTTTTATTTTTCCCAATGGGTTTTGTTCCTTGGTGTAAGGTTTTAATGAGGCAACAATTTATATACCATCATGTTTTCTTAATTCTCATGATTAATGTACGAATCTAAGAGAAAACTAGACTAAAGGAAAAGTCTATGTATTGCAAAGAAGCTAGTGCGTTGTACTCTTTCCTTCGTCATATTTTTATTTTTTTCCCACTGGGTTTTTATTTTGGCGTAAGGTTTTAACGAGGCAACAATTGTGCACCTTAACTCCTTTGACTCGGCACAAGGGGGAGTGTTGTAGGATAAATGTGTCATCGTCTAAAGGATATGACGATAGAGATAGGGATAGAGATAGATTAGAATTGAAATATCTTGTAGTTATCTACTTGTAACTCATCCCTATATAAATGGCTTATGATTAATGAGAATTGCGATTCATTCTTTTCATTCTATTGTTGTTCTATTTAGTTTTCTCTTCAACACAAACGATGTTTTATCATTCGTAGAATTCTTGAAATTACAGGCTTAGAAAACTAAAATAATGTTTTATTATATATATGAAATATTATATAATTTAATTAATGTTGTAATCTTCAAAATAAAAAAAAACTATAAGAGATTAATGTGAATTTTTTTTTGTAAACTTTGATTTTTTATTATTTTGAAGAATTTGTTAGGATGCTCATCAATTTGAATCCTCATTTATGGGTTCAAGTTCAATAATTTTTTTTATTTTGATTGTATGGTTTATGAGCAATAAATATGTTTTACTCGAAAAAATGTATACTTTAATGACTCGGCTCAATTCGAATACTTAACTGAGCTTTCGATTGAGACCAGTCAAAACATCGGTGTTATGAAGCTCGAGTGGTTAAATTAAACGAACTTTATTTTGTATTTGAAATATACTCAAACTCGAATATTTTATTAAAAACTTGAATTCTTAACACCTCTAGTTATACGATTACCTTAACCGTATCCTTGTATGGTTATTGGAAATTGAAAAGGTAGTATTGATGCTAATGTATGTGACTGTGAGGACGAAATTAATAGGGTATCAATTTTGTACCATGACAAATCAACCAATTTTTGTACCAATTAAGTTGGTACCAATCTAATTTGTTGGTGGTACGGTCACAACTTCTAAACTTGGTTCATGGAATTAAAAGTCATGTACCACAGTAATAACGTACTGTATCGACTTATTTATAATTAAGTATTAATTAAAGTCTAATCAATAATATATATTTTGATATTAACTAAAACAGAATGAACAAACCACAGAAAGAAGAAAGAGAAAAATAGAGAGAGAAATATTTTGTTTCTCTTATTGAATGAATGATTTCAGAACAGAAGACTACACAACTTTATACAGAAGCACGACAACGCTTACACGTGACTACCACACTCTCAACAGTCTCAACAGATTTATAACTACTTCTGATTTTGACTTTTGTTGACTTCACTATTATCCCCCCGCAAGCAAAACGTCGGGACGATGTGAAGCTTGGACTTCAACGTAGAAAACCGAGAGGATGTAAGCCCTTTTGTTAATATGTCGGCAATCTGAACCTTGGTGGGAACATAACGTATCACGAGCTGTTTCGACATAACCATATCACGAATAAAATGCAAGTCAATCTCCATGTTTTTCGTTCGTTGATGAAACACCGGATTCATGGCTAAATAAGTGGCTCCAATATTATCGCACCATATCGTCGGTGGACAGCTAAGACCCAAACGTAATTCTCGTGTCAAAGAAGTAAGCCAACAAAGCTCCATAGCAGCATGTGCTAAGGCACGGTATTCTGCTTCAGTACTGGACCGAGCAACGATGTGTTGCTTTTTGGAACTCCAACTGATCAGATTCGGTCCAAGATAAACACAATAACCACTCGTAGATCTCCTATCATCTGGACAACCAGCCCAGTCAGCATCTGCATACGTGTGCATTGCGGTAGAAGAAGAGCGTTGAATCAATAAGCCATGATTACTTGTTCCTTGCAAATAACGAAGTATACGTTTCACCGCTAACCAATGTCGATCAGTGGGTTTATGTAGAAATTGAGAGACTTTACTTACAGCATAGGCGATCTCGGGTCGAGTGAGAACGAGATACTGTAAGGCACCAACCGTACTTCTATATAACAACGGATCAGCTAGAGGAACACCAGAAAATCTAGATAACTGTCGTCCAGATGAGAGTGGCTTACAATCACTTAAACCCGTGCGCTTGAGAAGATCATGTAGATATCGTTGTTGAGATAAGTGCATACTTGTCTTAGAAAATATAGCCTTCACTCCCAAGAAATAGCTTAGCTGTCCCAAATCTTTTAAGGCAAACTTTGCATGTAATTTTTTAATAAGATCAGAAATAAACCCCGAGTCACTTCCCGTAAGAATTATGTCGTCGACATAAACGAGAATATAAGCCGTGATTATAGACGATGAGTAAACAAATAATGACGTGTCGGAAACACATCGAGAAAAACCCAACGTAAGCAAAGCATCAGACAGTTTAGCAAACCACGCTCGATGTGCTTGCTTAAGTCCATACAACGCCTTTTTAAGCAAGCAAACATGGTTAGGATGGTTAGTATCAACGAATCCCGGGGGTTGGGTCATATAAACCGTTTCAGAAAGCTCGCCATGAAGGAAGGCATTGTTCACATCCACATGCCTTATGTCCCAACCACGAGAAAAGGCAACAGATAAAACCAATCGGATAGTTGTGGGTTTTACCACAGGACTGAACGTTTCAGTATAATCTATTCCTTCGGTCTGAAGAAAGCCCTTAGCAACTAATCGGGCTTTATAACCGCTAATCGTCCCATCAGAATTTCTCTTAATTTTATACACCCACTTGCATCCTACAATATTGGCACTTGGAGGAGGTGATACTAATACCCAGGTCTTATTAGAGTGAAGAGCAGAAATTTCGGCTCTCATTGCATCCCACCATACTGGCCATTTTTGAGCTTGATTGAAGGTATTTGGCTCGAAATTAGGTCCGACAACAGATGTAGCCTGATAAAGAAAATAATCAGAATATTGTTTGGAACGACGAGTTTGGTCACGATTTCGTGTTACCATAGGATGAGTAGGTGGTGGAGGTTATGAAGATGGTAACGAAGATTCGGAAGGAGATGAACTAGTACTAGTAGAAGAAGTAGGAGGTGACGAAGGTTCTGAAGTTGGTGGACTAGTACTAGTAGAAACAGACGATGTATTGGAATCAGAAACAATCGAAAAAGATGGCAAAACGGTAGTGTCGGTAGAAGTTGATGACGTGTTCAAGGAGGGAAAGATGTTCTTATGAAACTGTACATGTCTAGATGTGTATGTAGTAAAGGAAATAGGATCATAACACATGTAACCCTTGTGGTGTGGAGCATAACCAAGGAAAATACAAGCAACCGACTTTGGAGACAATTTGTCTTTTCGAGTAGCCCCAAGAAAAGGATAGCACAAGCATCCAAAAGTACGAAGAAGATTATAGTCTGGGGTTTTATGAAACAACAGTTCATAAGGAGATGAATGAGATAGACTTTGAGAGGGTAATCGATTGATGAGAAAAGCCGCTGTAGCGTAAGCATCATACCAGAAAATTTTTGGTAGATGAGAATGAAATAATAATGCACGAGCTATCTCGGATAAATGACGATTTTTACGTTCGGCGACTCCATTTTGTTGTGGAGTGTATGGACAAGATATTCGAAGTGATATACCAGACTCATCAAGGAATTGACGCATAGGACCTTTGGTTAATTCGGGAGCTCCGTCACATTGGAAGTATTTGATTTTAGTTGAAAAAAGATTTTCGACTTGAGCTTTGAAATGTTTGAATGAGTCACATGCTTGAGATCGTTGTGACAAAGGATACATCCAAGTGAATCGACTGTAATCGTCAATGAAAGTAATAAAATAACGATAACCAGCACGAGAGACAACAGGTGAAGGTCCCCATATATCAGAATGTATTATATGTAATGGGTACAAGCTTCTAGAGTTATGAACAGGGAATGGTAAACGAGTGCTTTTTGATAGATTACAAGCAGTACAATGATTATTTTCTTTATTCGAATCTAAAGGAATACAAAGCTTTTGTAGAACATAGTTCGAAGGATGCCCAAGTCGAGAATGCCATAAAGCCGAAGAAGCAAAGATAGCTGCAGAAAGAGAGTAGAGATTTCCACAGCTACGAGGAATGAGGTGGAGCGGAGTTCCCATGTTTGTCTGAATGGATAAACCAAAAGATGAGAAAATGACATTGAATGGATTTTCAACAACTAATTGACAGATAGACAAAAGATTCTTGGTAAGCTCGGGAACAAGAAGAACACATCTTAACACAAGACGACATTTAGGAAGCAAGATAAAACCATGACCAATATGAGAGATACGAAGAGAGTTTCCATTACCTACAATTACCCTTTCAGGCCCGGTATAAGCCACCGCTCCTTGTACCAAATTTGGATTTGGCGTCATATGAGTCGTAGCACCTGAAGAATCCATGAGTCCACAAGCGAACATGTATCTAAAAAAGATAGATTTGCAGTTGTGCCATGATGTGCCACCCATTTAGCAAAGTGATCTGGTCCAAACTGTCCAAAATCAGCTGTATAACCATGGTTAGAATAGCTTGGTGCATTAAACTGAGGCCCAACTGGTCTACTATAGACTCGCCCAGTATGATCAATCAATGGACTCATGTTGCCAAAATTAGGATCTTGTTCTGTCATCGTAAAATAGCCACCAGGTGAATTCGAATTCATATTCCATCCTCTGTTAGACGACACACCATTCGAACCTCCTCGAAATCCATTGTTTCGTCCACCTCTATTACCACGAAGTTGGCCACGCCAACCATTACTACCTCTATTCTGATTCCTGCCACCATTATTTCGTCGATCACCGCTGCTGAATCCATCATTATTATACCGAAAAAAGCACTTATCGGCTGTATGTCTAGTCTTTCGACAGATTTGACAAGAAACGTTAGTCACAATTTCTTTTGATAAGCCATGAGGAGCATCTCCTAATTTTAGGGCAGACATAGCAGAAATAGGTATGGTTTCAGACTGCTGATTTATCCTCTCTTCATACATCAAGAGTCTAGATCTGAGTTGAGCAAAATTAGGTTGAGGATCTGAGTTTTCGATGTTGAGAACAAACATATTATAGCTTGGATTCAATCCATGGAGAATTTGTAAAACAAGATCTGCTTCTGAAATATTTTCTCCAATAGCCTTAAGAGAATCGCTAATTTTTTTCATAGAGTCACAATAAACCGAAACTGAGTTCGATACCTGTTTAGTGGTCTGAAATTGAGTCTTTAACTGTGAATGTTTGGCAAAGGCTTGCTGCAGATAAGAATCCTCAATCACTTTCCATAACTCTGCAGCAGATTTAGTGTCGATCGCAAGATGTGCAATCGAAGGATCTAATGTTGAATTAATACATGCTGAGACAAAGCTATCTTCCTTTTGCCAACGATCTGCAGTTTCTGAAGGTGTTAATGGAGGAACGATAGACAGATCTATGTGTTTCTGAAGTCCAAGAGTCTTCAAGACAGTAAGAATTTGATACTTCCAGCAAAGATAATTCTCTCCATTCAACTTCATTGAAACAAAATTTGTCAGATTTGGAATCGAGAATCTTCCTCCTTCATTGTTATTCGTGACTCTTTCTTCAGACATTTTGTTGATTTAGACTACAAGATCTGATTGATTTGGATGGAGAAAGCGTAGTAGAACCCTAGAAAAGAGCTCTGATACCATAAAACAGAATGAACAAACCACGGAAAGAAGAAAGAGAAAAATAGAGAGAGAAATATTTTGTTTCTCTTATTGAATGAATGATTTCAGAACAGAAGACTACACAGCTTTATACAGAAGCACGACAACGCTTACACGTGACTACCACACTCTCAACAGTCTCAACAGATTTATAACTACTTCTTATTTTGACTTTTGTTGACTTCACTTTAATTTATCTTGTTATAAATTTTGCTAAATTGTAATAAGGATGGATATACAGAACTTAATTGAATTCATTCGTCTAACCTTAACAACTTTAGTAATCGTCCACACCTCCACAATACATCGTCGGTCCTCAATGCTTGTATACGTAGGGATACGTGGTACAACTTTAGTAACATGTTATTTGAAATTTTGAATGCTCGATGTTTTTAGGGCATCTAGATCTAGTTGGTAAAGACATTGATTCAAATAAATTTGTAACTTTAACTTTTACGATGTTATAAAATGGTACCAACTTGTACCAACCGATAAAAGTTGACATCAACTATAGTCGGTTGATATATGGTATAAGATGTTACATATCAATTGTAATTAGTTGATATATGATATATGGAAGAAGAAGAAGAAAATATACCAAAGTCATACTATGTTCATCTTTAAAAATTAATAGATAAAAATGCATTTAACCTGTCCAGTTATGAAAATAAAAGCAATGAAATGTGAAAGTGGGAAACTATGTTGTTATTTATAACGATTAGAGCATGTGCCTACGTCCTTTTAAATGAGTACACATGGATTATCCAAAAGTCAATAACAACTTGTCCCTAATCGTATACATTACCTATACTATTGATGCAGCCGAGTCTAACCGTTTTTGGTTAGATCTCGGCCGTTTAAATTAATCTCAGATTCAATCCCGTCCGTTTAAATTCATTTAGTATCAACCGCCTATTTTTTTAACTGATTCACTCCCCTGTTTCCGTATACCTCTCCCTTTCCACCATCCTCACAAACCCCACTCCCCCATGTATCTCTCCTCAACCGATGCCCACTCCTCCCACGTATCATCTTCTTCCTCCACTTACCCAACCACCTCCTTGAATCTCTCCTTAATCTACACCCACTCTCCCTATATATATATATCCAAAACATGCGTATTCATGTTGTTACCCCAGCAAGAAGAAGAAGAAGAAGAAGAAGAAGAAGAAGAAGAAGAAGCACGCCCGACGTGATTGATGCTCAGTTGTAAACCGGCCACTCTCTTCCATCCCGACATAATATGTGTTCCCATACTCGCCGGCGCCTCTGCTATCATCGCATATACACCTCCATGTAACACCTTGAATGGTTGTTCGATTTCAATTTCAGTTTCAAAATTTTCAATTCCCATTGAATGAAAATTGAATTTAGGAGGAGAAGCATCAGAAAATTGATTGAAAAGGTGAATTGACTCACCTGGCCAGCCTTGGCAGTAAGTTGAAGATAGCCTGTGACCTTGTGTGGAGTCAATTCTTAATTGAAGCTCAGATCAATTATACGGTCACTGAAAAAGAATTACTTGCAGTGGTGTTTGCTTTTGATCGTTTCAGGTCTTACTTGATAGGAACGAAGGTCATAGTGCATACCGATCATGCAGCAATAAAATACTTGATCAACAAAGCTGATTCCAAACCACGTTTGATCCGATGGGTATTATTGCTGCAAGAATTCGACCTTGAAATCGTTGATAGGAAAGGAACAAGCAATCAGGTAGCTGACCATCTGTCCAGGCTCGAGAAGGTAGTGACCACTATGGAACCCACTCTGGTTCAGGAAAGTTTTCCCGATGAACAATTGTTAGTAGCTCAACATCACAACAATGATATTCCTTGGTACGCTGACATTGCAAACTTTTTGGCATGTGGACTAAAGCCCCACGGGATGAGTGGACAACCATTTAAAAAGTTTTTACACGATACTCGTCAATATGTCTGGGACGATCCTTTCTTATATAAGATAGGAATGGACCAAATATTGAGACGATGTGTCCACAGGAGTGAGCAACATCAAATACTCCAAGGTTGTCACACATCCCACTACGGTGGCCACTTTGGTGGAAATCGCACTGCTGAAAAAATCTTGCAAAGTGGTTTCTTTTGGCCCACTGTGTTTAAAGACTCTTACGAATTTGTGAAAAACTGTGAGCAATGCCAACGAACCGGAAATATATCGCAAAAGAACGAAATGCTTCTCAACAACATCTTAGAGGTAGAGCTTTTTGATGTTTGGGGGATCGATTTCATGGGTCCTTTCCCAAACTCAAACAATATTTTTTATATCTTGGTTGCGGTAGACTATGTTTCAAAATGGGTGGAGGTGGTTGCATCTCACTCCAATGATGCAAACACCGTGGTGAAATTTTTGCATAAAAATATTTTCACTCGATTCAGAACACCACGGGCATTAATTAGTGACGAAGGCACCCATTTTGTAAAGAAGGTCATGAGCTTGGTCCTTGCTAAGTATGATATACATCATAGAGTGGCCACCGCATACCACCCGCAGACCAACGGTTTAGCCGAACTTTCAAACCGAGAAATCAAAGGCATTTTAGAAAAAGTCGTTAACCACACCGAAAGGATTGGTCAACCAAACTCGATGATGCTCTTTGGGCCTATCGTACAGCCTATAAAACTCCTTTGGGAATGTCTTCATTTAAGTTGTTTTTGGCAAAGCTTGCCATTTACCAATTGAGTTGGAACACAAGGCATTTTGGGCCCTCAAAGAGCTTAACATGAGTGAGGATGCGGCGGGGACCAAGAGATTTTTACAATTGCATGAGTTGGAAAAATTACGATACCACTCTTATGAGAATGCAAAGTTGTACAAAGAAAAGACCAAAATGTGGCATGATCGAAGAATCAACCATAGGGAGTTCGTCGAAGGCCAACAAGTACTATTGTTCAACTCCCGTCTCAAATTATTTCCTGGTAAGCTCAAATCTAGATGGACGGGACCATACACAGTAGTCAAGGTAAGTCCCTTCGGAACTGTTGTGTTAATGTCCCCATAATCCTGTCAGACTTTTAAAGTCAATGGGCAAAGAGTGAAGCACTTTCTGAGTGATATTGCCCATTCTCCATCTCACTCTGGTTGAGAAAATTCCAAATCATGTGTAAATATTTTATTTCAGTTATTTGTTGTCTTTTTATTATTTTTGGTATTTTTAATCCCTTGTTGTAGTTTATTTTGAATGTGTGTAGGATGAATTGCCAATTTTTGAAGAAAAAGTCAACAAATGCTTCGCAGTGACATCGACCAAGCCACTGGGCATCCCACTGCGTGTCTGACACTTGGATTTGACGGTTGGGTGGCCCAAGAAGCTGAAAAACTGTCAACTTTTCTTACACATCCATCACCTTTTTGTGCCACCTCACCCTAATCTCTCAAGTTTCAAGAAAAGCACTCATCACACCCGGAATAACCGTTCCCTCCTAATTTCTTTTCCCCAATAGCTAATCGCTTTCCATACTAAGTATCCAAAACCTACCTTTTACCCTCACCAAAATTCAAAAACACTCTCTCTCTTCTCATATTCTCTCTCACGAAAAAAAAAAGGAAGCAGACTCTCTCAATGGCGAGAAGCAAATGACAGGTGCCGAACCCAAATGAACCCTGTCGTGCAACCCGCCGCCGTCTCACCACCGCTGAACACTCGCCGGAGACTGTAATCGGTGACCTAAACCAACCACTGCCATCTTCCGACGAGAACACGGTATTGGTTGTCGTGCCGGACGCTGAGTAATCAAAGCTAGAAGGGTCGAAGGCATCATCATCGAAAGCCTCAGACGCAAGTTTGAGCGATTTCGATATTGAGGAACAAAAGGCGGAGGATGAAATGCTACGGTTACAGGAGGAGTTTGAGCAAAAATTTCTTGCACTTCAGAAAAAGAAAGAAGAGGTCGAGAAGAGGAGAAAAGAGGAAGAGGAAAGGTTGCGACGGGAAGAAGAGGAAAGATTGAAAAAGGAAGAAGAAGAACGGTTACGCAAAGAGGAAGAGGAGAGAAAGAGGGCTGAGGAAGTGAGGTTACGAAAAGAAGAAGAGGAACGAGTGAGACAAGAGGAAGAGGCTGCATTGTTCAGAGAAGAAGAGGAGTTGCGAAGAAAAGAAGAAGAGAACTGTAACACCCTAAAAATCAGGGCCAGTTTAAACTTTAATTGTAACCAGTTATGACAAAATAACATCCAAACTTTATATAAAAGAGGAGGAATAACTATGAAGTTTCATAATTACAATGTGGAATTCTTCTAATAACTTATTAATCTAACCGTGTCCACTACAATTAGATTAACTAAGTTATCTAAGTAAATCCACCAAAAATCTCCAGGCATTAGCTAACTCCTCTGCTTATCTCTTTAAGTTGAATGCATCAAAAGCTCTCGGCCCACATCCCCTTTACTTCCCTGAGCCTGTACCTGGTAAAAAATTTAATTTGAAAGATTAGGCTTTCGCCTAGTGATAACATTAAAATTCAAATCAAAGACATATAAACAAACCTGTTCTCCACCATTCTTACCATACCTATGCTCACCTCAACAACAGGATCATACCCGATCCTATGAATATGACTTACATTCAGTAGGTCATATTATCAAGACCAGAGCCCACTACAAATCTTTACAGGGTTCTAGATTTGTACTCTTATCCAAGAAGTTACAAATTACTTTATGCCTATTTCTTGGACCGGAAATAGAGATTACAAGATACTTTATGCCCGTCTCTCTTTCCCATGTGAAAGGGAATTACAAGTTGCTTAATGCCTATTCCTCATTTCACCTCACACTTATGAAATAGAAATTACAAGTTCCTTTATGCCTATTTCTTATTTCATAACACCTTTACGAAATGGAAATTACAATTTACTTTATGCCTATTCCACATTTCAGGTCAACGGGAATTACAAATTACTTTATGCCTATTCCACGTTACAAACAGTGCCTATGGATCCATTACACATACTACATATCAGCTCAGTATCAGACTAAAACCATCGTTAAGCCTAATACTCTAACATCCATTAATGAGTATGTTCAAGCTACTAAGATTGTATTCCAACACCTCAGTCCTACACTGTCAGCAGGTTAACAAAACTTCCAGTCACCAAATACTCAAAACAATCTGGTACATCAGAAGTGTCCGGACACACCTAGTTTCCGGGTACCACACACTGTCCGGAACTTATAACTTACCGGATACACTAAACTTGTCCGGGTAACACAACTTTCCGGACACTATACTTTCCGGACAACATACATAATCCGGACGATATAGCTTTCCGGACATTACGTTTAATCCGGATGACATCCGGAAACCCTAGTAATCCGGATACCATCCGGTATCTATTTCTTCCGGATACTACGAATTAAATATACTTACCGGATACAAGTCTCGTCCGGATACCTCTGCACAAAGGTTTCCAGATAATTCTTTTTTATCCGAAAACTACGGCTGTTCATCGACTTTACCATCAATCAGCCCCAATAAGCTCATTTTTAGTTCAACCCAAAATAAATTATCTTAAAAATTACTAATATTTTAATCAAATAAATTACATCAAAAAACGAGAATTTCGTGTTCTTCGATATGACATCCATCTCGATATAGTTTTTTTATTGTTTTAACTGTTTTTTACGTGAAGTGCTATATATGTGTTATATTCATTACGAATATTTATGTACGTTCAATTGTGTAAAACATCTCGACACCGTAAGTCTGTAACTCGACATCATCTTCTTCAACACTTTCTTCAACATCGCAAGGCATCGTGTTCTTCTTCACCGTAACCCAACACCCATCGAGACGAATCGAGAACCTATCGAGTTTCGGTTTTGAATCGGGGAACAAAAGAGAGCACGTCACGTCTCCACACCTTCACGGGTCATTCATGTATTATGCATCATCAATAATGTATCATTTAGGATGAATAATACAGCATTCAAGGTGAATAATACAGCATTCAAGGTGAATAATACACGATTCATGAATTCGTGTATCATTCTATGTATTTTAGGTTATCATTTTATATATTTTTCAGGTGTTTTTGCATGTTTTTACTATTTTTTTCACACATATTGTCTGAGTTGTTTCAGGTATTTAATATAGAAATTAATTAAAGAAAATGTTTTCCCCATTTTAATTTTTGGTCCCTTTTTTCAACTTGGGTCTTTTTTGTTTGTTAAATTACAACGTAGATCACTTATGTTTGATAAATTACACGGGACGATAAAGTAGATAAAATCATGTTATATATAAAACAAGAGCAGTAAGCATACAAGATTTATCGTCCCAATCAAGGGAAATCAATGTTCAGATCAACGGTATCATATGATATACTTCCATGTGGTTCATGCTCCGACGGGCCCTGTGTGTTAGTTTGTTGGCTGACAGAACGTCTACTCCTTGGCACGCTTGAAGGGGCGGGATTTGGACACTCTCCACGAGTATGCCATACTGCTTGGCACCGAGTACATTTTCGCTGTATCGAACCTTCACCACGTGATGGACGTCGGTCGTTCTTTCTCGGTCTCCCGGCTCTGTTCTTAGTGTTTAACGGTGGATAGCATGGCGTAAGGGGGTCAGGTGGAGACACCCATGCTTCAGGGGGTCCACTTGGATTTATTACCTCCACGTATGTTGTCCGGTAAGTTTTGGACGTGAAGAAAATTTACAGCCAAGTCGCTGCAATCTCTACGATGTCTTGCCGCAGCGATGGCATGGCCGCACGGTAACCCAGATTTTTGCCATTGGAAACATGAACAACCATGGTCGGTCATATCGACAATCGCGTCAAGTAGGTTATCCCGAACTTGGTACTTCCCATACCCAATTTCGCTTACCCTCCATGTCGACGCCTGTCCCGCCCGGAGGAGAATTATCTCCTCCGCCTTTGGTGTGAGTCTATTAAGCATCTCACCTTCTTTTCGGCGTCGAATTTGGTACCACTCCTGTTGAAAGGACCGAAAGTACTCCATAAGTTGTACAATCGGTAATCTTCGCGCAAAACGGGAGAGTGCATTCACCGACTCTGCACTATAGGAAGTCAGAATGTCATAACGTTGTGCAGGAAAATGGGCCGTCGACCACCTCTCCGGTCCAACATCATCCATAACTTTGGCTGCTTTGTTGGCACTAACTCGTAGAACATTCATGTACCGGTCAAACTCCCGAGCTGTAGATGGTGTTGTATGTTGTAATACGTTTGTCCTTGTTTTTGGCGTTCATCTCCAAATGTCGACAACATAAGACGTGAGGGGCATTTGGGTACGTGGCAGAGATTGCGGCGCTTATGGAAGGTGCCGTGTCGGACATAAACACCAACCCTTCCGGGTCTCCGATAGCTTATCTCAACATGGACAGAAACCAAGTCCACTCCTCCCCGGTCTCGGACTTACCTACTCCGAAAGCTACGGGAACGATGGCATTATTCCCGTTCATGGCAACCGCCAGGAACATCATACCCAAGTAAGCCCCCCTTTAAATGGGCAGCGTCTATTACCAGGACACGACGCAGATTTCTCAAAAATGTGCGGATCTGCAAAAACGTAGGTGGTTTCCCTTTGTAAATGTTATAGTTTATAATGTGTAAACATATGATGTGTTAATATACGTACCGCGGGTCCAAGGGCAACGAAGCACAACTCAAAACGTCCATTTGATTCGGTCCTTATCTGGGTGACTGTACCTGGATTCTGCAGCTGCAAATTATATAAATACCCAGGGAGTCGTTCATACGACTCCTCGAACGTGCCTCTGACCATTAGCAGTGCCCTGCATCGCGCACGCCGGCCTTGGTAGTAACCAATTGTGATCCCGTACTGCTGGTTTACATCGTTGACGATGTCCTTTGGACGAAATGACCTGCTAGCATCAAGAAATTTGTCTTTTAGTAATGCACCTAAAGTCCTTTTGGTGGCTTGTTTGTGGTTGGGATTCAGTTGCGTCCTCGAACAAGTGTTTTCGTTGTGCAACTTTCTAATGATAAACATCCCTCCTTTCTCGCCCACGGACCTCGCATACAACCTCCAATTACAATTTTCTCTCGCACATACAACTTCGTATCTGGTTTTGTCGGATTTCGACGTGTAACTTTCGAAACCTTCTTGTATGAGCTTAATTCCGACTTGTGTGGCCAAGTCATCCTTCGAATCAAATATTGCACCTACTTGTATCCTTGAACTGTGATTATAAGGTTAAGGTTCGTAGGTTTGTGTATGGGTATCCGGGGTTGGAAGAATAGGGGGCATATCAAAAAAGTCATTTAACTGACTAAATGATTTACCACTAGGGGTAAATTTTTCTCCTTCTTCGTCCTCATCACTATCGGTACCTGATCTGTCTATATCAGATCTACCCATTGTGAAAACATGGGTTTCGTCGTCAGCAACTCCAGCAAAACGGCCCGCTTCGTCTTTTTCTTCTTCTTGTTGTTGTTGTCGTTGTTGTTGTTGTTGTTGTTGCGTCTCCGGAACAAAATTACGATAACAGTCGTTAAGACCATATGCATGATCCGAATAAACTGTTGGGTCGTAGGACTCCATTTGGAGGTCTTCGTCATCACCGTTGTCATCGCCTTCGTCATCGTCTTCGTCGCACACCGATGATTCGGCATACACAAAAAGTGATGGAGGTCTTTCTGACTGGGCTGCAAAATGCAGAAACCAGAGATATCCCCATCGTTGGATAACTCCACAATAGACCCATCATCACTCTTGAACACTAACTTGCAAACAGCAGAAGGGTCGATTCCACATTTTTGCATGGCGTATGCAACAAACTTCTGATAAGTATAGTTTACTGCCAATTTTACACCCTGCTTAGATTTATAAGCAAAATTCCACTCATTGTTGTCTTGCACCCATTCACCATCGAAACAGAAATATAGCTTAGCTTTTGCAACAGATGAACTCATTTTTTCAGTAGTATCTCAAAAAGAAAATACTGAAATGATGAAGAAAGAAAGCAAGAAAGAAGGATAGAATGGATGTGAATTGCAACCACAATGAAATGGATGAATGATTATGGATTACATTTTACTGATATTTATGGATGAAATCGCATTGATGAAGATGAATTACAACCACAATTTGGTCTTCCAAGTACAATAATTCAACATTGATGACACAACCAAGATGAATTGCAACCACAATTTGGTCTTCCATGTACAATAATTCAACATTGATGAAACAAGTCAGTGAATTTCAACCACAATTTGGTCTTCCAAGTACAATAATTGTGGAAAAAAAACAGTAAAAACTGCAAAAAAACGTGCAATAATGACCAAAAGTGTAAATTTCTGGAGGGGCCAAAACTGTAAATTTCGGCCACCGCGGGACTACTGCGGACCCCATCGCGGAGTAGAGTCGCAGGACCACCGCGGCCCAAATCACGGGCCCATCCCGCGATCGCGGATCCCATTGCGGGTATTTTCGGCATTTCTGCAATGTGGGATTTTGGGTATTTTTGCAAACCTAAGACCATCCACAACAGCAATCCTATCCAATCAGATTGTAAATAAGACAAAAAACTTTTAAAAAAATAAATAAAAAAGAAAATCAAACACGACAATCTCAAACAATCTCGTCGCCCAACGAACCAAGATCGAGTCTTTTATTTTTTAAAGAAATTGACACATGTCAATTTCTTATTGGTTGGTTTTAGATTTTTAGGATAAAACTTATCTAATTAAAAATCAGACTTTTACAAATAAATTAAAAATTAAAAAATATACCAAAATTCATGGTTTTCAATTCCCTACAAATAGAGACCAATCTTGACATATTTTCACCACACCAATTTTTCTCTTCATTTCAATCCTCTTGTTATCTTGCTACTTTCTTTCAATTATCTGCTATGGATCCAGACTTCCCAAATCTTCTTTCGAATTCTCAACATCCTGATAGCTCTCAGTATCACCCGAACACACAGTATGAAAACTCTGATTTTTTTCATGTATAATAATCAAGTTTCTATCCCTGAAAATACCCAAACCCCACAAAAGAATTCAAAAGCCGCTAAATGGGAAACCAAAGAAGATATGGTGTTAATGTCGGGATGGATCTACGTTAGTGAAGAAGCTACTCGAGGAAAAAACTAGAAGAAACAGACATTTTGGTCACGGGTGAAAGAATACTATGACAAAATTCGTGCTGAAAATCCAGAAGGACTAGGCATCAGGAACGAAAATCAAATGAAAAGTCGTTATGCACGACTTAATGAAGCTGCAAACAAATGGATTGCTGCGTACAGAGAGGCATATCGACAGAAAAGGAGCGGAATGAGTACAAAAGATGTTGAGAAAGAGGCTCATACAATTTTTGAGATGGGTGGGAGCAAGTTTAATGACTTGCTTGTTTTTAACGAAGTTATGTGTAAACATCCCAAGTGGGATTTACAGTTAGAACGTAACACAACACGTTCTCGCCCAGAATATGAAGTGGATGATGAAGAAAGTGATGGAAGCACAAAAAGATCAAGAACTTCAGAAGAAGGAGATTATTCTGTCGAAACCAACCAAGAATCGCCAAATGCTGGTGGTTCAAAAGTTCAACGTCCTATGGGTAGAGATGCGGCAAAAAGAAAAGGAAAAGGTAAGGCATCACAATCTTCTTTAGCTCCCGACTACTCTGAAGAATTTCGTGTATTGAACATCACAAGAAACAGTGAGGTTGAAATGATGAGCAAAAATCTTGAATTTCAAAAGGAGAAAGCGCACTACAAGACTCTGCATATACTGTTGGCAAAAGAACACCTGTCACCAGGAGATAAGGCGTTGAAAGAACGTCTTCTGCAAAAGTTGTATGGATAGTTGTTTATTTGCATTTTATAATTATCCAATCGTATTTTATTATTCAGTGTATCTGTTTGTAATATATTTTTTCAAGTGTGTTATCTGAAATGTTTGTAATTTGTTTTTCAAGTGTGTTAATTGTTTGTAATATATTTTTCAAGTGTGTTATCTGAAAATGTTTGTAATTTGTTGTCTTTCTCATTTGTTGGTTCACATGCCAATGTCTCTCAATTATTGTAATTTGTTGTCTTTCTCATTTGTTGGTTCACATGCCAATGTCTCCCAATTATTGTAGAGTCTCTTTCACTCAGGTTCACATGCCAATGTCTCCCAATTATTGTAGGTTTCTAATTGTTTAACCTATATTATACTTATAATTAAAAAAATTATATGTATAAAAAATAAAATATATAATTTTTGTAAAATAATATTGTAGATTAGATTGGATTGTAGGGGATTGTGGTTGGAGTATGAAAATTTTGAAATTGGATTGGAGTTGAATATTATGTAAGTGGATGAGAGAGAAACTAATATTTTAATTGAGATTGGATTGGTTGAGGATTGTTGTTGCGGATAGTCTAATATGAACTTTGGACATTTTAATTAATTTCCCGTTTTAAAATGTTAATACTTTTACCCGTTTAAATTTCTGTCTTATTTCAAAATCAATCGTTTATTTTTAGTTGATGTAATTAAAATGGTTTAGCCGACATGAATGTGAAAATGTTAGTCTATAATTAAAAGTCAAACTTAAATTGCTATTTCTTTATAAAGTTTGACTTGTTTCCTTACATTAATTATAACTAATTTATATACTTTCTTCAAAAAAAATTATATACCATTACTTTTACATGATGTTACGGCAATAATGAGAAAAAAGGTTTAACATACACATACATCAAGACAGAAAGCTGCAATAGGATAGAAAAAGAGGATGAATTAGAAGAAAGTATCGAAGGAGTGAAGAGGCTGGTTCATGATCTAAAATTGGGTCCTTGATAACTATGAATTTTTTCTCTATATACTTTTTATATTATCAAAAATAATATTGAATTTAAGAAATATTAATTTATATAAAATCGTTTTACCCGATATTACTAGTACAAGATCAATCAATAATTATTTTTAAATTAATACTATCTACTATACCATTTTTACATAACATCGTCAATTCTTTCCACCATTATAGACATCTTATGATATATCTTTAATATATAGATTGAAGTCATTTGAGGTCACTATGTTGACCATTCGGAGTAACAATTCAAGTAAATCAACATAAATGAGTTGAGTTTCCACATGTTACCTGATGTTAATGGTTTTCATCACCATTTTAAACTTTTACAGTCGAAACAAACTTTCTAAAAACCATCAATTTTAGAATCAAAAATCCATGTTGATTATAGTTTGAGATCTTATTTTTGTTTTAAAGATAAGAGATTACCTAAAGATTCATGCACTTAATATTAGGTAATAAGAGTCAATAATGTATGGAAAAAATAGTTTTGAAATCCTAAATATAGATATAAATTGGGTCGTCTCATATAGTTGGTAATTGATTTCAAAAGATAGAAGTTTTATTAGTTAATACTTAATAACGAGAAATACACTATATTCTAACACACACACAAAAATTCATGGAATAAAGAGTATGTGGAAGATGAGTAATTGATTATATATACGGGTTTATAGGCATACATAGTTTTTAATTATTAGTACTAGTTAAAAAAATAGAAGAATAATAAGCAATATTATAAAATGAAACATCAATTATTTTTTTATAAATTTTACCGTCCAATGTAATTAATTAATACAAGTTTCGGCCTTTAATATAATGCTAATTTATTTTGGGGGTACCATTATATACTAATTTTTTTGTCTTTTTTATTTACAATATTTTAAATAATACTGTATATAGTATATACTTAAAAAAATGGGGCCCTAATTCTTTTGGGTACTGAGCGTGCGCCCGACCCGCCCTCTCCCAAGGACGGCCCTGGGAGTGAAACGTCGGCCTTGGGGAAAATGGGCTGCAGAGATCCGTGACCCATACAAGGCTTCTAGAGTCTGGTTAGGCACCGCTAAGGATACGGCTCGAGCCTACAATCAAGCCACTCTTAACTTTAGAGGCAGTAAAGCTAAGCTCAACTACCTCCATGGACCATAATTGTTTATATATACTAGTCACCATACCCGCACGATGCAGCGGGACACAATTTGATTAACCAAATACTCAAATCCTCATGTAGTGAATAGAAAGTGTGGACGTCCTTTGCTCCTTTGGCCCCTGTAATGCTTCCCCAAATCACTAAAAAACGTCAAGCACCAACATCATGTTAGAGGTGATGTGGTACACTTGTAAACAATATGTGAAACAAATTAAGGATAATAGAAACTTCTAATTTGCTTACTTGGTAGCAGTGGCAACAGAAACAGAATCAATGGCAATGCATAATCAAAAAAATAAAACTTACAGTCAAAAAGAAGAGGAGGAAGAAGAAATTGAAGAAATAGGTTAAAATAGAGAACTAACCTGGAGAGGAAGCTATGATTTTCAACAGAAATTGCGTCCCATAATACATTGGAGGCTTCGAAATATGTTATCTGATGAGAAATTGTTGCAGATCGTGGGGAAGTAGACAACGTGGTTTATTTCAATCAATTAAGGTTGAGAGTTTTCGACAATGACCGTTATATGTTAATAAAACAAAAGTTAAACTGAATTGTGGGGTTGCTGGAATGGTTTAGCGGTTACTTAGGTTTTCCAGGGTCATGGGTTCATTCCCTGTGGACAACAACTTATTATTTTTTCACCTTCTTTTATCAATTCTTGTATGTGTGTATTTATTGATGGCAGGGTGAGACATGTGCACGAGAGCAAGGGAAAGAAGGAGTCTCAACAAAGGTACACCCTTTTATCCATTTCTATCGTGTGTTATTTAGTTATTATTTCTTGATTACCAAATTCTCTCCATTTTCTTCCTTAGAATACAACATTTTTGGGTGTGCTGCCTGTTGTTACAGAACACATCATCAATGGTTTCAATCCCAAGGCTTGTGATTTTGGAGTATAATCTAAATCCTAAACCCTTAAATTAAAAATTGTGTAAATTATTAAGGGTAAAGTTTCATGGTCTCATACACCTTTTTATAATACAATACATATACTTGGAATATTTGTTGGATGGAATGAATTTTAATACACTTGTACATCATGAATGGAACCATAAGTCAATAGTTGGTATACATTTAACTGTTTTACAAAAGCAATATTTGGTCATTTTGTGGAACAAAACCACTTTTTTTGCAGCATGAGTTGTAAGCATTATACCCGTCGGTTGGTCATTCTTTAACTAACACCATTAAAATAATTAAGACATTTCAAAACTAAAATATAAAAATAATGCATAGATTCACTATAACTCCAAATTATTCCTCTAACAAAATAGACTACATAAACATTAATAAAATAAAACTAAAACTGAAGCTGAAGCTGAAAATCCACAATTTGCAAAATTTAAAACAAATGAAAAAGTTATGATAAGAATTATGTTTTAATATTCATAAGATAACCTTTTCAAATCCTTGCAACATAATGAGTAGGTTATTTTATAACATACAACTTCCACACAAATTCAATAACTTTTGCATAATGCATTTACTTGCTGCTGCCGCTACTCATGTTCTTTCCTTTTCTCTCACCAAATGTCCAACTTCTTCCACCACTAGGTTATCTGCTGATCCCTCTTCCACCACTGGTGATGCAGAGTAGGTGATACCAGAGAGATTATTGGAATATCACACTGAATAGGACCATTTGAATGAACAGTGAGAGAGGACAAAGGCTGCTTAAATGAATGATATCATGAATACTCGAAAATGGGCTAGGCATATGTGTCTCCTGTAAGTTGATTACCCTCGCATGTGGATGATCTACATATCTGTCTCTCATAATTGATGTCAAACCTGCAAGAAGCATGATAACAAAACTTTCACCAGTTCAAAGACTTTTAGTGAACCCATTTAGGGAACTGCCTTGTTGCATCCATAGCCACATTAGCAGATTGTGAAAATCTTGCTCCAAGGCATGCTAAACAAAATCAACATCATTCCAAACAAAAGCAACTATTTACAAACCTCAAAATAAGGAATTTCACATCAAAATGAACTACGTAACTTATATTCAAGTATATAACAAACTTATACAGTTTTTAGTAAATGTGACAAACAAACCATTACTAAAAGTAAATGAAACTACAAAAAGAAACAATAAGAAAATGATTGATAAAACTAAAGAACTTTAATGTAGAGAAATGCTTAGAGAAAATCAATAAAGAGAAAAATACTCAAAACTATGATGTGGAGAGATTGAACAAAAATTTATATAAATTCACATGTTTGTGCATCATCATTACGAAATTTACATCAAAATTATAAAATTAGCATTCATTTAAACGAATATGTTTAACCGATAATAATATAGTAAATTGAGTTTTATTATAATCCAAGTGAATCGACCGAGAGAAACGATATTAAGATTAATTCATTGAGAACAATAAGAGGCAAATAAGATGTCGGTTTACCTCTTACCAGATAAGAGAACAATAAGATATACGTGGCTCTGAAAATTTGGAGAGAAAAAAACAAACAGTCTGAATGACCCTACCTCTTAACGATTCAGACATCAGAGGCTAATAAGAGTTTTACCTCTTAACGAATCAGACATCAGAGGCTAATAAGGGGCTGTTTGGCAGTTGCTGAATGGTTTGGTGCAAAATGATTAAGTGGTTAGAATGATTAAGAGGCTTTTATTATATAGTGCAAAATGAAATATGATTGTTTGGTAAATGTTTAGAATGAAATCATGGTGCTGAATGGTTAAGGGAGCCCCAGGATGCTAAATCATTAAGGAGGTTTTAGAACCATTAAGAGACAGACGTATTTTTACCAAACAGGATTTACCTCTTATTGGAACTATTAAGAGGTAAACAAACAGACAAACAAGGCCTTATTTATGCCAACTTCACTAACTGTTTCAACATCAGGACACCTCCTCTACCACCTGGACCATTGTTCCTTGTCGGGTTTCCTCCAGTTCCACCATAATTCATCTCTGGAACAAAGTGAAACATTTGTAAGCATGCTTGTATAAACACAAGATTATTTAGTTGCAATGAATATAATCACATTTTTCTTGTTTGATAGGGAAAAACGATTGCAAATCGAAACCTTGCTTGATAGGGTTCATATAATGACGAAAGGAACTACTGCCGGAGAGCCCAGTTTTAGAGTAACACGAGCTCGAGCTGCTGTTTGCCACTCATCTACAGGTTCAGAAGTCTCAAAGGATCAGGGACAGGGTCGAGTTCTGCGTAAAAATTCTAAAAGAAGCGTGCAAGATAATGTGACAATAGCTGGTGCTCAAAATAAGAGGAGAGCAGTGCTTAAAGATGGCACAAACATTTGTTGTGATAATTCGTATAAGAACTGCATAATTGCAGCTAAGATTCCGGTTTGTAAAACAGTTATGTTTTTACATTTCTTTAATATTAATATATCCAGAATTCATGTCCCAATCGATAACTCGAGTCTTTTCCGTTTCTACATTTTGCCAATTGTGATCAGAAAAAGAATAGCAAACTGGGTAAAAAGAATTCAGTCAATATGTCGAAGAAAACACACCAAGCTTCTGAGAAATCCAATGAAACAGAGGGAACTCAAACTCGATCTACGGCTGTTGAGTGCGTAGCTGAGTTGGACAACAAGAACCTTCCGGAAGCTTCACAGCTGCAAAGCTTTTCGAAGAAAGGTTTCTTGTAACTATGTTTTTTTAACACATTTTCAAGATTTTCATCAAGAACTCAAAACCATTTAGTAAACTATACCTCCAAAGTGTTATGTGAAACCAAAGTTTTGAACTTTTTGACATTTATGATGCAGTAAGTAGTAACATTGATGAGAAGTTGATGATAACTGATATAGATTCTGATCAGAAAGATCCTAATATGTGCAGCCTTTATGCAAGTTAGATATATAACAATTTACGTGCCGCATATTAGTCAACTTCGTAAGCTCTCGCGCCTTTTCCCCTAAAAGATAGATATTCTAAAACAAAAATGTCAATTTTAGTCTACCTGTAATAATCTATAGGGAAGCATGAATGTCCCTCTTCTAACCAGTTCACAGGGATCACTAAGACAATAATGATGTTTGATATATAATTGTTGACTTTTAAAAACAGATATTTGTTAAGTAAATATATATACATTGCACTTATGAGTAAAATATAATGTGTATGAGCCTCACCAATCAACCAATGATGTATGTGGAAAGCAAAAGTTAGCCATCACTACAACAATAATGTTACAAAGTGATGTGTTGCTGTTCTTTTCCATCTCCTGCAGCAAGAATGTTCAAATTATAATATTAATGAGTAAAAAATAATCAACTTTGTCAAGCCATCATCATTATAAAAACAACAAAAAACACCAAAAACAACAGGAAGAAAACACCAAAAACAACCTTCACAAGGCTTTTGGAGGAAACAAAACCGATGGTTGCTTCAGTCAATAGCTTGGTACAACCGTTTTCAGAAATTAAATGATGAATTCGAGATTTACCGTTTCAGAAAGTGATCCGAATGCAAAGCGTTTGCTGAAGAGTACAACATTAGATATTTAATAAAACACAGACAATCAAAAAAAAATTACCTTAATCCTCTTTGTGATGGGAGTTCTTGGGAGTTTGCAGATAATGGGGATGAAAATACAACACACTGAACCCAAAGAAAAATTACTATGATCGGAAGAAAAGAAACTCACAGAAGTATTATAAAATCCATGGATCGTTCTTTGATAGATCGGTATGAGGAGAAGAGATAGCCACAAAATCGAGCAAAGAGAGGGAGAAATCGAAAGAGTAAACCAGATAAAAGATGAAAAAAATCAACAATTAAAGTACCTCTGTTTTTGCAGAATTAGAACTTTTCTCATAAGCATCCATGGCTAGGGTTCTACTCCATCAACAAAATATCAAAATGTTAAAAAACTAAGCGATAACATATACAGAAGATGAAGCAGAGATGCAACGTTCGGATTGGAACAATGAAATAGAGAACTGATATGGCTTTGGATTCTAGGGTTTCCATTCTTACCATCATTTAAGACCAAAATATACAGAAGATGAAGGAGAGAGTGAAGGTTTTGAATTCGTGAGCAACACGGACATCAAATTGAATCGACATTCAAATTTTTGAATTCATGAGCAATAGGGACCAGGGGCGGAACACAATCCTTTCGCCAGACTAATATATTATATAAATTCAAAAATATCAAAAATTAGAGTGAAACAAAGTAACATGTTTTCTTTTGGATGTAGGAGTATTATCTACATTTGTTGTTTCTTCGGGATCTTGAGATTTAGAATCAGAAGAAGAACTAACATGTTTTCTTTTAAAAAAACCCATGAATTATAGATTGGGTTTTCATCTTCATCTACATGTGAAACAAATTTGAACCTAACTTAGCTAACCAAACAACTTTAAATAAAACAACTCATAAAGTCTAGAGATGCATTAAACAATTTCATATAAATTTGAACCTAACTTAGCTAACCAAGCAATTTTATACTTTCTCTCTCTTGCCTCTCACATTCCTTATTTCAAAGACTTGAGAAACCTCAAGCCTTTGAGAAGTAAAGTCATTTTCAAGTTGTGTCTCCAATAGTAAAGTCATCTCCAAGTCATGTTCAAGCTTTTCATCAAGTCTTTTACAAATACCATTGGAGATGCTCTTAAACTGAATTTTGTAAAACTGCTCTTGAAAAACTGAATTTAGAAAAAAATTTGTTTTAGCCTTTTCATTAAGTAGTATATATATAGGGAAGGGTTCAAAAGAGAAGTACAAATGTAACGACCCCGGCCTTTTCGAAGTGTTTTGCGTTTGGTGTGGAGTTCTTAATAAAGAACTGAAGTTGAGGGGCTAGTTTGTAAGATGGGTCAAGGTATAAAAACCCAAATGATTGGCACAAAACCCTAGTTTTGGTCAATCAATTGGTGGATGTCGGCTGAGGTATTTGAGAGAAAAGAAGAAAAAGGGGGTTTTGGAGTTCTTGTGCAAGTAAAGAGGAAGACCACCAATCAGTAAGGAATCAGAAAGAAAGGGTGTGTTAGGATTCGTTTTCTACAAGGAATCCTCCAGGTAATTCCTAATCTGAAATCTCATCTAAGTGTTTGATGATTGTTGGGAATTTGTGAGTTTCTTACTAAAGTCATTTTAAGACCCTTAAAGGAGGTTTAAACACCTTTAAATCGAGTTTAATCAGTAAAGTTTATGGAGAAATGATTAAAGATGCTTAAGTAAGTGATTTGTCGCATTATCTTACTGATTTCGGAGTGTTTAGCAAGTTTTCCAACCATTAAACTCGTCCAGCGTTCGTCCGGAAACCTTCAAGTATGAAGGTGTCCGGGTGAGTGTCCGGATAGTTCTTGGTCGGGTTGTAGAAGGTGTCCGGATATTGTGTTGTCCGGATAAGTTTAGTCGTCCGGATAAGTGTGCCATCCGGATAGGTTAATCGTCCGGAGACTATAAGTTGTCCGGTAACCTCAGTGTGTCCGGAAAGCGTGGTTATCCGGAAAAGTGTGGTTGTCCGGAAAAGTAGTGATGTCCGGAAAAGAGTAGGGTGGCAAGTGAGAAGTGTCCGGATAGTTCTAGTCAGCTTATAAATATGTCCCTTCGTTCAGGTAGACAATTTGGAAGTAAAGAGCAGAGTAGGGAAGAGCAAACAAGCGTACCAGGTGAGTTTTTTAACTAAAATACGTGATTTTAAAGTGTCTTTGTAAAGTGAATACATGATGAGAAATGCCATGTTTTGTTCTTATGCTTTTATTGCATGAAAGTTGTTTAAAGTTTTATGTGAGATGTATGCATACATTGTGTAGACGTAAATTGGCTAAGTCGGGGGGAGGTTCCGCCAGTACTCACGTCGGGGGGAGGTTCCGTTTATGCCATGGGAATGAGTCCCAGTAAGGCAGCGTGATACTGACTCGTTGTCACCCTCGGGTGACTTCAGGGTGCCATTTACGGGAGCGGATTTATCCGTGAAAGATTTTGCTGTTCATCTATGTGAAAGTTTATTATTGAAAGTCTTGTATACATTTGAAAGTTATGAAAAGTTTTTTTAAATGATTTTGAGAACTGTCAGGAGGGACTCACTAGACCTCATGGTCTAACCCTCGCTCTTTTCAAATTAAAACCCTTTTCAGGAAAGCAGGTAGCGAAAGGCTCTAGCAGGTGAACAGAGCAGTTAGAAGATAGAAGCAGTAGAACCAGTGACACTATTATCTTTTAGTCCTAGCAATTCTCAGTTGTGTAATAGGTTGTTTCCGCCAACCTAAGTTATTTAGACAGATGTAATGAAATTTTGGGACCCATTTTTGGGATGTTTCAATTATATGAATTGCATGCTTTATTTTTAGACTGGGTTGTTGCAATTGGTATCAGAGCCATAGTTTAAGGGATTTAGGTGACCGGACGGGCCTAAACTTAAACTTGGGAGTAGAAATCACAACTGAGAATCAGGAAATGCGTTAGGAGGGCACTATTGTAGATACAGGAAATGCGTTAGGAGGACACTATTATAGAGATAGGACTAATAGGGCACTGAGGACTGTCATGTAAGGTAAGTTTGAGATTCCACATGGCCAGTGTAATTGCGGACTTACAGGTACATGTATGTGCTTAACCTGCCTTATTATTCCGAAGTGGTAGTCAAAAGCTAGTGTTTATGTCGTGTTCCAGTACTTTAGAATGTCAGCAAGATCCCTGAGGGGTAGACTGAGACCCCTTGTTGGGGAAGTTTCATGAGAAGTCATGGTGATGTGATGTACGTATACATCGTAGAGAAGAAATGTTGTATAGAGTATTACGAGTCATCTAAAGGTAGCTTTTCGTGGATTCGGAGAGGAAGAATGCTTGAGTTTGAGTAAGACTCCTGTTTCGGGAGAGTCCCAATTCTAGAAATCATGGGATAGATCAGTCAGGATGGTAGGGAAAGACAGTGTCAAAACCTTGAATGTATCAATGGAGCCCTGGGTTCTCGGTCGAGCTTTCCATTTGCAGGATAAATGAAATAAGTGAAATGAAACCATGTAGAAGTGGAAGGTGAGATAGTTGATCAAAACGAAATAGTATGAAATGGTTGAGTAAGTGGACCGTTGAATGTAGAGGTGGCCAAAAAACGGGTTCGGGCCGGGTCGGGTCGGGTCGGGTCGGGGGACAACCCGGTTCCACACAGTAACAGCGAGAACCGGGTCAGCCCAGAACCGGGTCGGGTCGGGTCGGGTTTAAACCGAGATCCCCTGACCCGTTTAAGCGTAAGTGAACCCGGTTTTAGGAAAACCGGGCCGGGTCGGGCCGAGAACCGGTTTTATGATCGGGTTCGCGATTTTTATGTTTTTTAACTACTTTCTTTGTATAATAATTAATTACTAAACTTTAACAAAAAAAAATTGGATTGGAATCATTGGATAAGTAAAATACACTTTAAAAATACGTTTTATTTATAATATATATCACTAAAATACACTTTTACGTTTTATAATTTATATATAAAGTTACAAGTTACAATACATAAATTCTAAACATTCGAAGGTCCCGCTCCCGAACTTCCACCCCCATCACCCGGATAGTAATTGAATGGATTATAGTTGAATGGATTGTATGGAACGTAGTATGGATTCTGATCTGTATTGTAGACTTCAAGAGTATTGTACTGCATCAGTCGTGTAAGAGCCGTTTGATCGTCAAGGGGGTCGATGTCTACTTCTTCGTCATCTACGACACTACTAACTTCAGAAGTATCGGATACGGACGGCGTACTTAGTAGTTCATCCGTCTCGTTTTCGAATAAGTTTTCTTCCACGCCTTCTAGATCATCCTCCAGGTTCGTTCGATTTTGAATGCGGTCTTCTCCATCCAAGTAATCCTTCAGACATACGCAGCACTCCACCGATTTTGGGGTTAATTTTGTCCGACGCTCCGATATGATCCTGCCACTAAGAGAAAAGGCCGACTCCGAAGCTACAGTACTAGCTTGGATTGTTAGTATATC